>CM043713.1:18611819-19328261 GCA_023969325.1 Oryzias curvinotus | reverse complement strand
ATGGTTGAACATCCCACTTTGGGGTTATCTTTTTGATGAGCGAATAACATTATAATACACTTAAAAGTCAAGAAGCTAATTTAGCCAACATCTCAAGCCTCTTCTAAAGTCTATGCCATTCGAATGAGGACAGAAGGCATAACAAATAGAGACACCTATATCAGTCTAGTCAGAGGCTGGCTACGTTCGAAATTCCCTTACTATCCCATTTTGAAAAGAATTTATCAGTTAAAAGCGATATTAGTGTGCATGATTTATGCATTTCAAACACATCGCCTCACCTTTTCTTTTTCTCAAACAGCAAATGTACACACCTGATTGCAAAAGGAAGAAACCTCATAAATGTGGCATCTGTGGTCTATATTGAGTCTGTGAGCATCGTCACATCTAGTTTTTGCAGAGACTTCTGAGAAATTTCTAGCTACTGGATTTTGGAATTGTAGATTTGGACACCCCAAAAAAATGTTGACCGTGATATATATTGCATTGGATTGTCAGGAATTCGGACACAACCTGACACTCCAAGATGAAATGGAGTGGCGTTTCACCAAGCTAGATTTTTTGGTTTTGTTCAGGGGCCATCTCACCTGCAGCGATGCCTGTGATCAGGTCAGTGCTGGACGTTGAAGGCCTTCCCTTCAGCAGGCTCGCTTTGAGCAGTGATAGCAGTAGAAGTAGACAAAGTTGGAGCAACACAGGCTGCAGATGACAGGGAACCAGCCTCTATAGGGGGCTAGCCTGCAGACAAAACACAAGACTTTTATTCACTTTTTAATAATATGTATTAGTCTATTGAGATACAAACATGTCTTAAGTTATCAGAATGACACACAAGGACATTATTTACACTCACAATCCTTCTTCTCTGACTATGTCTTTCAGAATAGCTAGAGTTGATTTGGCCTTCCTGTTTCATCCACTAAAAGCAAAGCAAAGGACAAGCTGTTTCATAAAAATGTTAGGTCTCAACTAACACAAATGGATCTACAGTCTTTGTAAAGTAACATTTCTGCTGTTCCTTACCTGAAGGTCGCAGCCTGGTCGTATCAAGAGGGAAAAATAGTGTCATTGCAGTCACACTTCCCTAAAGAAGGACAAAATTAGTTAAGTTTGTGGACAAATCAGACATTTACCATTTCCAGTACTAATAAAAAAACATCAACTGTCAGCTAAATGGATTAACATAAATGTACTTTCTTTTTGTTACTTATAACCCCACCCCCTTTTGCAAAATGTACAAATAGTCTGTGCTCGTTCGTTGCTGAGTCTGTCATGAAATGTTCTGAATAAAGTATTTTAAAGTCTGCACAACGGTCTGTAAGCAGTAAAAGTCAGAAAACTATCTCGCACTGATTATTTATATCTTTTTTTTTTAGTGTCTTGCAACAAGACTAAATAGGCACAAAAAACCAACGCTTTCGTGTACTTATTGCAGTTACATTTATTGTGAAATCTAAGGTAATGCAAACTTACCACGGCTCCCGCTACAGCATGAACGAGGCTTTCGTACGAGAAAACTTCGGAGGCCATCGTCACTGTCGTTTGTTTTAATACTTGGTCCTTGCCGGAGGATCAAAAATATAAACCGTATTATACGAGCGCATTTCTGGTACTACTATGGCCGTTTCCGCTGCTAGCTTTATTGTTTGTACGGTCATTTCCTTTATTTTTTTTTTTAAATCGTATAATGGGTAATGTAGTTTAAATGAAGAGCGCACGCGCATACAAAACATTACATTTTGGGGATGATAGCTCATAAGCCAGTATTTTATGCGCATGACATGAATCCTGACTTGTTTTTTCTATTTATTATGGTGTTGTAAACTGGAATGAAAATGCAGGAACAGTGTTCGAATTAGCTTAGTTAGCTACTCTACTCTATCTTCAAAAATGTTTTTTTGTGTGGCATTACTGATAAGTCTTTTTAGTACAACCTCAGCTTCTTTTTTACGATATTTTTTGATTATAATACAGAAATAATTTCACAATGAACCTCAAAAGTGTCTTAAAAAACATTTTATGCTGCAAAAAATAACAGAATTGAGATAAAACAGTTTTTGTTTTATAACAAAAGGATGAAAACATGTAGAGAGAAAATAAAAATCCACAAAAAAGCAAGGACGAGGTCAATGTCAATGTCTCATAAGTCTTGTGTTTGTTTTAAACTAAATATTTTAAAGCTAAAAACGTTTTGAAATATTCTCGTTAAAGTTTCAAGAAAAACAAAACAAATGGGGGGGGGGGGGGGGGTCGGTTTAATTTCTTTGTCATTGTTAACAGCCAGTTTTTGCAAAACTCACTGATGGGTTCAAGGACTACTGAGGGTTAAAAAATGATTCATTAGCATAAATATTTAAATGATCATGCAAAACCAGTGCATTTTATAGTTTTTTTTTATCTTGAAAATGTGATTTTGAAGTTTCTTTAATGCTGTAAATGTACCATATCATTATAATCTCTATAATTTGCCAAAGTAAATGCCTTAACTGCATCATACTGTTCTTTTCTATTATTAGTTTTTGCTTCAATACTTTACAGTGAGGCTTGGTAGATGCTAAACCAAGCAGAGCACATGGTAATAAAAAGTGCATACATTATTGTCACTCATGCTTTCTTCTTTAAAAAGCTTAATAAGCTTGTGAAAGAAAATTAGGACACCCATAATTGGAATTTTTGGAAATGTGATGGAGTTGGTCCCTCAGACAGTATGTGAGCATATATGAACATGACATATATGTTCATTCACTTTATACAAGGACAGCTAAACTAAAAAAGAAATAAATAAAAGACCTCACCGTCCCATCAGTCCCCAGCCCATTCACTCAACCACTGCTGACATATCCTCCTTTGCTCTTCACTCTCTTCAATGCTCTCATCCTTCTTCAGTTTTGTTTTCTCCCTTCCCTATTTCTACCAAAACCTTTATCCTCTTTTTTAGCCTTTCTGTGTTCCAACAAAGCCTCCACTGTGATGACAATGTCCGTAACGAGCGCTGCGGGAGCCATTTTGGGTCAACTGTTGGGACAAAAGGGTCTCCGGCAGTACCCAGCAGAGGTTCTGGTTCCAGGGGAATGTGAAGGAGGTGAGAGTGCAACATCATTCTGTACGGCGTGTCATCAGTCCCCAAGCTGTAGGTAAAGTCCCCAACAATGGGGTGGTCAATAGCGCTGCAGTGAACCCTCAGCTGGTGGGTTCGACCTGAGACAGGCAGAAGACAAAAAATACATTTTCCAATTTTGTAAAAATGTTTCTGTGGATTCAACAAAGCATATCTAGCTTCTGTGAAATAATTAAAAAGACTGAATAAAAATATCAACTTAGTATGATTTGCATATTTTACAATCAAGGTAGTTAATCACCAGTGAGTGGCTGCAGCAACACCTTAGTGACAGGATCCCCATCATACAACCCATACTCCAAGACTGTAAGTTTCGTTCCGAAGGTTTAGGATTCTCGCAGCCTGCATGGTGCGACAGGGAAATTTAAAGCAGATTACCAAATGTGCTGCAACCGCATTATAAACTTTAAAAATGTCAGTCACACCGGAAACATTTACCTTCAGATCCCTCAATAAGCATCATATGCTTTTTTCCTTCTGTGCTATTTTTGCCAATCGAGAAGGTTATAGTTTGTGTGGTTTCTTCTACCACCCCACGGACCTGAGCACCAAAAAATGTCAAGATAAGTAATAACAATACTTAAATATATGAATAAAAATCATAATGCAGTCTGAAGATGAAAGATATCACTATATATTAAATTGCTGTTAAATTGTAATATTATTGCATGCAGCCAACCACTGCACTCAGTACCAGAGCAAGGTAGGCTTTAGTCACAGTCCGATCTTTAAAACAGCGATAAGCTCGACCAGCAGCAGCCTTGTTGAGTGCAACACAAAGAGCCCCACTGGTGGAGAAATCCAACTGATGACAGAACCTGTTGTAAAAACATAAAAAATAATGAAAATGTAGCTTGTGATGCTAAAACACATAAAAAACATGCACTTCTTTCTACCTGAATCCATAGTAAGTGCTGGGGTCGGCCAGATCAGGAAAGTGGTGCTGAAGTTGTGCCTGCACGGTCAGTTTCTCATACCACATCTTACTGTCTATGCGAATGTCCCAGTGTTTGTCTAATACAAGAACATCTTTACTGTGGTGCAAAACATGCAGGTTCTCGAGGCTTGCAGGTTCTGTGGTCATCATGTCTTTTGACAGATCTGTTGGGAGAGAAAAGAAAACGCTCATTTTAGAAAATATATTAAGTACAATATTATTCAAAAAGATATAAAGTAGATTACAAAAGGTTTTCATCGTAAAAAAAAAAACTCCATAATTTTGCAAATATTTTAGAACAGTATATTAGTTCTACACACACATTAAATCATTAACATTTAAAGTTAAACACAAATTCTTTTTTAACTAAATGATATGTTTGAACACCAGAAAATTCAGCTGTCGCGCTTCCTTTGTGCTCCTTGAGATGATTATTTTTGTAACAAGAATAGCCTAATAAAAAGTAATGCTGATATCTGCACAGACAGACACACACATTTTAGGCTAAAATACGTAGCTTATAACTCGGTCCGTTCTAGCTGTTACGTTAAGGCAACATAAATATATACATTCCTATTTAAAATTTATTTAACTATTTATATTATTGTTTTTTTTTTAAGTATGGCATAACTTACCTGAAATTATTTAAGATGCTAGCTCAGAAATTGTACACAAACCTTAGGCTTCAATATGCGCAGGCGCAGAGCGTTCACAAAGGGGTTTTTGAAGCAGGGTGACGTTGAGAACACTGCCACTAACTGGTGTGGAGGTCAAAGTACATTAGAATTTGAGCTCAAATCTTTTAAGCACACATGTTGTTTTGTTTGTTTTTTAATAAAAAGCAAACAACTTACTGGTAACTGTACAACATTTTAACTTATATTCTCAGTTTTTCTTTTTAAAATCATTTTAGGGGTTTTTGCTACCCATTTACTCTTTCATGTTATGTGTTGTGCAAGGGTTGGGCATATTTGTCATTGCAGACACAACATTTTGTCTATTATGTTTTTATATACACAACCCCCTTTTCAGCAGTCTCTCATAAAAACTAATAAACAATGATTTCAACATTACAAAAAGGAGAGTTGGCTACTCGGGGTGGGGATCATCTGAGGTGTATCAGAATTAAATAAACATCAGGCCCTTTCCAAAAAGTAGTCTTTGCAAGTGTAATACAAGAATACTTAGTTTATTCTAACATAGAGGCAGTATACTTAATTATATAGTACAGACCAAAAGTTTGGACACACTTTCTCATTCAAAGAGTTTTCTTTATTTTCATAACTATGAAAATTGTAGATTGACACTGAAGGCATCAAAACTATGAATTAACACATGTGGAAATATATACATAACAAAAAAGTGTGAAACAACTGAAAATATGTCATATTGTAGGTTATTCATAGAAGCCACCTTTTGCTGTGATTACTGCTTTGCACACTCTCTGCATTCTCTTGATGAGCTTCAAGAGGTAGTCACCTGGGCCTCATTTATAAACCTTGCGTAGGATTTGCGTCAGAAGTGGCGTACGGATGAAACATAGGACGTGCGTACGCACAGAAATATTCGGATTTATAAAACCGTGCGCACGCACATCCTACGCATCCTTCCCTTAATAAATCACAATCAATTCTAAATGCTGCGCAGCTTTTGCGGCTTCATGGCACGCCCATAGTTGCCCATAAATAGTCCGTGAAACGCCCACAAATGAATATTCATTGATTGCGAAACCATGAAAACACAGAGAGAAAATAAAAAAAACGGAACTTCACTCGATGTGAAGTAGAAGTTATCGTTGGCGAGGTGGAAAAGAGGAGAAAAATGTTGTTTGGAGGGCACAGTGTGGGCATTACTAATGCCGAAAAAGGCACGTGAGTGGCAAACAGTGACAGACGGACATCAAAGTCGGTGCAAAAAACGTCTGGCGCTGCATCGCTAGAGTGTGTCTGCCACGCGTGGGGACAGGGGACACCGGAGCTGACCCTTCTTGATGAGAGACTGGCGGCAATTATTGGGGAATCCCTTTTACGTGGAGTGGTGACTGAGGCGGGGGGTGGGGGGTGTCGGGGGGGGGGGGGGGGCACGACGCACCTGATGCACCGGGTGACACCCCCCCAAAAGCTCCAACAGGACGGCTCGAGGAAGTCGGAACCGGCTCATAAGCCACTGGTCCTCGTGTCCAGCAAGTGTTCTTGCTGTCTAAAGATGCATTCACTCCCAATTCTTCCATTTGCCACATTTTCTAGGATCCAAGATCAGCCATTGTGCGTCATTACGCATTGTGATGGGGCATTTTATTTCCACCCATTTAATTACATCTGACAAGCTACAGATGTCGGTAATAATCCACGTGGAAATGGGAAATTGTTCAGCGCAAATGTAATTTCTTGTTGCTTTCTGAATGGTTGAGACATACGCCATACATTGTTTTATCAAAAATAAAACAAACTAAAGGCATATGCATGAATACCATAATTCCGTAGCTTATGAAGAAATGTTTTACTATGAAAACAACTTTCCCCAGTGGACAATTAATCTGTCTGTCTGTCTGATTCGCACGCATCTGGCGGCGCATGCACACGCAGCGGTTCTATCGGCTTTATAGGGAGCCCGTGTCATGACATTAAAAAAATAAAATATATCTCGTTCCCACAGATTAATAACTCGTTCCCACAGATTAATAACTCGTTCGCACGAAATACTATTCCGTTCCCACAAGATACTATTTCGTTCCCTCGAAATACTATTTCGTTCCCACGAAATGATTAACTCGTGCGAACGCAATAATTAATCCGTTCAACGCAATAATTAATCACGTCATAAGTCAATCACACGGATATGCTCTCAGTCCGTCCGGCCGCAAAAGCCGCTTTCAGCGGTAACATCCATCTCTTTGTGACCCACATTCGTTCAAGAAAGGAAAAAGAAAAACAAGACGGATCAATTTATTACTGTCTCAATGAATATAAGAAAAATTTCACAAGATTTGATAGCTACGCTGCTTTGCCATACGATAGCTTCTGCTAGGCTACTACTACTAGCTTAGCTCCCCGCGGAGCTCCTTGCTTGTCATGCCGGCATTCGGGCAACTGGCTGGTCGGTAGACAGCCAGCCAGCTGATATTGTAGTTTAAGGTTAAATAGGAATAATAATATTCAGTACTGGAATTTATTAACATACTCTTTGGCAGTCAGTCGCTTCACATTCGAAGGTTATGAGGCTACATGCTAACTAACTAGCCGATCGTTTATCCTGTTATCTATGTCATAGAGTTACAGCAGATACCTTCACATTTCTGTCTGTGTGTGTCTCATTACAGTGCATTGAAGACACCGAGGATGTTTAGAGATCAGATTTATTTATTTAAAAAGCACAAAAGCATCCATTCCATCGTATTCACATCATGATCCTCTGGTACGCCCTCCGTCATCTAGCTGCAAAAGCCGCTTCCTGCCGCTACGACCGTGTCCCTGTGAGCATTCAATAGGGGTAAAAATAAAAGCAAGAATGGTCGATCTATTATTTTCTCAATGGAAATCTGAAAAAATATCATATTAAGCTGACTGCTTCGCCAAACGCACTTACCTCTTAGCTCCAAGCACAACAAATATGGCTGACCGATACCCCAAGACGAGATCAGATTTATTTATTTTAAAAAGCACAAAAGCATCCATCGGTATTCACATGATGATCATCCTCTGGTACGCTCTCCGTCATCTCGCTGCAAAAGCCGCTTTCTGCAGCTACTTCCGTGTCTCTGTGAGCATTCACTGGGCGTAAAAATAAAAGCAGGAATGATCGATCTATTATTGTCTCGATAAAAATCAGAAAAATATCATAAGATAAGCCTGAATGCTTCCCCTACCGGACTTAGCTTTTAGCATCACAAACATGGCTGCGAACAATATACCCCATGATGCATCACGTTTACCCACGTGCTTTTGATCAGCAAATCATTGGTCTTGTTGTTACACTTCAGTTACAGGGACACGGTGATTGGCCGAAATGCATGCTGGGAATGCCGGATGCATGCAGCCTTGTTTGTAATGCTAGTAGCTAAAGCTAAGTCCGATGGATGCTTTTGTGCTTTTTAAAATAAATAAATCTGATCTCTAAACATCCTCCATGTCCTCAATGCAATGTAATGAGACACACACACAGACAGAAATGTGAAGGTATCTGCTGTAAATCTATGACGTAAATAACAGGATAACCGATCGGCTAGTTAGTTAGCATGTAGCCTCATAGCCTTCGAATGTGAAGCGACTGACTGCTAAAGAGTATGTTAATAAAAGACAAGTCTTGAATATTATTATTCCTATTCGACCCTAAACTACAATATCAGCTGGCTGGCTGTCTACCGACCAGCCAGTTGCCCGAATGCCGGCATGACAAGCAAGGAGCTCCGCGGGGAGCTAAGCTAGTAGTAGTAGCCTAGCAGAAGCTATCGTATGGCAAAGCAGCGTAGCTATCAAATCTTGTGAAATTTTTCTTATATTCATTGAGACAGTAATAAATTGATCCGTCTTGTTTTTCTTTTTCCTTTCTTGAACGAATGTGGGTCACAAAGAGACGGATGTTACCGCTGAAAGCGGCTTTTGCGGCCGGACGGACTGAGAGCATATCCGTGTGATTGACTTATGACGTGATTAATTATTGCGTTGAACGGATTAATTATTGCGTTCGCACGAGTTAATCATTTCGTGGGAACGAAATAGTATTTCGAGGGAACGAAATAGTATCTTGTGGGAACGGAATAGTATCTTGTGGGAACGGAATAGTATTTCGTGCGAACGAGTTATTAATCTGTGGGAACGAGTTATTAATCTGTGGGAACGAGATATATTTATTTTTTTAATGTCATGACACGGGCTCCGTAGCTTTACTGTTTTTAAAAGAATGTATTTTTAAGTCGTATATTTATTATTTTATATGCTGCTTGCACTGTGGGGTGAGAGGAAAGCAATTTCATCTGTGCTGTATGTCTTACGGATGCAGCATATTTGACAATAAAGCTGACTTTGACTTTGACTTTGACTATATCTGCTCCTCCAGACGGACACATTGACGAGAATATCAGTTTTGTACATTATTTCGTTCTATTAACTATATTATTTATGAGGATGAACTGCACAACATGCCAATATTGCAGAACATATTTCACTTTTCTTTTTGCAAATATGTGTTCATTTGAATTTCTGTTGTAATTTTTGTTTGATTTTTTTGTTTGTTTCACTGCTGGTCGATCAAACGGGTGTTCGTGTAGCTGTTATTGTGAGACTTGCTTTGTGAAGTCTTCATGTTATTTATGAGAGGCAGTATTGTCATTTTCACGTGTTTCTTCCATCTGCCGACGGTGTCGCCGTTTCTCATTTCACCCGTTTTTGTGCGTACGCCTGGGTCAGAGCTTGCGTGAAGGACCGCACATTTTCCCGTCAAGTTTGCTTTTTATAAATCTCAACTATTGCGTAGAGAGTGGCGTACGCCTTCTTTTGTGCGTACGCAACGTTTATAAATGAGGCCCCTGAACCCAATCGAGATGGTTTGGGGTGAGCTGGACCACAGAGTGAAGGCAAAAAGGCCAACAAGTGCTAAGCATCTCTGGGAACTCCTTCAAGACTATTGGAAGACCACTTCAGGGGCCTCATTTATAAACGTTGCGTACGCACGAAAGAAGGCGTACGCCACTCTCTACGCAATAATTGAGATTTATAAAAAGCAAACTTGACGGGAAAATGTGCGGTCCTTCACGCAAGCTCTGACCCAGGCGTACGCACAAAAACGGGTGAAATGAGAAACGGCGACACCGTCGGCAGATGGAAGAAACACGTGAAAATGACAATACTGCCTCTCATAAATAACATGAAGACTTCACAAAGCAAGTCTCACAATTAACAGCCTACATGAACACCTGTTTGATCGATCAGCAGTGAAACAAACAAAAAAAAAATCAAACGAAAATTACAACAGAAATTCAAATGAACACATATTTGCAAAAAGAAAAGTGAAATATGTTCTGCAATATTGGCATGTTGTGCAATTCATCCTCATAAATAATATAGTTAACAGAACGAAATAATGTACAAAACTGATATTCTCGTCAATGTGTCCGTGTGGAGGAGCAGATATAGTCAAAGTCAAAGTCAAAGTCAGCTTTATTGTCAAATATGCTGCATCAGTAAGACATACAGCACAGATGAAATAGCTTTCCTCTCACCCCAAAGTGCAAGCAGCATATAAAATAATAAATAAATGACTTAAAAAATACATTCTTTTAAAAACAATAAAGCCGATAGAGCCGCTGCGTGTGCACGCGCCGCCAGATGCGTGCGAATCAGACAGACAGACAGACAGACAGACAGACGTATTAATTGTCCACTGGGGAAAGTTGTTTTCATAGTAAAACATTTCTTCATAAACTACAGAATTATGGTATTCATGCATATGCCTTTAGTTTGTTTTATTTTTGTTAAAACAATGTATGGCGTATGTCTCAACCATTCAGAAAGCAACAAGAAATTACATTTGATGAACAATTTCCCATTTCCACGTGGATTATTACCGACATCTGTAGCTTGTCAGATGCAATTAAATGGATGGAAATAAAATGCCCCATCACAATGCGTAATGACACACAATGGCTGATCTTGCGCTCTTAGAAGATGTGCCAAATGGAAGAATTGGGAGTGAACGCATCAGGACCAGTGGCTTATGAGCCGGTTCCGACTTCCTCGAGCCGTCCTGTTGGAGCTTTTGGGGGGGTGTCACCCGGTGCATCAGGTGCGTCGGTGTCCCCCCCGACACCCCCCCCCCCCCGCCTCAGTCACTACTCCACGTAAAAGGGATTCCCCAATAATTGCCGCCACTCTCTCATCAAGAGGGGTCGGCTCCGGTGTCCCCTGTCCCCCACCCGTGGCAGACACACTCTGACGATGCAGCGCCAGACGTTTTTTGCCCCGACTTTGATGTCCGTCTGTCACTGTTTGCCACTCAAGTGCCTTTTTGGCATTAGTAATGCCCACACTGTGCCCTCCAAACAACATTTTTCTCCTCTTTTCCACCTCGCCAACGATACCTTCTACTTCACATTGAGTGAAGTTACGTTTTTTTGATTTCCTCTCTGTGTTTGCCATGGTTTCGCTATCAATGAATATTCATTTGTGGGCGTTTCACGGACTATTTATGGGCAACTATGGGCGTGTCATGAAGCCGCAAAAGCTGCGCAGCATTTAGAATTGATTGTGATTTATTAAGGGAAGGATGCGTAGGATGTGCGTGCGCACGGTTTTATAAATCCGAATATTTCTGTGCGTACGCACGTCCTATGTTTCATCCGTACGCCACTTCTGACGCAAATCCTACGCAAGGTTTTATAAATGAGGCCCCAGGTCCGGTGACTGTGGAGGCCAGGGGCCTCATTTATAAAACTTTGCGTAGGATTTGCGTCAGAAGTGGCGTACGGATGAAACGTAGGACGTGCGTACGCACAGAAATATTCGGATTTATAAAACTGTTCGCACGCACATCCTACGGATCTTTCCCTTAATAAATCACAATCAATCCTAAATGTAGCGTAGCTTTTGCGGCTTCATGACACGCACATAGTTGCCCATAAATAGTCCGTGAAACGCCCACAAGTTAATATTCATTGATTGCGAAACCATGAAAACACAGAGAGGAAATCAAAAAAACGTAACTTCAGAAGTTATCGTTGGCGAGGTGGAAAAGAGGAGAAAAATGTTGTTTGGAGGGCACAGTGTGGGCATTACTAATGCCAAAAAGGCACTTGAGTGGCAAACGGTGACAGACGCCGTAAATGCTGTAGCCTCACAACCTCGGACCGTGGCCGAAATAAAAAAGAAATGGTCGGACATCAAAGTCGAGGCAAAAAAAAAAAAAAAAAATGTCTAGCGCTCCATCGCCAGAGTGTGTCTGCCACGGGTGGGGTAAAGGGGACACCGGAGCTGACCCCTCTTATTGAGAGACTGGCGGCAATTATTGGGGAACCCCTATTAAGTGGAGTGGTGACTGAGGCGGAGGGGGACACCGACGCACCAGATGCACCGGGTGACACAGGTAAGAGAAATGACTAAAATGAATGCACTCAAATCACATGTATGCAGGCTACACAATTACAGTTTATTAATATAGAACACTTTTATTTTAGTTGCTGGGTGTTCCAGCGGGGCCAGTGGTTACGATGCTGCAGCTGAGCAGCCGTCTGGACCCAGCGTCTCCACGGCACGCGGCTCTCAACCTTAAAAGGCAGAGGGAAGTCATTAGTTCAATCCGAGAGGTGGCCAAGGACTTGGGTGAAATCAAGACTGCCCTGACTGAAATAAACTGAGGGAATTCTTGAATAAATAATATTTTCCACACCTTTTGTTGTTCTTTACAAGCGGCGCATCACTTCCAAACGCTGGCGCACAGCAGCAGCATTTGGCTCAAATGCGAGGGGAATATGGGGCGCCGAATGTAAAAATTAACCTCATGAAAATTCTGTCTCAGTTTCACCACATTTAGACATTTCCTTCCATATGTGTTGCATTTATATCACATTTTGTCTATATTTATCACCAAAAAAAGATTTATCTGTGACTTCAGGACATGTACTTTTAGAGGCTACATCTAAATCTAAATATGAATGATAAATGATAAATATTAATGTAAATATAAATAATAAATGTAAATGTTAAATAGAAATACATATCTAAATCCCAAACATAAATATAAATGTTAAATATAAATATAAATGTAAATGTTAAAAATAAATATTAAATATATATCTAAATGTTAAATCTAAATTAGAATCTAAATATTAAATCTAAATGTTTAATTTAAATGTAAATGTGAAATGTAAGTTTTTGTATCTAAATATAAATGTTAAATGTAAGACTAAATATAAATGTTAAATGTGATTGTTAAATATAAAAGTAAATATTAAATGCAAATGAAAATCTAAATGTTAAATGCTACATTTAAATGTATATCTAAATGTTAAATCTAAATGGTAAATCTAAATATTAAACATAAATATTAATTTTAAATGTAAATGTTAAATACAAATTTTATATCTAAATATATATGTTAAATCTAAATCTATACATAAATATAAATGTTAAATGTAAATGTTAATATTAAAATAAATGTTAATGTTAAATGTTAAATATATATCTAAATATTAAATATAAATGTAAATATAAATGTTCCGCCTAAATGTTAAATATAAATGTTGAGTTTAAATGTTTGGGAAATATGCTAATGTGGCCACGCCCCTCACCGCACCGCACGGAGCAGTCCATGTTCAGACGAAAGTTGAACCGTAATCATGGCAAACTCTTTGAGACCTGAGGATATTGAAAGGGCCGTTGTTTCAGGAGTGCGAGCTGCATTGCAAGGTGTCCTGGCACCTACACCTGCTACTGCAAATCTGGTAAGTGGAAAAGTAAAAATAAAAAATAAAATAGTTCTATAATACTAATTTGTGGAAACGGATTTTTAGCTAGCTAACAGCTAGCCTTTCCAACTTAAGCTAGTCTTAATTTTTTTAGCTAACAAATGGCTAATGTTATTAAGGTATTTTTTGACATTACAGTGTAATAATATAATGCTATTTTGTAACTTCCTTGACACATAATGATGAGAAATATCTCTGAGTAGGCCTGCTATGTATGTCTGTGGTATTTTTATGCCACTTTATCACGGCAACTCTAAAATGAAAAAATACAATTTGGCGGGGGAGGGGGGGTCTTTTTATTTATTGCTTGTCTTCTTTCTCATTACAGATCTTTCTTATCTGCTAAATTCTGCTAGAATCACGTAGTTTCAATGTAAACGTTCTCTGTTCCATGCTCCTACTCTACAGGTTAACACACCATCACCATCCACAAGTTCTGCCGCTTCACACAGACCGGTAAGAACATCATCATTTGTTTTCTTCCATTGTACAGTGATGACATTTTTTTACAACTTTTGTTTTTTATTTGTATAGTTTAGTGTTTAACTGATTTTTAAAATGTAACAAAACATTCATATGATTGTTCTTCTATCACCGCCCACCTCAGGTCAAGACTCTGCCGCCACCCGTTGCATCCACAAGTTCAGCCACATCTGCAGGGGCTGGCACATCCCAGAGACTGGTAAGAACTGAATGACTTATTTACTTTTAATGAGTAGAATTACAATCAATTTTGTTGTGAAAATTTACCTTTTAATGTTTTTTTTTTATTTGTTCGCTGAACAGATTATTTTTATTTACTGTATATATAATCCTGTTTATTTGAGTTCTGTAAGTTTATAGCAGAGATGGGCAAACTTTTTGACTCGTGGGCCATAAATGGTGTGGAGTGTTTTGGTAATCTGTATCATAAGAGAAAGAAATAACTTAGAATATGGATGAAAACATGCTTTAACCTTGATTAAAACTTTATATCTTCAAGACAGTTTTTATATCAAAGCTGTGGTTTTTGTTCTCATGTTTTTTCAAAGCACCCAAGGGTTGATGTCCATCAGAGAAAAAGGCAAAATTGGAGAAATTATGATGATTGAAAAAAAAAGACTTTCAGACTGGGAAAACATGCACAAATGTCTGAAAAGAATATCTTCCAACACCACATGAATGCCCAATAACTTTCTGCTCCTAAAAAAAGATCAATGAATTCATATGGGTAGATACCAGGGCAAATAAAACAATAAGGATCATTAGTATAATTAATTACAATTTGGCAGGCTTGATTAATTGTTATTAAGGGATGCATATGGCCAACGGGCCTAAGTTTGCCCATCCCTAGTTTATACCTTAGTAATGACTGCTGTTGATCCATTTGAGCGGCCGTGGTGCAGTGGTAGGGCAGTCGAGCCATGATTGTAATATTGCAGGTTCGATTCCCGCCTTGCACACCCATGTGTCGAAGTGTCCTTGGGCAAGACATTGAACCCTACCTCGCCTCTGGTGGGAGGTTGGCGCCAGTGTTCAGCAGCGGAGCCACCACCAGTGTGTGAATGTGTGTGTGCATGGGTGAATGGGACTGTGACTGTAACGCGCTTTGGGCCTTCGAAAGAGGGTAGAAAGCGCTATATAAGTATACGCCATTTACCATTAACTTTGATCTATTTTTGTTAATTTTTAAGAATAAATCTTGTGTCCTCTCTTCTTAACAGGTTCCTTTTCCATCATATTTTCAGTCAAGAAGAAGTCGATCAGGATATCAGCAAAGAAAAAATGTGAAATCGTTTACAAAAGACATTGTATGTTTGCCATTCTCTCCAAGGGAATCAGTTTTCGTCATACCTAGAGGAGAAAACCGAAGTCGCTTAGCTCAAGCTGGTCTTATTGGAAAAATTTCCTTTACCACCGAGTGGTCTGAAGATCAGCTCAGAGAAGAAATTTCTGCTATCTTCAGAGGAGCATTTGGCATCTCCGAGCATGATGTTTTCCCTTTTCAGTTCTTGAGCACAATAAAAGGGTGCAAAAAATTAATGAAGCCCAATGTCACACCCAACTTTCCCTGGGGGGGAAAAGAAGTTTCTTCTGTTTGCTCAAATACCTGTCTTTACATTATGGCTGAAATGGAAATGCCGACACAGGTGAGTTTGATAGTACTGGTAAACCTTTTTCATGTAATACTATTTGCATGCCAGTTTTGTTAAAATTATTTAGATATGAACATAACTAAGCACAGCATCATCTTTACATGTGAGACTTTTTATTGTTGTAAATTGTTTTTGCAATCTCAAATTAACTTTGAACATTTAGTCATGCTTGTAATGTCTAAATTACAATTTATATGCTTTTAAAATTGCTTTCTTACACAAAATTTCCACATCTTATCATTCAGCATAGATTTTTTGACACGGA
This sequence comes from Oryzias curvinotus, assembly GCA_023969325.1. NCBI lineage: Eukaryota > Metazoa > Chordata > Actinopteri > Beloniformes > Adrianichthyidae > Oryzias > Oryzias curvinotus. The sequence goes on along the minus strand of CM043713.1, from coordinate 19,312,349 downwards.
TGACAGTGACTTTGAAAGGCCAACTTTTCGGAGGAGAGGTGGGTACATTTAAAGGTTAAGTTTATCAACCTGCGTTTCCATCCAACCCCCATGTTACATGATCAATCCCACACTACCTGATTGATTTTAATCAATGTATTGGTGTTTTCCAGAGTGTCGTTTGCATCCTTTTTTTTTTCAACTATTTTTTTCATAATGTGTCTTCCGCTCAATCTGTTCCATTTAGATCTTGAGACATTGGAGCAATCTAATGTTGAGGGGCAATATGAACCAATGGAGGCAGATGACACCGATCTGTCAGTCACAAATCGAGAACATGAGACCGAACCAGGAGGCACTCGTTTCTCTGATTTCATGTATGTTTTATACGGGATTTGTTAGAAAAACCAGTTCATTTACATTTTTTTCGTCCAATTTAGTTTTTTCTTCTTCTTTTGAATCTCTTTTCAAGACCACTTGATTTTGAAGAAGAGGAGGCAGTCGAGGAAGCCATCAGACGCAGTTTGGAAGAAGAAACTGTCCAGTTTCCACAAGAGTTGAGGTTTCAATTATTTCAGTATTACATTTAATTATTAACAATATTTTCATTTTCCTGATCTTTCTAATGATAACATCTGCTGTTTTATCTTCTCAAGGTCTATTAAAACGTTGACAACAGAAGAAATAACTGGAATTGTGAAGGCTCACAGTGAAATGGTTGTTACTGAAGGATTTAGGTCAATCATTGTCAGCCGAAGAAATGTGTGGACATCTGCGATCCGACAATTCAGGCGACCAGAATTTGTTGAAAGCACCGATATGCTGTATGTAACATTTGCCAGTGATGAAAACACCACAGAAGATGCAGAAGATCTTGGAGGTCCCCGTCGAGAATTCTTTCGCTTGCTTGTTAAAGCTATTTTCCAAGAAAGTGGGGCATTTGAGGGTGAATTATTTTTTATTTTTCATTAGTTAAATGAGAGATTTAAGCTTTTGTTTAATAAAATTAAGTTTGTTTAGAGCTGACATGAACATAATTTATTTGATCTGCAGAGTCCCCTAATGGCTTCATTCCAAGACTAAATGTTTCACATGTCCAAAATCGAGTCTACCGCACTATTGGTCAGATGATGTCTACCATCATTGTCCAAGGTGGAGAATGTCCTGCTCTCCTTTCCTCTGTTGTCTTGGACTACCTGTTGACTGGACGTATGTTCGACATCTGCGTTTCTCCCGAGGATGTTGCCGATGTGGAACTTAGAGACAGCCTCAAGACAGTATGTTTATGAAAGTGGTTAAACTCTGTAATAATTTTATCATTCATTTTCTAACCATTTTTCTATGTAAAGTGTAGGGAAGGTGTTGGCAATTAAAATACAAATTGATGACATTTCATAAACACATATTTTCTCCTTCCCACATTTTAAGATTGATCAAGCAACAACGGATGATGATCTGCAACGAGCAATAGAATCCTGTGAGTCATGGAGGTACCAAATTGAAGGTCTTCCAAACCCTGTTACCATGGACAACAAGGATGCATTTGTTAAAAATGCTACAATTTTCCATGTTCTACTACAACGAAAGAGCTGCTACGATCAGTTAGCTGAGGGGTTGGAATGCTATGAGGTAAGTCTAGGCTGACATTCATTAGTTTCTGGTCTGTAGGTAAAAGTTGATCAGAAATGTATAAAAATAACTAGACGTTATGTTTTTACAGCTCCTACCACTTCTGAAAGAGAACCTTCCCCTTCGGGTTCTTTTAGAGATGCCCAAGGTTCGCAGTGATCTTACAGCAGATGTGGTTGCTACCCTTCTGAAGCCCAGCTACTCCGTTCTGGGAAGCAACAAACGACCAAAAGAAGAGCTGATGGTGGTTAAGTTCAGAGATTTCCTCAATAGTGTTCAAGGTAAAATAAATAAAGCAGAGAAGCCACAATTTGCTCTAATTTGCACTAAGACCTAAAGTCTTATACATTTTTTTCTTTTATGCTGATTTTCAGTAAGCATTAAATTTTAGCTACTGCTGGCATATTTAATTATCATTTTGAAACTTAAAATTTTTAAAATCCTTTTTAGTAATCAAAATTATGATGGTATGCAATTATACTCAATTCAATAGAAAAACATTTTTTTACGTGTATATAAAAAAAGAATAATTTCCATGATTTTAGTTGTAACCTTTTCAAAGCAGAGAACATCAAACAGGCTCTAACCTGCTCATGAGAACTATAAGATAAGCTGCAATTAAAACTTTGTTCTGTTCTGCATAAGAGAGCTGCTGAAATCAGGAGAACCGTGTCTCTGAGCAGAGGAGAGGTTTTGGATGGTGCAGACCTGAGAAACTGTGAACAATCATGTGAATCAATGTTTCCAATTGTGTCTAGACAGAATAAAGGCTGATGTTTTTCCCACATGTTTACATTCAGCAAAGATGCAGATTGCAGCATTGACCGCATGGATTTGAACTGCATGCACTGCTAAATGTTGTTAGCAAGTATTAGCCCAAACCTAACCCTTCTTCCGGCTCCGTTCGGCCAAGAATAAAGCACAGACCACACGGATTAAAAAATTATGAGCGAACAGGCTCTTTATAATCTTAACGATAATAAAGCACATTTAGAAGATCATCTCACTCTGTGCTGCAGCTTGTTTGTTCACAACGGAACTCAGCATTTCTTCTTCTACGGCTGTTTCTGGTATTTTAGAGAGTTCTGTGCACGTCCACATGATTTATTCAGAACAAAAGAGGACGTATGTAAACGTTTGTTATAATTATATCAAGTTTTTCTGGGCCCATCTACACAGTTAAAGTCTAATCCGATCTTTTATCCGATCAATTATTTTTTCTACATGGAACTAAAGCTATAGCACTTTTTCAACTATTACGTGCAGCTCATCTTGTGGTTTTTATGACCAGATTAGTTTTGAGCCTAGCCTGTCTGGAGTTTTTTGCTTTTGTAGTTCTTATAAAGATTGTAATGAAAATCACAACAAAGATTTGAACAAAGATCACCAATGTTTTTTTTTCTTTGTCTTAAATACAATCAATCTGAAAGAAGATCACCTGGGTTTTTTTGTTTTTGTTTATATGGTTCCAAATAAAGTGAATAATTTGTCTAAAATTTTTTCAGGTAAGGGAAAATGTGGAGTTTAAAAAATAAAAATTCATTAACACATTTACCTGTCATCTTGAAAATGTAAACTATGTATAATTTTTAAACTACCAGTTTGGCAGTATTAAAAGAACAGTTTATTGCACTGAAGAACAAGTGAGTCTGAATATTGTTTTTTCTGCTTTTTTTTTTTAATAAAATCTTACAATGACAGAAAGAGAAGTTGAGGAATTTCTTCGTGGCAGAACCCTGACAGAAGCAGAGGAGACCTTTCTCAGAAATTTAAATCCTGGACATATTCTCGCCTTTGTGACTGGAAGTAGCAGAGTTCCAGCAGTTGGATTTCAACCAAGTCCAAAGTTAAGCTTTGTTCATAATGAAAACAAGTACCTTCCAGTCGCTCATACATGCTCAAATGAGCTTGAAATCTTTGTCAATTCCAAAAATCTAGCTGACAATGATGAGTTTGAATATAACTTCCTAGTAGCGCTTATGAATGGAGCAAATTTTAGTGCAGTTTAAATAAACAAGAAAATGTATTTCAGGAAAAAAGGTCCAGGTGAGTAAGAAGGGAAGATAAGGTGGAGAAGAGAATAAATGTAGAAGAATAGATACGTTATTTGTATTAATCCAAAAGACCTCAGGGATGTTTCTCTGTTTTTTTTACTTCTGTTGTAATAACAAATGTAAAACGTTGGCTTTGTATCTAGTTAAGCTTTGTTTAAATGTTATTAATTACTTTAATAAATTCATAAAAGCAGGAAAATGTGCTACTTGTGTCTTTGTTTAGGATCTGTTTCTTCTGTTTGATGATCAACTTGTATTTAATCAAACAAAAATAGGAAATATTGTACGGTTTTCTTTTTTCTGTTTCCATGTAAACCCACTCAAGACAACAGTTAAATATGAAAAGTTACTAAATCGGAAGAATGGTAAAATATAGATGTGGATGATTTTGTTCGGGAAACTTAAATTTATTTATTTTTTATAGAAAGGAATTGGTTTTGTTTGTAGAAAATTTCATGTTGATCCATTTCAGATAATAGGTTATTTTTGTGAAATATCAATAGATGTTTGTTCAGCAGAGCAACATGGTTGTGTGTTGAAAGTGTTTGCATATGTTGTCTCACATGTAAAGCCTATTGGCTGTTCATTCTTTATGGAAAAGGTTTCTATTACAAACTGAAATGATGAAACATTAAACAATTAACCTCAATGTTGCTTTTAGAGTTGACCAAATCCTTCTTTTCAGTGTTTCCTCTAATGCGCTGACTTGCTCTTACAATGAACTACAGGTTTGGACAAAATTGTTGGTACCCCTCAGTTAAATAAAGAAAGTCCACATTGCTCACTGAAATGACTTGAAACATGCAAAAGTAACAATAAATTAAAATTTATTGAAAATTAAATCATCAAAGACATTAAAGGTGAATTCCTAGATCAAGGTACATCAGTGTCGGATCGCACCATTCTGAGCCAGAGCCGGACTTCATGGGAGACGACCGAGGAGGACACCACTGTTGAAAGGAAATCAGAAAAAAGCCAGACTGGAATTTGCAAAAATGTTTGTTGACAAGCCACAAAGCTTCTTGAAAAATGTCCTTTGGACAGATGAGACCAAACTGGAGCATTTTGGTAAGACACATCAGCTCTATGCTGGTAGACTCAAAAATGAAGCATTCAACGAAAAGAACACTGTCCCCACTGTGAAACATGGAGGAGGCTCAGTTCTGTTTTTTGGGCTGCTTTGCTGCATCTGCCACAGGGTGTCTTGAAGTTGTGCAAGGTCAAATGAAATCTCCAGATTATCAAGGCATTCTGGGTAGAAATGTGCTGCCTAGTGTCAGAAAGCTTGGTCTCAGTGGCAGGTCATGGGTCTTCCAACAGGACAACGATCCAAAACACACAGCCAGAAACCCCAAGAATGGCTGAGAGAAAAGCGCTGGACTATTCTGAAGTGGATTCTATGAGCCCAGATCTGAATCCCATTGAACATCTGTGGAAGGAGCTGAAACATGCCATTTGGAGAAGACACCATCAAACCTGAGACAATTGGAGCAGTTTGCTCATGAGGAGGGGGCCAGAATACCTGTGGACAGGTGCAGAAGGCTCATTGACAAATACAGAAACCGTTTAATTGGAGTGATTGCCTCAAAAGGTTGAGCAACAAAATAGGAAGTTATGGGTACCATCATTTTTGTCCAGCCTTATTTCATTATTTTTTAAAATAATTCTGTCAATCGACAACTCAAAGGTAATGGCTGATTTTGATTATTTAATTTTCAATACATTTTAATTTATTGTTACATTTGAACGTTTCAAGTCATTTCAGTGAGCATTGTGGACTTTCTGTCTTTAACTGAGGGGTGCCAACAATTTTGTCCACCACTGTATGTTGTTAAAAAATGATACGTCTGTATAAGGAATTTTTGAAAACTCTGCAGGGAAATAAAGACCAAATATTTGGTGGTATTTTTTTAATCACAATATCAGTGAACTTGCATAGATGTCAAAAACATTCAACAGTGCTACCCAGTAGCTAGTTTATTATATATAAATTCCTGCACTTTTTGATACAGTGTTTTTCCTTGGTTTTCATCATTTTCTAGTGGGTTCACGGTTGCAGACAGTTCTTGCAAGTCTTGATCAGTAAGTGGTGTGAAGAGGTAATCTGAGCTTTGTCGTGATTCTGGGCTTCTCTCAGTTACCGAAGCAGAAGTTGCAGAATTCGGCATTGGAAAAGAAGTGTTTTGAGTGAAAAGCTGAACAGGGGTTCTGTTTCCCTCTGAGGAGATGGAATGACTGTTGAATGCTGCCTGAAATTCCTCAAGTGTGCAGTTGATTCTGGGAATGTATCCATAATGGAGGCAAAATAAGTCAGTCGGGTTGTCTACATCCAGCATGTTTAGTGATTCTAGGTCATAGAAAATGGGCGCATACACGTTTCGGCAGTTACAGTTCAAATCACGATTAAATCGCTCAACACGTTGATTATGAACAGAGCTCCCTGTCAACACAGAACTTACTCCTTTGTGCACTCTCATGTCCTCCCAAATCAAAACATTTTCTCCTCCATGATCAGTTCTTATGTGCATAGGCCATCCAAACTTGTTCACAGCTTTCCTAAAAAGATCCAGGACAGTTGCAGCACGATTGTTGTTAGAACAATGCAGAAAAGTCAAAAATCTGCTGTACCCATCAATTGCAGTATGTATGACTAATTTCCATCTTATGAGCTTATGGTTGCCGTCAATGTGCCATATATAGTTTGTAAAAGGGACAGAGTAGGTTCTTCTTTGCACTGCTGATGTTCTCCTGGACTGTGCTCCAGCAAAATCAACCCTTTGCACTGAGTCTCTGAGGCGATGTCTTTGAACTATGATGTTCCTGGCACGCAAATGTCCATTGAGCATAACCTCTCCAACATGAGGGTGATTTGATTTTATTGCACGAATTACTTCATCCAGTTCCTGATCAGAAATGTCACTGAATTTTTGGCGTCTTATGCCATACTCTCTCATAAGCTTGTACAACGTTGGTCTTGATATTTCCAAGATTGATGCTGTTTCTGAGAGTGTTGTCCCCAAGAATATTAATCTTTCAATGTCCTCTTTGGAAATTAGGGTTGTTCCAACCTAACAACATGGGTGAAAAAAGTGACAAAAAAGACTAAGTGAATTAATTCTACATATAACTACAAATAATCTGTTCAGCGAACAAATAAAAAAAACACATTAAAAGGTAAATTTTCACAACAAAATTGATTGTAATTCTACTCATTAAAAGTAAATAAGTCATTCAGTTCTTACCAGTCTCTGGGATGTGCCAGCCCCTGCAGATGTGGCTGAACTTGTGGATGCAACGGGTGGCGGCAGAGTGTTGACCTGAGGTGGGCGGTGATAGAAGAACAATCATATGAATGTTTTGTTACATTTTAAAAATCAGTTAAACACTAAACTATACAAATAAAAAACAAAAGTTGTAAAAAATGTCATCACTGTACAATGGAAGAAAACAAATGATGATGTTCTTACCGGTCTGTGTGAAGCGGCAGAACTTGTGGATGGTGATGGTGTGTTAACCTGTAGAGTAGGAGCATGGAACAGAGAACGTTTACATTGAAACTACGTGATTCTAGCAGAATTTAGCAGATAAGAAAGATCTGTAATGAGAAAGAAGACAAGCAATAAATAAAAAGACCCCCCCCTCCCCCGCCAAATTGTATTTTTTCATTTTAGAGTTGCCGTGATAAAGTGGCATAAAAATACCACAGACATACATAGCAGGCCTACTCAGAGATATTTCTCATCATTATGTGTCAAGGAAGTTACAAAATAGCATTATATTATTACACTGTAATGTCAAAAAATACCTTAATAACATTAGCCATTTGTTAGCTAAAAAAATTAAGACTAGCTTAAGTTGGAAAGGCTAGCTGTTAGCTAGCTAAAAATCCGTTTCCACAAATTAGTATTATAGAACTATTTTATTTTTTATTTTTACTTTTCCACTTACCAGATTTGCAGTAGCAGGTGTAGGTGCCAGGACACCTTGCAATGCAGCTCGCACTCCTGAAACAACGGCCCTTTCAATATCCTCAGGTCTCAAAGAGTTTGCCATGATTACGGTTCAACTTTCGTCTGAACATGGACTGCTCCGTGCGGTGCGGTGAGGGGCGTGGCCACATTAGCATATTTCCCAAACATTTAAACTCAACATTTATATTTAACATTTAGGCGGAACATTTATATTTACATTTATATTTAATATTTAGATATATATTTAACATTTAACATTAACATTTATTTTTAATATTAACATTTACATTTAACATTTATATTTATGTATAGATTTAGATTTAACATATATATTTAGATATAAAATTTGTATTTAACATTTACATTTAAAATTAATATTTATGTTTAATATTTAGATTTACCATTTAGATTTAACATTTAGATATACATTTAAATGTAGCATTTAACATTTAGATTTTCATTTGCATTTAATATTTACTTTTATATTTAACAATCACATTTAACATTTATATTTAGTCTTACATTTAACATTTATATTTAGATACAAAAACTTACATTTCACATTTACATTTAAATTAAACATTTAGATTTAATATTTAGATTCTAATTTAGATTTAACATTTAGATATATATTTAATATTTATTTTTAACATTTACATTTATATTTATATTTAACATTTATATTTATGTTTGGGATTTAGATATGTATTTCTATTTAACATTTACATTTATTATTTATATTTACATTAATATTTATCATTTATCATTCATATTTAGATTTAGATGTAGCCTCTAAAAGTACATGTCCTGAAGTCACAGATAAATCTTTTTTTGGTGATAAATATAGACAAAATGTGATATAAATGCAACACATATGGAAGGAAATGTCTAAATGTGGTGAAACTGAGACAGAATTTTCATGAGGTTAATTTTTACATTCGGCGCCCCATAGTATGGGGAAAGGGGTTCAGGGTCGGGGACAACACAGCAATAACTATTATTTATGAGGATAAATTGCACAACATGCCAATATTGCAGAACATATTTCACTTTTCTTTTTGCAAATATGTGTTCATTTGAATTTCTGTTGTAATTCTCATTTGATTTTTTTTGTTTGTTTCACTGCTGATCGATCAAACGGGTGTTCGTGTAGGCTGTTAATTGTAAGACTTGCTTTGTGAAGTCTTCATGTTATTTATGAGAGGCAGTATTGTCATTTTCACTTTCACGTGTTTCTTCCATCTGCCGACGGTGTCGCCGTTTCTCATTTCACCCGTTTTTGTGCGTACGCCTGGGTCAGAGCTTGCGTGAAGGACCGCACATTTTCCCGTCAAGTTTGTTTTTTATAAATATCAATTATTGCATAGAGAGTGGCGTACGCCTTCTTTTGTGCGTACGCAACGTTTATAAATGAGGCCCCAGGTCATCTGGAGGTGTGTTTGGAGTCATTGTCCTGTTGAAAAATAAATGATGGTCCAACTAAACGCAAACTGGATGGAATAGCATGCCGTTGCAAGATGCTGTGGTAGCCATGCTGGTTCAGTATGTCTTCAATTTTGAATAAATTCCCAACAGTGTCACCAGCAAAGCACCCCCACACCATCACACCTCCTCCTCCATGCTTCACGGTGGGAACCAGGCATGTAGAGTCCATCCGTTAACCTTTTCTGTGTCGCACAAAGACACGGTGGTTGAAACCAAAAATCTCAAATTTGGATTCATCAGACCAAAGCACAGATTTCCACTGGTCTAATGTCCATTCCTTGTGTTCTTTATCTCAAACAAGTCTCTTCTGCTTGTTGCCTTTCTTTAGCAGTGGTTTCCTAGCAGATATTCTACCACGAAGGCCATATTCACATAGTCTCCTTTTAACAGTTGTTCTAGAGATGTGTCTGCTGCTAGAACTCTGTGTGCCATTGAGGTCAATGGCACAATCTGGTCTCTAATCTGAGCTGCTTTTAACCTGCGATATCTGGTGCTGGTGACTTGGATGAATTTATCCTCCGCAGCAGAGGTGACTCTTGGTCTTCCTTTCCTGGGGCGGTGAGCCAGTTTCTTTGTAGCGCAGAATTTTTCGGACTGACTGACCATTTTTTAAATTAATGAAGGCAACGTGTTTTTCTGTACTTAGCTGCTTTTTTCTTGCCATAATACAAATTCTAACAGTCTATGAAGTAGGACTATCAGCTGTGTATCCACCTGACTTCTGCACAACACAACTGATGGTCCCAACCCCATTTATAAGGCAAGAAATCACACTTATTAAACCTGACAGGGCACATCTGTGAAGTGAAAAACATTTCAGGTGACTGCCTCTTGAAGCTCATTAAGAGAATGCCAAGAGTGTGCAAAGCAGTAATCAAATCAAAAGGTGGGTACTATGAGCCTAGAATATGACATATTTTCAGTTGTTTCACACTTTTTTGTTATGTATATAATTCCACATGTGTTAATTCGCAGTTGTGATGCCTTCAGTGTGACTCTACAATTTTCATAGTCATGAAAATGAAGAAAACTCTTTGAATGAGAAGGTGTGTCCAAACTTTTGGTCTGTACTGTATTGTCAACTTTAAATTTCCCAATGTAGTTTGAAAAAGTATTCCATTAGTATGCTTCCTAAGCTACACATACATGCTCTATAGTATACTTGCTATACCTATACTGTCCAGAAGCATACCCAAGTATACTTTATTAAAAGGTGTGTCTCGAAAAGGAATATTTACCAAATCTTTTTTTTAGTGGCCCCTGTTTCCATAAATTTCCCAGACAATTCAAAGCTGACACAAGGAGTAATTACTGGAAACACAATGTGCTGAACATAGGTGAATAATATCCCAGCTCTTCCATGGAATAATCCTTGACTGTAGCCAGGTGTGACTTAGAGGTAAGATGATTAGGAATAGTTACATAAGTCATATTTCATAACTCAGCAGCTGTTGAATTTCCCAGAACACAGTATGTCAGAGGAAAACCTAGATGAGCTGTTGTGTCTCTGCTGTTGATTTTCTGGTTTTTGTTGCGCAACATGTCATGGAACTGAGTGACGGATTGCCAATCCACTGTTTTGCGAGCACACTCACAGACAAAGATGGGATGGGAATCAAAAATTCTACCATCAGATGGTTGAGGGTGTAGATGAAGAAAGGACCAATAGATACAGCACAAAGATGCAGGTTTTCCTGAAGTTGTTTTCCAAGTAGGAAGAATTTGCTTTTTGAGCAAATTTGGATTTCAAGTTTTTTGGACCCTCAAGTGCAACAATTTTGGAGAACCTGGCCAAGTGATACTTGCTGTTTTATGTTTTTCTTCTTAGTGAAGAAAGAGCTATCTCTACTTTTGACCTTTTTGTTTTTTGTTGCATTGAAGAAACTTTCCTCAAATCAAGTGCAAAGAATTTTTTCCCAGGATGCACAGCACCACGTTCATGCAGGCTCGATGTGACGAGCCTTTAACAGCGTCGGACTGCTGCCTCCCTCTACTGCTGGCCTTGCTGACGCTGGCTCTCTTGTACTCCTTCCTGTATCTGCCTGCCACAGCCCAGAGAGCCCTGCTGGAGCAGGCACTCAACTCCAACAACACTACGGCTTTGCTTCACAAATGACTGGATTGGACAGGCAAATGCAGACAAACATGATATACCATCTCACATTGTGTTTACATCCCCTCTTTGTTCTGCTCCTGTTCAGTTTTCTTCATGTTGTGGTGAACACTGGCTTTGATGGAGAAGTTTTTTTGTATTTATAAAGTGGCAGCTGGTAAGAAAATCATTGACTTTGCTGGTTTAGACACAGCACTTGGGACGGCCGTGGTGCGCCCATGAGTCGATCTGTCCTTGGGCAAGACATTGAACCCCAGCTTGCCCCTGGTGGCAGGCCTGTGTTTGGCATCGGAGCGGCCACCAGTGTGTGAATGTGTGTGTGACTGGGTGAATGGGTCTGTGACTGTAAAGCGCTTTGGGCCTTGTAGGTAGAAAAGCGCTATATAAGTATTCGCCATACACCATTTACCACTTCACTGCAGAGAAGCAGAAGCATTATGCATTTCTGTCATTGCTTCAAAATTCACCTAACTTACTACTGTTCAAACATGCATTTGAAATACCCTCTTTTTCACTTGATAATCATAAACGTGGGTATGTTTTTTTCCCCTTTTAAAATATTATTCAATCAAAACCAACAAAAATATAATTTGTGTTTTGTCATTTTTGTGGTTGCTGTGCATTTTTAAGCCCTTTTTTTATTTTATTTTGAAATGCTTCTCTGGTAAGACCATAGAAAAGCTTCTTCATTTAAAACCCTTGTGCTATCCTAGGCACTTTCACATTGGGAGTGAGGTCATCTAGATCCCACAAACACAGTGCGCTGAACTTTTTCTTCAATGATTTGTGATCTTCACTGGTTTCCATGGATTACATGAAATCCTCTCCACCTTTATCCACTTTTGTTATGGTAGGGAGAACACGTCATCTTGACCCCACAGCTTAAAAAAATAAAGCTATGCTGATGTCAAAACCAAAAAACCAATATGTCAAAGTTGGGCTGAGGGATTCAAGCATCAGCCACATGCTTTTAATCCCCTGGCACCGCTTCACAAATGATGCAATTCAAATCCCATTAAATACAGCTCATCTTCTCATATTTAAGGTTGCGTGGACAGTATTAGCACTGAGTTATGTAGACATATGGTGGACTTATCTGACCCCCATTCTCATGGGAAACATTTAATGTTTTGACAAAAATGTGTTGTTATTTCATCTTTCCTTTGCTGTTAAATGATTTAAAACATTCAATAAAATTGTGTTCTGTTGCACTTTGCTGTTGACTGTCATTTAACTGCAGCTGAGTGTAATTTCAGGATGTTTTGTACATTCTTGCCTCTTTCGGTGATGTAAGACAGACTTTTTTAGTTGGCAGGCTAATTACTTTGAGATATAATGGCTTTAGTTGTTTAAACTGTTTTTATTAATTTCATTAGTTATTGTATTATGATACAAGAGATTCAACAGCAATATTTGGAGATGCGACACTTGTTACAGACAACTCATTGCAGCCTTCAGAAATAATCCCTGTAAATACTTTATGTGAAGGAACTGCAACCACCTGGGCATATGGAGGCTTGTGATTTTCCCTTTTTTTTTTTTTTCAAAATTCACTATTTAGAATTTAGCCCTAAAAAAAAGAATTCAACCATGCAGCACACAATAAACCAATGTTTACAGTTTGTCTTAGACCACAACAACTCAAAAAACAGTGTTATGTTTGGATACATGAACTAATTCCAAAGTCTTTGAACAATAATCAGATTTCTTTTTTGTTCATTTTCATTAGCTGGAAAGCTTCAAACACATCTTCAGTTACGTCTAATCCATTTACTATCAGTGAAAACTTACTTTTTTGGAAAAGATTTTACATACAGCAAACATTGTGAAATCCTACGGAACGTACATGCATCTCTATCTACAATATATACAGTCAAGTTTTAGTTGTGCTGTTTCCACAAACTTTTGAGCTTTTAGGAAGAAAATTTAAACTCATATGATCAAGTATAACTTAAAATACTTTTTGAAAAAAAATATTGTGTCAGCTTTTTTTTTTACTAATTGACAATGAAGAAAAGGTGAAACAGTAAAGCTCAGATAAAAAAAAAGATTGTACATTTGCTATTAAAGATAAGTAGAAAAGTGAGCATATAAGAAAACATCTGTTGATTTTCATTTTCTTTTGTGAAAAAGAAGTTGGTTTTTTTTTTTTGGTGACAGTGTAACGCAATGCTTTTAATTTGGTGATTTATGACTAACTATTTACAGGCTACTATTGATATCCAACTACGTTGATGTGCATTCATTTCATTAAGCATTAAAGAATGAAGGCAAAGGTCACCTCAAGCTAGAAGATAGGCCCTGAATTTAGATTTAGATTAAATAAAACTGATTGGTTTGCTTTGGGAGCTGTTGTTCAGAAACACCATATCTCCGGCTAATCTATCCTTTCATAATGGACTCCCTTTCTAGGACAGGCTGGAGAAGAGAAATGGAAACAAAGGAATCTAGGATCTGAAGGACCCAGAGGAAGAAGAGGAAGAGATGAAGAGCAGGAGGAAAGGAGGAGCCAAAATGTGCTCCCTTAGTTCCAGTCCTTGCTGATGTTGATGTTCCACTCCCAGGTTAGGTGGATATTCTTGTCATCATCAGTGAAGCAGGACTTGACTAGGTATTGGCCACGGGACAAGACGCCTTTCGGCGTTTTGTCAGTGGGGCACAAAAACTCCTGCTCCTCCGCCCGGGGGCCGTAACTTCCCACCATGCACACCATCTTGTTGACTGGAAGATAGATGATAGACAGTACATTATGCAGGAATAAAAGCTGCCAAAATCAAAGATCTGTGATAAACCTCATACTTTTCACTCCTTTTCTGTAGGTCACATGCCGGTACTTCAGGCCAGAAACTATTTCTCTGTTCACCTGTAAACACATAGATTTACATTTTAATATGACATGAAATTAACTTTGATTTTTCATCAACTCTTACCTGACATGTCAAGAGTTTTCAAAGTAAAAGCTTCTCAAGCTGTAAAAATCATGTCATTTGAGAAAAAATCTAAATCTGATTGGGTTCATTTTAGATTAGAATTTTGAAGCAATAAAAATGTGTTTTTGAATTATTTAGACTCAAGCTTCATTTTAAAAATGCACTATGCATCTACGAATGTGGAAACAACGATCATAAACTTTTTGCTTGTCTTTATCTTTCTGAACAAGCTGCTTGTCTGTTTTTCTTTGATAGAAGCACTGGCTTCAAAACATTATTTGAAGTTTTACGATGCTTCAAAACATTATTTATATACATATATATATATATATATATATATATATATATATATATATATATATATATATATGTATAATAGTTGCACTGACAGTGTGCTCAGTGAATGTCTCAGGCAATGGAGAGCAGAGGATGTGGTGCTGGAGGACAGATCCTCATGGGAGGACAAACCCCTGCATGGGATGTACCACCGGACCATAACTGAAGTAGCTGATATCAAGAAGTCCTACCAATGGCTAGAAAGGGCTGGCCTACAAGACAGCACTGAAGCACTCATCCTGGCAGCTCAGGAACAAGCCCTGAGCACCAGAGCAATAGAGGCTCAGATCTACCACACCAGACAAGACCCAAGGTGTAGGCTGTGTAAAGAGGCGCCTGAAACAATCCAGCACATAACTGCAGGGTGTAAGATGCTGGCAGGTAAAGCATACATGGAGCGGCACAATCAAGTGGCTGGAATAATATACAGGAACATGTGTGCAGAATATGGACTGGAAACCAAAAGGTCAAAATGGGAAACACCTCTGAAGGTGGCAGAGAATGAAAGGGCAAAGATCCTGTGGGACTTCCAGATCCAGACTGATAGGATGATAATGGTGAACCAACCAGACATTGTAGTGGTGGATAAAGAAAAGAGGAAAGCCGTTGTGGTTGATGTGGCAGTGCCAAGCGATGGGAACATCAGGAAGAAGGAACATGAGAAACTGGAGAAATACCAGGGACTCAGAGAAGAACTGGAGAAAGCCTGGAAAGTGAAGGTGACAGTGGTGCCTGTGGTAATTGGAGCACTCGGGGCAGTAACCCCCAAGCTGGAGGAGTGGCTACAACAGATACCTGGAAAGATCTCAGACATCTCAATCCAGAAAAGCGCAGTGCTAGGAACAGCTAAGATACTGCGCAGGACCCTCAAGCTCCCAGGCCTCTGGTAGAGGACCCGAGCTTGGAGGAGAAACCACCCGCGGAAGGGTGAAAGGGGCAAGTTTATATACATAGATACACATCAATAACAATAATGACTTGTAAGGAAAATGCTTCTGGTAACATTTAAAATTAATTTTAACACTAAAGCCTTTATTCTGAAATGCCAAATTTGACCTATATTTTATTTTCATGTTGTTGACAATGCTTCATGTTAATGATTATAGTAAATGCAAGATCAACATCTACGTTGACATTTTTTGGATCACTCTTTGATTTTCATCACAATTTTTTGTTTAAATTAGAGTTTAGTGCTGTTTATGCTAATTTATTGATTTAAAAAAAAGCAATTTGATGACTTGATGAATCGAGGATGTCGTGATCTGTCTTAAATAAAGTGGTTTTGTTTCATGCTATACAGGGTCTGATTCTATAATGCACATTGAGTCTTATTTAGCACAGTGTCCTGCCTTTTGAATTTAATCTCTCCTTGTAAATCTTTCCATCCACACAGAAGTGATCAGGCATATTACCTTGAAGTGTATCTTTAGCCTGTATTTCACTCCTTCCTGTAAGGTGAAGCTCTTCTCTTTCAGAGCGTTCAGGTCGCCTGTAAAAAGACAAACAGTGATATTATTCAAGGGGATGTCCCACAAAACAGTTGGAAAGGAGGCAGCATTGTGTTCAAGAGTTTTCTCTGCAAATGTGCTCTTATTTTTAGGATTTTGGCTCCCAGCTAAACCGGGAGGAAGATTTAGAACATGCATCATGATTTGTAGTTCAATGAAGTCTTGCTTAGAAGGAGGATGAGAAGGAAAACATTTCAAAATGTGGAAGCAGAGGGAGAGATGCAGCCACTTTCTAATCATTTTATATGTCAATTTTACTGAGCAGCAGTGCTGAGTGTTTTCTAATGGGAGGGAAGGAAAGGAGAAGATAAAGGAGAGATAAAGGGAGAGGGGGAATAAAAAGCAGCCAGCAGAGTTATGAGGAGGTGAAGAGCACGGCTCAGATTACTGTTTACATATTTAAAATTTTTCATTATTTAGACTTTATGACACATTTTAAAAGTTTGTAAGTATAAATCTAACATCTCTAAGGGTTTCCTAATTGAGGCTAAGATCTGTTTCAGATCAAATCCTACATCCTCTTCTTCCTCCTCCATTGCCTCGTTTCACCCTCTCTTCCTAATTCATCCCTAATTCATCTCCTCCTCTTTTTTGTGTCGCCTCATGACACAAAGAGAACTGGGGGGGGGGCTAGCCTTTTGTGGGACGTTTGAAAAAGGCAGTAGGTCAGTGTGGAATTTTTTTTTTAATTTTTATATTCTAACTTATAGGAAAAAAAAGTTGATTTACTGTAAAAAATTAAATTACTGTAATCTTATAGTGGTCCTCTGATTACTGTTGAGAATGAGGGTTTTAAAGTTCCACTCTGATCATCTTTTGATCTATTTTAAAAGCGTTCCCAGTGGTATTTTAAATCATAACTGTGCATCTTTTTTGCCAAAAAAAGAAAAATAGTCAGATTTTTATTTCTTGAAAATAGTTTACGTAGAACAGCAGTAGTTCATTAGAAATTTGCCCCTGACTCATGGGCGGGACCACAACCCCCCTTCCCTGCCGAGACCTTGATTGCTGAGACCTTTTCTACGATCATTTTCAAACAGCATTTTTTCATCTGCTCCTGATTCACAACGATTTTAATTTAAAAAAAAACTTTAATCTTTAGCTGTTATTGGAGCTGTGTATCTTCCCTTCAGAGGGAAACGGAAACTGACACATTTATAAAGCTGTAAAACACTAAAACCCTTTTCTGTTTTTGAGGCTTTGGAATATGCTTGAAACAGAGTTTGAGCAATTTTCAAGCTGGAGTCAGTTGAAAACGCTGTTCAGAATCATACTTTTTATAAAACACAACAAGCGTGTCATCTTGACTTAGAGTTTATAAGCAATGTGGATTTATCTGGTCTAGTTTAAGAATGCAGCTAGAACCTCATGTTAATGTGGACTATTTGAGCAAACAATCAAAAATATGGCAAACAAGGTAAAAACAACTCAAATACTTTGTCAGTCAGGGATACAGAGAGTCAGTATTTATTAAATGTAATGATGATTTGACTAAATCCTCCATGTCCAGTTTTCAAATAAAGTTGGCTGCATTTTATACGGCTCTGACAAACAACATGACACAAACATCTGCCACACATCTACTTTCCAATTTGAGAATTTTTGCTCAGGCAGTTGAACAGGTTGCCCATTGATCAACCCCAGTAGGTATCAAAAGTATTCGGCCTGCAATAACTGTTCAGGGTCCTGTTCGGGGTCCTGCGACTGTGATGATGTCACACTACGGTAACACCACTTGGACAAACTACAAACTACAAAGCTACGTAGTGTCCAGCTGTTCTTTTCCCTCATAACTAATAAGGCTTCCCTCCAGTACAAACAAAAAAGCAATTCAAATATGTTATTTTGCTCAGCTTTATAATTTATTTAATTTAAGCTTATTTTGTGTTTATATCCTCCCTGGCATTTACTTTGAATAATTGATGTACATTTTATTGTTCTTTTATTTTATTTTCTGCTGTATGTCACCTGTGTTCTAAAATAAATAAGATTATACTTGAAACATCTTATGGATGCAATGGGACACATCCTCAGTGATGTATCCTGAGGTCATCGGGTGTTTCGGGTCTCACAACATCATACACCCTCACCCAGGCGACCCTGCCGGGGTTGATCAAACCCGACTTGCGTCCCAGCAGCAGACCACGGATCAGCCCTTTTCATCCACAGCCACCTCGTAGCCTTCTCTGCGGCTTCACACACAGATTTAATGGCCCTCTTTTTCGCCGTCGCTGTGATGCCTAATCGGCAGAGGACTTTACAAAGGGAACGTCCCGCAAAGCCTCTACAGCCAACTTCAACAGGCTCATAGAATGTTTTCCAGCCTCTTTCCCTGCACCCCTCAACCAGTTCCTGGTACTTAGCGCGTTTCCTTTCATTTGCTTCCTCCATACGCTCTTCCCAGGGCACTGTGAGTTCCAGCATGATCAGGCGTTTTGAAGTCTCAGAAATTAATAACATGTCTGGGCGGAGATTTGTACTCACAATGTGCTGAGGGAACCTTAGCTGTTTTTCTAGGTCGACTTGCAGCTGCCAGTCCAAGGCTTTGTGGAGGAGGCCTGTCGGTAATTGTAGTCGCGCCTGAGGTTTCTCCCCAGCTTTGATGAAGGGTACTGCCTTCTTTGGAGCGCGCTGGTTTTTATGGCTGAGGCTAAACTCTCAGCAAGTGCTTTAAGCAGCTGGTCATGGCGCCAGCGGTAGCGACCATCAGCCTTGGGCAGCTGCTAAGGAGATGTTCTAAAGAGCCACTCCCAGAGCAAAGAAGGCGGAATGGTGTTTCACTCTTTCCCCAGACATGGAGGTTTGCTGGGCTTGGCAGGACATCATAAACAGCTTGTACCAGGAAACGGACCCGATGGAAGTCTGCGTGGAAGATGTCTGCCAAGCTAATCCTGCGCTGCAGTGTACTCTCTCACCTAGTCCATGCTCCCTGCTGCCTGAAGACCTGTCATCCTGCTCACTCGCTCTTCCTCCACACCTGCTCGGACCTGTTCCTGGAGTAGACGGTGTCTTTCCTTGCCATGGGCCTGGCTGACCACAGTCTTTGAGAGGTAGCCCAAGCCCGCTCTGCCTGTCGCCACGGTGCCCACCAGTGCCTTTTGTCTCAGACGTGACTCTGCCTCCTCCACTGCTTTTCCAGCCTTCCATTTACTTCCTGTCCTCACTTCAATGCCAGCTGCTGACACCTTGCCATCTCTAGAGTCCCTATAATGTAGGGCTTCCCTGGTGCATACCACCATAAATTCTTCTGTGAGGCCACTGAAGGGCAATTGCAGGACATTACCTGTCCCATACAACGCCGCGCTGGTAAGACACCGTGGAAGGCCCAGCCACCTCCGAAGAAAGCCACTGATCTTCCTTTCTAGGGACTCTACCGTTGTCATTGGGACTGCATAGACCAGCAAGGGCCACAAGACTCTAGGCAGGATGGAATGCTGGTAGATCCAAGCTTTAAATCTACCCGGTAGACCAGACTTGTCTACCTTAGTGAGCCACACTCGAAGTTCTTTGTTGGACTTGTGGATGGCAGCAGCATCTTTCAGGCTGGAGTCGAAAAACTTCCCCAAACTCTTAACTGGTTGTTCTGTGATGGTCGGGATGACCGTCCCTGAGATGGAAAACCGGAACTTGTCAACCACTTTCCCCCTCTTCAGCACCATAGACCTTGACTTTGAAGGCTTAAAACTCATCCTTACCCAGGTGATGAGTCCATCCAGTCCTTGTAAGATCCACCTGCTCCCTGGGACTGATGACGTTGTGCTGGTAAGGTCATCCATATAGGCTCTTATAGGGGGCTGTCGTACAGCTGTCTTGGTTAGGGGCCCTCTGCATTCCACCTCAGCTGCCTTAACCACCATGTTCATGGCAAGAGCGAAAAGGATAACAGAGATGGTACAGCCTGTAATTATTCCTTTCCCAATGTGAAGCCAGTCTGATGTTCCTGAACCAGAAGTGACCCGCATCCTGAAATTATTGTAATAATCCACGATCAGGTCCTTGATCTTACTAGAAACATGATGGAGGTGTAAGGCGAGCTCAACCAGCTTGTGTGGAATTGATCCATAGGCGTTGGCCAGGTCCATCCACAAAACAGCTAGGTCACCTTTGTTCTCATGTGCCTCTCTGATGAGTTGTGTAACTACACCAGTGTGCTCCAAGCAGCCGGGTGCTCCAGGAATCCCCCCCTTCTGCACAGAAGGGTCGATGTAGTCATTTTTGAGGAGGAACTCTGTCAGTCTTCGTGAGACGATGCTGAAAAGCACCTTCCCTTCAACACTCAGCAAAGAAATGGTTCGAAACTGGTTGATGTTTTTCAAGTTCTCCTCTTTGGGGATCCACACTCCCTCAGCCCACCTCCACTGGTCAGGAACTCTTCCTCTTCGCCAAATCACCTTTAGGATCTTCCACGGGTGTCTGAGAAGCTGTGGACAGCGTTTATATACCACATAAGGTACACCACTGGGGCCTGGGGTAGATGCTGAGCGAGCTGCCTTGATGATCTCCTCAACCTCCTTCAGGCTTGGCTCCTTCAGATTGAACTCATTTGTAGGTGGGGCTGGGTTGATTAGAGCTTTGTTGGGCTCCAGTTCTTGCTCTCTCAGGGGATCACTCACTGTGTCCTGGAGGAATTGGTTCACTTCCTCTGTTGCGCACTCAAGCTGACCACTGCGCTTGTCCCCAAGCAGTTTCCTTGTGAAGCCGAAGGGATTGGCGATGAAGGCTGCACGCTTCCTGGCTCTCTCTCTACACCGTCTCCGGTGCCACTCAGCTCTGCTAGTCTCGTCAGCTGCTTTTGCAGAATATTTTTCAGTTCTGATAAAGATTGTTTTTCCTCCTCAGTAGCTTTCTTGTGCCGTTTCTTGAGGGTACGCAGCTCCTGACGCAGGTGATGTATCTTAGTAGCCCTGCGGTTCATGGTGTAGGAGGAATGCTTGGTCTGTCCTTTCTCTATGTGGCCAAATCTTTCTGAAGCATAGCTAACAATGATGGTAGTCATCGTTTGGAGTCGGCTCTCAGCCTCTTCTTTTGGCTGCGGCTTGGATGATGTTGGACACATCCTCATCAAACTGGTGCCACTCACTCCGTTTACTGGCTGGGGGCCACTTAATCCGCTGCTGCGGAACTACTCTGCTGGGGTTGGGAGGCTTTGGTACGTGGAGGGACTGGGCTCTGTGGGTTGCCTCCTGGCCGGGCTCCCCCTGCGTCTCACCAGGTCCAAGACCTGTGCGTTGCACCTCGCTTTCCCGCTCCAAGCATTTCATTCTGGCCTGATGGATTTTTAGGCCACGATGATTCTTGCACAGCTTTCCGCAAATACATATCACGTTGGTCGTTTGTCCGTTTGCATGAATTCTTAACCTTAGGTCCGTCCGGATGGAGATCTCACCCCCCCCCCCTCTCTCGGGATCTCCTGGGGGTATCTCTCTGTAGGGCTTTCCGTAGCTTGTTTGGGTTCTCTCTCACGAAAGACACAGGCTGGGGTGCTAACCCATACTGTCCCGGGTGCCGTCTTTCCGAGCTGTCAACTATCTCTCCAGTAGTCCACCAAACTGTTCTTGGTTGTCATCTAGTCTATTCCTAGAAGACACTGGGTACGCCAGAACGTAAGCTTATACAAGAAACATCTCATGGATAAACTGGGATGCATCCTCAGTAATGTATCCTGGGGTCATCGGGTGTTTCGGGTCCCACAACATCACACACCCTCACCCAGGCGATAATAAAAAATAAAAAAACTAATAATACCATTTGGAATTTTAAGGAGTGTCACACATAATTGTTTGTTACAACAAATGTATAATAGGAAGACACAATGGAAATATAAACTAAATTTTCCAACGTGAGTAAATGAATGACTGTATAAGAAACAATATTTATTCATGGTGTGCAGTCTGGTTTAATTGGCCCAAATGTCAGTTTCTAACAGTTACGATAGCAAAGTTTATATTTCCTTTTTGAAACACGTTGAAAGCATTAATGTACTAATTATTTCTATAAAGACTCTCATTCATCCAGGTTGATTCTAGCATAGTAGTAGGTTTAAAAATTGTCATCTGGACTAGGTTTTTAAATTTGAAGACGTTTCACCTCTTATCCAAAAGGCTTTGTCAATTCTGAAATAGCTGGTGAAAGAGCTGGTTTATATGTGCTCATGGGGGAGGAGTCAGACCTGAAACTGGATGGAATTGTCTACTTATTAAGAGAAAATGTACCTTTCTTGACAAAGATGGCTTGTTTCACTTCTCTTTTTGTAATATACTAATTACAAAAACACACACCTTGTTTTTTCGTTCAATTTTTAGGTATTATTCAATTTATTGAAACAAACAACCAAAAAAATCAAAGAATCAGCACTAAAACAAATGCTAAATATCTTGAATCCAATTTTCTGCTTGTCTCAACAGCTGGCCACACATGATATGCTGAGAGGGGAGTTAAAAAAAGTCCCTTGTAAACATAATTTTAGTAATACAGAGAGTACATTTATTGGTATCAGTTTCTTAACGGCTAAAAGGTGTATTGCACAGGCTTGGGAAAACATGAGCAGACCTAGTATCAAAGTAACAAGTAACAAATGTTGTATTGCCTTCCTTTGGAGAGAATAATGTATATCCATAAAAGCAAACAACACCTATTTGAGGAAATTTAGGGACCCAAACAGATGATTCAACAGATTTTTTTATCTCAACTGCATGGAATTTTGCAACCTCAGCTTAAAGGCTTTTGATAAGGAGTGCTGTGATGGTATCATGTAAGAGAAGCAATGTTCATTGTTAAGTTTTGTTTTATGTAATTATTATTATTTTGTTTATTTGTTTGAGTGCAGATATTTGTTTTGAGTGAAATGTTATACAATACAGTTTAGTTTTTTAATTATTTTATTTGCTTTTTGCTTTTTGTCTTTTTATCAGGAAAACGTAACTGGTATTATAGAAGTTGTTGTGTTGTCACGACTAATTCTTTGAATAAAAAGTTGTGGAAAAAAAAAAGTCCCTTGTGATATATAGTGGGAAACTTTGGTTTACAACTCATTCATATTTCTCATGAAGAACTGTATTAGCTCTCACGAAGAACAATGTTAGCGTGTAAACTTCCGGACCAATTACTATCTTAAACATCATCAGACTAACGTACAGCCAATCGCATAATGTGACATCATCATTAGTCGCATGACCCCGAAGGACACCGAACAGTTATTGCAGGCCGAATACTTTTGGTATCTAAACCCCCAGTCAACTGTCATTGTGTCCTTGGGCAAGTCACTTTACCCTCCATGCCTCCAGTGTTGCTCCACTGATGTGTGAATGTGAATGAATGTCCCGGTGATGTTTGGAGGGGCCGTAGGCACACACTGGCAGCCATGTCTCTGTCAGTCTCCCCCAGGGCAGCTGTGGCTACATCAGTAGCTTACCATCACCAAGTGTGAATGAGGAGTAAATGAATAATGGACACATTATAAGCGCTTTGAGCATCTGGAAAATCGCAAATAACTCCTATCCATTATTATAGTTATTATTTAAAAAACTCATATGGAGTTCTAATCAAAAGTTTTAGAACACTGTAATGGGTCCTAATTTTCATTGAAAAGCCTTCAGTGTATTTTGTTAAACTCTAAATAAAAAAACTGAGATAGAAAAAGAAATGCTGAACAAGTAACTGTAGCTTTACCTTTTACAGATTTAACTGGCAGACACAACTGCTGCATTCTTTTTGTGATAGAATGAATAATATTATTTTGTAGGTTTATTCAAAATTTTCCTTTAGAAGTTCCACTAAATGTTATAGGTTCTGATGCTTCAACTCTTTGCTGAACACTTCATGTTTTTAAATTCACCATCTTGTTTTTTTCCCTCTCAGGTACACTGTAATGGATTTCTGTAAACTAGGCAGTATTTTACTGCAATGTCAGCAGTAAAATACTGTACTTGTAACGGTTTCAGTTTCTTTCCTTTTGTGTTTGGTTCTTTGTTGGTTTTGGATAGGTTGTGTTACTTCCTGTTTTTTTTTTTTTTTTGTGTTACTTCCTGTTTTATTTTGTAGGGTTTCCTGTTTTGTTGTAGTTTTGAGTTTTACTTTGGTCCCCATCCTTGGCGTATGGCGTATACTTATATAGCGCTTTCTACCCTCTTACGAAGGCCCAAAGCGCTTTACAGTCACAGTCCCATTCACCCATGCACACACACATTCACACACACATTCACACACTGGTGGCGGCTCAGCTGCCGAACACTGGCGCCAACCTCCCACCAGAGGCAAGGTGGGGTTTAGTGTCTTGCCAGAGGACACTTCGACACATGGGCGTGCAAGGCAGATTGTGTTCACCGGTGTCTCGTTGGTCTGTATGTATTTAAGTCTTGTCATTCCCTTCCTCCTGTGCTCATCCATAGTTTGTAGTTTTGCTGTTTATGGAGATTCTAGTGTTTCGAGTTTTGGTTTTCCTGCATTGCAGTGTTTTTTTTTTTTTTTTTTGTGGTTTAAGTTATTAAAATCCTTCTCCACCTGGAACTCCTGCCTCAGGTGGTTGGGTACTCCCCCAACCACCCGCCGTAACAGTACTAAGGCCTTACGGGATTTAACTGTAAACACAAATGAATTGTGGGAATTTATTGTAAAAAGCAATGGATTGTGGGAATTATCCTTGTCACTACTGTAATTTCCTAGTTACTGTAAATCAGAATTTAGTGAGAAAAACACATACGAAAATTATTTTATTATTATTTTCATTTTTCTTCCCTCCCTACTTGGACTAAGCTCAACTTACAATAAACAGTACAAAGACTGTTTATTGTAAGTGAGTTCCAAACATTGTTTACATGTGGCAGAAATGCATCCCTCATGCCACATACTTTAGTTTTTTTTTTCTTTATATATATATACTTGCCCCTTTCACCCTTCCGTGGGTGGTTACTCACACAAGCTCGGGTCCTCTACCAGAGGCCTGGGAGCTTGAGGGTCCTGCCCAGTATCTTAGCTGTTCCTAGCACTGCACTTTTCTGGACTGAGAGGTCTGAGGTCTTTCCAGGTATCTGTTGTAGCCACTCCTCCAGCTTGGGGGTTACTGCCCTGAGTGCTCCAATTACCACAGGCACCACTGTCACCTTCACTTTCCAAGCTTTCTCCAGTTCTTCTCTGAGCCCCTGGTATTTCTCCAGTTTCTCATGTTCCTTCTTCCTGATGTTCCCATCGCTTGGCACTGCCACATCCACCACAACGGCTTTCCTCTGTTCTTTATCCACCACTACAATGTCTGGTTGGTTCACCATTATCATCCTATCAGTCTGGATCTGGAAGTCCCACAGGATCTTTGCCCTCTCATTCTCTACCACCTTCAGGGGTGTTTCCCATTTTGACCTTGGGGTTTCCAGTCCATATTCTGCACACATGTTCCTGTATATGATTCCAGCCACTTGATTGTGGCGCTCCATGTATGCTTTACCTGCCAGCATCTTACACCCTGCAGTTATGTGCTGGATTGTTTCAGGCGCCTCTTTGCACAGCCTACACCTTGGGTCTTGTCTGGTGTGGTAGATCTGAGCCTCTATTGCTCTGGTGCATACTCACCGGACATGTCACCCATTGAGCATGTTTGGGATGCTCTGGATCAGAGTATACGACAGCGTGTTCCAGTTCCTGCCAATATCCAGCAACTTCGCACAGCCATTAAAGAGGAGTCGACCAACATTCCACAGGCCACAATAGACAACCTGATCAACTCTATGCGAAGGAGATGTGTCGCACTTCATGAGGCAAATGGTGGTCACACCAGATACTGACTGGTTGTTTGAGTCCCCTGACCCCCTCAATAAAACAAAACTGAAGATTTCAGGGTCTAAGGCACACCTGTGCAATAATCATGCTGTCAAATCAGCATCTTGATATGGCACACCTGTGAGGTGGGATGGATTGTCTTGGCAAAGGAGAAGTGCTCATTCTCACAGATTTAGACAGATTTGTGAACAATATTTCAGAGAACTGGTTATTTTGTGTCTGTGGAAAATGTTTCACATCTTTGAGTTCATACCATAAAAATGGGAGCAATAACAAAAGTGTTGCGTTTATATTTTTGGTCAGTGTATATCTGAATTCCCACCCTAATCCCTAATTACTAAAAAACTTTATAGTGCGGGATCATGTAGTGCCCTGGATTTTCAGAATCAGAATCAAAATCATTTATTGTCATTGTACATGGGGATACAATGAAATTACAGCAGCCTTGGAGTGAAGAAGTTAAATAAAATAGAATAGAAATAGAAGTACTGTATTTACATCTCTTAACAAAAAAAAGAACAATATGTACTGTTAAATATAAAATATTTGTGTATAAAATTGAATGGAATGAGATGAGTTGCTGTGAGCACAGCATAATAAATATTGAGTTATTGCACAGTGACCCGGTTATTGCACAGAGTCAGGATATTGAACACATTCAAGTAAAAAGTCAGAGTGAGGTGTGGTTGGTGGAGGTATGTGTATTTCGTATGGTAACTGACTGTGGAAAAAAGCTGTTTCTTAGTCTGTTTGTCCTGGTTAGGATGGACCTGTACCTCCTTCCAGAGGGCAGCAGGTTGAATAGAGGGAAAGCAGGATGGGTGGAGTCAGTGGTGATGTTAGTCACTCTGCTGAGGCAGCGTGACTGGTATATGTCCTTCAGTGAGGGAAGAGGGCAGCCGATGAGCCTCTGCGCTGTCTTTACCACTCTCTGGAGGCTCTGCCGTTCTGCTTCAGTGCAGTGGGAGAACCACACTGTGATGCAGTAGGACAAGATGCTCTCAATGGTTGAGCGGTAAAAGGTTACCAGCAGCTCCTGGCTGACGTTATTCCTCCTAAGTTTTCTCAGGAAGTGCAGACGCTGCTGGGCTTTCCTGATGACAGCCATGGTGGTGTTAGACCATGTGAGGTCAGCTGAGATGGCGGTGCCCAGGAGGGTGAAGCTGTGGACCCTCTCCACACAGTTTCCATTGATGTAGAGTGGGGGTGGATCTGCTCTGTTTTTCCTGAAGTCCAGGATGGTCTCCTTTTAAAAGCAATTTGGACACCATGCTCACTACTTTATGTTTATAAACGGTGAATACAACGTCATCGATTTCACAAAGGGAAAATCTAATTGATATGAGTGGCTTTTGATTACTTTTTTATTAATCCACTGTGTTCTATGGTTTATGAAAAAATAAATTTAAATTCATTTTTTGCAAAATTTGTTGAAATGCAATAATGGATTGGATTTATATGCGCTTTTCCAGACGTGTCCATTATTCATTTACTCTTCATTCATACTTGGTGATGGTCTAGAGGCGTTGCCAGTTCACGCTGGGATCATTCATGCAGGCAGTAGCGTTAAGGGTCTTGGCATTACAATGGCGTATACTTATATAGCGCTTTCTACCCTCTTTCGAAGGCTCAAAGCGCTTTACAGTCACAGTCCCATTCACCCACACATTCACACACTGATGGCGGCTCCGCTGACGAACACTGGCGCCAACCTCCCACCAGAGGCAAGGTGAGGGTCAGTGTCTTGCCCAAGGACAAGGCGTGCAAGGTGGGAATCGAGCCTTCAATCTTACGATCATGGGTTGACCGCCCTACCGCTGCACCACGGCCGGCCCTCTTGCCCAAAAGGCCTCACTGGGTGATGTTAATTGCTCATCATTGATACGGTAAGTCCCTTATTCATTCCCCTCCAGGAACCGAACCCTGGATTCCTGCGTGGTAGTCTCTCACCTTACCGAGCGGTATGATGGTTTTTTAATAAGATGATCACCAGTTCAGTTCCTTGTATAACTTTGTCTAAACTCAGTTTAGACACACTGTGTCTCGTAAATGAAACAGTTAACTTAATTACAAATAGATATGGATTGAATATTAAACACTAGCTGTTAAAAAAGTTAGTATCTATTTATTAATCATTTTATTATAGGTACATTGAAGCTGTGTTGACATGGTTGTGCAGTGGTGCAGTGGTGCACTATCCCCTCACAGCATTCAACAAGGTCCTCGGTTCAAACCTTAGTGG
This sequence comes from Oryzias curvinotus, assembly GCA_023969325.1. Lineage (NCBI taxonomy): Eukaryota > Metazoa > Chordata > Actinopteri > Beloniformes > Adrianichthyidae > Oryzias > Oryzias curvinotus. The sequence goes on along the minus strand of CM043713.1, from coordinate 19,284,334 downwards.
GAACCGTTGAGTCTGTCTATTCTCTCTGTGCATCTGTTAGCTTCATTCAAGTATGCATGAAATTGTTCAGTGGTGTAAACTAAAGGATTGTATGTGTCTGTCTGGTGTGGCATTGTTCTAATAGCTCATTCAATGGGAAAACAGCCCAGGCTAAAAACAGCTACAAGAGTAACTGTAACAGAAAGATGAAAATGGCCTAAAAACAGCTAAATAAGTTGTAAAAAGATAACCAGAATTACTTTTCCTTTACCATATTAATTGTACAGTCAATACACTCAAAATTAAATTACAGTAATATTACCGTAAAAGGGAGCACAGCATAATTACTGTGTAGGAAAATTTACAATAACTACTGGCAGCTGGATGCCAGTTACTACTGTTTTTCATTTTAGTGGTAGTACAACTGCAAAATAAAATACAGTGAAATATCTATGTTCTGCACTTCATTTCACAGCTTTACTACTATAGAATGAAATAAAGTACACAGAATTTCCACTGTATTTCATTTTACTGTAATAATGTCGTAAAATGCTTTACAATAATTATTGGCATCCAGCTGCCAGTGAGTTACTGAAATTTAAAGCAACTATTTTACAGTGTAGTTCTGGTAAAGCTTGGAGTTATGTTTCGGTTCTTCAATTTAAGCATTTTGGGTTTTTAACAGGTTAACTGCTGTGTTGGCAGATTTGCAAATGCAGCAAAAATTTTGCTCCCAAAGCATTAATTTAAAATGACCAAATGTTGAGTTTCAGGAGTTCTAATGATGCAATTTTGATTTCCACACAGCAGTCCTGTTTAAGACTATGGAAGGAGACGAAAATACTTTTTGTTTCTACTTTGTCAGCTGTGAAATGACGGTTATTAGATTACTCTAGCCTCTTTACTGTAGTGTGAACCTGACCCTTTCCTCTATTCTCCCTTTCATGGTAACATCGTTGTAAATCACTGCTGCACAGTCTGCAGAGTATAATGGGGTCTCTAATCCATGTAGCCTACAATGGAAACTTCACTTTATGTCAAGAGCCGCATGCCTGCATTTCTAATTGCAACATGAAACCAGTGTGGTCATTACAGCACTGCAGCTCCAGATTTACAATGGCTGGTTTTGTGTTTTTTACACATTTAGTTAAAAAGTGTTCTGCCAAAAAAATCCCCTTCCTTTAAATAAAGCTATTTCACCAAACATTTTTGTTGGATTCAATTAAGAGAAAGGGGGATTTTGTTTAAAATAATATTTAAAATGTGCCAATACTCAAATCTAATAGAGGTAACGATAATCAGAGAGTAAAATCAAATTAACCACTGACATCATCTACTTCACCTGTCCAATAATTACGCTAAATTAAATAAATTTAAACTTAGACAACTTTAAAACAACCTGAGGCGTTGATAACTCACCAAGCAGTTCCCTAATTCTGCCTAATGCTCTTCTAACATTCTGAATACATTTTAACTAATCAATAAATGGCTCAATTAACCCTGTAAACCCCACTATATTAAATAATTGACAGAAAATTCAATTTTTTTTTAATTAAATGTTTTTCAAACCCTTAGTTGAAATCTACAAAAACATTTTGCAACATCATTTTTTGAAGAGATATAAATTATATCAAGTATGATAATTTGAGTGATTTGGTAAGTTTTTAATCACAACAACCTTAGTTAAAGTTGCAAAATTGTTGAGATGAGTTTTTAGACAAAAAGCACCTTACCCACTGTCTCAAATTTGATCCAAACATTTTTAAGATGTTATAACTTGTGAAAAAAATAGTAATCAGCACATTTTCCTTTATTTTTAATATAACAGGTAGTAATGAAAAAAATGTATAACTATGGCGTTTCATGCCTGCCATTATTTGAACGAGCGCAAAGACAACTGAGCAAGTGTTTTCTGGAACTGAGTGAGCGAGCCTTACAACTGCGCAAACGCAAATCTAACCGCATTTTAAAACTGCACGGTTGCAATCTTAACTGAGCTGTGATCCTGTGTGCTTGTTGGGTTTGCGCGCGGTGTTGAGGGGTTTTTTTTGTCACTTGGGGGTGGTAAACTTTCTGGGTGATCTGCTTGGCTGAAATTTGCATATTTTAACGTTAAATACAGAAAAAAAACACCCATAACTGAAGCTGCGCTGTTTAATCCAGTGCTGTTGTATTGTAACAGATGATTGTGTTATGGGAAATAATATGGCTTTAATTGCGTGTTTGTGTGTGTATGTCTGGCAGGTCAGCGCGCGGTGTGGCTCTTTGTGTCAAACTTGTCCGCCACCCCTGTTTGTGTTACGTGTAACAACCCAAGACCAAGGTAAGAAAGTGCATTGGGTTTTTTGTGCTGTAAGTTTTTCTCATGAGAAAATCACTGCATTCATTAACGTTTTAATCCATGTTACAGCCGCCGTTTCTTTTCTACTAAAGCCTGTAAAAGAAAGTCCCGCCCTGCTGCCTCGATTTGACATAAAACTCTTGGCCTATTAGATCAACCAGAAACGTTAACGCCCCCCAAGTGACAAACACATCCCTGAACACCGCCCCCTAGTGACAAAAATGCCCTCTTAACACTGCGCGCAAACCCAGCGAGTCCGCAGGAAGAAAGTGAGTGTGCAGGATCACCGCTCAGTTAGAATTGCGCCTAAGCGGTTGTAAGGCTCGCTCACTCAGTTCCTGAAAACACCCGCTCAGTTGTCTTTGCGCTCGTTCAATTTATGGCAGCGATGACACGCCATAGGCAATGCTCTAATGTCTTTTTTGAAACAATTTAAAGCTCAATGTAACATTTTCAAAAAAGTTGGACCATTTCTTGTAAAGTTACGACTTTTTTAGGCATAATTGTCCAACTTTATTCTTGATAATTGCTGAATTTGATTTCATAATTGTACAACTTCATTCACACAAGATTTTTTACTTTTTTCCTCATAGTCTAACAAATTTTAATCTCATATATTTGTTAAATTTTCTTTTTTTTTTTTATGGTGGCTCTAACACTCCGTCCCACCTTAAATACCCCAAGCTATGATTTAAAATAGTGCAGTTAACGATGGATTCTTCTCACTGGTTGAAATTCAGTTAAATTAACAGCCTGGTGATTGATTAGTAGCAGGTGATTGTTTTTTATTTTGTATTTTTTAAAGTAAACAAAAATATTGTGGTAATGAGGAAGTTTCTCATTGAAAAAAAAAAGCCAAAATGTTTTATTAGGAAAGAGCATGTATTCTAAAGCTTGTACCTGTCAGATCCATGGTGATTGGTTGAGGAGCCTCGTCACACACCAGGGTGAGTCTGGTCACCTTCACTTCTGGCCCAGAGGGGTCTTGGGGGTGGAAACAAAGTGTTTCATTACAGAGGAAGGAAATAGACTCATTTAATCATCTATTTACTGTTTAATGTTTTCATTAAAAAAGACAAAACAATGTACAAGCTTGGTAAAAGAAAAAGAGTAATAAGAGACAATTAAAAAATTATCAGATAAAAAACAAATTATAAATCTTAAATAAATGCATCTAAATGTGTTTCGTAACAAAAGTCAATGTCCTCATGTATTGATCACTATTTAAACCGATAGTAAAAATAATCCAAGTTGTTTGTCGGGTAATTTTTAACCCAACTCCAAGGTTAAAAAGGACTAACTTTTTTTTTTTTTTTAATTATTTATTTATGTTTTCAGTTTTACAGTACAAAACAGTACAATAAACATTATAATTTGAATTTGCATAGAAGTTCTTAATACACAAATATAGAAAAGTGTTTTGTTTTTTTTAAACTAAATATAAGAACATTGAACTATAGGGAGTGACCAGTAATTATCCATTTGTTTGTATTTTTGAAAAAATATGTGACATATTTGAATTGGTATATTGGACCCACTTTTTCCAGCATAACTTAAACCAGTTTTCTCTGTTGTTCAAACGTGCCGTTAGTTCTTCCATTTTATATATTTCCAATGTTAATTCCCACCATATTGTTAAAGTTGGTACATAATGGGAAAGCCAATTTTTAGTCAAGCACTTTTTGCTTGCAACCAACAGGGCTCCCATCAAGCATTTATCTTGTTTAGACCATTCCTGTGGCATACATCCAAAATAAACAGTCTTAATTTCAAAAGGAAATGTACATTTGAAAATCTTTTGCAGTGTTTTATGAACCTCAATCCAATACGGTTTGATGAGAGGGCAGTCCCACATGATGTGAACATGATGTGCTCTTTGGTTTCCGCATTTTCTCCAACATAACGGAGGGTTTCCATCGTAATGAGTCTTCTGAAGTGGTGTGATAAAGAATCTGATCAGACTTTTCCATCCATATTCTCTCCATCTTAGTGAAGCGGTACATTTCCATTGTTGTTTCCATATTAATGTCCATTCTTCCGGTGTTATGTTCACTGCAGCCTCTTTCTCCCACAATGTCTTCACATATTCAGTTGAGTGAGGATTCTTGCTTATCAAAAATGCATACAGAGCAGAAATATGTTTTCTAATAACATCCCCTTTATATGCCTTTGTAATTATGTCAACCAGATCTCCTTTAGTTTCAACCTTTATCCCAATCTTTGTGTTTATATAATGCCTTATTTGTAGGTATCTATAAAAGTCCTGCTTTTCCAAATTGTATTTTTCTTTCAACGTTTCAAAACTGATTACCTTGCCATCCTTAATCAAGCTTCCAAATGTTGATAGTCCTTTAGTGGACCAATATTTAAAACGTGAATCCAATTTGTTTGGGGCAAAATTAGAATCATAGGCATACCATTTGAATATTGAGAGGTCGTTTTCTAGTTTTAATTCTTTAACTACGTTTTTCCATATAGAGAGTGTACATTTAACCCACGGGTTACAAATATTGTCAATATGTTTTTGGATATTTGAGTCCATCAGAACTGCTTGTATGGGAATAGTGATCAAATTTTCCTCCATGTCTTTCCATTTAGCATTACAGTTCACATCACACCAGTTAATCACCGTTTTCATTTGAGCTAAAAAGGACTAACTTTTTAATGGGTTGATTTGATTCTGGAAAGAAAAAGCATACATTGGGTCAAAATAAAACCACTATAACCAAAAAAATTTGTACTACTCCAAAAATATATCCCAATATGAATAACCGAATTGGTTAATGAAATAATCCAGTTGTTTGAAGAGTGTAGTCTAATATATAATTTTTTTCAAATAATTATTTAAAAACATCTAAAATTCAAATGTGAAGTGTTTTTAGGTAAGCTACGAAAATGTCTGCTGTTCATCAATATTGACAAATGAAATGTGGCTTTTTAGTCCATCTTTTTGTCTCTCATGGCTGCAGTTTCATGTGTTGTTTGGGATATATTGTGTATAGACTGTCTATAGAATCTTTTAGTAGATGTATGGATTTAACATCTCAATTTGGTGAAATACGCAGGTTAAAATGAACAATAACGTCCTCTGGTCTTTCTTCTCTCTTGTTACAGCCTTTGATGTCAAAGCTGCTGAGCTGTGCTTAGTTGCAGCAGAGGGAGCTGTCAGGGCTCTTCACTGACATCAAGACTCTCCGTTTGGACTGAAGATGCTGACAGTAGCAGATCTGTAGTATATGTGTGAGTAAAGCTCAAAGACGTTAGGAGTAAAAATTGGTATCAGATCCACTGTAATGCTCGCTGGCATCGAGTCCTCTGTCACCTTTGGCCCGGCAAACCAAAACACCCACCTGCTGCCACAGCTTCCGGCCCCAGCAGAGTCTGCTTGTACTTCACCAGGCTCTCGTCGTCTTTGTCCATCTGCTGGATCTCCTGCAGCGACTTCTGAGTTGGAGGATTGTAGTTCAGGTTCCGTTCATCCTCCTCCTCCTCAACTGGCAAGTTGTTCTTGTCAGCCAACAGCCCTTCACAATATAAACACAGAAAGGCCATTTTGTTCAACTTTGAATTCTACATCGTTCAGGCTGAAAGATACTTCATATTTGTACAGGAATACATTTGCAATTTGCTTGTAATTGCTTTAATAGAAATGTAAATTAGAATAACAACTCCAATCAGAATGATACAATACAGAGAAAATTTCACTTCAAGGTCTTTCATTGACTGGAAAAGTGCCAAATAAAAATAAAAAAAATAAAGCAGTCTAACACCAAAGATATCCTGCAGGAAATATAGCTCACCTGAAACTTGGTCACGCTAAGGCATTACTGTATGCAGGACAATCAGGGCCGTAATTTTTCAAAGAATTTAAAGTGATATTACATCACAGGTGAAGTATAATACCCTCTGCAAGCTTAGATTTTATTGTAGTACATGGATACATTCCCCTTCACCCCCACAAAGGCGAGAAAACTTAAGTAAAAGGGGTAATTTGACCAAATGAAACCATGTTTGTCATGTTTTAGTCACAACAACATTTGTATGCAAATTGGAAGACTAGCAATTTGGAGAGTTGACAGAGGAGTCACAATTGCTACAAAAAAGGTGAACAATCGTTTTTGCTCCAGACACAAATTCCCACACACAACTCTAAATTCAGTTATAGGGAAAAACACGAACATACCCATGGAACACAATAATCCTCTGTTTCAGTAATAATAAGAAAATAGAGTGGAGATCAGCCCACAGACGTGTGAAAGGTGGCAGTTAGATGAAGAGACTACAACAAACACACAATTCTACATGTCTGCACAAATGCCAACGGTGCACAACTGTTGCAATGAACTCTGCTGTCCGTGTGGGTTTGCCACAGACAGGACCAAGCCCATCGCCATGGCAACCTCTCTGCACTCTCCTTGTGGTGACATCACCTTTTGCTGTGGATGTGTTTTGGAAACTGTTATAGAACCCTGAGCTAGTGCACACACATTCTCATTAAAGACTTATTAAGATTAAAACTGTGTTTTTGGTGTTTTTTTTTATATGTTCTTGTGTTTTTTTATGCTGATTATGAACATATATAAAGAAAATAAACTTCAAATTGTATTTCCAAGTATTTCTTTATTCATTTATTATTTATTTATTTATTCATATTGAATTAAGAGCAGACAAAAAAATCTTTTTAAGAAATAGTGTATCTGTAATGTTGAAAATACGCTGGGAAGCTCTCAAGCTCCCTGCTCCACCCCATTCTAATGCATCCACTTGTAGACGACAGGATCCATGTAGTTGTTTGTTTTAGGTGGGGGTGTGAGGAGCTGTAATCTAGCTGGAAAGTGTGTAAAGAGAGCTCTCAGTTATGGGTGGTAAGAAGGAGGGGCGGGGTTTCAATGCATCAATGACCCCCCTTACAACTGAGAGGGAATTTCTTATGAACTACTCTGCAGAAAACGATACAGGTTTTATGATTTGGGCTAAAACTGCAAAATCATAATTAAAAGATCACTGGGAACATTCTGAAAATAAATCAAAAGAGGATCTTGGGTTTTTTGGTATAGAAAACACAAATGTGCAAAATAGTGACAATATTATTTTTTGATTTCATGTACTATTTATACCAGACCAGTTCTGATAGGAGTGGAGGAGGTGGAGGTCGTGCAGACCTATAAATATCTTGGGCTGTGGCTGGACAACAAGCTGGACTGGACGAGCAACACGGGGCAACATCCTCTGCATCCTTCAACATCTGCAAGAAGCTCCTGGGGATCTTCTACCAGTCTGTGGTCGCCAGCGCTCTAACCTACGCTATGATATGCTGGGGGGGGAGCACCTCAAAGACAGACTTCTCCAGGCTGGAGAAGCTGATCAGGCAGGCTGGTTCTGTGGTTGGCACAAGGCTGGACCCTCTGGCTACTGTGGCAGAGAGAAGGACACTAAAAAAACTAACGTGTATCCTGGACAATGCCACCCACCCTCTGCACACGACCATTAGTGGCCAGAGAAGCACCTTCAACAAGAGGCTGCTCCTCCCAAGGTGCAGGACTATTGTCTATCTATCTATCTATCTATCTATCTATCTATCTATCTATCTATCTATCTATCTATCTAACTATCTATCTAGCTATCTAGCTATCTAGCTATCTATCTATTTCAGATAATTTACACTATATGTGTTCAAATCTTCTACAAGTTCATCTCTTTTACCATATTCCCATTTCAGTTGATTAGTGTCAAATCCTTAGTTGAAACCCTTGGTTGAAATACAAAAATATTTTCAAATGTAATTTTTTCAATGCGAAGGTATCAATTATGACACATCGAGTGATTTGGTAAGTTTTTGCTCACAACGTTAGTTTAAGATGCAAAACTGTTGACACGAGTGTTCAGGAAAAAAGCACCATTCTCTCAAATTCTCTCACATTTTTAACTTGATGTAACCATGCTATAAAAAAATTATTATCAACGAAATTTATTTTTTTCAATACAGAAAGTAGACATTTAAAATGCATAACAGTAGCTGAGTTATTGTCACCGTAAGGTTTTGAAAATTAGAAAAAAAATCCTGCTAAGGGTTTTTAAGATTTAATGGCAGCAATTATTTTGAAATGAGCAGGAAACTTGCTTCTACTGCCCCTAATGGAATGATGATGAACTGCAAGGTGAAAACATGGACAAAGTATCACACAATGGGTTTTTAACAAAAAGATGTGATCGCGCTAATTAGATAGAGGTTTAAAAAATGTATGCATCAAATACGATATAAATGATTATATAGGATTAAAATATAAACTGTTAACTAAGTCAATTTTCCACAAAAGTGATGTAAATTTAATGTAGCAACTGCTGCAGGATTTCTAACTACCGGTATGTAATTTTAATTTTTGGTCTTTTTTTTTTTTATTGAAATCATGAAAATTTTGTATTTTACAGCAACAATAGTGGACTTTAATGAACAAAAGGCGTGTAACCTTCATCCATAAGCACATTTGCAGATGTTACACATAATATTATATAGGATCTTAACAACTATTTTTGATAAACACTTGTATTCTTTTGCAATTGCATTTACTTTTGGTTGATTGTCATTATAAAAAAGTCAAAACCAGTTATTTTAAAGTAATGCAGAAATTCCTGAATACCAGAAGAATTGCCAAAAATTCCAAAACCTGTCTGGTATCCAATGTGGATACTACAGTCTTTCATAAATGATTCACATTTCTGCATTTACATATCAAACTGTGCAGTCCTCCCACGCGTGATGGCGTAAGTGCACACATTTGCACACACTGTGTTCTTCAAACCAGCATGAGGGCTTTTATAAAAAAAGTCCAGCTTCCTTTCTGACATCTGAGAGCTTATCTTTGATCTCCAGACTGCTGACCTGTCACACCAACTCAGTCAATTACCATTCGTTTTTTGAGAGGCAGAATTTTTGCACCGCAGAGAAGCGATCCCTGAAACTCAGAGAGCTTTAATATTGATGCCTTGTTAAGCTAGAGCACATGAGAAGAAATATGATCTTTGAAGAATGCCCACTTTGTTCACAGGAACAACAAAGAGTTTGCTGTCTTTAAAGATAAACTAAACATTTGACTTTTTCTTAAACTCAGTATTAGAAAAGAAATGTAAAAAAAAAAAACTACACATTTCCAGTAATTGACAAGTTTAACACATGCATCCCTAATGAAGAACATCAACCCTTTTGTTCTGTTGTTAGTGAAAGAAACAATCTCACAAACCTGAACCTAGAGTTTTTTGCATCTTAGAACATTAACATTGATGCAGTTACAAACTGCAACATGTGCATTGTTTTTGTTTGCTGGTAATTACCAATAAAACCAACAAGCTTTGAGAAAATTGACAGAGAAATCTGTTTGGCAGCTCTCACAGAGCTTCAGGGAAGGCTGCCTGCAGAGGACTGCTCACATGAGAGATGACAAATACACACACTGTGGTGCACACATGACACACAAAAAGGTAAGTTTTGGCTCAAAGGAACGAGCAGCACTCTCATTTATTTATGGCAGATATGGAGTAAAAGCCAGCCAACAGCCTGGCTCTGTCCTGTGATAGAAACATCCACTTAGTCTGTAATGAGATGAAGCGTTCAAGCCCCAGATTCAAACAATCTGTCAAAACAAGCAGGAACACTGGTTTAGGGTGAATACGTGTGCCGAGTTGAGTTTTCCAGTGGTTTCATCCACTGCAGATTAAGAGAGAGTCTACCAGTATATGTTTGCAAAACAGCTGTTATTTTTTCTGTCCTTTCTGAATTCAGTTCTGCGAATACACAGGGCAGAATGTTTTTTTTAATTTTTTCGTTATTAATAGTCATGATGCTAACCATTAAATAACCAAAAAAATTGTATCAGGATCAGTAATAAGTATCTCGATTTCCCATCTGAAACTACGTTCACATCACCCTCAACAACCCGCATTCAAGAGGCCAATTCCAAGGAAAAGTCTATGTAAACGCACATATACAGATGTTTGGCCTTCCGCATTCGAAAGTCTTCCGATCACACTTTTCCATTTTCCAGCTCTACTTACATTAAACACAAGCTGTAAGTTAAATCAGGGACTCGGGTTTGATAGTGACTTATGGTTAACATCCCTTTTAATTCACAAAAATGCCAGCCATTTGAATATTGATTATGGAGGAGAAATTAATCATTGTGGTTTGTGCCCAGCTAGAATAGTATAACACCATGTCTTTCATATATTGGAACAAAGCTTTGAAAGAAAAAGGCTGGAGCAAGATTTGTGAGATTTGCACCGCTTTGACAATTCACATTAAAGTCCACTCCAACTGTAGGTGTTTGACAAGTGTTAGTAAACAGGAGTTAAAGAAAAAGAAGCCGCTCCCTGTTCGTCCAGTGTGAACACTACGGGCTAAGTGTGCTTTTAAGAACCTGCGTTAAGTACATTTATGAATCTGTGTCAAATGCCCAGAATAAATAAAACTTACTTACAGATGCTAATGTACAGTATAAAAACTTATTGTCAACAGTGTTAAATGTGAGTGCTTTTGAAAATGCAAATTTTGTTCTTTACAAATAGGAGGTTCTTGAAAGGAATGTGTTTAAAGTTTTGTGCAAATTTGTTTAAAGAGAAGAGTTTGGTATTCATTTATAAAAAATTGCATGTTAATGAAATAATAATTTTTTTAATGCTTTCTTTACTTTTTAAAAATTAATCATGTACAAAGCCCTGCTGTTGTGAATATAGCATTCTGTTCTATTCTGTACTCACAGAAAAAATAAAAAATTAGAAACAAATTGGAATTAGCTAAAAAAAAATTGCCACAAACACAGCAGTTCTTGAGTATGAAGAAGGAAGTTACTTGAAGTTTTGACACTTTGATTTTGCGTATTTTAATTCACTCTTTGTATTTCGGATACAAACATTTTTGTTGTTCCATCTTCTTTTTGGTTGCTTGGAAACAGCTCATAGCCAGAATGAGGTGCATGTGTTTTATTTTTACACCCAACTGACAAAATGAATAAAGGTTTATTTTAACCTCAACATTTGATTAAAAAAAGTAAAATCTGCAGGAGGATAACCATATAAATGAAAAGGGAAAATAGGACTGCTATGAAAAAAGTAAAGCAGAAACTCTGAGGTCATAATGCTTTTATAATAACTTTGCCTCTTTTTCTCTTTACCCAGAAAACCTAAAACAAAAAAAACAATTTTTTGGTGCACACTTGTGTTTGCAGCATAAAGGTTTATTTGCTGTTTTTATGGACCTAAAGCATAACTAGCTGAAGTTAAGAACCAGATAATGATCATTTTAAATAAAAAATAAAAGTTAAGTAAGGCAGGGGTGGGATTATATAAGTTTGCTTCCTAGTACTCCCTTTGAAGCATTCTTTTGAACTTCTTGCGGCAATCTTAATAGTTGACAGTTTAATTACCGGTATGTCATGATATATATATAAAAAAGCAAATGTGTTTATTTATGTTTAAGAGTAACAATTGAATATGTTACTTGTAGAACATAGGAGCGTTTTCAAATTAATTTTCGGACTAATTATCCTATGTTTGATATATCTATATATGGATATACACCTATGTTGGTTGCCTTGTTTAGAAGATGAAAAGGATGCAAGCAAAGCATCCACTATGTTTTTACAATGGAAAAAAAAGCAGGCAGTGAAAGAAAAATGACCTTGTCTACAGCATTTCAGCAGATTTATGTGCATGAGCAGGGTTTGCTGTTTCTAGAGCAAAAGAATGTTTTCTTTTTTCCACCAAGATGATCAATTTGTCACCTGCAGTACATCTGACAAGAGCTGCAGGCATCCTGTCAACACTGGAGACACAACACTTTGTTTTTGCTCAGGTTAATGAAGTAAATCACAGCAGCTTCAGCAGCCCCTGCCTTGCTCTTTCCTAGACCTCTCGCAGGGTAGGCGGCAAACAATATTGGAGCTATCCAGCCATACAGTTTTGAGCCGGATGAGAAAAATGAAGACATACATAAATCTAGTCATCCACAAGCAGAAGAAATCAGGATGGAGCAAGGCAGGGAGACATCATAGAAAAGATCTTTTTTAAATGGCCTCTGCTCCTGACTTACAACAATTTAACTAAAGAAACACCCAGAAATGCAATTTTCAGTCCAATTTTTTCATATATGTCCTTCATCATGAGAAAATGCTACATAAACGTGGCTCTTTTAATAAAAATTATTTGTTTTAGGGTTAAGGTTCAAGTACACCCTCCTGCTGTAAAATATGCTGATTTATCTAGACGTAAACAATTGTAAAGTTGTGTAAAAGGAGCTCAGTGCTCCAATGGCTGATTCCCACAGAAACACCCATCTTCAGTGGCTCGATGGTGAAACAGCAGCCTGTCTAATGTCTGTGTATTTCAAGGAACAATAAAACGTAGGATGTAAGAGGCAGATTCAGCACAGCTGCTGAAAGACTCCTAAACTGACAGCAGGAGTTTGTTGAGGTGGAAGTGACAAGAAATAAGTGCAAAGCAGTAGGATGAAGCAGCGAGCTGACAATCTGGTGTTCTGGCTCAGAGAGGTAGAGCAGGGATGAGACTACCAGAGAGGAGTGACAGGAAAGAGAGAATTGAGGAAGATGAGAAGCAGCAGATAACAAACTCTTCAGGAAATGAGCAGAGAAGACGAAGGACAGAAGGATGGGAATTAAGTGGATAGTAGAAAAAAGTAGTAATGGACATGTCTGAATTCTCTCTGGTGTCTGATGACTGACGGCTGGAAAGACTGCACCAATTGAAACCACACCCACTCTGTTTTTTTAAGATGCCTTCTTTATCATTCCATTTTTTTTTTGCATTTTTGCTTTTTTGATCACATTTCCTTCCACATTCAATAGAAAAAAAGAACACGATTTTAAGATTAAAATATTAAACCAACTAAAATGACAATAGTGAAAAAAATACAGTGCCTTGCGAAAGTATCCATCCCCCTTGAACTTTTCAACCTTTTGCCACATTTCAGGCTTCAAACATAAAAATATAAAACTGTAATTTTTTGTGAAGAATCAACAACAAGTGGGATACAATCATGAAGTGGAACAAAACTTATTGGATATTTCAAACTTGTTTAACAAATAAAAAACGGAAATATTGGGCGTGCAAAATTATTCCGCCCCTTTACTTTCAGTGCAGCAAACTCTCTCCAGATGTTCAGTGAGGATCTGTTAATGTCTGAATCTGAATATTCAAATATAAAAATCTATATATAAAAATTTATAGATATATAATATAAACATCTGAATATTTTTTGTCTGTCACTACTGAAAACCTTAATAACCCACAGAAATTCTGGAAAGTGATCAAGTCTCTCTCTGTGACTAAAATGACTCAATCACTTCCTACTTCTATTGTTAAAGATTATGTCGTAGTTAATAATAAAACTGAAGTCCTGCATTGTTTCATTGAGCATTTTTTATCATCAGGTTCCTTGTTTGATTCTGCAGGAAAGTCCCCAACAAACTCCTGCACAGAGTCCCCTATGTTTTCTGGGGATCCATTTAACTTTGTACCCTTTACAGTGCATGAAGTGCATAAAGCTTTAAAGGCATTGGATCACAGAAAACCTCCTGGGCCAGACTTAATGGAGCCTTACTTTTTTAAACTGGCAGCAGATTTTATTGCAGAACCACTAACAATTCTTTTTAATCTTTCAATCAAAAATAAAGAAATTCCATCAGTTTGGAAATCAGCTTTTATTTTGCTTTTATTAAAAGGAGGTGATCCATCCGTGCTGACTAACTACAGGCCAATATCACATTTATGTGTTTTTTCCAAAATTCTGGAATCTTCAGTCTGTGACCAGTTGAAAGAGTTCCTTTACTCCAATAACATTCTTTCTATATTTCAATTGGGTTTTAGAAAAAAGCACAGTGCCAACACTGCTACCATTAAGGTGATAAATGACATTATAGTGGTACTTGATAAGAAACTGTACTGTGCACCACTAGATTTGTCAAAAGCTTTTGACACAGTTGACCACGCTGTTTAAAAAGCCGACTACTCAACCTTGGATTGTTAGAGCATGCAGTTGCGTGGTTCTCAAATTACCTGAATAACAGGACTCAATGCATTAAACATGAAGGTCTCTGTTCGAAATTTGTTACTGTCCACAGGGGGGTGCCACAGGGCTCAGTTCTGGGCCCCCTTCTTTTTATTTTGTACATTAATAACTTGGGTGAAAATGTCTCTGATGCTAATCTACATCTTTATGCTGATGACACAGTCATTTACTGTCATGGATTATCTCTTGCTCAGGCCATCGAAACCCTGCAGAAAGCTTTTGTTGCAGTACACAGCACTCACTTATTTAGTTAAAATTGGTTCTCAATGCTGACAAGACAAAACTAATGTTGTTTTCAAACTCAAAGAAGATCCCTGAAACAAATCCAATGGTGTCCACCTTGGATGGAAATGTCATAGAATTGGTTCATGAGTACAAGTACCTTGGTGTCTGGATTGACGACTCCCTCACCTTTAAACCTCACATAGAAAAACTTGTAAAAAAAACTCAAACTAAATCTTGGCTTTTTTTCTGTAACAAGTTGTGTTTTTCTTTTGAAGTAAAAAAGCGTCTTGTGGTTGCAACTTTTTTATGTGTGCTGGATTATGGTGACATTCTGTATATGAATGCCTCATCTTCATGTCTCAGAAAGGTTGACACCATGTATCATGCTTCCCTGAGGTTCATTACCAACTGTAGATCCATGACACATCATTGCGACTTGTATGCAAGAGTACAATGGCCAATCTCTGGCCACAAGGAGGCAAGGACATTGGTACACTTTTATTTACAAGGCCTTGCTTGGATTAGTGCCTCCCTACATTTGTTTGTTAATCACAAGGAGAAGTGTGGAATCTTACTCCTTAAGATCTAAAGACCAGTTGTTGCTTTCTGTTCCATTGGGGAAAAAAGCCTTTGTCCACTGCTTCTTTTGCTTGGAATATGCTGCAGAAAGACTGGAAACTAACTGAACTGGTATCTTTAAACATTTTTAAGAACAAGCTCAAAGCATCAGAGACTGAAACAATAATGTGCAACTGCTTTTTATGATGTATGTGGTTTTAATAACATTAGATTTTATGTATTTTTTTATTGAAATGTGCTGCCTCTTGGCCAGGACTCCCTTGGAAAAGAGGTTTTTTATCTCAATGGGACTCTCCTGGTTAAATAAAGGTTAAATAAAAATAAATAAATAAAATAATGATCCAATGTTGACCTACCTTACAGACCAAAGGTTTGGACACACCTTCTCATTCAAAGAGTTTTCTCAATTTTCATTACTATGAAAATTGTAGATTCAAAACTATGAATTAACACATGTGGAATTATATACATAACAAAAAAGTGTGGAACAACTGAAAATATGTCATATTCTAGGCTCATAGTACCCACCTTTTGATTTGATTACTGCTTTGCACACTCTTGGCATTCTCTTAATGAGCTTCAAGAGGTAGTCACCTGAAATGTTTTTCACTTCACAGATGTGCCCTGTCAGTTTTAATAAGTGTGATTTTTTGCCTTATAAATGGGGTTGGGACCATCAGTTGTGTTGTGCAGAAGTCAGGTGGATACACAGCTGATAGTCCTACTGCATAGACTGTTAGAATTTGTATTATGGCAAGAAAGTACTAAGTACAGCTAAGTACAGAAAAACGCGTTGCCTTCATTACTTTAAGAAATGAAGGTCAAGTCAGTCTGAAAAATTTGGGAAACTTTGAAAGTGTCCCCAAGTGCAGTCACAAAAACCATCAAGCGCTACAACGAAACTGGCTCACATGCAGACTACCCCAAGAAAGGAAGACCAAGAGTCACCTCTGCTGCGGAGAATAAGTTCATCCGAGTCACCAGCACCAGAAATGGCAGGTTAAGAGCAGCTCAGATTAGAGACCAGATTGTGCCATTGACCTCAATGGCACACAGAGTTCTAGCAGCAGACACATCTCTACAACAACTGTTAAAAGGAGACTGTGTGAATCAGGCCGTCGTGGTAGAATATCTGCTAGGAAACCACTGCTAAAGAAAGGCTACAAGCAGAATTGACTTGTTTGGGATAAAGAACACAAGGAATGGACATTAGACCAGTGGAAATCTGTGCTTTGGTCTGATGAGTCCAAATTTGAGATTTTTGGTTCCAATCACTGTGTCTTTGTGGGATGCAGAAAAGGTGAACGGATGGACTCTACATGCCTGGTTCCCACTGTGAAGCATGGAGGAGGAGGTGTGATGGTGTGGGGGTGCTTTGCTGGGGACACTGTTGGGGATTTATTCAAAATCGTCCAAGACGTTTTTCTGTACTTAGCTGCTTTTTTCTTGCCATAACACAAATTCCAACAGTCTATGCAGTAGAACTATTAGCTTTGTATCCACCTGACTTCTGCACAACACAACCGATGGTTTCAACCCCATTTATAAGGCAAGAAATCACACTTATTAAACCTGACTGGGCACAACTGTGAAGTGAAAAACATTTCAGGCGACTACCTCTTGAAGAACATCGAGAAAATGCCAAAAGTGTGCAAAGCATTAATCAAATCAAAAGGTGGCTACTATGAAGAACCTACAAAATGACATATTTTCAGTTGTTTCACACTTTTTTGTTATGTATATAATTCCACATGTGTTAATTCACAGTTTTGATGCCCTCAGTGTGACTCTACAATTTTCATAGTCATGAAAATGAAGGAAACTCTTTAAATGAGAAGGTGTGTCCAAACTTTTGGTCTGTACTGTAAATGACTAATGATGATAAATAGAATCCACCTGTATGTGATCAAGTCTCTCCACAGATGCACCTGCTCTATGATTGTCTCAGAGGTCTGTTTAAAGCGCAGAGAACATCATGAAGAACAAGGAACATACCAGGCAGGTCCGAGATACTGTTCTGGAGACGTTTAAAGCTGGATTTGGATGCATAAAGATTTTCCAAGCTATAAACATCCCAAGGGGCACTGTGCAAGCGATCATATTGAAATGGAAGGAGTATCAGACCACTGCAAATCTACAAAGACCTGGCCGTTCGTCTATACTTTCAGCTCAAACATGGAGAAGACTGATCAGAGATGCAGTAAGGAGGCCCATGATGACTCTGGATGAACTGCAGAGATCTACAGTGGAGATGAGAGAGTATGTCCATAGGACAACAATCGTTGTATACCACACAAATCTGGCCTTTGTGGAAGTGGCAAGAAGTAAACCATTTCTTAAAGATATCCATAAAAGTGTCATTTAAAGTTTGCCAAAAGCCACCTGGGAGACACATCAAACATGTGGAAGAAGGTGCTCTGGTCAGATGAAACCAAAATCCTACTTTTTTTTCAAAATGTTATGTTTCGCATGAAAGCAACACAGCTCATCCTCCTGAACACCATCCCCACAGTCAAACATAGTAGTGGCAGCACCATAGTTTGGGCCTGCTTTTTTTCGGCAGGAACAGGGAGGTTGTTTAGAATTAATGGGAAGATGGATGGAGCCAAATACAGGAGCATTCTGAAGGAAAACCTGATGTAGTCTGCAAAAGACCTGAAACTGGGACGGAAATTCGTCTTCCAACAAGAGAATGATCCAAAATATAAAGCAAAATCTACAACGGAATAGTTCACAAATAAACGTTTCATGTTAGAATGGCCAACTGGAAGTCCAGACCTAAATGCAATCAAGAATCTGTGGAACGAACTGAAAACTGCTGTTCACAAACGCTCTTCATCCAACCTGACTGAGCTCGAGCTGTTTTGCAAGGAGGAATGGGCAAAAATGTCAGTCTCTCGATGTGTAAAACTGATAGAGACATACCCCAAGTGACTTACAGCTGTAATAACAGCAAAAGGTGGCACTACAAAGTATTAACTTAAGGGGGCTGAATCATTTTTCATTTTTTTATGTGTTAAAAAAGTTTTAAATATCCAATAAATTTTATTCCACTTTGTGATTGTGTCCCACTTGTTCGTTCTTCACCAAAAAAACACAGTTTTATATCTTCATGTTTGAATCCTTAAATGTGGCAAAAGGTTGAAAAATTCAATGGGGCCGAATACTTTCGCAAGACACTGTATAATCCACATAGATTTGTTTTCTTGTGACTCTAAGATCAAGTACTGTCATGTGTGCCTGGTAAAATGCGTTAGATTTTAATCTTCTTGCATATCAATAAAAACATATTATGATTCTTTAAAAATATATAATTTGAAGTCAGAAAAGTTAATATTTTTAGTTCTTTTTAAGTGGGATTACAGTGCATAATGAAATGAAAATCTGTTAAATGTATTTAAAATATATAAAAGTTTATAAAAAAAATCCATACAATCAAAACATTAATTTCACATTAACAAAAAGGTTTATTTAAAAATATCAATTCATACAGTTAAAAAGCTCAAAGACAACTAGAAATTTAATAGAACAATATAACAAAAAGTCTTAAATGTGTTTTGTTGTATTATAACCAAAGTAAATTCCTAGAAACCTGTATGGATAAAACACAGTTATCCTCTGCAAATTTTGCATTTTTATTGCACTTAACTATTTGTGCAAAGTTTTGGTGTGTTTTAAAGGGATCAGAAGGAATCATTAACTATGACATTTCAGATGCGGTTAATTAAATGAAAAATAATGAAAATACATTAAAAAATTAATAGTAAAAACATTCATTTACCAATCTTCGAATACATAAAAATCATTCAGCAATAGTAGAAAAACAGTATCAATTTTTTAAAAATGAACCATAAAAATAAATGAAAGAAATGTTTTGGTTTCTTCTTTTACATTACCGTACTTTATCTTTGTATATATTTAGGCAGTGATATTTTTCAACTAAATTCTTTAAGCTGTTTATTCAATATAGAAAAATATATGAGTCATAATCATACATTATTTTTTTAAACTGTGAAACTGTTCTTTAGATTATCCAAATCTTCTTTAAGCACATTTTAGATGAGAAAGCTCCTTCATTTTTTTTTCTAGCTTTTAAAAGCTGGAAGTGGAGCAAGGAAATCTTGTTCTGCTTAAATTCGCAAATCCATTGTCCTTCTGGCTTTGAGATCTGCTATAGTATATGCTTTTTTCTTCCCTGTCGGTTTGCTTCATAACTTTTTCATTAACACACCCTATCCTGTTTTTTTTTTCTGAAAAAATGTGTTTGCACACATCTGTGTGAACAGAGACCCCTGGTTCAGATACACCATCTGTTACTCCTTAGCAGCTCTGGAGTCAAACACATCATGCTGCTGCAAAAACAGAAAAGGCACAGTTTGACTTCCGTATCATTGTGTTGAAACACACCTTTACTCTTCTGCCAGCAATTCCAGTGCTGTATTTTGACTGTAATTACCAAGCATGTGCAAGTCCACACATGCAGCAGGGGGAAATCAATAGCTTTTTATCCCCTTTGACCAGCATTTCCTATACGACACATAAAACTGTCCACACCCACCAGATAGAGACCCACACAAACACACACACTTAGTTAAATCATCCATAACAAGCCACACGTTTTTCAGCAAAGTGGGGTTTCAGCATCAGAAGACCAACTTCCATGGGTGAACTCTCACCTCTGTAGCACATGGTGAGCCAGAGCAGCTCCAGCGCCTGACCCCCAAACTCACAGACGTCCAAGCCCAGCATGCTTCCTCTCTGTCAGGCGTTCTGAAGGGAACTGGAGGACCTCCACAGGTAGCAGGGAACAGAGGAGCATCCACAGAAGTCTTTCGGAGAGAATTCTTTTGGGGGGGGGGTTCAGTAGGGAGATGCAAGTTGGAGATTTTGAAGAGGAGCAGGGGGAAATGGGGTGGTGTGGAGATGCAGTGAAGCAAGCAGGGTATCCTTGGGTGTGGGTGTGGATGTGTGAGCTAGAGAGAAGGAGGATGGAGGGAGGGAGAGGCAGACGTGGGAATCAGTTGAGTTTCTGCATGACCCCTCTTCCTATAAAGTAGCTGCAAAAAACAAGTAAGTTTAAGAGCGGAAATGCTAACAAATGTCCTTTTTTCTATGTTTTCTTTTTAAATAATTAATTTTTGGTGTAGGGCAGAGATGCAGGGAGCTTGCTACTGGAGACAGATGCTGCTTCTACCGGCAGAGCTGTGCTCTGCTGGGCGTGCGCCGCACTCAGACACTGGCTATCGATTTGCAGACAAGCAGCCAACCCCTCCCCCCCTGCACTTCTCCTCGTGTCATCAGACTGCAATGAGCTCATCTTTTACTCCTTCCTACCTTCCTCTTACTCTCCTTTCCCAGGCTCCTTCCTTTCTGGATCTCCTTTCCTTCTCCATCCCCTCTTTTACACCCTTTCAACTCAAAATTTTTGTCATAACTCTATCTATGGTGTCCACTCCCTCCTAGTCAATGTGTTTTATTACTATCGTTTTATATCATTTATTTCTTGTGGAATCCTTTTGTCCTCATTTTTCATCTGTGACCACGCCCTGTCAGCAGCACACATCAACCCATAGATTTTTTGTGTGCTTTTCTGTCTCTGAAGTTTTGACTTTGCTTTCATCTCTTCTCCAAATATCCCTGGAGCTGTGAGTGGTACTGTGGAGTACAAAACAGGGTTGATTCTCCCACTGGACCAGCAGACACCTCCCTTTTTCACATACAAGCCTCACTTTGTCAGTCATTGTCTGACACAATTTTTGTGTTAAATTTGTCATTCTTCCTTCTATTTTCCCTTAAATGTATTAATTTAATTAAACATTTACAAAATTGCGTGTTTGAAAACATGTTTGGCTCTTTCTTCCTTCACTACTGACTACAGATTATAACACTTTGGCAGAGCTGAGATCAATTTCCTGAACAAGAACAGTGATAAAGTGATCAAAATGAACACGCTAAATGATTTTAAAAAGAATTACAACACAATGCTTGTGAAAAAGTGTAATAAAAGATTAGAAACAAACTCATCATTCAGTTTTCAGACATGGTGAGAGCCAAAATGCAGAACAATCTGACCAAAATGATACAGGAATCTACAGAAATGAATTCAGGAGCACATACATTTTATTCCGGTTACTGATTTGGAAAAACTATGTTTTTTGTTTTTTACCCAAAATGCATCAAGTGGAGGAAATTAATTTGATTAGAAAAACAGCCACACCTCAATGGCAGAACACAACCTTAACACTTGTGCTATCCTAGGCACTTTAACATTGGAAGTTGGGTCATCTAGACCCACTAGACAGTGCGCTGATCTTCACTGGTGTCCATGGACTACTTGAAATTTTCTCCACCTTTATCCACCTTTGTCATGGTAGGGAAGACATGTCAATGTAAGGGTGGGGTCATGGGATAGCACAAGGGTTAAAGATGGTTGTCACTTCATTCAAATTCAATCTACTGAATAAAATGTTTTAATACTTTAATGTTTTTAAAATCTATGGTTTAAGAATGTGTCTTTCTTACTGTAAATTTGTCAATTACAATTTATTTAAACACTCATATCATACAACAGTCCCTAAAAGTCCTTTAAGACACATAAAATAAATATATAAATATTGTCAAAAGTAAAAACTGCTTATAAAATGGAGGTCCCAAAACTATGGATGAACATGTGATTCACTGAAATATTTCAAGCTAAAAAACATTTTCCTTTCCATGTTTTTTTAATAGTTTTTCAACCGTTTTAAGAACCCCCTGAACAAGTCGCCAGTCTGTTGCAGGACTAAACACTTTCTAAAAGAAAATTGTATTTACTTATATCTCTGCCGCGATTAACGCAGTGTCTAGTCATGTAAATGAAGAATTTTTAGTACATACCAAAAACAAGGTTGAATTGCATTTTGTCTGTTTTATTTATTTATTCAGTTTTGTTTTTGAAACAATAACATACAGTGTTTTCCAAATTATTATGCAAAAGGTATTTAAGTTTCAAAACGATAAAATTCTTTGTTTTCAATTAAACCTATTGATGATGTTGTGTCTCAGGGCTCTTTGGATCACTGACATCAATCTCTGATACCTGTGATAATTAGTCTGCCAGAGATTTGTGGCTGATTAAGAGCACAGACAGGTTTGTGCTAGTGATGGGATAATGATGCCTCAAGGAGTGGAGAGTGTTGACACATTACCCAAACTGTGTTGTTATATTGACAGTGTTGCTTCCTCTCCTGTGAACCCTTCAGTAATTTTAAAATCATTGCAAGTAAATAAAAAAATAACATAAGAATTGGATAAATGAAAAAAGCTGTTAAGGTTCCACTTGAATGAAAATGGTGTTTCAACATGTTCTAGAAGTATTTTGGAGGATGGAGGACATGAATAAAGAAACTTAAGATTAAAACTGCATTTTTGAGTATTTCTTTATTCAAAATGTAGTGAGTCAGCTCCCTGCTCCTCTCAAGTCCGATGCATCACTTGTAGATAAATAAATTCGTGTTCATCTTCATTTTCCTCGTCTGAGCTGACATCTGGATCAAAGCTGTACAGCTGGATATCTCCAACATTTCTACCAGTTTTGTTGAACCAGTAATGTTAGGTTTGGCTTGTGAGGGACTCAAAGTTGGCAGGAGAGAGCATAAACAACAGCATAACGGGAAATTAAGTCTGCCTTACTCTGTAACCAGCAGTCCTGCCCACAACTTAGAGGTGAATTTCTAATGAGCTACCTTTGCAGAAACTGTCTTAGAAAAAGTTTTTTTATTTTGGCTAAAAGCTGCTAAATCATTTTTTAAAAATCACCATGAACTATCTGAAAATAGATCAAAAGATGATTGGAGTGGGACCTTTACATTTTTAACGAGGATCAAAAGTTTTTGTAATGTTTTTGCTCCAAGGTGATTTCTCTCGGTATAAAACCTATGAAGACGCAAAGGGCTTCAGGAGATCCTTGAATCCCTCAGGTGTTTGAATGCATGATGGCAGTGATTGTCAGGCAGCCACGCCTCTGTCAGTCTGCCCCAGGGCAGCTGTGGCTACATCTGTAGCTACCATCACCAAGTATGAATGGATACACATTGTAACCGCTTTGAGCGTATGGAAAACCACAGATACATTTATATTATCTTCACTATGCTCTCCTCTGTTGCTTTGCTTGTTGAGAACTGCAAGACAAAACAAAATCTTCAGTTTATTAAAGAACTGTCATTTTTATTAACAATATTACAGAGTCACTCAAAGCCTTTTGTGTGTAATAAACCATGTTTGAAAATTAAAATTTTTTGTGAGACATTAAAATGCGGATTTGAATATTCTTCATTGCCACAGTGAGCTCTATAATACGCTGATCAAGTGCTCTCATAGATGTAAGATAGCTCTGTGGAGTTGACACTTCACTAAGGTCTGCAATAAAAAAAGTTAATTTATCTCAAAACAAGTTAAACTTTTTACAGAAAATAATAGACGCATATTTCATTTTAAAACTAAAAGTGAACAATGCCCAAAGGAGAAAATGTTGTTAATTAATTTTGTGCATAATCTCATATTGTTGATAGTAAATTAAATAAAGCAACAAAAAACCTAAAGAGCCATTTGGGAACTGAAAGAGGCCCTTTATAGAGAGCCAATCCAAAACAGCCAAATCTCTAAGAAAATCCGGAATTTCCATCACAACAATGAACCCACACTGGCAACAGTTCAGTCCGTTATAAAGTCTGGGTAAAGTGCAGCACCTATTCTGTTTAAATCGCATGTCAAACAGCTTGATCATTGACAGACTGTCAATGTGCTCGACAAGTGATTTAGGAGAACTCAAAAGGGGCTGGTGCAATGTGGTTTGGGTGGCAGTCGAGGGCAGGTTCTTTAGTTAGCTTCTTTAGTTACAGTTCTGTTAAGTGTCTAATTTCAAAATAAAGGGAATTTCTTGTGAAAAGGATTGAAGAGAATGACACGGAATGAACTGACCTTCATTTTGTACCATGTTAATTTATTTGTTCTTGTAAATCATGGAACCTGGCTTTTGGTACATGGAATGTCACCTCTCTGGGAGGGAAGGAGCCTGAGCTGGTGCGAGAGGTTGAGAGATACCGTCTAGATATAGTCGGGCTCACCTCCACACATAGCCTGGGCTCTGAAACTCAGTCCTTAGAGAAGGGTTGGACTCTCTACCACTCTGGAGTTGCCCAAGGTGAGAGGCGGCGGGCTGGTGTGGGCTTACTCGTGAGCCCCCAGCTCAGCTGCCAAGTGTTGGAGTTCACCCCGGTGGACGAGAGGGTCATGTCCCTCCGCCTCCGGGTGGGGGACAAGTCTCTAACTGTGGTTTCGGCTTACGGGCCGAACAGCAGTTTGGAGTACCAGGCCTTCTTGGTGTCTCTCGAAGGGGTACTGGAAAGTGCCCCAACTGGGGACTCCATTGTCTTCCTCGGGGACTTCAATGCCCACGTGGGCAATGACAGTGGCACTTGGAGGGGTGTGATTGGTAGGAACGCCCCCCTGATCTGAACCCCAGTGGTGTTTTGTTATTGGACTTCTGTGCTCATCATAGTTTGTCCATAACGAACACCATGTTCGAGCACAAGGGTGTCCACCAATACACCTGGCATCAGGACACCCTAGGCAGGAGGTCAATGATCGACTTTGTAGTTGTTTCAGGCGACCTTTGGCCCTATGTCTTGGACACCGATCACTACCTGGTGGTGAGTTGGATTCGCTGGCGGGGAAGGAGGCCGGAAAGACTTGGAAGACCCAAACGCACTGTGAGGGTCTGCTGGGAACGTCTGGCTGAGCCCTCCGTTAGGGAAGTCTTTAACTCCCACATCCGGGAGAACTTCAAACAGGTACCGAGAGAGGTTGGGGACATTGAGCCCGAGTGGACCATGTTTTCCGCCTCCATTGTCTCTGCTGCTGCTCGGAGCTGTGGTCGCAAGGTCTCTGGTGCCTGTCGCGGCGGTAACCCCCAAACCCGGTGGTGGACACCGGAGGTAAGGGATGCCGTCAAGCTGAAGAAGGAGTCCTACCAGGCCTGGCTGGCCTGCGGGACTCCAGAGGCAGCTGACAGGTACCGGCAGTCTAAGCGAGCTGCAGCCCGGACTGTTGCAGAGGCGAAAACTCGGTCCTGGGAGGAGTTCGGTGAGGCCATGGAGAAGGACTATCGGTTGGCCTCGAAGAAATTCTGGCAAACCGTCCGGTGCCTCAGGAGGGGAAAGCCGTTCTCCACAGGCACCGTTTTCAGCGCAGGTGGGGAGCTGTTGACTTCGACTGGGGACATTGTCGGGCGGTGGAAGGAGTACTTCGAGGATCTCCTCAATCCCACTGACACGCCTTCTTCTGAAGAAGCGGAGAATGAGGACTTTGGGGTGGGGCTGTCTATTACCCGGGCTGAAGTCACTGAGGTAGTCAACAAGCTCCTCAGTGGCAAGGCCCAGGGGGTGGATAAAGTCCGCCCTGAGCACCTCAAGTCTCTGGATGCTGTGGGAGTGTCTTGGCTGACACGTCTCTGCAGCATCGCGTGGTGGTTGGAAACCGTACCACTGGACTGGCAGACAGGGGTGGTGGTTCCCCTCTTTAAGAAGGGGGACCGGAGGGTGTGTTCCAACCATAGGGGAATTACACTCCTCAGCCTCCTTGGGAAAGTCTATGCCAGGGTACTGGAGAGGAGAGTCCGTCCAATAGTCGAACCTCGGATTCAGGAACAACAGTGCGGTTTCCATCCTGGTCGTGGAACAGTGGATCAGCTCTAGACCCTATCTAGGGTGCTGGAGGGATTGTGGGAGTTCGCTCATCCAGTCCATATGTGTTTTGTGGACTTGGAGAAGGCGTTCGACCAATCCGGGACCTCCAGCGTGCATTGGGGCGGTTTGCGGCCGAGTGTGAAGCGGCTGGGATGAGGGTCAGCACCGCTAAATCTGAAGCCATGGTCCTTGACCGGAGAAAGGTAGTTTGCCATCTCTCGGTGGGTGGAGCGTCCCTGCCCCAGGTGGAGGAGTTTAAATACCTTGGGGTCTTGTTCACGAGTGAGGGAAGACGGGAGCGTGAGATTGACAGGCGGATCGGAGCTGCGTCCGTAGTTATGCGGTCGCTCTATCGGTCCGTCGTGGTGAAGAGAGAGCTGAGCCAGAGAGCAAAGCTCTCAATTTACTGGTCGAGCTACGTTCCAGTACTCACCTATGGTCATGAGCTATGGGTCATGACTGAAAGAACAAGGTCCCGAATACAAGCGGCTGAAATGAGCTTCCTCCGTAGGGTGGCTGGGCGCTCCCTTAGAGATAGGGTGAGAAGCTCGGTCACCCGCGGAGAGCTTGGAGTAGAACCGCTTCTCCTCCACATCGAAAGGAGCCAGTTGAGGTGGCTCGGGCATCTAGTCCGGATGCGTCCTGGACGCCTCCCTGGTGAGGTGTTCCGGGCATGTCCCACTGGGCAGAGGCCCCGGGGAAGACCCAGGACACGCTGGAGAGACTACATTTCTCGGCTGGCCTGGGAACGCCTCGGGGTCCCCCCAGAGTAGCTGGAGGAAGTGGCTGGGGTGAGGGAAGTCTGGGCATCCTTGCTTAGACTGCTGCCCCCGCGACCCGGTCCTGGATAAGCGGAGGAAGCTGGATGGATGTCAAAGAGGTCTAAAACTTCTAGATGTTTAAAAATTATTTTTAAAAAGTCTTTGTAATATTTTTTTGTAAGAAGTCCTGCAACTATGCATTTTTCATTTTTCATTTCAAGTTTGAGCTTTTAAGGCTGACTGTTTCTCTTATGTAACAACAACAAATGATGTATATATATAAATTATACACATATATATTATATATTTATATATATGTATAAATATATATAAACATAAATATATATAAATTATATAAAAGCTACTTAGATGCCAGCAAAGGCTATAGAAATCATTGTCATATGGGCGCCGTCGACCTCACCAAGATGGTGTCGGCCTCCCAAGAGAGCTAGTCTCCTCTAGCGATATAACTCATTGGTAAGTGACATAAACACAGACCGCTCCATGTGGCAATCAGGCTAAAAACATTAGCTGGTAGCTCCTCCCACATGCTTCATGGAACTCCAGTTCATGGAAGCTTACTGAAACTCCTACAGAAACTTAGACCACTACTATATTTTCACGAAAAAATGAAAACCGCCGAACCGACCATAAAACCACCCGAATTATGCATACTCTCACCCAAAGCCATTTTTATCCGCAAATTTAGAACCAAAACTACCTAATTTCTGGCAACACTGTGGATCTGTTGTGGAGCATACTCCCCCTAGTGTTGAGGGGTGTGCATTGCGCCATCACGTTCGCTGAAGCATCTTCAGACGATGTAGTTAAGGTGCTGCTGCTTATGTCTGAGCAGCGGACATAAGCAAGCCAATCACAAAAAAGTCTTCGCCTTGTCTGCTTTGATTGACAGACAGACTCATTCTGCTGAAAAAGCTCTTGATGAAATAAATAAGTCATTCTGAAAAACAGCAACATGAAATAAAAAACAAAGCTACTTTGGAAAATGTTGATTTTGAAATCAGAGTTTCTGAAAAAAGACAGAATTATAATAATATTCAATATGATTAAAATGAATATTTTAAAATTCTGTTTTAAAATAATGAGCAGGTTTTTAAAGCAAAATGAAATATATTGAATAATATAATGGCTAATTTAAAATCGGTGTGCAGGTTTTTCACAATTTCATGATTCATTCATTTTTTCCTTCATTTTCTATTCCGTTTTTTCCTTTCAGGGTCACAGGGCTGCCGGAGCCTATCCCGGCCACTTGTGGGCGAAGGCAGGCAATTTCATGATCTTTTTATATATTTATGAGAGATTTATTGGTTGATTGTGTATTTGCACAAGGTCATATTTATTTAGTTAATTATGAACAATTTAGGACTCCATACTAATGCAGCAAATTCAACAAATGACCATTTTCAGTTCTTTACAATCTATTCAATTTTTAACAGTGCATTTGAAGATTTTTATTTTTGAAAAAAATTCTATTATATTTAGGAGTTTATTTCAATAGCATTTAATATTTACTCTAATGGTTAGTGACTTGTAAATTATATTTACTGTCACTTGGATTAAGTAAATATCCTTAACTTTTTTATCTCTCAGTCACAAAGCTTGTAGCGGGACATTGATGGGAAAAAAACGTTTTTTCTTTTTACTTCTTTGTTCTCTTGTGCACAGCTAGTTTTTCCTGAGCAACAGATACTTTCTCGTGAGCACCTACTAGAATATTTTTTACTCCTGAGTCCCTTTAGTGCCTCCGTACCTAGTCATCGTCAACACTGTAAATATTATTTTGTATAAATTTAAGGTTTTACCAATGTTGTACAGTGTTTAATCCACAGGTTCAGCATTACTGTAAAAAGGATTACACACTCATACAACAGATTAAATTTAAAAACTCCAGTAGAAAGCTCTTATTGAATAGTTTATAACATTTTCTTTACCAGAAACTTTTTTCAGTAGAAAAGCAACCAAAAACTGTTGCAACACTGCCATCTGTCTACTAAATAGCACAAAACAGCCTCTAACTAAAAGATTTTATGCTACTCTTTAAATTCTTCATCGATATCTAACCAGTTCTGCTGTTTAAAAAAAACATTCTTCGTTTTGTAAGATTAAATAATTTAAATATCCTTTAATTAAATAATCAAACTGGCTAATTTAAACATATGATCATAAATCTGTTTGAGTGACAGAATAATCCCCTAAACTCAGGAAAAGCTTCACACGTGGATTATCAGTTTTTCTGCCAAAAAAAAAATTGAAAAGTATTTATGAAGACGTAAACTGTTTTTTAAAGTTATGTCTAATAATTTCTTATTTAAAAAATAAGAGGTTTATGATTTTAAAACATAACCTAACAATAACCTGCACTTTAATTAGCTGCAAGTCAAGTTTAGAAAATCTGACTCTCCAAATGTTTTACTAATATGACAAAATGCTTGCAAAAACTTATTTTTAGTGTACTCTAAAAGTCTTCAAAAAGTACAAATATATTTAATATGTCTGTAACATTAAAAAAAAGATAAGTTAAAACACCTTTTTCACCAATTTTACTCCAACAAGTATAGAATGTCTTTATTAACTCACAAAACTTTCTAGTGGGTAAAAACCAGACAAAGAGGCCATTTCTCCATTCAGTATAATACAACAAAGATAAGACAGAAGACATAAATCATAACAGTGACCAAAAAAATAACACTGATAGCTTCAGAAACGTTAGATTAGAGCAGCAAAATGAAAAACAAACAAACACACATTTGGTCAAAGACCTCTGTGTTGGCATTTTGGGGGGCTTTAAAACAGTTTCTGACTCCTGTTCAGTAGGAGAACAAAGTGCAAAACCTTCAAAAGTTATGAAGGAAACAGTTTCCTACATTTAAGTACCAATACGATTTTTGCCTGCAGGTGTCCCGCACACAAAAGGTACCGAGGTCAATGATAAAGAGGTACACAGAGGAGGTATTTGCCCCTTTGAGTAAACAAAACATGAGCAATAAATAAGATTTACTCAGTGCAAACCTTCACAAACACAGACAGCTTGAAAACTCACCAAGTGATTGGAAGCCAACTGTTGAGCACAATGGATGCATTTTTGGAACAAACTTTTAACAATTTGCTGGATCTTAACATGACTTTGCACTTATGTTATGGTCATATAGACAGAGCCTTTGTGTGTTCAATCTGAAGATCGTTTAACACGAGAATATTTTCGAAATTAAAGTTTTCAACATTTAATTTGCGATTTGAAAAATTAACATTCTGTTGTTGTGGTTTTATCTGGGTTATATGAAACCAAATAAAGCTTTTGGCCTTATTTATGCTAAATACAGCAACTGAAACATTAGAAGTTTCACTATGATCTGTGGTAGAAAAGCATCAAAGTGAAGCTACATTAAAAAGAAGGGATGCAGAAAGAGTGTCAGTGAAGCTTAAAGTGTCACCAGTTATTCTGACTTGAGTTGAGAGGCATTAAATTAAATTAAAACAAGAAGTGATGCAGATTGCATGATGAGGAAGTACAAAAACAGCCAGTAATCAGAAAACTTTGGAACAAAATCCAACTTTCAAAGCCATGAAGAACTTTGTGGATTTTGTTTTCTTTTTGAGAAACACCAGATCTCTTGGGAACTGAAGGCTTGTTGTTAGAGCTGCACAGCAGACAGTCTCTGAGGCATCAGGCGGTCACAGTTTGTGTTTGTATTATGTCTGAGCCAAGTGGAGCTCCTCCAGCCCGTGTTTGCCCAGGTGATATCTGGCCAAGTCTTTTCTGGTCACCAATCCAACCACCTGAAAAGAGCCATGGTGTCAATCTTCAGTTGCCAGGAGAAAACCTTTGACTTGTACAAATTCAGGACTCTTACCCGGTTTGTATCGTCTACAACAACCAGGTGTCTAAGCCCGAGAGCTCTGAACAGTTTAAACACTCGAGGCAAAGAAGTTTCCTGCAGGTGAAAATTGTTTAGCATGAGCGTTCGTATCACATCCATCAGCGTGGTTTCAGTAGAATCGTTACCTGTGTGACGGTGTAGGGGGTTGGGTTCATGAACTCAGTGAGATCCATCAAACACTCCCTCTCATCCTGGGAGACATGGATGCTCTGGATCGGGGGGAAGCGGGGGTATGCATCCCTGAAATCTTTTAACTGAAGCTTCCTGCGGGTCAGCCGGGACCCGGCTAACTCAACAAACACCTTTTGGGAGAAAGCGGTAAGGGTCATCACATAAAAGCTGTTTTTATGTTGATGCACACAGAGCTGCAGGCGTTGCTGTAGTTACCTTGTGCTTGAGGAGAACGATGAGCTGCGAGCGGAGGATGAGGCCACAGAGCTTAGCTGGCTGAAGGGGGGGGGTGGAGGCATTTTTATATAAGAGCATGACATCATTGCAGAAAATATGAACATAAAAATGCAATAAAAAAATACCTCATCATTTTCAGAAACCTGCACGACAACAGGGAAGCCGTTATGATTGGTGGAGGTGTTGCTGAGCACATCTACGATGGTTCCCACTTTCTCTATCTTGTTCAGGCATGTGACTGGAGAGCTCATCACCTCTCTGGGTTAAGAAAGGAGGGGTGAAGATGGGAAAGAGTTTTAAAAGCCAAGGAAAAGAAAATAATTAGAGCATTTCTGATGAATCAGGAGGGATTGTACCTGGTGGTGAGCCAGTGCGAGGTGGCAGGAGCCTCCGAGTGCAGGAAGGGAACGCTCTGCAGCTTGATGTGGATGTCGTACAAACCCTGAAACCAGAAGATCGGTTCAAACACAATGTTTACAGGAAAATAATTACAAACAACAAATAAAAAGGATCCCATCTACATTCAGTCAGCAGATGTTCTGTTTGGCTTGTTCTAACAATTATCATTCTTGAGATTTATTGATAAAAATCTACTCGTAATACCTGTAAAACTATGAAACTTGCTAACATCATTGTATAAAATTGCATTTTCATTTAGTTTTTTCACATTTGAAATTGTTTTTGAGAATACTTGCAAATTTAGCTTTTTTTGGGAGCTAAACCATTGCAGAAAGAAATTCTAAGAGCATTTTTAGGTTAATTGTTTGGGCTCTGGATGACTTTTTACAGATTATATAAGCACTCTTGTTAGTAAAAGTAAGAGGAAAATGACAATAAAACCAAAATGTCTTGACATGTTGGTTTTTCAATTTAAATCAGGCACGTCCAAAGTCTAGCCCACGGGCCAAAGGTGGCCCGAGTTTAAATTTTCACCGGCGCTCAAGCACATGTCGTAAATTCAGAATCAGAATCTTTTATTGTCATTACATTATTTTCCAGCAGCTCTTTTCAATAAAAACCTTCACAAGTAAGAAAGACTGTACAGTAAAAGAGAAATGATTATTGCACATGAATTTAAAGTGCAGTCAGAGCATGTGACGGTGTATTTAGTGACGGGGGATCAGTGGGTTATGTTAAGTCTGTGTGTGGGTGGGAGGGAAACAAGTGTGTAATTGGAGGGGGAGGGGGGTGGACTTCACAGCTCTGGGGAAGACACTGTCTCTCAGTCTTTTGGTGTGAGGTCTGATGCTTCTGTATCTCTTTCCAGAGGGAAAAAGTACAAACAGTTGGTATCCCGGGTGGGTGGGGTCTGCAGCTATACCACCAGCCTTCAGTCGGACCCGGCTGTCCTACACTGAGTCGAGTTGTGGGAGAGGTCCTCCCAGAATCTCCTACCGCTACCAGGAAAGTGGAAATTGACTTTTTTTGGTTCAAAGACAAAACAGCGGAGTCTGCCTAATATGCCAAGACCGTGGCTGTTTTTAAGGAATTTAATATCAAGAGGAGACATGCAAACTTTGACAAACTAACTGGGACAAAATGGTGAGAAAAATTAAAGCAACTGGAAAGTCTTAATGGCACAGCTGCGTTTTTCAAAAGAACTCTCGAGTCAAATGAAAATGCCACAAAAGCGAGCTACGAGGTAGCAAATGTTTGGCCTGAATTCTTTCTCACCAAATCTGGCCCTCTTTGCAAAAACTTTGGACACCCTTGATTTAAATGTTTGTGGTGTCATTTTTTTTTCTTTTCTTTTGGTTGTTTTTGACTGTAAAGTGCTTTGAGTATTTCAAAGTATGGGACACGCTTTTTAAACATAAATTTGATTTAATTTAATTTAATTAAAAATACACAAAAAAATCAATGGCAGAAACAATCTATGTAGTTTCCAGAAACCCCACCAAACAGTTGCTTTAGACCACTGTGGGTAGAAATGGGGGTTGATTTCTTGTCCTGTGGCTCATAACTGACCTCCTGAAAGTAATCCCCAACGATTTTAGCAGTCAAAAGGACGAGCATTATGGGAAGGCCGTAAGTTACGTTTCCCGTCGCCTCCACCAGTATGACAGTCAAGCTGAGCGTCATTCTGACTATCCCACCTGTCCAGAGAAGACAGTGTTGAAGCAAACCTTCAGAACGAACAGATTTATTATTCATCAACAGCAGAAGCTAAAGGCTGAGGGATGTACTCACCTAACTGAGCTGCAGCTCCGATTAAGGCATATTTACCAGGATCGGCCCAGATCTATCAGAAGAAAAAAAATACTTTCAATATCTTCTAGACACTATCTGCTCTCACGTCACTTTCCTAGTTTTATTCAGAACCAGAACCCAGAGGAAGTAAAAAGGACTGACTGAGCCAGCAGAAGCAATAGAAGCCAGCCAGATACCACACAGCCTCCCCCAGGCGGCGCCTATCAGAAGAGAAGGAATAAAAACCCCCGCGGACACCGCCAGTCCGTAAGTCCAACACGCCAAAAAGAAATATGTTAAGGTGAATAAACCCAGCGTCAGGGGGTTGTAGGTTCCTTCAAAGAAAAGAAAAGATAAAAAGGCTATCAGAAAATGACATTTTCCGACCAAAGAACTGTCTTTGTCTTTCATAGACAAGCTAGACTTTAGTGTGATTGTAGTAATTCGTCTTTATCAAGGAATTTGAATAACATTTGCAGCTTTAATATTCAGATATTGATGCTGCAGCACCATCATGAGACTGTTACCAGGCTGGTTGTGGAAGAGGCTGCGCACACTTCTCTCAGGAGTGTTGAAGAAGGTTGTGGCCATGGAGTTATACTCTCCATCCGCACAGAACAACTGGATAAAGGACAGAAAACAAAGCTTTTCTTGTTCAACTCTAGATAAAGACAACATTTTATTTGATCCTAGCTTAATTAATTAGGTGAAGAAAAAACTGTTTTTTTTTTGTGGAAAACAGCTTCTGCTTTGGCATAAACAAGAGTATTCTCGATTGAGAAGCCTGAAGCAGCTGATGATGAAGTGGTGGGAGCACCTGCAGTGGGTACTCTTCTGCATGCTCCGAATCCAGAGGCTGACAGTCATTGGAGAAATAGATCATGGTGAACGACACAGACGCCGTCACCGCTGCAACCAACATGGCCTCCATCACCTGCAGACACGGCCGGTGAACGTATCTGGAAACACAGAAGCTTCTATGAAAACCTGCTGCGTTCCCAGGACGCGCTCTCCTATAAGATAGAAATGTCCTACAGACACAAGCATCACACTGGAAACTTTAGAGTTTGGCTTTAAAAAATAAAAGCTTAATTTTACACTTATTAAATGTTGCAGTAGCAAAAAAAAGTGACTTGGATCTTTTTGTGAACATTTGACATTTGACGTTTTTTTTTTAACTGTACACCCCAAAGTGTTTATTTTTGCTTCAAAACTGGATAAAGTAAATTCTAATTCTGAATATGAATAGATATAAAATCTATGAAACTTTCTGATAATTCCTGAAACAAGAACCACATTGGTCAGGTAATGGAAACTCTAAAAAGATCTTGAATAAAGAAAAATAAAGCTAAAATGATGTTTTTACTA
This sequence comes from Oryzias curvinotus, assembly GCA_023969325.1. NCBI lineage: Eukaryota > Metazoa > Chordata > Actinopteri > Beloniformes > Adrianichthyidae > Oryzias > Oryzias curvinotus. The sequence continues at coordinate 19,249,784 of CM043713.1, read as the reverse complement.
AATAGATAAATTTTCTTACCAAAAATTATAACAGAAAAAAAACTTGAATTTTAATGGGATCGTGGATTAATATTGATCTACTGGCAGCTGTGAAAACTGAAGAATGAGCATTTCTAAAAGATCACAAGAGCTGAAGTGCTCAGGTCTTCTCTAAACACACAATGTTTTCATGAACCAAAGGAGTTTTCAGAACTACACCTGATCCTGAAGATTGTCAGCCAGTAGTTGAGAAAATTAAACAGAGCTCCCAAAACTCCACCTAAACAGCAAAGGAATGAGACAAATAACCAACAAATTACCAGATTTAATAGCAAAAAAGGAAACAGTTTCAAATCATTTTCATCTCTGAAGTGTTTAAGTCACGCTTAAAGACACATATTAACAGAAGGACTTTTGATTCTATTTCTTTTATAAAATGGGACAAAAATTGGACTAAAATTTTTGTTTTTAATGCATTTTATTGCAATATTTTATAGCAATTTAGTAGTAAATTCATGTTTTGCTTTTTCTTTATAATTTTATTTCTGTCCAACATTTTAATGAAAAGTTGTCATTAAAACATGCTATAGAAATGAAATTGAAAGTTTTGAACCTTGATATTCATGCAGATAGAAAAGCTCATGAAGTGCTGGCGTTTATATGCCAAAGTACAATAACAGCTGCAGTGTCTGAAACAAATGACTTAATTAATGCCTTTGATAGAAAACTGCATTGTGCTGCTTTCTTTGTCAATCTAAGGCCTTTGACTCTGTTGATCATCAGTAACTGCTGCACAGACCAAGCAACATTGGTGTGGGTGATTCTGCCATAGAGTGGTTTAGGAACGATCTCTCAGAGAACCCAAAGTGCGTTTGTTGAAGGTGTGATAACAGGCTTCTTGAACATCAGTAGAAGAGTTCTGCAAGGGTCAATTTTGGCCCCTGTGCTTTTCACTATTTTCATAAACAACTTGGGTTGTCAATAGTAAAATGTTTTGTTCCAACTATATGTAGATGACACTATAATCTACACCACTATAATTGACACCACTATAATCTCACGGAACACTGGTGTGCATGGAGATTGTCAGATGTGCCGTGGGAAATTATAAATTTTTACTGATTTAAAAACATTTATCATCACCATTATATCAGCTCTATGTACATCAAAATAGGCGTAGCTTTTCAAAGTACATACAACAGATCTCTCAACATTTTCCGTGTCTTTCATAAGGAGGGCGAGAAATACTTCTGACGGTAGCTCCTCCCACACACAGCGGGAACATCATTATAAACACACGTTTGGATAAGCGCCGAGCTTGATACCTGAATTGCTTTTGATGTAAACAGACAATTGATTTAAATAAAGCATGAGGAGGGAGGGAGGGGGAGCAATCCGCAGCACATGTCTGTGCAGAACCAGGGCTAGTGATCTGTACAAATCACAGATCAAAAGTGCACCCCTAGTAGCTTCCCGCAGGATCCGGTGTCAGAGCTGTGAAAAAAGTGAATAAAATAATGAAGCTCAGAGACTTAAGACTATCCGGCATTAGCACCACTGCTCTTTACAACACTTCCCGAAGATGCATTGGGTTATGTCTCACTGCGCTGCTGTTAACTTTCATGTAGCACAACAAATGCAAACATCTAACAGTTTGCAAAGCTTCTTGATGAAATCAGATGTAAACAGTTTAGTTATCCTTTAAGGCAGTGTTTTTCAACCTTTTTTGAGCCACGGCACACTTTAACCTTGACAAAAATCCAGCATCCAAAAATGAAAAAAAGGAGAAACTCAAAGTCTGGGGTGCACAGCTGACAGAGACGCAGAAGCGCGGAGGAGCAAGCGATCTCTCATACGGATTACCTTTCCCGGCTCTGATTATTTGCCAACTGAATATAAGAGCTGGGATCGTCCGGTATGAGGATCTGTGCCAGCTTCTTTGATGGGTGGAATGCGTTCCCGCGAGGGAGGCGGAGCGGCCTCCCCCTAACGCGTGAGACTGTCGAACACTCATTTTTCCTCCAGAACATCTTTTTTTTTGCTAGCAAAACTGCGGGACTTGGGTTTGAACTGTGGGTTTTTGTATACATTGTGTATATGGGGAAATTGGGTTTTTGATGTTTGTTGGGTGAATGTTTAATGTACGTTTGTCACGCTCACACAACACACGGCTGCACAAACAAACTGTTATGAGTTTTTTCTTGGCATATTAGAGGCAGATGTCTTGATATTTTCCCCCCAGCGTGAACGCTTTGGCGTCCCTCGCGATGACTTGTAAAAGCAATGCACGAACTGACGGTGGTTTCTGAGCACCTGCCTAGCGGCCGCGCCTGTGGGGCAACGGGTGTGCAGGCTATGACGCAATTTTCCATGACAAAATGTTGAAAATTTATTTTCACATTCTACAGCATGGAAAACATACATGTTTGGGTCTGTTTTACTCACGAAATGCTCCAGGACACTAGGCACCTAAGAGCCCATGCGAGCCGATGCGCTCCTGAGCCGTTCCGACCCCGCTTTAACCCAATGCATCATAGGAGATGTAGTGCAAACAGCCGCTGAACGCAGACAGACTCTCTTCTCTGAGCTTCATTGTTTTGGTCACTTGTTCCACAGTCTGATACCAGATTCTGTGGAAAGCTACACCGCTAAAGACGAGCTTTAGCTGGTATTTTTGTTAGAACTGAGAGACTTTACGAGCTAAATTGTAACAAGGAAGTGAAGACTTTAACCACTTCTGATTGGTCAAACTGATGATGTGTGATTAAGTCTCCAAGAATGATTGGTGGAAACAGTTAAAGGGGCGGGACTTTTCCGAAAACAGAGCTGAAGCTGTGGCTAAATCGCGGTACCGTCATTCTTATCAAAATGTCTTTAATAGAATCAAATAAACACAAAGAAAAAAGTATTTTACAATCTTTCATATTCCTAACTACTCAGTGTTTTATCAGGGTCTGTTTGGATGAACACAGAGCTGAAATCCTGGAGATGGTAAATGTTTTTAGATCAGTTAATGAGGGCAATTTCCCACGGCACACCTGACCATCTCCCACGGTACACTAGTGTTGAAAAACACTGATCTAAGGTTTGTGTTGAAGAACAAAGGAAAGTCAGAGGTTATGGTGTTTGGTTCAAGTCATCTATAAAAAAGACACAGCTGGTTTCTAATAATGTCTATTTGAAAGACAAATTCAATTTTAGACTTCATTCACTTCTGATAAACTTGAAATTTAAATATAAATAGGTTAATAACAAAAAATTAATACTAAAAAAATAATCATGATTAAGATTGAGTGGCCAACAGACATGTTTAACTTAAAACAATTTAAATCACTCACAAATGAATAAAACATTTTTGTTAAAGTTAAATGTTTGATTTAGACAAAAGGAAAACTAATAAAACTTTAACTTGTTCAGGTTTTTGTGTAAAGTTACAATTAAACTTATAAACATGGATGAAATGTTGGTGTTTTTGGTGTAGCATTTATCAAGCAGGGTGTGATTATATATTTGTTCAAAAATTACAGTTTCTCTGGCACAAACATAAAAAAGAAAATTTAAAGAATTAAATACAGTTTAGAAAGGACTCCGTTTATCGCGGAGCTCTCAGCTTCATCGCCAATTCTGCCTACAGGACCCATCACTGTGACCTGTACTCTCTGCTTTCATGGCCTTCACTCAACCTCAGACAACAAAGACACTGGCAATATTTCATCTACAAGGCCATTCTTGGAAAACTACCATCATACTTATGCTGTCTCTCGTCTCCAGCCAACAGTGGAAACAACTCCCGGTCCTCACACTGGCTTCTCCTCTTTGTTTCCAAAATCCACACAGCTTGGGAAAACTGCCTTCTCCTCTGCTGCTCGTCTCTCCTAAAATAACGCTTAGAACTCTCTAAGCCAGCAGTAACACATCTCCTTAAGTTGCTTCAAAGCAAAGCTTTCCGAGTGTGACCGAAGAGTGTACATGCTTTTCTTGAGCTGATTTTACACTTGTTTTATTTTCATGTTTTTCTGTTTGTTTGGTATGTGTGTGCGTGCGTGTGTGCGTATGTGTCAATGCCTTTTGGCCAGGTCTCTTAAAAAAGAGATTTTTTCCCAAGGGACTTCCATGGTAAAATAAAGGTTAAACTGAATTTAAAAAAATTTAATATGTTAATTCTGAATTTTAATTCAGTTTCATTTCATTCACTAAAAACAATTATAAATGGTTTAACTTGAAATTTAATGCAATTTAGGAATTATTTACGATATTTCACTAGGATAAAAAAAGCAAAAACCTTTTGTTCCTCTAGAGATAAACAGAATCTTACCTATTGCTCCCATAGCAATGAACAACGGAATTTCATAGAGGTTGTAATTTAAATTCTAAAGGAAAAATACATAGAGGTACGAATTAGATTAACATTTATGCTTCAAAAAAATATGTTGAAAAAAGCAGTTTGGTTCTCACCTCACTCTCAAAACGTCCAAAGTTAATAAGACCTGGATTGGAAAGGTCGCCTGTATTATTGTGATAAATACTCAGGAAAAAGTTCAGAGTGAAGGTGGAGATCATGGAGGCAAAGAACTGCAAACGAGGAGAAAAGAAAGTCAACTTAAATAGAATAAACAGATCATGTGTCTACTCTGACCTCTAATTTAACTGAATGTTATTTGTTTGATTGTCTCAAATCCACTTTCTGGTCATTAATGGTGTTTAGTGGCAACATAAACTTACAATTCTCCACGTCAACATCTGGTTCCAGAAGGAAGCTCCTTCCTCCAGAGAGAACAAAACACCGCCTGTTTAAATCAGAAGCAAGGTCATGCAGCAAAACAAAAGATGTGTAAAGAATGGGTTTTTGATCATGTTACTTTCATTTGACAGTAAATAAATATTTCCTCTTCAAACATTTTCATTGCAGTGCAAGTTATCCTATTCATTACAATTCATAAAATGTGATTTCCTGGATTCTCTTCTTTCACATTATGTCTCTCATAAGAACAAACTCATCTTTTTATGTGAGACAACTTGCAGTGACTGACTAATACTTTATTTGCTCCACTGTTTAAAATCAGTGTTAAACTGCTAGAAAAAAGACTAACTAGTCTTTCCTAGTCAAGTCTAGTTTTACAGTCAAGTCAAAGACCAAATACTCCTTTCCAGAACATAAATGTAGCCCCATTTTCATACTGTGGGGGTTAACAGGACAACTTTTCAGGAATACCTATTGTGTAGCTTTTGTCAAACCATTACGGTAGTCTGAATGTAAATCCTCAATGTTCTTTATTTTTGGGATTTTTATTCAATTGAACCTTTTCAAAGGCCTTATAAGAATCAATTGAAAGATTCAAAGATCACCATATGGGAATTCTTAAAAACAATAATCTTTATAAAGATCCACTCTGGTGATCTTTTAAACTATTTTCAAAGCATTCCCAGATGTCTTTTTATTGTGATTGTGCCATTTTAACCAGTTCAGATGAGGAAAATGAAGATGCACATGGATCTACAGTAGTTGTCTATGAGTAGATTCATCAGAATGGAGTGGAGCAGGGAGCTTGTGACCTGCCCTGCATATTTTCTCCATCACAAATACAATCTTTTTCAATCTGCATTTTTTTCATCTGCTCCTGATTCATTTGAATTATGAAATACTCAGAAATGCAACGTTCTGCTTAATTCTCTTTATATATGTGAAAAAGCCAAAAGCACAATTTTCATCAAAAATATACTTTTAAGTTTTAAGTTAGATTTTTTGGGCCAAAACAAGCAGCAAAGAAATCTAGATAATGGAAAATATATGAACACAAAAACAAATGAAATTTCTCCAATGATCAAAGGGTCGACAGTTCGATCCCCGCTCCCCCCAGTCAACTGTCATTGTGTCCTTTGACAAGACACTTCACCCTTCTTGCCTCCATTGTGGCTCCACCGGTGTGTGAATGTGAATGAATGTCCCATTGATGGTCAGAGGGACCGTAGGCAATAATGGACACATTAAAGCGCTTTGAGCGTCCGGAAAAGCGCAGATAAATCTAATCCATTATTATTATTATTAATATAACTTTCCTATTCTTTCCAGACTGTGATTTCAATGAACATAACCACCAAAATCCCTTTTATGCTGACTGTGTTTATGCGCATTTAGAGTACATTTTTAGCACTGTACGGTTTCAGGATTCTTAGTTTTAAGAGTTAGCTTAAACTTTTTTCTGCAGCCTGAGTGTTGTTTTTTTCTTCACAAATGTTCCTCACTTCTTACCTACAGGAGCTCCAAAAGCAGCAGAGACTCCGGCAGCAGCTCCAGCCGAGACAAAGTCCCTTTTTTCTGTGTCCCTTCGGAAATATTCAAAGATCTACAAAGTAAAATGGAGGCGCTTTACGGGATGTTTTTCTGGATTCTAAAAATTAATCCAGAAACAATTCTGTTGGCAATGTCAGTTATCAGACACTGACCATTAGATCTTTCTTTAAGGTGGTGCTTCTACCCTGGGAGACTCCTGCAGCAACGACAGCGCCTGAGTGAATCATGGGACCTTCCTAATGGATGGTTAGCAGATATGTTACATAAACTTTAGACAACTAACAGCAAACATTTCAAACACTGGTATTTAAATCAGGAAAAAAAAATGTTTTAATCTTCAAACGCATCTCTTCCTCCTTCCTTGAAAAGCCAGAGGGTAAATGACTAACAGGTGAGATGTTCAGAATGTTGTTTACCTTCCCCACAGCCAGACCTCCAACCACTGAACAGATGACACCACACACTTTTATCACCAGAGTCTGTGGGGGACAGAGGGAAACATAAGCGTGTGCGTCTGTAGCTCATTCGTCCTGCAGCTTGTATTTTCATGTGCTTCACCTTCAGCCGCACCACTCTAGGAATCTTGACTCCATTCAGGTAACATTTGATCTGAGGAATCCCACTTCCGGCTGCTACAGGCTAAAAGGAAATTAGACAGCAAAGGGAAAAAAGTGGCATTTAAAGCAAACTGTCAGTTGTCTCTTGTAAAAAAAAAAAAAAGAAGAAGTTTAACAAACCACAAAAGCAGGAACAGAAAACGTTTTTAGAGTTTGGTTGAGCACAGAGGAACATGCAGCTATTCACCTTTTCACTTATCATCAAAGAATTTATCTGACCAAACCAATCGAAATATGCTCCCATGCTCTAACAACAAAACCGAAAAAAAGATAAATAGGAAGATCACCATGATTGCCTCATTTCCACTTTCAGCCTCACCTCAAAAAAGGCCACAAGGATGGATCCCACCATGACAAAGGAGAAGTTCAGGACAGCCCAGAGGATGAGGGAGATGGACAGTCCTCCCACTTCTGTAAACCTTTCAATATCTGTGACACTTTAGAATGAAGGTATACACACGGCTGAGGTCAGCCAGTTTCTATTCTTTTTCTCTCAAACTATCTGACCCAAGAAAATTAGAAAGAAGAAATGACATTGCTCAATAGAGAAAATAGGTTCTCACTATCTATGGTAAGTGGCTTATACTTATATAGCACTCTACTACCTTCTTAGAAGGCCAAAAGTGTTTTACAATCACAGTGCCATTCACCCATACACACATATTCACACACTACACACACTGGGCATTTGACCATTAGCCTATGGTGCTCACAGTGGATGAACAGGGAGGGGGTTCTTCCTCTTTTTCTACTGTTTACTAGCCCATGTCCACCACCCACAGTTGGAAGAGGCTTAATGCGAAATGACAAAGCAGCACAAATCTTGTGAATATAGCTCCAGGTTATTTCTTTCACAGCTCTATTTCGATATTTGAAAGACTTGATGCCATATAAATTTGGCTCGGATCACCCAAAAATGTTTACATGCTCCTCCATGATCAATTTCAAACAGGTGGCACCTCCATAGATTAAATAGGGACCCCACCTATACCACACTACCAAATGTACGTATATTTACATAGACTTTTCATTGGAATTGGCTGCTTGAACGCACATTATCGAGGTTGGTGTGAACCTAGCTTGATTGCAGCTCCGCTGCTGAACATTAGCGCCAACCTATAACCACTAGGAGCAAGGTGGGGTTCAAAGACACTTCGACATACAGGCGGGCAAGGCGGGAACCAAGCCTGTGATCGTCCAATCAGAGAGCCACCGCTCTAGCTCTGTACTAAGGCCACCTACGGTATGTCAACTACATAAAAAAATTAAAAATGTAATAAAATCTCAGGATACTTTGTTTAATTGCTTCATATTTGTATCCTGCCAGCTTTTCCACCACGATGTCGATAAAACAGGCGATAAGTCCCGTCAGCAGGCCGATCAGCCCACAGATCAACCAGCGGCTGATTTCAAGACAACGGAAACCCTTAAGACACAAAAAATGAAAAGAATGATTTGCTGCAAAATGCCACATAGAAGCAGTAATATTTTAAAACAGAACCTGCTCCACTCACCGTAAAACTCATCCGCCTTTCCTCCTCAAGAAACAGCTGGTTTTCACTGTTATCATAATCCAAACTCTAAAGCAACATAAAACACAACATGAGGTTCAAACATCTATTTTAACTGTCAAAGTTCCCCCCCGATCATCTTTTGATTTATTATAAAAACTTTCTCACGGGTCTTTTAATTAGGATTGTGCCGTTTTTAACCAAAACATAAAAGCTGTGTCATTTTCTTGGCCATAGTTTCTGCAGAGCGGCAGGAGATTATTAGAAATTCCCCTCTGAGTTATGGGCGGGGCTCTTGGCACAGAGGCCCTTCCGCCCTCCCTTCCTCTCCCCAATACCAAGAGCTCTTTGTTTATAGAGTGAAGCAGTATTTTCTACGTCACAAATAAGCTTTTTTTAAATGCCATCTTTTCATCTGCTTCTGCTTCACAATAATTTGAATAAAAACCTACTTCAAAATACAATTTTAATCTTCCTTTTCTTTGCATATGGCCATCATCAGAAAATGTCACAAGAAGATGTTAAAAACACAATTTTCTTCATAGTGGGTCTTTAAAGGCCTTTTTCTTAAATTAGAACCAACATAACGTTCAGAGTGAATTTACAGCGTAGCAAAAAGTAGATTACAGGCGCTGGATTGTGTCATACTGGAAACTAAAAGTAATTTTTTTTTTTCCTTTGTCAGAACGAAACCTGCTTAGCACATCCATGTGTTCACTCCTGCTTTTGGTAAGAACAGCTTTTTTTCCCCCATTACAAATTCCTTGAAGTTTCTCGTATTTCTCTTCTTTTTTCTGTTTATTGCACAACTTTTTAAAACATTGTCACACATGCCTTTATCCTTGTGAGCTACTGCCCTGCTTGTTTTACAGCTAGCCCTGCTTCAGTAATTACTGATTAGCTGGATTGAGTGAGCCCAGATTCTGATTGACTGATCCAGGTGACTAACAATCACTGAAGCAGGGCAATAGCTCACGAGCAACAGGGTTGGAGACCACAGTAAGAGCAAGTAATTTAGAGAATTTCACAACCAGAAATGCACCTTTTTTATTGAATCATCATTCTTTCTTTTTTCCAGAAAATTATTTGTTTTTGTGTCTCTACAACAATTAAGTAGCAAAACCCTTTTTTATATGAAACACGATATGCTGGTAATTGTAATTTTACCAAAGATTTTAGCTTTTATTTTGGAACAAGGCGATGCGTTTCACCTCATATTTAAGTGACAGGAGCTTCTCATTGTGTGGGATCTCTTTAGGCTGCCCTCGTGCCGACTCCTGTAGAGAGAAACACACAAAAAGACAGATCAACACACCAAAGTTGATCTATGACCCTGCATGCACCACATGCAGTTAGATCAAATATGAATAGAGAAGTGCTGCTTTTGAAAAGCTTTTTAGATTTTTTTTTAAAGGTAAAAGCAGATTGTGTTAATAAATAGTAGAACGGAAGACAATCAGGAAAGCAGCTGCAATTTTCTCCACAAAATCTAATTTAGGATGAACTCATACAAGTTTCACAAAAGGTTTTTTTTTGGCTTTTTGGGAACTGCTGGGGAAAGAGGAAAATCCAGTTCATGACAGCAGTGCATGCAAGCTGATTTGAAGCATGCTAAAGCATATGCACGACTCACAACACAGCCATGACTACAGAAACACACATTCACATGATCCGAGTCACATTCCCATCAACCAGGAAATTTGGAAAGGACTACTAATTGTTCCTGTCAGCGCAGGAAATGAAGACAATGTAGGTTTTAATGATGTCACCTGAGATTTTACTAACTATTTTAATCAGTTAAGACAACAGGTTTTTTTTCAACGATTGGACCACAAATTTTTGCTTCCAAAAATGTATGGGAAAAAGCTGAGATAAATCTAATAAGAGATAAAATGTTTGTCCTTGTGCCTAACATTTTTTAATCTACTTTAAAAGTGTTTCCAATGTTTTTTTTTATTATGATTATGCCGTTTAGAAAACGTGTGGCTTATGCCGTTCAAAAACGTTATTTTCTGTGACAGATTTTACAGAGCGGAAGGAATTCATTAGAAATCGCCTCTAAGTTGTGGGCGGTACTGATGGTGCGAGTAAATCCGCCCCTGCTTCTCAACATACTTTCTGTTGACGCGCTCTCCCGCTAGCTTACAGCCCCTCAACCCCACGCTAACATTATCAGAGCAACAAACATGGCGAGCAAAATTGAAGCTATCCAGCTGTACAGTTTTGAGCCAGATGCCACCTCAGATGAGGAAAACAAAGAGCCGCTGAGCAGCAGGGAGCTTCTGTGTCCTTCAAGCATATTTTCCACAGTGTAAATACGATCTTTTTAAAAGAGCTTTTTTTTGTCTGCTCCTGATTTTTTTTAATAAACACTTTAAGCATAATTTTCTTTATGTCCATCATCAGAAAAATACCACAACAAGAACATGTTAAAAACACCAAAAACATGTTTTGTATCTGATTGTGTCTTTAACGTCAGAGCTGGAAGTGGAACAAGCTTTGGTCACTTATTAAAACTCCTATGTTCACTCAAAAAATTGGTGCATTTTTGAACATCGCCACATTAATTTGTGATTTGCAAATTCACAGTCACAACATTCAGCCATGACCCGCATCACCCTTCTCAGCTGACTCATGTTATTTGTTAATATCTTAACACTTCCGAATCATGAGCATAACAATTTTGCCCCTTAAAACTCCATTTTGACAACAGCTCCAAAGCAGTCTCTCTCTTGTTTTTTGCACCAGACACAATGTGAGGTTGATTCACAAACTGACCAGGAAGTTGCTATTCGAGTTTCTAAGAATATCCAGCCGCATGTGTGACCAATAGAAGCAGCAGACAGGAAAGTAACAGCGTTTGGAGATGGGACTTTACCTCTTCTGCCGATATCTCCTCTTCCAAATCCACCGTGCTCAGTCTGCCTATTTGAAATAAACTCCCTCCTTCAGAAAACTACAAACACCACAGACGGTTACAGGAGCTAGGCTGATGAGCCACAAATCATGATACATAATCATCAAAAGGTCATTTTTCCCCCTATAGTATATTTGGTCAAAAGTCAGGCGTCAGCATGAAACAGTCTTTTCGTGTTTGGCACGTATACTTTCCACTGTAAAATCGCTTTTCTTGACTTTTTAATCAATGTCTTTTCTTTAAGTTTGACGTAACTTTTACGGTCTCTGAGCTTCATGCTACTATACCAATCATTAGCGTAGCATAACATAAAATATATTAGGGTTACGTGCGTGACTAGTGCAATAAAATCATTCAAACCATGCAGTCTTCATTTTATATTCGTAAATAAATGTGGATCAATAGTTGATTTGGTTCCGGGGAGAACAGCTGTTAAGTCGGTGTTTTTGCCTAAGCTAGCTACCTGTCTGGAGTGTCTGGGCTGCTCGGATCCGTTGAGCAGCGGGGTTCCCTCTCCCGCTGCCCCGAGTTCATCCCCGCGGCTGGACCACGACACCTTCTTTGTGATGTTTGACATGATGGTGGCTAATAACCACGAGGTCAAACTATCGAGGGACAGTTGTTGATGGCTAACTACCAAAATCGGATATCCCCATGATCAGTTGTTTAACTCGTGACGCTTTGTAAGGGGCGCGTGAAAGGACAAAAGTGTGTTTGGCGCGTTGGCTTGTGGGACTTGTAGTAATTAACAGGCAAAATCCAACATCATGCATTTTTAAGAGTTTTCTAATTAAAAAAACAGTTATTGCTTGATATATATATATATATATATATATATATATATATATATATATATATATATATATATATATATATATATATATATATATATATATATATATATATATATATATATTCAACTATATATATTCAACTATATATATATATATATATATATATATATATATATATATATATATATATATATATATATATATATATATATATATATATATATATATCGTCAGCCTAATAGCATATCTGCCTAACTCATTTTTTTTTTTTGCCAAATTGAGATATTGGCCTAACTCTACTGTGAGTGGTGAAAAAAGGTGTTTTTTCTTCTTTTCAAAAGAAACCCTAAAAAATGAGTTAGGCAGATATGCTATTAGGCTGATGATATATATATATATATATATATAAAATAAACACGAGACTTCTTGTGTTTGAGAATTTCTTCATTGCGTATTGCATTCAAGTAAAAAAAGGGGTGATCTTTGTTCTAATTTATTTCGTAAATATTGACTTCCATTGTCTCTGCTGCTTGTCAGTGTTATGATCGCAAGGTCTCTGGTGCCTGTCCACACACACACACAAATATTATAAAAATACCTGTTGGCTCCAAAAATGTTCACATGTCAACATGTACACAATACAAATAATGTTCACACAGGCATACTCATGCATTAAAACCAACTAGTGTGAAATATTTCATTCAATTACGCAAAGGTGAGCTAACACTCTCACTCGAGTGATTGTTTATGTTCTTCTAAAATGGATGATGGAATGTAAAAAGAAGGTGGGAGGCCCAACATGGGGCCTCGCCCCAGAAGAGCGCCCACAGCCCCAGACGAGCACCTCACCACCACCCAGGAGTTCTGGGGATCCCCCCACCCCAACCCCACGTACGAGCCAGGACCCCCCCCCAGGGAGACCCACCCTACGCTCCAGGCAGCCACCCACCTGGCCCATGGTTGGTCCAGGAGAGAGCAAAGCAGGGGCCAGCCATCCCCGCCCAGGAGGAGGACACCCAGGGGAAGAGGAGGTCCACAAAAAGTGTTGTAAACATGGCCTGACCAGGCTCACCCACAGTTGGAATTTTGGCGAGGCCCAGGCTCAGGGACACGGACACCCCCAGGTTCAGATTAAGGCTCAGATCAATTCAGATATATACTATATCTTAATTGTGAATTCAACTATACAAGTATATTTTATCTATGCTAATAATAAAGTAAAATAAATGTGTTTGTGTTTGCATGTAAGCAGGCTGGAGCGGGGCTGGAAAGGGGGGTGAGAGTGGGGTATGGGTATCGTCCAATGTTTCGCCCAGGGCATAGAAAACCAAAACAAAACAAAGAATTACAAACAGGCTGGGCACTACCCTCATCTGATCATGAAAACTATAAGATGAACGTGAATTAATAATTGAAAACCCCCAGGTGTCCACACATGACTCGTGTCCGTTTGGTGATATCATGATGAGTAAATAAACAAGTCTGTTTTGTTCTTCCTACTTTATCCCCAATCATAACACCGCAAACTTTGGGGAAGTGTTATGTCTATTGTCCAGTATGAACTGTTTCTCTGTTTTGTTAGTGCCCAGCCTGTTTGTAGTTATTACTTATTAGGAAAATTAGAATGAAAAACACCCATGTTTAGATCAGTTTTTTATTGAATGCAATACACTTCTACAACCATGTCATGTGTTAATGAAAAATAATTCCACAAGTTTCTGGAACGTTGTTAGTTTTTTAAAATTGGGAAACTTTTTCAATCTTCCACTGGCGAGAAATATACCACATGTGCCTGAAAACACTTCCTGGTTGTTGCACAATTTCCAATATTTTGGCAGCTTCTGATGTTTTCAGAAAATGAATAACTACTCTGGGTTGCAATGTGTAATATAAAAAGTATAGATATAAAGTCATATTTGTAATTTTGTATGTCATAGCTTTTTACAAAGTTGCCATAAATACATTCTAATGCAATAGGATTAATATTTCATGTTTTGTGTTTGTTCCCTGACGTAATAACAAAAAGTGCCACACTAGGTGGGAAAAATCCACAACATAACTCAACACCAGAGCACCAAAGAAGGTAGCTGTGCTAGCGGACTGAACTAAACATAAGCCACACTTCAACACAGAGTGCAGAGAACAGAACCATTTAAATACAGCTTAAACAAATTAACATTAAGTGCAGGCATCTGTGTGCCAATCCACAGAGAGCCCCCCAAGAGAGGGCAGAGCCCTCCAGGAGAGCTACAGCCAACATGCACAGAGAAACACAAGAATGCGGGGGGGGGGGGGGGGGGGGATTGAACATGTGAGCTGAATGTTTTTTGATAACATTAGAAATGTTTGGAAGCTCATGTGCTTGGTTTTGATTTATTAATGTTTTATTTAATTTATTTTTATTTTTTATTTTATTTTTTATTGAACAATTGCAACATAAAGAACAAAAAATAAGTAAAAATTAACAACAATTATGCACATATAATGTACATTACAATTCTGAATACAGAATAAACGAGTTACATCCTTAGAAAGATTCTAATTATTAACAACAAACACAAAAGATAAAAATAAATAAGTAATTAAAACTAAACATAGAAAAAAAAGCTAAAAAGAGAAAATGCGAGAGTAAACTTATGTCATTATTCCAAAAGATTTACAAATGTTAATTGTTTTGTGAGCTTTTGTATTTTCCATCCATCCATCTTCCTCCGCTTATCCGGGACCGGGTCGCGGGGGCAGCAGACTGAGCAGAGATGCCCAGACTTCCCTCACCCCAGCCACTTCCTCCAGTTCCTCTGGGGGGACCCCGAGACGTTCCCAGGCCAGCCGAGAGACGTAGTCTCTCCAGCGTGTCCTGGGTCTTCCCCGGGGCCTCCGCCCAGTGGGACATGCCCGGAACACCTCTCCAGGGAGGCGTCCAGGATGCCCGAGCCACCTCAACTGGCTCCTTTCGATGTGGAGGAGAAGCGGTTCTACTCCGAGCTCCCCACGGGTGACCGAGCTTCTCACCCTATCTCTAAGGGAGCGCCCAGCCACCCTGCGGAGGAAGCTCATTTCAGCCGCTTGTATTCGGGACCTCGTTCTTTCAGTCATGACCCATAGCTCATGACCATAGGTGAGTACTGGAACGTAGATCGACCGGTAGATTGAGAGCTTTGCTTTTCGGCTCAGCTCTCTCTTCACCACGACGGACCGATAGAGCGACCGCATAACTACGGACGCCGCTCCGATCCGCCTGTCAATCTCACGCTCCGATCTTCCCTCACTCGTGAACAAGACCCCAAGGTATTTAAACTCCTCCACCTGGGGCAAGGACACTCCACCCACCGAGAGATGGCAGACTACCTTTCTCCGGTCAAGGACCATGGCCTCAGATTTAGCGGTGCTGACCCCCATCCCAGGCGCTTCACACTCGGCCGCAAACCGCCCCAATGCACGCTGGAGGTCCCGGTCCGATGAAGCCAACAGGACAACATCATCTGCAAAAAGCAGAGAGGAAATCCTGTGGTCCCCAAACCAGATCCCTTCCGGCCCCTGGCTGCGCCTAGAAATTCTGTCCATAAAAACTATGAACAGAACCGGTGATAAAGGGCAGCCCTGCCGGAGTCCAACGTGGACTGGGAACAGGTCTGACTTACTGCCGGCTATGCAAACCAAGCTCCTACTCCGGTCATACAGAGACCGGACAGCCCTCAGTAAGGCTCCCCGGACCCCATACTCCCAGAGCACCCCCCACAGGATGCCACGGGGGACGCGGTCGAACGCCTTCTCCAAATCCACAAAACACATATGGACTGGATGAGCGAACTCCCACAATCCCTCCAGCACCCCAGATAGGGTGTAGAGCTGGTCCACTGTTCCACGACCAGGACGGAAACCGCACTGTTGTTCCTGAATCCGAGGTTCGACTATCGAACGGACTCTCCTCTCCAGTACCCTGGCATAGACTTTCCCAGGGAGGCTGAGGAGTGTAATTCCCCTATGGTTGGAACACACCCTCCGGTCCCCCTTCTTAAAGAGGGGAACCACCACCCCTGTCTGCCAGTCCAGTGGTACGGTTTCCAACCGCCACGCGATGCTGCAGAGACGTGTCAGCCAAGACACTCCCACAGCATCCAGAGACTTGAGGTGCTCAGGGCGGACTTCATCCACCCCCGGGGCCTTGCCACCGAGGAGCTCGTTGACTACCTCAGTGACTTCAGCCCGGGTAATAGACAGCCCCACCCCAAAGTCCTCATTCTCCGCTTCTTCAAAAGAAGGCGTGTCAGTGGGATTGAGGAGATCCTCGAAGTACTCCTTCCACCGCCCGACAATGTCCCCAGTCGAAGTCAACAGCTCCCCACCTGCACTGAAAACGGTGCCTGTGGAGAACTGCTCTCCCCTCCTGAGTCGTCGGATGGTTTGCCAGAATTTCTTCGAGGCCAACCGATAGTCCTTCTCCATGGCCTCACCGAACTCCTCCCAAGACCAAGTTTTCGCCTCCGCAACAGTCCGGGCCGCAGCTCGCTTGAACTGCCGGTACCTGTCAGCTGCCTCCGGAGTCCCGCAGGCCAGCCAGGCCTGGTAGGACTCCTTCTTCAGCTTGACGGCATCCCTTACTTCCGGTGTCCACCATCGGGTTTGGGGGTTACCGCCGCGACAGGCACCAGAGACCCTGCGACCACAGCTCCGAGCAGCAGCAGAGACAATGGAGGTGGAAAACATGGTCCACTCAGACTCAATGTCCCCAACCTCCCTCGGTACCTGTTTGAAGTTCTCCCGGATGTGGGAGTTAAAGACTTCCCTGACGGAGGGCTCAGCCAGACGTTCCCAGCAGACCCTCACAGTACGTTTGGGTCTTCCAAGTCTTTCCGGCCTCCTTCCCCGCCAGCGAATCCAACTCACCACCAGGTAGTGATCGGTGGACAGCTCCGCCCCTCTCTTCACCCGAGTGTCCAAGACACAGGGCCGAAGGTCGCCTGAAACAACTACAAAGTCGATCATCGACCTCCTGCCTAGGGTGTCCTGATGCCAGGTGTATTGATGGACACCCTTGTGCTCGAACATGGTGTTCGTTATGGACAAACAATGATGAGCACAGAAGTCCAATAACAAAACACCACTGGGGTTCAGATCAGGGGGGGCGTTCCTACCAATCACACCCCTCCAGGTGCCACTGTCATTGCCCACGTGGGCATTGAAGTCCCACAGGAAGACAATGGAGTCCCCCGTTGGGGCACTTTCCAGTACCCCTTCGAGAGACACCAAGAAGGCCTGGTACTCCGAACTGCTGTTCGGCCCGTAAGCCGAAACCACAGTTAGAGACCTGTCCCCCACCCGGAGGCGGAGGGACATGACCCTCTCGTCCACCGGGGTGAACTCCAACACTTGGCGGCTGAGCTGGGGGCTCACGAGTAAGCCCACGCCAGCCCGCCGCCTCTCACCTTGGGCAACTCCAGAGTGGTAGAGAGTCCAACCCCTCTCTAAGGACTGAGTTTCAGAGCCCAGGCCGTGTGTGGAGGTGAGCCCGACTATATCTAGACGGTATCTCTCAACCTCTCGCACCAGCTCGGGCTCCTTCCCTCCCAGAGAGGTGACATTCCATGTCCCAAAAGCCAGATTCCATGATCGGGGTTTGGGCCGCCGAGGCACCCGCCCTCAAATGCCACCCAAACCACTTTGCACCGGCACCTTTTGAGGTCTCCTACGGGTGGTGGGCCCATAGGAGAGTGGTCCCACGTCGCTTCTTCGGGCTGTGCCCGACCGGGCAGCTGCTTTTGTATTTTTTGAAGCTGAAATTAAGTTTAAATATTGCTGCAGTTCCAGTTTGAACACAAAGAAATCAGGTTTTTTATAAGAAAATTTGCTTTTGTGAATTTGAAATTTAGCCATAAATAACAACATGTTTATACAAAAGAAAGCATCAAGATCTTTGACATCAAAGCTATGAAAACCAAATAGTACGTTTTTATAATAAAGTTGTATATCAGCAAAACTAGAGTCGGTGATAAATTTGTTAATGTTTTTCCAAAGTTTGTATGTGAATGTTTTATTTATTGATGGGTGGTTTGCAGGATCTCTGCAGCCCGTTGATGAAGGCATCGGTTTCCCTGCAGCTGTTCACCTGAATCCTTTTTTTTCCTCCATTAAAGATAAGATCTCTACGTTTGTGTGACGCTTGCGTCTGAGGAGCACTTTTCGGCATTTTCAACGTTTAAGGCTATTATAACAGAATTTTTTTTTCATCTTTGTTGTTTTATGTTGAAACGGGACGTTTCATCTGGAGGAGGGGGTGTATGTAAGTTTACACATTGGTCTTCTGCGCATGATAGATTCATGACGTAGGGAGACAAATTGACTTCTGGGTATGTAATGAAAAGGAAAATAAAGTAGCAGTCCTTTACACCCAAACGTGTCTCTGAGCTCCTTATTTTACTCATGAAACTCCGCTTTACTGACACCGAACCCGCTACACTGACGATAACTTGATTTTGAGTCGCCCAAAGGTTCAGAATTTATTTGTTTTTGAAACCTATCCGGAAATAAACCTTCACAATGCTCCAGATCAAGCTAGGCTCCGAAACAGACAACCTTTGTGTGTCTCCTCGTTAATCTATGACTTGTTTTCTCGAAAAAATCAGAGAAAAAATAGTAAATTTACGAGATTTTTTTTAATAATAAATTTACGACTAAGATGATATCCCGTAGTTAACAGTTATGACTTTTTTTCTCGCGCAAATTTACGATTTAAAAGTCGTAATTTAAAGTTAAAAAAATTGTAAACTGGCCCTAAAATTTTTCGCACATTTATTTTGATAATGTTCACATTGTTTTGACCTTTTTGTTGCTTTTTCTGGATTTATACTTTTTTTGTCTCTACATGTTTGACATTTCTAAAACAAACTGTTTAATCAACTTTTTTGCTGTATTAAAGGTGACATTTATCACTCAGAATTGAATTGCCTGGACAATTTGAGGTTCATTGTGTAATTATTGTGTAACATAATCAAAAATATAATCAAAAAGGATAATTATTAGAGCAGCTAACTGTAAAGCAGTAAATATGCTCAAAAAGACCCCAGATTACTAAGAGTTAACATTTAAAAGGAATAATATAACATGGATCAATAAGGTTATTGTCTAAGAGGCAAGATTGGTGCCAAATAGATTAATAGTTACAATAAATACGAATGGCATTGTATTCTTATTCAGCCTAACAGCAACAGTGAAACTCTGAATCTCATGGTTGACAGAATCGAACAGAAAACCCTGACCTTCCTCATTCACTCATCTAGTTTGGGAGTTCTTGCCTCTTCTGCTTTTCTCTGTTTGAATGTGCTAATCCAGGAATCACACAGCGCCCCCTCCCCCCCTCCTTCTGCTTTCTGTTGGTAACACATTGCAACATTGCATGGTTTTATCTTTATTTTCTATTTCGGAACAGTAAACCACTTCAGAAGAGGACGTTGAAGTTGACAGGCTGTGAGATGGACGAGGAAACAGCACTGCTGAAGGAAAGAACTACATCTGCTGGATCTCAGGTTAGAAATCCACATTCTTTTCTCAATTTTGGCATTTAGGGTAAAAGTGAAACTCTTATAGCTTTATTAAATGTTTTTACAGTTTGATTCCATGTTAAAGATATATTGTTTCAACCATTATAAAAAAAAAGGACACAGACTTCATGTTGGATAAATTCAGATAAAGATACAAATAGATGTGATTTTCAGACTAAAACCTTATCAAGATCACAAAACAAATCTCTCCAACGCAGCATAAAAATAGCAATAAATAATTAAAAATAATTTTAAGGAGAGACTATTTTAGTGATGTGAGCATATGAATTTCTTTTTTTAAACAGAAAAAAGGTTTAATTTTTAAGCATATCGTAAAAGATCAGGCCCTGCATGAAAAAAACCTTTTTGGTCATTTAAAAAAATTCCAGATAAATAAAAGTGCAGTCATGGTTTTGTGATGGAAAACTTATGGTTAACTAATAGTGAAATTATTTGACAAAGTTCAATAAATTCCGCCATGTAAAGCAGGACAGAACAAAACATCTGTTGTTGTTTTTTTTAATCAAAAACACATATTTATATCAAAACGTTAATAATTAGCCTCATTTAAAGAACAATAACAGACTGAAATTGGAAAGAAATATTTGTACTTGTCACTTAATTGGCTGTGATGTTCGTTTATGCTTTTTTAAAGACCCATTCCTACATAAACAATTTAAAATCACCTTTTACTGGCTGTTGATCCTGCATGTCAAGTTACAAGAAAATATCTCACCTTACCAGGAATTCTACAAAAAGCAGAAAAAAGCTTTGTTTATGACTGACACCTGTCCAGATCAGGTCCTGTGTTATGGAAGCATTTCTGTAGCAAAATGAAAAATAAAAGTCAATATGAGAAATGCTTTTTCGTTTTCAAAATGAAGCTGTATTTGTTGACTCAAAATTAAAAAGAAAAAGCAATCCACCAATCCACACTCATTCTGTCGCTTAATTAAAATGATAGAAAATGGTATTTGACTGGTATTTCATTTCAAAACGTTCTTTAGTAAATGTGTAGCAAAATTCAATTAGAAATATCTAATTTGACAATTAAAATGGATTAACAGAAATGCTTTTTCATTTTTACAATGTAACTGCATCAAATGACTCAAAAATAAAATTAAAAATCAATATTCCAAAGTGGAAGATACACATACTGTGTAACTCATGGGCAACATTTTAAATATGTTAGGGGAGTTCCTCAGTCATCTACTTTCAAATGACCTTTTTGGATTGTTGAGTTGAGTTCAATGGTACATTTTTGTGTGACTGACTCACACACATCCCTTTTGTTCTTCAGATTTTGTTTTATAAAAACATGTAAATATATCTAAAGATGGTCACAAGAGGGCTCTAAAACTGGTGCAGCTTTTCTGACAGATTGGCATATTTTATGCATATTTTAGTGTGATAAAAATTACAATTATAAAATATCTTTAGTAGATGTGTGTGGTTGTGTCTGTGTTTTCAGTTCAAATGGATCCACAATTATAAATCATATTAAGCCTTCATCTCCGTGAGGATATTATTCATGAACTGAAGTTCAAACTTTGATTGGATGCCTTCTGTTTACTCCCTCAGATTAGAAATTCCAGACTTTTCCTGGCCGTGTTCTCGGCAGTCCTGGGAAATTTCAACTTCGGGTATTCCTTGGTCTATTCCTCTCCAGTTCTGCCCAAACTTAAAAGTCCAGATGCAGACCCTCGGCTCAGGATGGACACAGAACAAGCTGCTTGGTTCGGCTCCATCTACTCCCTGGGTGCAGCGGCTGGTGGGCTGGGGGCCATGATGCTCAATGATCTGATTGGTCGGAAGCTCAGCATTATGACGTCTGCTGTGCCATCCACTCTTGGGTAGATGTCAGCATATTTCAGTCAAACAGTGACCTGATCTGGGGGGAAATGGCAAAAATGAACATAAAGAATTTAGAAACTGGGAGGTTTAAAATGGCAGCATAGTCTTTTACTCGGGTGACTGGGAGTCACAAAACTAAGGCCAAAATAATAAACACAAATGACTGGGACAAAACAATGTGTAGCAAAGTCGGAATTTTACTAACATTAACTCTCAAGCTTTTCAGCAGTAAAATTAATAACAAAAACACAACATCAAAATATAACAATTAATCAACAAAAAAGGAAGCCTACCAAGAACCAAACCACAGACACAACAATGATAAAAATACAGGGCTAGAAAATTCACAAAATCATGGAAAACCCAGGCAATTTAGTGGACTGTAATGATGGCTTGATCATGTTTTGCTGCCATTACGTGCGTCTTATCTGCTGTGCTGGTGCTTGGTCATGAAGTCTCATATAGTGAATCGAGTTCTGTTTAACATCTTTACATTATAGTATAATAAACCAAACATTGTATTTTCCATTATCAATATAATGTATTTATTTTATTTTGAATCGATTTTATGATGGATTCATTTAACAACTTGCCTCAGACAGATCAATCTGTTTGGGTAAGAACATGAATCGATTTATCAATGAAGTTGAGGAATCGTTACACCGCTAGAAACGTATTTCTAGCACCAACAGTTTTGTGAAGTACTTCTATTTCAGTGTTTAGTCATTTCTCCTGACACTGTTCAGTAGTCATGTAATTTGAAGTGAATAAACTTAGAGTAGATTTGTTTGTTTTGCATTTTAAGCTCTCCCTCAAGGCTTCTACTCTGATGAACTTTAGAGACAATAATTGAGCTCATGAACACAAGTGTACATGAGCTAGTAATGTGATTTTATCTGCTCTTTGCAACACATCAACCTAATGCATTGAGGTAACTTTTGCTCAAAACATCATCCATCTGCTCCTTAAAGAGAAGATGCTCTGCAAAAAAAAAAAAAAAAACTCAGGGTAAAATTCCAAGTTAGGTTAAAAAAAAAGACCAATCAGGTTAAAAAAGATGACACTGGTTCATATAAAGGATGTAATCCATCAATTGAATTTTCTGTTTAGCCTTTTCTTGTATTTCTGAAAACAAAATAACCTATTTTTAATTGATTTAATAGCTCATTTTCAGTTTAACTAAAAAAATGTTAAAACAGCTTTTTTTAATTTAAAATAAACCTTAAAACAACTTTAGTTTTTAACTACCTTTTTAAAACTTAAACCTAATTAAATAAATGAAAGAGGTTTCGAACAAGATTTGAGCACAAAGGATGACATAACTTTATTGTAGTCTGTGTTTTGCATGATGTGTTGTTATGTGTGTTGCAGGTACATGCTGCTAGCAGGAGCTGTAGACTTGTGGATGCTACATTTTGGCCGTTTCCTAACGGGGGTCGCTGCCGGCATGACTGCAGCATCCATTCCAGTACGTTCTTTCAAGCCTTTAAAAAAACATAGTTCTCTGTTGAAAAACTTGCAACTAAGATTTAATTTTTTGTCATTGTTATTAATAAGCAATGAAACTGCGTTTAGAGCCTCAACAATTAACCTAGTTGTTTCCAAAGTGTGGAAGGCTCCCATTTACCAAATAAATATCCAATGAATGAATCACCAAAGTGCAACATCAGTACAAAAACACAGCAAGGACTAAACAAAATAATACATTCAATGTTACACAGCCAGGTGTTGTAGTCAATAGCAGCTTGACGTTAATGTGCAGTAATGCAAAGTCCAGTTCACAGTTTTTTTCGAGGTAGATATGGTTATTGTGGAGAAGGTGTGGGGTGCAGTATATACAGTCTGTTGAGATATGAAGCGGGGGATATGCAGCAATGCAATTCAGTTCACAGTTATTGTAGAGCATGATATGACAATTACTCAGATGAGAAGGCTGGAGTGGGGTGGGGGCGGTTGGTGGGTGGGATTGTTCAGCAGCCTGTGGACAAAAGCTGTTATTCAGTATAGCTGTCCTGGCCTGGATGGACCTTGAAGCGTGGAGATTCTGTTGGAATGAAAGTGCACAGGAGGGGAGTTCCCAATTCAAACTAGAGATTTGTTACCCTAACAATATTTCTAATACAGATATCCGGGCTCAATCAATTTCCCTGAATGCCTGTTATTAAAACAGGCCTAACATCAGGAACACAATGAAAGAGCGCTGATTCTATCCCTGCCCGGGGATTTACACAATGTATTGATGAATATGTAAATGCAGAGGGTGCAGGAGGGTGAAGAAACCGCCTGGTCAGTAGTCTCCTTTTCCACGGCTCCCAAGGACGTTAGCCACACTAAAAAAACATATGTCATAACGCTGCTGATAGCATAGTTGTAAAAGTTCACCATCAGCTGCCTGGAGATTTCACCAGTCTTTTGTCTCCTCAGGTACTAGAGGGGTTGTTGGGCCTTACCCACCACTGAGGCAGTGTCTGGACCTCAGGATAGGTCCTCTGTCATAGTGACCCCCAGAAATGTAAAATTAGCCACCCTCTCAACCATTTACGTGCCAATGGAAGTGGCTGATATTTTTTACTAAATCTGCGGAAGCCGACAATAATTTTCTTGGTCTTTTTTATGTTTAAGATCAAGTTGTTATTGTTCAACTTTGACACCAAGTGTTTCACTCACACCTGGCATCAGGACACCCTAGGCAGGAGGTCAATGATCGACTTTTTAGTTGTTTCAGGCGACCTTCGGCCCTGTGTCTTGGACACTCGGGTGAAGAGAGGGGCGGAGCTGTCCACCGATCACTACCTGGTGGTGAGTTGGATTCGCTGGCGGGGAAGGAGGCCGGAAAGACTTGGAAGACCCAAACGTACTGTGAGGGTCTGCTGGGAACGTCTGGCTGAGCCCTCCGTCAGGGAAGTCTTTAACTCCCACATCCGGGAGAACTTCAAACAGGTACCGAGGGAGGTTGGGGACATTGAGTCAGAGTGGACCATGTTTTCCACTTCCATTGTCTCTGCTGCTGCTCGGAGCTGTGGTCGCAAGGTCTCTGGTGCCTGTCGCGGCGGTAACCCCCAAACCCGATGGTGGAAACCGGAAGTAAGGGATGCCGTCAAGCTGAAGAAGGAGTCCTACCAGGCCTGGCTGGCCTGCGGGACTCCGGAGGCAGCTGACAGGTACCAGCAGTCCAAGCGAGCTGCGGCCCGGACTGTTGCGGAGGCGAAAACTTAGTCCTGGGAGGAGTTCGGTGAGGCCATGGAGAAGGACTATCGGTTGGCCTCGAAGAAATTCTGGCAAACCATCCGACGACTCAGGAGGGGAAAGCAGTTCTCCACAGGCACAGTTTTCAGTGCAGGTGGGGAGCTGTTGACTTCGACTGGGGACATTGTCGGGCAGTGGAAGGAGTACTTCGAGGATCTCCTCAATCCCACTGACACGCCTTCTTTTGAAGAAGCGGAGAATGAGGACTTTGGGGTGGGGCTGTCTATTACCCGGGCTGAAGTCACTGAGGTAGTCAACGAGCTCCTCGGTGGCAAGGCCCCGGGGGTGGATGAAGTCCGCCCTGAGCACCTCAAGTCTCTGGATGCTGTGGGAGTGTCTTGGCTGACACGTCTCTGCAGCATCGCGTGGCGGTCGGGAACCGTACCACTGGACTGGCAGACAGGGGTGGTGGTTCCCCTCTTTAAGAAGGGGGACCGGAGGGTGTGTTCCAACCATAGG
The DNA here is from genome assembly GCA_023969325.1 of Oryzias curvinotus. Taxonomy (NCBI): domain Eukaryota; kingdom Metazoa; phylum Chordata; class Actinopteri; order Beloniformes; family Adrianichthyidae; genus Oryzias; species Oryzias curvinotus. The sequence continues at coordinate 19,224,577 of CM043713.1, read as the reverse complement.
GGAATTACACTCCTCAGCCTCCCTGGGAAAGTCTATGCCCAGGGTACTGGAGAGGAGAGTCCGTCCGATAGTCGCACCTCAGATTCAGGAACAACAGTGCGGTTTCCGTCCTGGTCGTGGAACAGTGGACCAGCTCTACACCCTATCTGGGGTGCTGGAGGGATTGTGGGAGTTCGCTCATCCAGTCCATATGTGTTTTGTGGATTTGGAGAAGGCGTTCGACCGCGTCCCCCGTGGCATCCTGTGGGGGGTGCTCTGGGAGTATGGGGTCCGGGGAGCCTTACTGAGGGCTGTCCGGTCTCTGTATGACCGGAGTAGGAGCTTGGTCCGCATAGCCGGCAGTAAGTCAGACCTGTTCCCGGTCCACGTTGGACTCCGGCATGGCTGCCCTTTATCACCGGTTCTGTTCATAGTTTTTATGGACAGAATTTCTAGGCGCAGCCAGGGGCCGGAAGGGATCTGGTTTGGGGACCACAGGATTTCCTCTCTGCTTTTTGCAGGTGATGTTGTCCTGTTGGCTTCATCGAACCGGGACCTCCAGCGTGCATTGGGGCGGTTTGCGGCCGAGTGTGAAGCGGCTGGGATGAGGGTCAGCACCGCTAAATCTGAGGCCATGGTCCTTGACCGGAGAAAGGTAGTCTGCCATCTCTCGGTGGGTGGAGTGTCCTTGCCCCAGGTGGAGGAGTTTAAATACCTTGGGGTCTTGTTCACGAGTGAGGGAAGATCGGAGCGTGAGAATGACAGGCGGATCGGAGCGGCGTCCGTAGTTATGCGGTCGCTCTATCGGTCCATCGTGGTGAAGAGAGAGCTGAGCCGAAAAGCAAAGCTCTCAATTTACCGATCGATCTACGTTCCAATACTCACCTATGGTCATGAGCTATGGGTCATGACCGAAAGAACGAGGTCCCGAATACAAGCGGCTGAAATGAGCTTCCTCCGCAGGGTGGCTGGGCGCTCCCTTAGAGATAGCGTGAGAAGCTCGGTCACCCGCGGAGAGCTCGGAGTAGAACCGCTTCTCCTCCACATCGGAAGGAGCCAGTTGAGGTGGCTCGGGCATCTAGTCCGGATGCCTCCTGGACGCCTCCCTGGAGAGGTGTTCCGGGCATGTCCCACTGGGCGGAGGCCACGGGGAGGACCCAGGACACGCTGGAGAGACTACGTCTCTCGGCTGGCCTGGGAACGTCTCGGGGTCCCCCCAAAGGAGCTGGAGGAAGTGGCTGGGGTGAGGGAAGTCTGGGCATCTCTGCTCAGTCTGCTGCCCCCGCGACCCGGTCCCGGATAAGCGGAGGAAGATGGATGGATGGATGGATATTTCACTTTTTTCATATAGTCTGTTTTATTACTGTTATTGATAAATCCAAGCACTGTAGTGTCGTCAGCAAATTTGACAATGAGGTTGGATTAAAATAATGATCAACAGTCATATGTGAACAGAGAGTAGAATGAAGGGCTCAGCACACACCCTTGGGGAGCCCCTGTATTGATTAAAAACCGTAGATGAAGTGTTCTTTTCCATTAAAACAATCTGTTTGCGGTTGATTAAAAAATCTGCAATCCAATTGCACAGTCTGGTGTTAAGTGTAAGATGGTGTAGCTTGGCTCAAAGCTTGAACAGCCAAATAACATTAAAGGCCAAACTGTTGTCAACAACAAGAAGCCGTGCAAAGGTGTTATACACAATTTTAACGTGCTAGCTCCAGAAAGGCACAGAAAGGATTTTCCTTAGGGTGAAATGCATAATTTAAAAAAAAAAGTTGCTCTGCTGGTATTTCAGGTATTTAGTTTGTAACAAATCTTTGCAAATTATACACAATTGAAACTTGTTGAAAAGGTTAAATATAACCTGCCTCCCATGCCTTAAAGCCAAATATATAAACCCTTGCTTTCATAGTAACTGCAAATACTTAGCATTTCTTCCATCAGTACTATTGCTTTTGCTTAGAGGTGACTACATCGAAAGGGGTTGATTATAATAAAAAATAAAAAGCACTATCAAAAATATTTAAAACCTATTTAAGTCTTTTTTTAATTAGTGGACTTAAATTGAGAACACGAAGAAAAACATTCCACCATTGTGCATAAAATCGACACACAAAACACTGTCCATTTTGAAAAGATGTTACACTTGCAGAATTCAAGCTAGATTCTTTATTAAAATTATATTACTAATTATGGATGCCACAAGTTTTAGTTTTATTTGAACTGTATGTTAGAACATTGAACTGAATCGTAGGGAAAGTGAATCATTGCATCCGTACTCCATACGTTTGTTTATGTTGAAAATGTCAATCAGTGTTGTACTAAATTTATTATACTAATATTGTTTAGTTACAGCAAGGTTAGTATTGAACAGTTTTGCTTTCTGGTTAATTTACTTTTTAGCAAATTAAAAAAAAGATTCTTTCTGAATTTTTAGTTTTGTTGTTGTTTTGTTGTCATACATAAATTTTACATGAACGGAAACAAAGCCATGACCCAAAAATGGAGGTTTCAACCAAATAATGTGGAAAGTAAACTGTTGTAGCCTATCCCTATTACTAATCAAGTTGGCTGTAAATGAATGAATGTTGGTTGTGGTTTATGAATGACCAATAAGGGGTTTATTCTGTGTTTCTGCTTCAGGTCTACATTTCTGAGATTTCCCACAAAGGAGTGAGGGGAGCTCTGGGCTCTTGTCCTCAGGTCACCGCTGTGTTTGGGAGTCTGACTCTCTACGCTCTTGGTTTGTGCCTCTGCTGCAGAAACTGAATGTTAAAGGGGTTGTTTTTATTACACATGTTCAGCTGTTTTTGCTCAGACACAGCAGATGCCTATCAGTATAAAAACTAACTTTTATGATAATCACAAAAACCCTGTACATCAAAGAATTGACAGAAAATAAAAATTTTTGGGAATTGAGATGTTTTTTAACCCGTTCAAGAAATCTACCTAAAAATGTGAAATTTATAGTGTTAATTGTGGCTGATTTATAATGCTTTTTTCTTACAACGTTAGTTTGACATTCCAAAAAATTGACTTCAGGGAAAAGCATCTTATGTACTCACTGTCTCTAATTTGATGCACACATTTTTTAGTATGATGTAACTGTATCATAAAGAATTCATTGTCAACAATTTATTTCATTCTTTCAATACAGAAAGTAGTCATTTAAAATTGAATAACAATAGATGAGTTAATACCACCATAAAGTTTTTTAAAATTAGCAAAACTTTTCCCCCAAAAAATTGTTTGAGATTTCACAGAGGCAGCCGTTTTGAAATGAGCAGGAAAAGACCTTCTGCTGCCCCTAGCGGAATGACGATGAACTACAGGGCAGAAAACATGGACCAAGTTAAATTCAATGGGTTCTTAAGAAAAGTTTTGATTACGCTATACAGATAGGGGTCTCAGAAATCAAATATGATAAAATGGTTATATAAGGTTAAGGAAAAGATCAACAGTTGCTTAATTATTAGTCTTATGAGCTTTTTTCCCTTTTTGCAGGTCTGGTGGTGCCATGGCGTTGGCTGGCAGTGGCAGGGGCTGTGCCAGCCATATTGATGGTTGTGCTGCTCACATTTATGCCCTCCTCCCCTAGAAGACTCCTCTCCCTTGGCCGGCAGCAGCATGCAGAGAAGGTCCTCCGCTGGCTTAGGGGAGATAACTACAACACCCACAGCGAGCTTAGGGACATACAGGTGGAAGATGAGCACAGGCTTTTATTTTGACAGCTTGCAATAATCTTATGTGGCAGATCAGATCTAATATGAATGATTTCCCCAACATAGGAGAGCATTGACACCCAGAAGACAGTCAAATGGTCCCATCTCGCCACACCCATCTACTACAAGCCAATCCTTATCTCAGTGATGATGCGTTTTCTGCAACAGATGACAGGCATCACACCAGTCTTGGTTTATCTGGAGCCCATTTTTGCAAAAAGCCAAGTGTCAATTGAGCCAAGGTTGTGCATCAAACAAACAATATTTGGTTTGTTCTTTTGTTCTTGGTTCTGCAGCTCTAAACACAAATTTCAACTCAATTTCCCTTAGGTACGATGCTGCAATAGTGGGGGCAGTCCGCCTGTTTTCTGTTGCCATAGCAGCGTTTTTGATGGACAAAGCTGGACGAAAAGCCCTGCTGTACACCTCCAGTATGCTAATGTTCCTGGCCTCCCTGACCCTAGCCATCGCCTCTCACACCACGACCTGCCCTCCAGGGCCTTCTCCTCCAAACCATACAGCGCTGGGCTACGGCACCCATGACGACATGGCCGTCGCCTTTCAAAGCAGCCAGCAAACCGCCGCAGGCCTCATCCCTCTCGTCTTTACTGTGGTGTTTATATTTGGTGAGTTTTCAAAGGGGTTTTCCTAAAATGCCATGCTTTTTCCAGCCTCTTGTATTACAGCTTCAAGCTGTATTAAAGGTAAGGCTTTGCAGCAACAACCTTCAGTCACTCCAATTCATTTTTAGGGTTTTTGGTGCCATCACCCAATTTGGTGACGGCACAATTTGGCCCAATTTGACCCACAGTAGCCAGGATCACCGTATTGTCGTCCAGTCATCTCGGGGCCCCCGGCCCATCTCAACAGCCCTCGTCGAGTACCCGCGCTGCTACTGTACAATTTCTAACAATTGAACAATGGCAGTTATACTGCACCGGGGCAGGGAGTGGCTGGAGGGTGGCAGTCTGAGATTGGCTGATCATGAGACGATTTTGGGGAACTTAGAGACCCCCCCATCGGTCAATTATCCCGCTGCTGCCTTTCTGCCGCCCGCCTATCACTGAACTGCCACAACGCAACCCTAAAATGAGCTCGGGCTGCCGCTTCCCGATGTCAAAAAATCGTCTGTTTCATTTGAACATTTCCTTAAGACCCAGAAAGCCGCTGCGCAGTGTGTAAAAATCAACTGCCGCCTCCCAATTGCAAATTCCACCGTGCAGCCACATGCTGAATTTCCTGAAAAACTTGCATTTAGACCACTGCGTGGTGGCATTTTGACTTATGTGTCTCTAAAATTTAGAGAATTTGTTTGTTTGTATGGTGCCTTGAAATGACCACAGTCAAACAAGGTGTCGTACATTAAACCCAGAAACATTAAAAACAATTCTAAAAGTAGAAAAACACAAGATAAATGCAAAATAAACTGTAAAACCCACTAGCAGAGCAGAGTCTCATGCTCGGTCAACAGCCTGGCAATAAAGACAGGTTTTGAGAAGTTTTTTTAAACTTGTTTATTCTGATTATCAGTTTAATGAAAAGGCTAAATGCAAACTATTAATATTAAGAAATGGTGCCAGACTAAGGATCTGGAAATTAAAAAATATATAAAAACTGTAATTTTATTTAAAATAAATTTCATTTGTAAAGATTTTAGAATCACAGATTAAGAAAGCAATGCTGCACGTCATGTTTGTTGCTTCTTTTTCTGTAACAGTTGTTAAAACATTTGATCACAAAATACTTAGTTTCTAAAATAAATTAGTGAACTTTTTTTTCATATTAAAAACTGGTCCTTACTCAGACTGCTTTGTTGCTGTTTCAAAAACACTCCCGACTGTCCCTATGGCTCTTTTGAAATTCTCACCCCCTGTTTGACAAAACATGAAAAGCCACTTTTGTTTATTTATGAGCTTTTGCTAGGCGGAACTGGTTGTTAAGTTGTCACACCCATCACAGTGAAAAAAGTCTCAGATTGTTTGTTATCTCCCAGGATATGCCATGGGATGGGGCCCGATCACATGGCTGCTGATGTCTGAGGTGCTCCCGCTGGTGGTCAGGGGGAAGGCCTCAGGACTGTGTGTGACCGTTAGCTGGCTGACAGCCTTCGCCCTCACCCACGCCTTCACTCACCTAGTGGACAGCTACGGGCTATACGTCCCTTACCTGATTTTCACAGTGGTGTGTGTCTTCTGCTTGCTCTTTAACGCTGTGTGCATCCCGGAGACAGGTGGACGCTCACTGGAGGAAATAGAGAACTTTTTCAGGACGGGACGCTCTTTCACCATAACCAGGAGTGCATCCACCTTACAGTCTCACTGAACCATCTGACCTTTGTTCTACAAATTCTAGAAAGTGAGGTAGATGCATATGGAGCTACTACTTATTTAACAAACATATCAATAACAACACACAAAGGTTTAAAGACTAGTTTAATTCAAATGTGTAAAGACAGAGCACATTAGCCAATGTATTTCTTATGTTGTCCTTATTTAATTTAACACTATATACATGTATATATATATTTCTTCTTACCTTAAAGTAAAAAAAAGAAAAAAGGTAAATGGGGTATACTTATATAGCGCTTTTCTACCTACAAGGCCCAAAGCGCTTTACAGTCCCAGTCCCATTCACCCAGTCTCACATACATTCACACACTGATGGCGGCTCAGTGGCTAAGTACTCCACACACACGTTATATAGAAATGTGCTTTTGGACAGATATTCTGCAGAACAGGTGTCTGCACCCTGAGGTTCCAGAGCCACATGCAGCTCTTTTTTCCCTTCATTGTGGTATTTTGGTTTGAAGAAAATTTTAAATGATTTGAATAAATAATAGTTTTGTAGTTTTGATTTAGTGTATTAAGTTTGTGGTGGTTTATTACTGTATCAGAATAGCTTAATGAAGCACACATGCTACACAACAGCGTCTTATTATTGTTCAGAGGCAAAGTATATAACTGCTTTACATATTTAGATTTAAAGAAAAAAAGTATCCTAGCCTAATGTTGGCATGTTTTAAGTGATAAAGGATTACCAAAGTCATAATGGAAAATATGATGGTTGACTTGACTTTCTTAAATATTTAATTCAAGCAAAGCAGAGACAGGGTTTACCTTATTTTAAAATGAACTTGTATGTGCAGCTGCCATAAGTAATATGAATTAAAATATTTAGAAAAAATATTAGTCATAATTCATTTATTGTTAACATTTTTCTAAAAAATAAAGCACAAATCAAACTGAGCTGTGCAGCTCTTGCTGGGATTTGGTGATAAGGAACTGACTCAAATGACTTTTGTAGTGTTACAGGTTGCATCCAGATTTAGAGTATCAAAGAACAATCTTGTATTTAGGACTTATGACGCTGTATTTGTCTATATTTTTACTGGTTTGTTTAGTATTAAAAGTGTTAAAAACTAACCCTAAGGGAGTGGCGGAGCGGACACAAAGACAAATGTGTTTGCATGGAAAATGAAAGCTATCTACTGCTTTCTTTTACAGCACAACAGCAAAGGGGACAACTTTTTGTGACTATTTCATAATAAAAAAATAAAGTTTAAGCGTGTCAACTAACAGCACAGCAGCTGAAAAAACTGGTTCATCAGAGAGCTGGAACTAACACGCTCAGCAGGCCGCATGACATACCAGAGGGTGAACTCAGAGGCATGGTTCAGTTTGACTGTTCTTTTTCCAACAATCTCCAAAATTGGACATGGGCCACTCACAATAATACACAAAAGACTGATTTTACGACAAAGAATTGATCATATATTTAAGGTTTTCTCCTTTAAACACAAAATTAATGTCATGTTGTCTTTTTATTAAACTAAATTTGGCAAAAAAGAGCAATTAGTTGAAACCTGGGTACATTCCTGAAATAGGCCCATGTATGTGTCATGCCATTTGCACCTCTTACCCTTACTAGCTACGTAACTTTTTGTACTAAATAAAAAAATGTTTGCATTCATCACAGGAATGGAACAATTGCTCAATGACGATAAGACAAATATACATTCACTGATTTTATGTTAATCACCTAAAAAAATGCTATTTCCACTATGAAAGTTGTGGTGCTTGTGAGAGAATAGCAATGATACCAAGGAAAGTTGTGTCGCTGAAAACAGAGATTGAGCTCTCCTCACTTATTTTATAGTGACTGACGCGGGCTATTTCTGGACCTGTGACTCCACCCACACCTCCTCAGGTATTGCCAAAAAAGATTTGTGCTGCTGATGGGTATCTACTCTTTGTATTGTAAACACTTACCCTCATTCTGGCACTTAAAGAACAAGAAAAAGATGGGGAAAAATGCAAGTGTAGCACCTGAACAAATGTGCAATAATAGTTGGATTCAGGCTTTATTAGAAAATCAATGTCCTGAAATAACCTTATTTAATTTCATAAATGTGTATGACGCACGTAATAAGAAATTTCTAAGGTGTCAGTGCTCTGCAATTTTAGATGACTTATTACATCTTCATTCATTTCGCAATGTCAAAATCAAATAAAAGATAAGAAGAAAACGTAGCAGTCTTCCATATTTTGTCTGTAAATTCATCTACAGTACTGTTCCTGTTTGCTGTATCTCATCTCACTAGGAAGGAATTTGTTCCACTCTATTACACAATACTGCTTTCATACATTCTTGAAGACAAAGACACAAAGACTTTTCAATTTGTGCCAAATGAAAAGTTCTGTCTATAGTGTGGTCAATGGGGCTGCTGGTGCAACAGCAATGTTGCTGGAACTTCTACTCTACAAAAATTTTGAAGCATGCACCACATTCAGATTTTTTCTGAAGACACTGTAGTGACAAAAGCCAAATCCACTCAAAAAGCAAAACTTACATAGTAGGAGAATGCATGCTTTATCTCCACAATGAGAGTTAAAGAAGCAACCAATTCTACAATGAAATGTGAAAAATTGGATTTCCATGAACAAAAAAGCTTGTTTTGTCCAATCAGCTACTGAGTAATTCACTTTTTCAAGTGCGACTTGGATTTGATTTGAAGACTTCGTCACTCCGCCTTTTTAGAGCTCCAGGGTAAACAGTGTTGAGGATGGTTTGTTTTTAAGAATGTTGCTTGTCTGGCCCATCAAAACACATAATCACCTCACCCAGTTGACATCAAGCTGAGCCAACACCCAAAATCTCTTGCACTGCCTGAGATTCTTCAGATAAATGTTTAGGGTAACAGAAATAAAAAAGAAAAGGGGGGGGGGGGGCACTCTCAACTTAGTTGTAGATTTGAGCCACAGAGGGAACTATTTTAGTGAAAAAACTACGATCATCTTTTGATTTATTGTAAAAGTATTCCCAGTGGTCTTTATTTATGATTATGCCATTTTTAGCCGAAATTTAATCTCTAATTAAACCTCTAATTTTCTAAGACAGTTCTCTCTGAGTTGTGGTTGGAACTGATGGTGCAGAGTAAGCCTTCCCCCATTTCCCATCATCCATCTGTTTACACACTCTCCCGCTAGCTTACAGCCCCTTACAACCCCAACCTAACATTACAGGTGCAAAAAAATGGCAAGAAATATCAGAGCTAGTACAGTTTAGAGCCAGATACCAGCTCAGACAAGGAAAATAAAGAGATAAATGGATCTGTCTGTAAGTGGATGCACTGAAATGAAGCGGAGGAGGGAGCTTGTGATCACCAACTGCAGTACCTACGTCACTGCTACAGGCTTTTTCCAACAGCATTTTTTCGTCCGCTGCTGATTCACAGTGATTTGAATAAAGACATACTCAAAAAAGTAGTTTTAATCTCCGTTATATATTTCATGTCATTGGAAAAATGCTAGAAGAACATATTAAAAACACTATTTTCATCACACTGGGTCTAAAGAAATGGCACAAGTTTGGTATGTCAGGCTGGTCATGGCAATCTGGAAGGAAAAATCAACATATATCAATTGCAAGCCACTGAACTTGTATTACTTGCATCCAAAAACAGGTAATTTGTAGGGTTATGTGTTGCCTGAAGGTTGGTATTATATCCATGCCCCTTTAGGCATTACTTCATGTCTAGTACACAAGAACAAAGAAAGGAAAACCCTTTGCATAAAATGTTCTGTGGAGTTTTCAGCCTATTATTTTAGGAAAATCATCACATTTAATTCTCCAAATCTAGTGTTACATTTAGGAAAGTGCATCGAGGAGCTAATGTAAATAGATTTAAATCACTTTTCTGTTGGTTTAACATCGGGCTAGTCTGCATGGAGGAACCATTTTTTGTGGGTAACTAACTATTAATTATTCCATCCAAAGTTAAATGAACTGGAGCAATAATGCTTACCACTAAAATGTAATCTATAGGTAAAGTTTGATTTTTGGTGCGTGGGGTTGACAGAGAATTGAAATTTCAGCCTTAGTGACCTATAGATATAAGTTGAGGCAAAAACGGTTGAATAACAATTTTTTATCTGTGTTGTTTGTTTGTTTGTTTGTTAATTACCCTTTGAGTCGATTTGTTCTTTGCCAACACTAAATGGAAGGAAACAGGTTATTCTCTCACAAGAAAGTGACACACAGATCCACTCCCTTTGATAATCTCAGAAAAACAAAAAAAGTTTTAACAGAAGATATGAGCGAGTTCTGATATACACATCATCACCACAAGCTGAGTCATTTTGCTGCCTTGTTCATTGTTTTTCAAAAGGGTGGGGCTGTGGGAGGGCACTGCCAAGGCCTGTGGAGATACAGGTGAGACAGGTGGAAGTATCACTCACAATCTGTCACAAGTCATTGTGAGCAGCAGCAGCTTCCACGCACCTCTCCATACGAGACCGCAACACTTCACTACGGTAAGCCTGAGACATTCATTTATAAAGAAGACGTCTGCAGGAGGATGATATGAATGAAGAAATTCAACTTTTTGCTCTTGTTTTTGAAGAAAAATGGCTTTTCCAAAATTTTTTTTTAGCACAAAACCTGTTGAACCTACTACTAATGTATAGTTTTAATTAGTTGTTTTACTGAAGGCTCATAAAGATTTCCTGTAACTCTTGTGCTATTCTATGGGGTCAAGATGACCATTGACGTGTTCTCCCTACCATGACAAAGGTGGATAAAGGTGGAGAGGATTTCATGTAATCCATGGACATCAGTGAAGACCACAAATCATTTGAAGAAAAAAGTTCAGCGCACTGTCTTGTGGGTTCTACATGACCTCACTCCCAATGTTAAAGTGCCTAGGATAGCACAACGGATAAAAATCCTTCCTAAATTGTAAAAAGAAAAGTGAACCAAACAGCATCATTAAGGGGGGAAATGGATAAAAAAAACATTGGATCTTTTCATGGACTTTTTATTGTTAGATAAATGTGGACACATGTAACCAACCACATTCCGACATGTGACTGAGTATTAAAACAGAAATTAGTCAAAAACAAACATTAATAATTTAATAATTTATTTTATCCACAAAAAACACACAAAAAATTGTTTTTGAGCAGCATTTGAAACAAATAGCTTATAATCGTAAATGTCGTAATTTAGTATTTACTGCTAAACCCTTAAGGGGGTGAAAATGTGTCATTTTTTGAAAGGGTTATGAAAAGTACTACGTACTTTTCTGACAAAAATTAATATTACTGTGAAAAATGGGTTAATTGATGAGAGAGTGATCTGTCTTGTGGTATTTTGGCCTTTCCTTTATCCCATCAGTCCTGAATGCCTTTAACCATCGGATTGAGCACATATGGATGCATGTGTTTTAGTGTATCCACATGATGATTCTTACTGTCAGAAGGATCAAGCTTTTAGCTCACCTGTTAACTTGAAATCCTTCTAGTTAAGCATCTAAAAAACCTGCTTGACTACAGTTCTTACAGCTTCCCCTATCCCCACTCCTCCTTTCTTTTCTTTTTTTCTATGAGCTGGATTGGCGACATGCCAAACTTAATGTCACATTCAGAGAAAACTTGTTTTAACCCATACATCACTCCACCTCTCTCAAGAGATTGCAAGTATGTCAGCAATGCGACTGGTGGATTTTTCAAGCGTCCCACCCGATCCCCACGTCCAACATTAGCTAGATGTTTCAGGATGTCAGCAGGTCACGCAGTAATCGAGTAAAAAAAATAAAACAGTAGCAATTTTCAGATTTTTTTTTCAGATTTAACACTGTATTTATGACAAACTTACAATTTGCCATTCAGGACATACGTATTAGTTTCAAGTTAAGTAAAACAGAGCATAAACATAGAAAATAATTATTGAAAATCTTATCTTCTTAATTGAGATTATGCATCAATAGTAGATCTCTTTGGGTTTTTCTTTAAAATTCGTTATATAAAATAAAAAAATATCAAACTGTTGGAAAGTTTTAGCAATGTCGTTGCTTAAAAACAGCATGTACAGGTATACAGTCGTTTAGACCCCCTTTACTAGTGGCATTCTTGTATCTGGAATAAACAGACGCTCCTTTTGCAGCAGTTATTGTCATTACTTGGTAAGTTTCTTTCTTCCTTCTTTAGTGAATTGCCTCGGTCTGCCAGTAAGTCTCATTTCCTCTTCAACTCATCTGCTAATTGGTTTTTATCCTGGGCAGTAATCAAAGGTTGGTTGTCATGGTTACTGCAACAGAAGGAGAATAACACATCAGTCAAGCTTCCCATAGAGATGAGACAATATGTCCAGAGCTTGTGCATCTGATGACCAGTAGAGCTGTTCCATCTTTTACACAGATCATCATGAGCACATCTGGGTGCCACACCTTTGTCCGTGACACACAGAGAAGCATGCAGCCCTGTGGCATTCCTGCACCAACGTTTGGGCGTTTACCAGCCCTTTGTTTCTTGTCCATGACACAGGGACAAAGCCGTAACCTTTGGCTGATCCAAACCACATCCACCTGTGCTAAGATGAAGCCGCACCCTGGCACGCCATTTATAAAGGCCCTAACGTCTCTGGGACAGCTTTCATGCATGTCCGTTTTTGAAGTGCTCATAGTTTGGTCTGAAACTCAGAACTGTTTTACTCAAATTAGTGTAAGTTAGGACTGAACCGTTTTATGGTCTTAGTTTTTAGGTAAAAAGTCCTAAAAGTCCTGGAATCTAATCTGAGACCATATGACCAAAATATTTACTAGAAAAAATTTAATTTCATTTTAACCAATGTGGTCACCATTGAAAAGCAAATTAATGTGGACACTTGTTAAGCTTTTTCGTTACTTGGAGGTTTAAACTTGTGTGTAATACGTCCAAGACGGATGAAGGTTTTAATTTTTTTTATTTAAATAAACTATTTATATTCACACATATATAACTATATCTATAGATATAGATATATATTTGTGTGTGTGTGTCATTAAAATTGTAGCTGGTGATGATAATAAACATTATGAGAAATGCATAGGAAATATTAAAACTAATAACTAACTGAGAAATTAAATACATGATTATGATTTTCAAAATCCAAGGTGTTAATATCCTTTATTTTTATTATTTCTTGCCAAAGTTGTAAACTAAGAAGCGCTGCAACCCAAATCATGATGTCTTTCACTGCACTTTTGTATATTTTTGTTTTTCATCTAACAATGATTTTTCTTAAACTGTTTGTTTGGTTTTTTTATAGTCACAAGTTTGGAATTTTTAAATAAGTATTTACAATTTTTCTGTTGTGCAAAAATTTATTTCAAAACAGCAAAATAAATCTTTTTGAAGGGATCCATTACCCAAAAATTATGAAACGTAAGACAAAATATGAGCTCTGTGGTCCATCATTTAAATTCTTCATTATTTATTGTTTATTTTGCTGCAAAAAGGTTGAAAAAAGATTCGTTTTTCACACTGAAAAGCCATTATTTACCTCCTCAAAGCATGGACAAACGTGAACGTACATTGAAATACCTGCAGATCTTTACCTTTCTTTGAACTTAAGGGAAACAAAATGTGCCTTTAACAAATCTTTTTCTTAGGTTTATGTTGGGGCCTACCCATTGCTGTGACCTCACCTGAAATTTAGCTCAAGTTTCCTGGAAACACGAATTAACCAGTACATTGGATTAAATTTATTTGGAATAAAGAAGTGGAATATTTAATAGTCAATATTTTTGCTTACAATTTTATTTACAGATGTGAAGAAAGGTGTTTGTTTATTTTGTAAAGAGTCTTACGTTTTGTGTCTTAAAACATTTTCTCTTTCTTCTCTTTCTTTCTTCAGCATTATGAATACAAATGAAACAAGTGATCCTCCTTCATACCTTGAACAAGGTACAACTAAGAGCGCACATACATTTACAGTCATCCCCACTAAGTGAGTCACTAAAAATCCTGCTCCTCTTCTATCTTGTTCTAATTGTCCTCTTCCTAATGGTTTGGTCCAGGCAGTGGAGTGAAGCCGTACCATGTCCACACCCCGTTTACCCATGTTCCATCACAGTCTCAACAGGCACCTCAACCGGCAATGGCCAGCGACAAACACAGTAATGTCCAAAGCGTGTATAGCCTCCGTGTCAAAAAACGTGCCGTTGTCTTTAAGTCTCTCTGTCTTTCTGTTAGAGTTCACAACCACACAAGAAATCTCGGGGTCTCATCTCGAAGCTGAAAAGGGCAACAAAAATTATGCGAAATACGACGTGGGTTTGGGCCGTTCTCCCGGCATAACGACCTGCACTAAGTGTGAGAAACAGGTTGAAACCTCCGTGCACTACAAGGCAGGGACCTACGCCTGGCTGATGTGCTTACTCTTCATCTGCTGCGGGTGAGTCAACCTGAGCACCAGCAAGAAAAAAAAGATTGTATTTGAGGAAACTCGTTAAATACATAAAAATAGATGTAGGATGTGATCCATGACTTCACCCCCTGAAGCCTATTGATGCAAATATGTATCAAACCACTTCTGCTCCAAATTACCTCAATTTAACATCTATTTGAAAGCAAAAACATGTAAAATATTTTTTTGAAAACTGGTAATAAGTCCAGCCAAAAAGGTAAGGAACCAAAAAAGACACTTTGGTAAATATGGTCATAATGCTCTGAGTATTTGACTAGTAAAACAAAAACTTATAGTGAACCATTCATGGTTTTTAAAGCTTTGCGACATCAAAAACGGAAATTGGAGTGAAAAAGAAGTTTTAGTATCCTCAGTTATACTTCAGTTACCATTTTCCCAAAATGCTTTGTGAGGCTCCTTGTTTATTATAGTCTCTTAGTTCAAGGGTGTGCAACCTGGAGCTACATGTGGCTCTTTTACCCCCCTTTGTGGCTTTCTGATTAAAAAAAAATAAAAAGGCTGTAATTTTAAAAAGTAACTGTAATCTACAAAGTAAGTAAATAGTTCAGTGAAACTGAGTAACAATGTTTTTTAAACTTTATTTAAGTTATTCACAGTGTTAATTACAAGTCTAACTAAAACATTTAGACCTATTTCTGTATCTTGTGTAAAAAATAAAACTTTTTTTTCTTTAAATCACTGACATTACACTATCTACTGCTACATGTTTTGCATTGAGGTGATCCTATGTAATGCAGGGTATCTTTTATTTTGAAAGGCAGTCATGAGAACTTCTGTCAGAAGTTATGAATTATTTCACATTTTCAAAAAAAGGTTATTATCTCTTCCTGTTTATTGTTTTATTTATGCCCCAAAATAGCAGTTTATTCATATTTATATTAATGTTCATAATATTAATAATAATAACATAGATACATATTCAAGTCCTATTTTTCTAAATTATGAAATCAGATTTTGTCGCTTCCTTTTGGGGTTTTTTTCAGTGAAACATTGACCTGAGAGGCTCTTTAACTGTTAAAGGTTGCAGACCCCTGTCTTAGTTCCATTGATTTTATTTGAATTAATTTCTTTTATAATGAACACGTTCCGGTAATATATTCAACGTCTAGTACAATTTATCTAATGTAGCACACATACATGTACAGATATTTTTCTCAAACAAATAAAAGAGTGAAACAACGTTTTGTAACGATAAAACATTAAAAAAAAATAGGGTTCTGCTTATTAGAAGTAATATATTTAAAAATTTAAATAATTGATTTTGACAACTTTCAATTATAATTTTTTTATTTTTCCAAGGACAAATATAGTGTTAATTCCATTTCTTTCAAATGATTTCCTGAGCATTGTCTCTAATGTAATAGTTTGCCAAAAATTTTGCTTAATTTAAATGGAATATTGAGTCTTTAAAGATTAAAACAATCTTGTGTTTGGATTTTTTTGCCCCAAACATGTCTGCAATATGTTTCTGTGTTAGTTTGAATGAATCTTTGGTGTCTGTTTGATGCAGGTTGGTTCTGTGCTGCTGCCTGATCCCGCTCCTCATGGATAGATTCAAAGACGCTTACCACTCATGCCCCTACCTGCAACACCATCCTGCACATCGAGAAGAAGAAATGCTGTGAATGACAGGGAGGAGGACAAAAGGAGAGTTAGAAAAATAACCTGCAAATGTTGTCTTTAGCACCAAAATATAGCAGAAATAGCATCTTCCAACACTGACAGATAAATACACCTATTTTTATGGATGCTGATCTAACAAAAAAAATTTTCATAATCTCCATATGATTTCCAATAAGCTGAGAGCAATTGTGCTTGTGGGGAAACAGGTTAAAGAACACCACTTGCACTTTCATAGTTTTTGAACTCTTACATTGTCAATATTTACATTTAGAATGAAGGGCTTGTACATAGACTTTAGTTTAAATCCCCTGTCAGGGAGACATGTTTAAAGCAAAGCAGAGGAAAGCTGCCTCATCCACAGTTTCTTTATTTTTTGCACAAATACATTTTTTGTTATTTTTTCTGGTTTTAAAACTGAAACACAGCACAAAAAATAAATAAAATGTGTGTACTATTTATTGGATGTCAGTAAGAAAGCTACTCTTGAGGAATCTGACAGGTTTTCTTCATCACAATGAGGATCAACATGATTTATTACATTGTACAATTGTTACAACAGCTACCAGAATACATAGCATGAATAATCATTTAATGAATTACAGGGAGACATGCAATAATAAGCCAACAAAAAACATTTTATAAGAAGAAAATTTTTTTCATTTAGCTGTTTTATCAATATGAAAGTAAATATGCCTTTTTACCTTATCTTAACAATGTTGATGGAAACCTTGCAAAATACTTTGATGATGCTTATCAACAGAAGTTCCGTTAATTGCATTGAATAATCATTTGAAAACACTGTTGCTCCTAAGAAATATGATTCTAATAAAAACTCGTTTTCTGCTGTTTTTAATGATTTACCATATTTGTGCCAACTATTCAACAAATGTTTGGAGGTTTAGGCCTGGAATAAATGTAAATATGTTGTAATAAATCCCTCTCTATAAGGAAAAAGTATTAAAATATCCAATTAGTGGTGCATTGTTTTAGTTTTTATCTGAATCCTTCTTTGCGGCACTGCCAACCCACTTTTTCAGTTTGTGCCCAAATATGGAGACAGAAGTCAAATTTTGCATTTTTATAGAAAATTTTATTCAACATACATTTTTCCAGCAAAAAGGCAATATACAGGAATAGTTGTCGTACACTGCTGCTACACAGAAGATTTCAAACTGGAAAAGATCAAATTAAGGTTGTGATTCTGCAGGTCATCCTTGAGCTAAAATATTTTTTATTTCTTGAAACAAAATCCACCACAGCTCCTTTCTGAAAGAAAACAAAAATTCAAATGTAACAGAAAAAAATTGTAATGGTACTTTAGGAACGCAAAAAAAAAAAAAAAAACTACACACAAAAAATATGAACACCTGTCTCCTTCTGTACCCAACAAGAATGTTGTTTCTCTTTAATTTGTACACGTTCAGTTTTAAATATACAATTCTTAAATGTCTTTACAGAGCCACCTATGCGCTATAAGGGGTTGCATTCCATCTGAGCTTCAAAATAAAAAGAAACAAACTCATAAGGTGTTAAGTGTTCCTTACAATGCTGGTTTTGGCTAACAAACAAAAAATCCCCAAACCTGCAGGGCTGAAGCTCTGCCCAAGCACAGCGAAGTTCCTGCTTAAAACCACCAGGGGGCGACAGACTTAGGAGATGGTAGCTTGTGTGCATGCTTGAGTTCAACAGGAATGACTGGGGGGGAAAAAAAGGGAAAATAATGGGGAGGAAAGGAAGTTAGGAAAAGGAAGGGGCTCTGACTGAGCATGTGTGACCAAAAGAGTACATTTGCCAGTCCTGAGAAATCCAGATTTAAGTGCCAATCTGTATAATGAAGTATTTCATTTTGAAACCTTTTGTCAAATGTTTTACTTTTATTTTAGTACACATCTGCATAAACACAAAGACGTATTTCTCTTCCAATCCCATATGTGAAAGACCAGTGTAAACGTGTAAATACTGCTGTATTACAGGATGAGAGCAGAAACTTAAGAAGCTGCAAATCTGCAGCACTGAGGCAGCCTGAGTGGGTGTCAGATCTGCCAAAAAAAAATTTTTTTTTAAATGACAACTTTTATCAGTTAGTCCTACCAAACTTTTTTTTTATTAAACTCTGCACAGAGCAGTATGATTCCTCATTAAACAACTTTATTTAAAATCATTCCCCCATAGCTCATAACGTGAAAGTTGAGAGGGGGTCAAAAACTGGTGAGTGAGGTGAGAAAACAAAAACTTCCATCTCAGTTCCACTTCCCTCTAAGTTCGTTTATCGTAAAATCCGTGTTCTCCCACTTCAGGACAGATGGGGAAACAAAACAAAAAAAGCAGGCAGCCAACATAATCAGGAAGCCAGAGAGGGAAAGAGAGGGGCCTTAAAAAAATGTACAACAAAAATGAACAGTCAGGAGGTGGTTGGTGCCGTTTATTTTGTGGTTGAAGTATAATCCGTCAGCTGCAGCGAGACCGTGTATCACTGAAGACAGTGCAGGTGCGGAGCCGTCAACGTGTCCGGGGCAGAGTGTGAAAGTGATGAATCCACCCGTATGCAAGCACACTCAAAAATTATCTCTGGCACGCACCACACACGCGCACACACACGCACACAATTGTGCGCGGTTGGTTACAGTCTGTGGTTAGGGGGGTTGGATTATGCAGGAAAGGAAGCAGGAAGGAGGCTGTAGAAGGTAAGACAGGCTGCTTTAGTTGTGAATCTTGATTGCTTTCTCCAGGTAGGTGTAGCGGCCTCTTTTTGGAGCTTTGTTGAAATGATCCAACCCTAACCAGGGGCGCGGGTGGGACATGTTACCTGCAAAAACAACAGATTATTCCAAAATTATTTAAATTCAAGAAACAGCATCTGTTTTGAAGGAAAAACGTGCGCCCTTTAGCTAAAACTAACTAGGAGTTTTTAAGACCCACTCCAATGAAAATTGTGTTTTTGGTGTTCTTGTAGCATTTTTCTGGCGGAGGACATACATTCACAAAATTAAGATTAAAGATTAAGATTGGTTAAAAAATAGCAAAATCATAATTATAATTAAGAGACCACTGAGAACATTTTGAAAATAGATCAAAAGATAATCTGAGGGGGACTTAAATGTTTTTTAAATACTAGAAATTAACTCAAAGCAAATTTTTAATCTTAAAATAAAGATTTCAGTAAAAACTAATTTAGTTGTTAATTTGATTAGCTCGGTGGCGTCAGCAAATACCTGGCTGTGGTTCAAAGTCCTTCAGGTTGACCTCATACTCATCTTCATTGATGTACTGATGCCGGCCCATCATCACAATGGCAAATTTGAACTGGAAACATGCAAAAGAGACATTTTCACTCAAATCTATCACAACACTTGATTTTATGTTATTTTCTTTCTCTTTTTGATCATAAATTGCTTCATTTTTGTTTTTCTTCTTGCCCCTTTAACAACAGAGCTTTAGCTCCAGCGTTGACATTCGATCGACTAACGCAACTCTTCAACTGTTTAGACAACTAACATCATTCCAGTGGATTCTGAAGCAGAGAAAAGCAGATTTGTGCTTTACAGACGTAAAATGCTTATGCAATCGACTTCAATCAAATGATTCTGTTGAAGAGAAAAGTGTCTTATATGTTGTATAACAGTACAAATCAGAAATGAAAAGCCACTTTTCTCTGCATCAGAATTAACCGATTCACGATCATGTCAACGGCTCAAAGAGTTACGGAATGTCAAAGAGTATGTGTCGCTGGTGACATCTCCGGAGTTAAAGTAAACTACTCTGGTGCCCTCATAGAGTTGTAATGTGCTATATAAATGAAGTTTATTAATTCATTCATAAAACTGAAGAAAAAGGATCAGATTGAGGGTAACGTCAGCCTTATCCTATCAATCTTTGAAGATTATTAAGAACTGTGACATGTCACTCAAAACAATCAGAGATCATTTGCATTTAAAGATTTTACAGCCATTTGAGCAAAAATATTAATATGCACCTTTTCAAACTCTTTCTCCTGGATGTCCAGCATGGTCTGGATCCTCCTCATCACCTCCCGAAATGGCTCACCCTGCACAGAGGATGTGTAAATCAAACAAACAACAGGAAGAAACCTAACTCCATCAGCAGCTGCTGTTGTACCTGTCTGATCTTGAGCAAGAAGGGAATTCCAAATGTGCCGAAGACTTCCTTGTGGAAGTGGGCAACAGGGATTAGAATTTCCGTGTCTTTGTCCAAATCTACCTGGTCCAAGGGAATCTCCTGAAATGAACAAACAAGTTGGGAGTGGTGAGAAGAAAACCTGTACAGTCCAAAAAAAACAAAGCAATCAAAGTTTCGTCAAACAAGAAGCAACAGTGACCTCTACTGGTGGAGAGAGCAAAGACAACAGTGACTCAGCCTAACATTCCAGAGTAGCTGCTGAAGAGCCTGACGGAGGAAAACCGTCTACAAACAAAAACAACATCCATCATGGACGCTTACCTCTATTCTGAAGGTGCGGCTTGCAGCAGGAGATAAACATTCTAGCAGCTCGTCCTCCTGATGAACCCCAATGATTTTATAGCTTACTATCTCTAACAGCCTGCAGATGAAAAAAAAACACACAAAAGTTAAAAAATAGATATGCAAACATTTATTTAAATAATCAATATCAACAGAGAAAATTAAAGGCGTATTTTTTTAAATAAATTCTAGATTTTTAATTTACTTTTGTTTTGAGTCAACACAAAAGTAAATTTAGAAATGAAGTCTGCCAATTACGGCTCACAAAAGTGACTGAAAAGAGTTCTTTTTTCCCTCTAAAATCAGTCAGTAGGTGTGTGTTTGTGAACATTTACTGTCTTGTCTTAAGGAGACCGCAGACTGAGTGTTTTCAGTAAGAAGAATCAGGAAGAACATGGAGGAAGAACCTCAAGAACAATACTCGAACTTTAAAAAACTTGATTTTTAGCAGACATGCCACATTCAAGTAGCTCAAACTGTTGAGCCTTTTTTTAAAAAAGGCTAGATCGATCCCTTCTGTGTTGTGCCACTTTTTTGAAACCATTTCCTTATTTTTTCAAACTGAGCATGCTCAGACCAGTTTCCCGCATGGCAACTGCAAATTACTCCACAAACTTCCAAGACGACGTGTTAAATGCGTGGTCTTAAATAAGCGTATAGGCCATGGTGTTCAAATTGGAAAAGCAGGGAGGGGCATCTTTTTTTTCTACTGCTTACTAGTGCATGTCCGCCACCTAAAAGTTAAAAGAGGCTTAGTGCAAAATGTTGAGGCTGTTAAAATCACAAATCGTTCTCCAGGCTTTTTCGCTCACAGCTCTATTTCCATATATGAAAGACTTGGTGTCAGAAATCCGACTGAATACAAACTGCAATTATTGGTCAAAGTTCAACTTAACTTGAAATAAGTGTTGAATTGTACAAAGAACGTAGCTTATATGTTGGAGCTGCAGATAAACTATTTACCGCAGTGCAGCAACGAGCAACTATTAAACTGAAATGTCACCAAACTGGATTAGAACAGAGAGCTTGGTTACCTGAGCTTCTCAGAGCTGTTTTCAGACAACTCCACTGCCTTTTTACATTCTTCCAAAAGGTCCCGCACACAGCCGTGCTTGTCAGGATAGAGGGTGATCTCCTGCAACAAACACATGCTCCACTTCAAGCTACTGTTTTGTGTGTTTTCTAATGTGTTTGTTTCCTTTGTGTGCGTTTACCTCCTCTCTGAACTGGCTATTGAGCCATATGGATTTAAAACTCCTCCTGTTCTCAAAGTCTGTTATCTTCATCTTTAGCTGCAGACACCAGAAAAGACAAAGTACATTTTTTTAAAGAGCTGAGTCTAATTTGTTTGGTGTTTCCACCACATTTTAAAACAGAATTTAAATTATGGAGACGTGCGCGTGGCAAATTCGCAACTGTTGCGATCTTAGCTAGCGCCCACATTTTTTATCAGATTGTCGTAAAAAATAAATATGCAATTCCCTGGCCCACGCCAAACAAAATGATTTAACATACGACAAGATCGATATAGGAATGTGGGTGTAGTAAACAAACAATGGTAGCAAAAAATGTGCTTACTCAGCTAAAATGAAAAAAATTTCGGATTTTTTTTTTTTTTTAAGAATCGACTAACGAAACTAATATATCCTTGTTGGGGATATCCAAAGGAAGTTTTAAAATCACTGGATGTTGACACAACCTACTGTTTGGTGGCCATTTTGTACAAAAATCTTCAATTTCACGATTTTCCACATTATGGGAAAATGAACTGTTTTTTTTAACTGAACACATTGAAATACACTGGATACGGACATATACAGAATGCGGGCATGGTTATCAGAAAACCTCCATTGCTTAGGACATCCAAAAGTTTACTTTTTCTGATTCATCTGAAACTGACGTCAGTTTGTTCGTGATCCCCAGGTGATCAAAACATAAAAATGTTGCTATGGAGATAAAATCAACAGAAAAGCTGCCATTTTGAGAAAAGTGGATTTTCTATCGACTTGTGATATGTAACTTTTACCAGTATGATGATCTTAAGCAATATGTTTTATTGAGTGAGTTCATGATGCTGATCGCTACGCTAGCACTTTTAGCCACATTAGCATGATTAGTAAAGTTAGCATAATTAGCATCTGAAGCAATGTGTTTTGCTGTTCCTCAGCAAGTGGGTTTGGGTCAAAAGTGGGTGGTGAGACAGCGGCGGTGCCTATACCCGGGCGGCGGTGGTACGTAAAGGCAGGTGTCGTGTAGAGGTTGGCGTTTGGGGCGGCCGTAGTGCAGCGGCAGGGCGGTCGACCCATGATCGTAAGATTGCAGGTTCGACTCCAGCCTTGCACGCCGATGGGTCAAAGTGTCCTTGGGCAAGACACTGAACCCCACCTTGACTCTGGTGGCAGGCTGGCGCCTGTGTTTGGCAGCGAAGCCGCCACCAGTGTGTGAATGTGTGTGTGCATGGGTGAATGGGTCTGTGACTGTACAGCGCTTTGTCCTTGTAGGTAGAAAAGCACTAAATAAGTATTCGCCATTTGCCATCGAGGGCGATACAACGCTCACGGCTTAAATTACCTTTTTTCTTGCTTTATTTATTCAAAACAACATCTGTACGAGGCTGAAGGTGCCATCTGATTTTTTTATTTTATTTTTTACTTCCAGTTTCCTTTCACTTTTGAGGGTAAATTTTATCCATCATATCTCTACAGTTGCTATAAACTTTATTTGCACACTAGCTTTCTTGACTGAATCATTGAAACGTAACTGTCAAAGCTTTAAAAAAAGGCAGTATCATCTAAATTTAAAAGTGCAACAGATTAAAACTCACTAAAACCGTTATTTTGTAAATGTAATCATAAATGTGAATCCACCGTTGAGAAACTTTACTAGCAGCATCTTTGTGATCGACAGCTGGTTGTTGAATAAACTGTCACAATATTTAAAGTAAGAACTCCTGATTATTTTTTTTGTCTGTTAAATGCAGATTTCTTTCATTCTTAAGTAAAAGGCTCTTCTGTTTTCTCAATGGAACTTTTGCGCAAAAACAAACTTTTCTCATTTGTTTGTTTTGGTTTATTTAGCCAACTTGGGGCTTTAGTGGTCGGTGAAACCGCTTTAACAAAGAAGAGGATACATTTTTGACAGATGACCAAGTGACTTGACACATGTCAAGAATAAGTCGGATGTGGTGGAGGGAATCCACTAGTTTTCCAAAAGTAAAACTTCCTTCAATGTTATTACAGATAATAAAGAAAATAGCAGATTATAAAGAAAACAGAAAAAATGCAAGTTGTGTGTTCCTTTCTCTATAAACTGTCCCACAGACGGTACAAGTCTGTGGCCTGGGGTATGGGGACCACTGCTGTAGAGGAAGAACGTTTGCATAAACTTCCAATGTCCTCTCTGAACCAATTAATGCTGCCCTTTCCTGTAAAACTTCAGATGAGTTTGACCCTTCATGTCTGCAGATAAAAAGGCTACGATTCATCAACAAAGATGTTTAAAAATATATTTTAAAAAGATTCTTTAATTGAACAGAAAAAAAAAATCAAATGAGTACATTAAATGCTATCTGGAAAATCTCAAAGAAGAATCATGGCAGAAATATCTATAGATTTACTTTCCATGGTGTAAATAACTATTTGAAGCGCTCCTTCCTACCTGCTGGTAATAAAGTTTCTTGGGCTGCCGAGGCTTGAAGAATTGCAGCAGGTCTCGCAGCGTTCCCTCATAGTTGTGTCTGAGAGGATTCCCTGGACCGTCCCTGTACCTGGCCACAACACCACCAGGCAGGGGGAGGGATGGGGAACAGGACAATAAGAGGACAAGGAGGGGGGGTTGAAATGGAAGGTAGGAAGGAGGAGGACACAGAGGTTAGGAGGGAAGGTGGCAGAAAGTGGAAAGAACAAAAACGCAGGTGGAGGGGGGGACAGGTTACGCAATATTTTTTATTTCAAAAATCATTCAAAAATAATGTGTGTGTGTGTGTGATTGAAACAAGCCTCCTACCCCTGTGACTTGAAGAACTGCAGCAGCATGGGATCTGTGTTTAACCTTTGTGCGACTGTTTTGGCCACCTAACGGGAGAAAACATCACAAGCATTGCTCCATGTTCTGAAACTACAGCACTCAAAACAACCTGGAAGCTTTAATTAAACTGATTCAAGGTGTTCTGCCCTGAAGATGAACCTGCAAAAACATAAAAACTTCTTTTCTTAATGTCCAAACAACTATCTTGCCAGTTTGTAACAATTGTAACTTACTGGATTTTTCTGACCATAAGGTGCACTTGAAAGCCTAATTCTTTTTCTAAAATTGGCAGTGCGTCTTATGAATGAATGAATGATGAACTTTATTAATCCCAACGAGGGGAAACTCAGTTTCAGTTCTCATCATCAAGAGTGCCTTAAATATGGATTAATACTAGTTATGCTTACTGATGTGTAAGCTATTTTGAAAGCTACACTGCACTGTGCCAAAATGTCTGTTTGTTTTTTTATGATTAACAAACAAATTGGGGTGTTATTGTAAATACGCCAGGTATTGTTAATACCCTAATTCTTCTAAAGTGTAGTGTGTTACAAACAAGTTCTAGTGTGGACGCAGTTAAAGTCTGACTGACTGACTTATCTCTGACTCTTATCTTGCTTAATGCACCTTACAGTTCAGCTCTTCTTATAGATGACGTAAGTTTGAAAATAGACCAATCAATGACAATGCGTCCTATATTGTGGAAAATATGGTAATCAACTAACCAGTGTAATCAGACCTGTACCTGAAAATAGTTCATGCGGTTTGAGAGGGTGACCACGAAGCCAGGGTCGTTGTGGATGGTCTTGTCACAAAAAATGACATCAACTCGGTGGTAGAGATCTCGGAAGTAGTCTTTTGCTGTAGGCAGCTCGCTATTGTCATTCTCTGGGTCGTCCCTGTGGGGATGGAGGAACACGTTGAACGCACCACAGGCAGACAATGCTAAACAACAACAAAAGCAGGATCATAGCAAACACAAATGGAGGACCATACAAATATGAGCACAGAGAACATTTCTAGATCAAACATCTTGAAAACTCCGGTCAGTTTACATTTGTAAAAAGTTAACATGTTTCATTAGACAAAAGGCAGTGCACCTACAGGGGAAACTAACTTTAGAATACAGAATACAGCAGCATTTCCAACAAAATCAGTTCAGTAAAAATAATGCAACTATAAACTAGTAAAAATAGGTAATTAGTGAGAAAGTTTGGCGACTTTAGCATCTTCAGAAGTATTGAACATTTTTGATCATATGCGATCATATCTCCATTAAAATTTCTGACAAAGAAATGATGCCTTTCTTTTAAAATCGTTGTAGCATGAATATGATTATGAATATTCATTACTGGCTCATGTCAACTGAACCATTTTCTTTGTTTTTTTTTTTTTTTTTTTTTTCTAAATACTGAATTATTCATTTGAACCTCTTAAGACCTGGTATCAACATGAGTGTACATCACATTTTGGGTTTCATTCCCAGAGTAGTTAATTGTGCTCAACTGGGGCTCTGTTAAAAAGAATGAAAAAAGGATCGGGTCTTAAGGGGTTAAATCCCCTCACTGCTGTCTGTCGGCAGAAGGGCTCCGCTCACATTAAAAAGAAACAAAAACACTTTTTTTTGTTAAATTGCCTTTGCAAGTTGTTTGCATCAAGACAACCCAATAAAGACACTTGCTACCAGTTTGAAATGTTTTTAAAAGAGTTATTGATCCCAGAAGTATGTGTATATCTTTCTAGCTTAGTTTAGTTCAGCTAAATTGTTTATGTGCCTCCTGCTCAAACTAGGGTTGCAATAAATTGTAATCCGTTCATGATATGTAGATTTCTACTAGAGTATTTCTCTGGAATAATAACCTCGGTATATAAAGCGCTCATCAGAATAAATTAACAGTCGATTTTCATTCGAGTCATCAACCATGAGATCGGAAACGATTTCCAATCATGTGATCGGATCAGGACATCCCTAGTTGTATTGATACCAGGTACCCATTGAAAAATCATCATATTCATGCCACAGAGTCATCATTAATTTTTTAGAATTTTAAATGAAGATATGAATCACATTTGGCTAAAAATGTTAAAACATTCTTAAGATATTAAAGCTAAAGTCACAAAACTTTCTCACATGACTTATTTATATTTACTAGATAAATAATTATTTTCCTAGTTATTAGTTGCACTATTTTTATTTGATTGTTCAAGTTACTTCACACAAGTGCTCTGTTTAAGTGTTAAATGATAAAAGAAGGTTAATTAAAATAAAAATGTGGGACATGTTGAATCCGTTTTTTTTTTT
This sequence comes from Oryzias curvinotus, assembly GCA_023969325.1. Classification (NCBI taxonomy): domain Eukaryota; kingdom Metazoa; phylum Chordata; class Actinopteri; order Beloniformes; family Adrianichthyidae; genus Oryzias; species Oryzias curvinotus. The sequence goes on along the minus strand of CM043713.1, from coordinate 19,197,700 downwards.
AATTTGTCCATTGTTAAATGTGTTACAAAAGTATCCGAGCGGGAATCCTTAGAGGCAGATGCTCTACATCAACTCTGAATCGGATCGTGCCCAAAAAAACCTGATCGGGACATCCCTAATAATAACATTGTCACAATTTAATACAAATTCCTAACAAAAACAAAAGAATTTCCTATTTCAAGCCTCCCTGCCCCACAAATTATGCAGTTCTGTCAATTTGCAGGTTAGAAACATCCCATAACAGAAAACAGAAGGACTGTCAGGCTGGAAGGCAGATTAGTGATTCAAGACTTCAAAATGTTTGATATCTAGGAGCTGCAAGAAAGCAGATCATGTAAGAAATAAAATAAAATAAATTTAAGTCCAAAGCCTGATAACCATTGGAGCAACCACTGCAGCAAATCTGTAACTAGACTCAGCAGTTTCAGCATTAATGCTATAAAAAGCTTCATTATCGTTATTCCTGATATTTTATTAATATAAAGCCCGGACAACTCCATAGTGTTTACATTTCCAAAACAAGAATTTGGGCCTGATCTGATTACCAGTCATTTGATTTTGAGTATCTGAAAATACCAAGTCAAGATCAAATAATTTTCTAACACATAAAAAACATGAACAAATTAAATAATTAGATCCAAGTTGTTTTAGATGTTCCTTTTAACTTTCTTTTATCATTCAACACCTAAACATAGCACTTCTGTGAACTGTGAACAATTGAGCAAAAACAGTCCAATTATCAACAAGGAGAAATAGTTTACTAGTAAAACTAGTTGATAAATAGTAATGAGAAAGTTTGGTGACTTTAGGTTTAGTATCTCCAGAGCTATTGAACACACAATAGCACAATATATGAATCTTATCTGTATTAAATAATTCTTTCTTTTAAAATTAATGTTGTAGCATGAATATGATGAGTATTCATGAGTAACACATCAATGTAACCATTGATTAATTTTTGTTGTTTGAGAGATTGAAATTTTTTCATTTTTTAAAATCACCTTTTCCTGGAGCTTGTACAGAGTCTGACTATTTTAGTCGATGCCGCTTAATCAAATCAAGACACATTTTGATACATCCAAGTTTGTCTGCCTTGCAGTTGAAATTGCAGGGGCTGTATCAACAACTGTTTGTGTTGGTGTGGAGAAAATTGCAGTAACGCATGTAAAAAGGGTGATTTTGCTCTAATTTCTTGTGTATTAAAAATAAACAAATAAACATGGGTGATCTTTGTTCGACGATCGTTGATCAGTTTTTTTTTCCGCTCTAATATATTTAAGAACTAAAAAAGCTAAGAGCTACAAACTGACCTTATCTGCTCACGAAAACTACAATGACCTGCAAATCAAAGTTGAAAAGCCACAATGTGTCCCGTCTTATAGACATGATCTGTTTTGTTCTTCCTTTTGTTCCAACTTTAACCACAAACATTACAGAGCAAAACGTTGGATGTTTCCTGTTTTTTCCAAGGTTTTTTTATCCAAAATATTAAAATTGTTTTACTTTTCCAAGGTCATTTTTCACAATTTTTTTAGGTATTGCCTTTCCACTGTTCAAAACTATTGCAGGTTTTTTTATTAAAAGAGTCAATGAGCCCCAAAGTCCGAATTTGTGAATCTCGACAACCTTACCAAACTTTTGTGTGCCTTCTGCTCAAACTACTGTCATTTTCTGCTGTGCTTCACAGCAACAAAATTTTATGACTGCTTGTTGAGTATTTATCTGTAAAAATAAGCTTGAAGTATATAGTTCTAATCATAAAGTTCGAATCAATGTTTTTGTTTCACATTTGCAACTACAGTCCACAAGGTGAAGACAAACCCGACAACTCAAAAGAAAAGCTGCAATAAATCTGAGACGCAATGAAAACAACTTCCGCCGTAGTCTCCAAAACAACCAAAGTACCAAATTTTCATTGATCTGAAGGCATTGATCAGACTGATATGAAGCTTAAAAACCCCCAAACTTACTTCTGGAATACAATGATGTCCCCGTCCATGAGCTCATCCAGGGCCTTGTCCAGAGAGACATCATAGTCCTGTATACGCTCCGTTAGATTGGGCTTTACTTCCTGCAAACCCAACAAGGACATAAACTTAACCTGTAGCCAATAGGATCATTTATGTGCTTCAGGAAGCAGATTTGAGAGCAAAAGCAGTTGAAGAAATGATAGTGTGACAAAACTGTGTGTGCTAACAGTGCAACGTGCGATAGAGAGAAGAGAAAGACGAAGAGATAGAATATTAGCTCACCTCATAGAGGATAAGGCTATTTTCCTGCTGAAACCCTGCTCTCTCACACATGACTGGCAGCAAGTCTCCTGGAGTATCAGAAAAAGTCAAGCCACAAAGTCTCTCAAAATAAAAGCTTTATACCCACGTAGAAACATACAAACTAAAAATGCTAGCTCTTACTTATTTTACAGGATATGGGTGTATAGATATGTCCACAATAATTTAAGCTTCTGGTTTTTGGGTCGTACATCTTCAGGAACAACATGACGTCATCTACAAAAGAAAAACAAGACATTTCACAAAAACCGTCTGAAAGACTTTTCTGACATTACATTCACAGAATGTACCACTAGTGCATCTACTGGCACCTCCAACAGCGTCAACAGCTTTGAATTACAACTGTAATTTAAAAGCAACATTTCTAGTCTTTCAAATTTGATAATGGAACTGCTGACACAAAATACAACTCTACATTTCTGTACATGTTCCAAAAACCCCTAAAAACAGTGGTCCCCATCTTTTATTAGGCCACAAACAGGCTCAATGTCATAATATTTTCATGGACTGCCTAATGTTGACCTCCACGTTATTTAAAGCTTTTGATTGACTTAAACTGTAAAATATCATTTGAAACTTTATATACTTGATTTCATGTAGAACGCATATAAATGTGAATTGTATTTTCTCTGAAGTGTTAAGTGGAGCTAAAATCCAGACACCAAGTTCAGCCATGTCTGACTTTTAAGTACATTAAATTACAACAAAATCAAATGATACAACTGTCACAAAACTGGCGTTTTCTATATACAATAATAATACATGCAAATTCACAGTTTATGCAACTTTCTTGTAACATTGCCACATTGATGGCTGCTTGTTGTGCAGAGTATAGGGAAGCAGCCAGGAGTTTGGGGACACATGTTATAATTAAGTCTGGTAAAGCAGACATGGAAAAATTATAATAATAACAACTCACGATCTTTGTCAAACTTGGGTAATGTGGCCACACTGTCAGCCAGTCCTGGATCCACCGTCTCCAGAAATATTGTCCAGGGGTTCTCGTTGTCACTCAAGTCGATCATCTGTAAACATTCGCAAAAGCATTTATACTATCTTTGCAACAAGACTTTTGTTGAGGAAAACTGTTCAAGTTTCCTTAGTTTCTTTAATCACGTCAGTCTTTAAAAAAAACTACATTTAAAAACAAAATTGACTAAAACCTCATTCCTTAAACATGCTTGTACATTGCTCATGTTTTTTGTTATGAAGTTTCAAAAATAATGACATCAGTTTTACCTGAAACAGAAATCTCAATACTGTCAACACTCCCACAATCCCAAGTTATTCACAGAACAAAAGCACATACCGACTTGTTGCAGTCGGCCTCGTAATCTAGCATTGCAGGTCGCTTTGTTCCGTTGCTACGAGCCTGCATCGGCCACAGCCTCATCTGGTCTTGTGGGAAACCCTGCAGCACATCAATAACATTTGGAACAGTTCACCTTAAACACAAAGACGGGCTCTTATGCTTTCATTATGACATATATACAGAAATAGCCCACACTTTAGAGCTTTCCATATCAAGTCGAAGAAACTGTGGTTCCGTGTACAGTGATCCCTCGCTATAACACGGTTTACTTTTCACGGTTTCGCTACTTCACAGATTTGCATCGTGTTTTGTGTTCTGCATTCTGATTGGCTAAAAAGTCACTCCGCTTCTTCTCTACCGGTGTGTCAATAACGTTGCAGTTTAATATGTGCACGTACGTAAAACAGCTCACCAAATTTACATTAAGTTTGTGCAAATTCTCTTGATGGTGGCATGTCAGTGTATATGGATCTTTTTGCAAAGCAGAAAAAAGAGCGACAATAACTGGCTATCACTCTTCTCCCGAACCAAGACAGCTGCACCGCGGGTTTCAAAAGAAGAAAACACTGCAGAGCGGAGTCAGGATGCAGCGCCTCAGTCTGAAGAGCAGTGAAACACACCTGAATCATTATTTGTCCAACTGTACTTTGTATTTTTTTCATAATCAGTTTAACTATTGAGTTTTACAACCCCCACCCTCACCCCCACGCACACACACACACACACACACACACACACACACACACACACACACACACGAGTCTCACCATGGTTTGGGAGAGGTTCTGGACAAACTCTTGCAGCGTGGAACTCTTCAGGACTTTAAAGACAGTGTACTTCACTTTCTCCTCATCGTACATGTCGTTGCCCTGGTGACCACAGAACTGGTCCTCCATCACAATCTAATGAGAAGGGGGGGCGTTAGCAATTCATTTTACTTCTTTAATGCTGAGATTTAGCTACTAAAAATAGCAAAAAAAACATCAAAACACATGATTTGCTATGCCTAATGTAAGCCAGATAAATAGTCAAAAACACCTAATATATGGCTAATATATATGTAATAATTTGTAATTAATATGACTTAATTGATCACACTTTTCATAAACCATTACTGTGACAAAGGACTAAAAAAGCAACAGATAAATAGTCCATGCAAGCCTCTGACAGGCTGCTGGCAAACAGCGGTAACACCATATTGACATTTAAAATACACCATTTTTGTTTTCCTTTAGAGAGCAAAGACACAGCAGAGAGCTGCAGCTATGACAGTGCAAACTGGAACTGCAGATCAGCAGAGCAACCAGCAACCCACTCAGCAAGGAGGAAAACAAAGGGCCTATCAAACTGAGGTTAGATCAAATGGCAGAAATCACAAATGATCATTAGTACAGATGAAGAAGCAGGTGGAGATTTGGGTGTTAAACATGACGAATAAATATCATTTTTGTGTTCAGTGTGACGTCAAGGAAGCCAGGAGCAGAAATGTTTAATGCATCTTTAGTCCTGAGAAGCATCAATACCTAAAGCTGGTCCGGTGATGTAGGCTTTGTATAGACAAAAAAAACTGAGGATTTTTCTGAGCTCTGGCTAACTTGTCATTTATAGATGTCAAATATAAGCCGAACATCTATTTTATCATAAAGTAGCTTTATGCACAATAACTTATGGGTAATTTAGACAATTTAAATTGACAGAATCAACAGTGTAACAGTATGTGTATGTAGTATGGGATCAATATTGCTTGCTCTACAGCTGAAGAACATCAAGTCAATTTTCTGAATTTAAGAGCCGTTTCACTATGGTGAATTTCATTGATTTTTACATCATATTTATCTTTAGGGAAAACTTCTCTTTAATAAACCTATTTAAATTTCAATTTTTTCAATTTTATTTTTTAGCCCAAATCCACATCATCAGTCATCTCAATGGGCTTTGCTTTTCCTTGCATTTCTATGTTCATTCAGTGTCTACCCATCTTCACACATCTGCAGTGCACAATCAGAGCAGCTCTCAGTCCAATTAAATTGTGTTATGATCCAAACCGGCAGACCTTTGGTTATGCTTGAAGCAAGAGCAGCTTTACATTTCAGAACGATGGCCGCAGAGCTAACATCACACATGCATACAGAAACCTACATTTAACACCACAAATCTAGCAATGCTTTATTTGTTTGAAAATGGGCAGTACAGAGGAACTGAAGGGTAAAGCTGCCCCAAATTATAGTTTAATTCTAGTATGCAAAATGTATGTTTAGACTGTTGATGTTCAAAGTTTTGTTGGGCAACAATTATAAACCATAAAATTTCCATAAGTCCCTGTCCTTTGGCAAGTAAAGTGGTCTCTCGTCTATCGTGGGAGTTGCATTCTAAAAATAACCCACAAAAGACAAAATCCACAAAGTAGTCAACTTTAGTTTATACAACTGTAGCTGTGCTTACATGGACAAAAGTAGTCGTAATGAAAGCCTGATCAGAATAAAACTGCTGTCATAAACACGTCGTTTGGAATACTCGGCCCCGATCAGACTCATTCAGGTCACAATTTCTTTCCGATCATGGGTCAGTACTGCGCTGGCTTTGCGTCATGCATAGGCGGTGTGGCGCTCCAGAGAAAGCTTTGGAGCGCTAACAGGACCGGTGGCCTGCTCCACCTGTGCAAAGTATGTCTCTGAGTAGAGCAGCAGACTCGTAGCTTTGTGTTTGCGAGCAGGGGAGGGTGCTTTGTTATGGTGTGCGCCCTGGAGGAGGCTTCGGATCGCAGTCTGTCCGGCCGCTCTGCATGAGCGAGCTGCTGGATTCAGGAAAACCGTGTCTCCATGAACAGGACGGTTTGTGAGCTAACAGAGGTGGCTTTTGAATGGACAAATGCTGCTCAGTCCTGAGAAACCATGTAAACAATCATGTGAATTCATGTGTCCAATCGTGTCCAGACAAGATAAAGGCAGATGTCATTCCCACATATCGGCGTGCAGCCAAGATGCACATTGTGGCATTGACCGCATGGATTTTAACTGCATCCACGGCTAAATGTTGTTGTTGGCACGTATTAGCCTAACCCCAACTCTTTCGGCTCCGTTCCGCCAAGACAAAAAGCATGAATTAAGAAAAATTATGAGCGAACAAGTAGGGCTGTGATGATAACCGCATCACCGCACTTTTATTTTGAAAGTTTTTTTTTTTTTTACGTTTTGCATATGGTGCATGATTGGAACTATAATAAACACATTAAACATATTCATCTTTGCTGATAATTTACTTTCTCTGCTAGTCCTGTGTTCACACTTCAAGGGTTTCTATGGGAAACCTTCTATCAGTCTTCTTCTCTCCTCGTCGCACCCGCCTGCGCGCACGTGGGGCTGTCGCTGTCTCTTAGGCTACGTTCACACTGCAGGGCTTAATGCTCAATTCGGATTTTTTTGAAAAAATCCGATTTTTTTGCAAGACCGTTCACATTTCCAAGTAAATCCGAACTTTTGTGGTCTCCAGTGTGACCGTGACACGACCCAAACGAGACCCGCATGCGCAGAAGAATACTCAACGGTGAACGACGTCACTCGTTGTTTGCGGAGCCAACGTTAACAATGGATGTCAACAACAGTGTTGTCAACAGCGGAGCTCCTTTTGTAATATTAAATTTATTTTCACGAAGTAGCAACACAATTACAATCTTCTCATTTTAAGAAGGCAATGGAGTCGGAATCGTCTGTACCCACTGTAGTGGAATAGGAATGTGTGTGTGTTGGGGCTGCGCGCCCGCGTGTGTGTGTGTGTGTGCATAAGAGACAGAAAAGCATGCCACGATGGAGAATGGGGGGGGCAGTGTGGGGGCGCATTCATGTTGTGTGTTACGGAGGAAGGAGAACGGTAAAAAAAGAAGGTTTCCCCCAGAATAAATGCTATGGACTCCTTATTAACCCGCTCTGGAGAATCCTGGAGAATCTAAGGATCAGAACAGGGAGGAGGAGGAGGATCGCCTTGGGTCCCCCGCGCTTCTGAGCACGGTCGGAAAGGGGAGAAAGAAAAAAAGAAGTCATCGCGGGAAAGGTTCAACACCACGCTCGGCCATTTAGCTGGAATTTTTTTTTAAAAACCGCCCGGTTGTGATGAGAGCCCTGGAGTTTGGCCTGAATAGAGCGATCACCCCAAATATCAATCCAATCGTTGAGCTGCTTCCCTTCCACTGACTGATCTCAGCAGCATCATCCGCCATGGTTGATGTTTACGTTCTCGTTCCCGCCTACTTCAACACAAAATGATGACGTTTGTTGCGTGTCGATGGCGTACGGTTCGGAATCAAGTCGCCTGGCCGGTCAGATGGCGGTCGCAATTGAAAAGATCGGATACATATCGGAATCAGGCCGGCAAACCCACGGGGCCTGGGTCGCATTTGAAAAGATCGGATCTGTGTCATTCAGACTGTCTTGAAAAGATCGGATTTGGGCCACATAGGGGCAAAAACAAAAATCGGAATTGGGTCTTTCAGCCTGCAGTGTGAACGTAGCCTTAGAGAAGCACGGGGCACGTGCACACTCTACTTACAGACACGCGTGCGCTGTTTTAGAAGCACACACACATCCTGATTCTACAAAAAGAAGTTTCTGTCTTGCGAGGAAATACGACAAATTTACTGCGTTCTAATTGTTCATTTCCATTAAGCTGCGTGCGTTCTTGAGTGCGCGACACGGCCGCCCGGGAGGATTTGTTAACCACGCCCCCTGGTGGTTCATCACCGTGGTGATCAAAAATCCGGCACCGTCACAGCTCTACGAACAAGCACTCAATAATAATCATAACAATAATAAAATCCTGTTTAGAAGATCATCTCGCTCTAAGCTGCAGGTTTGTTTGTGTACAACAACTTTGGTTTAATCTCGTACCAATGCCAATATGTTACTTTTGAAAGAGTGCCAGTACTTAAAGGGTGCTGGAACCAGTGCTTGGTTGTCTTTTTTTGAAAGGTCCATCTTCCTTCCTTTTATGTTCTTCAAATCATAACCAACAACAATCTTAATGCTTTTTCAAGATTGATGCAACCTTCAACAAAATATACAAAACTAACTTTCCTTTGGAAATCAGGTGCATTTTGCTATTAAAAGTCAGAAATCAAGCAGGGCAACAGCCCTCTAGGTCTGGAGTTTGTGTTAACAACCAATCATTGCACATTCGGTTCAAACTTTCTGTTTTGACCCATCACTGGAACTTTCTGCACAACTTTGCTTTTCTAAAAACACAACATTTCACCCACACACAAATTAAACCAGAGTCTTTCTAAAACTCTAACTTTCTGTCTAAAAACTACTTCCTGCTTGCATATAAAAGAACCTTCAACTTCTTACCTGAACTTGCATGTAGAGGTGAGCCTCCTGGCGCTCCTTCCTCTTCTGAGCCTCCACCCTCTTCTCCTCCTGAAGGCGCTCTACAAGCTGGGGGGGGATGTCCACATCAGTCAGCGGTTGGAGAACCTCACCTGTGACATCAGACATGAATCGAGTAAATAAGCACATTTTTTAAATTACGTAGTGAGGAGAATTTCAGAGTTCTGGATGCTTTAAAGCCATTAGCTTCCTTTCATTACCAAAGAGTCACTTACTGAGCTTGGACTCTCGGATGTAGACCAACATGTAGGCATTGGTGCAGTGGCGAACAGAGAGGTCATCGTCATGTCCGCCATAGTTATGCTCTATAGCCTCTTCCTTGGTGCACCGTGACACAACATCATCATCAAACTTACACCACTGAAGAAGAAGCAGGTAAAGCACAAACAAAGAGGTTAAGAAAGATAACATTTTATAAAAAGTCAATTTAATGTTAGAACTTGAATGTCAAAGATGCTGAATATAACAGAAGACACTTTACTGCATTTTTGTAAACTAATTTCTTGATTTCATAAAACTAATCATAGCATGAGTCAAAACATAAAAAAGACATCCCCAGCTAGCGTAAAAGTCCTACAATCATACAATAATGCTTTGAGAAAGAAGTATTTAAAAAAAATTGATCTCACTATTGGTTCCTTGGCACTCACTTTACCATCTCCTTTGGGGTTAAGGTAGACGACATAGTGCCCGCCGTGGTTGTCCCCACTGTGCACCAAGACTGCATGGAGAATGTAGTTTGCCGGATCCTTTGAGTCTGGTTTTTGAAGGAACTCATCCAGAGGCAACTGATCTGGAAACTCAAACCTGTTGAGATTGATTGACAAGGTCAACAGCCAATCAGGATGAAGAACACAGTGCACCGTTTAAAATAAATAAAGCAAATTGCATTGAAAATAAATCTGCAAATAAATCTTCAGCTGTGTAGAGTTTAGTTTTGCCTGAAGAAACATCGGAACACGCTTTTTTTTAACAGGATCAGAAGTGGACGATAAACCCGCTGGACCTACAGCAGCAACAGAAAGTTTAGTAAAAAGTGTAGATCTGGAGACAGCGCTGTTGCATAGCATGGTGCTACAATGCTATACTAACTACCTGTTCCAATTGTTGCTTATAGGTAAACAATTTCTATTATTTTTTTCTTATATTGAAAAATATTTTGTTGTGGAAATCAGATAATATTGACTATTCCCTTTATATATTTTAAGTTACATACACAGTCGCAGTGCTCAACGTTGTGATCACTAAATAAACCAAATTTGACAATTTTATTACAATGGAAGACATATTGAAATTCAGGTAGAGTTTTTTATAAATCATAATTTAAAGAGAGAAAATGTGTTTCGGTACAATATCGGGATGCGTATTGTATCGCCAATACACACTCCTACTTTAAATGATCTAACCCAAACATGATGGCATGCTTGCAGACGATTCTGTTGAGCTCTTTAGAATAAATCCATATAAAACACAAACTACTCTCTCAGCATATCCATGTCTTCTATAACGTAGCAATAGGGCTAAAATCTTGAAAGTAGCTCCACACACACAGCATTTTGGGTTATTATGCTGCAATTTTACCAAAATTTGTTTCTGATGTATGCTGATATTCTGATATCCAGACTGAGGCCACATAAACTGCTTTATAAACTGGAATTCAAAGTTTGTCTATCTTTAGCTTATTTTTAAGCCTCTGACACTGAACATTTGAGGATAATAATTATGGAAGATAGGAGACACAACAAACAGGAAGAGAGAAGTAAAAGTTGAAAGCTTGTGAGGGAAAGTCTGATGGCATTTGCTCTACCTGTCATTAATCTTGATGTTTTGGTCAGTCTGTGGGTCATACATGAATCTCATCAGCTGCAGGTGGAGGATCGGAGGGAAGGTCAGGAACTTAACACCTTTCTCTGCTTCCTGTAGCACAAACAGATGCGGAAGTTATGAGGTCAGAAAGTTGCACACTAACAATTTAAGCAAAACAAAACAATTACAAGCCTTTATTTTAGGGATAAATTCACTGCAAAACATTTTTACTATGTTTTAAGCAGCTCTATATTTCATATTTGTAAAGGAAGACTAACTAGAGGCTAGACTAGACTTACTAGAACTAACTGGAGGAAAATACTAAAAAATACTCAACAAAATAAAAAAGCACACAAAAAAAAACAAACAAAGAGAACCATTTTCTTACAATTCTGAAGGCTCACCTGAAGGCCGTGCTCTCCTGCATCATATTTGTTGTCTCCATCTAACTGTTCGGTTGCAACATAGTCCTTGAAAGACTCAAAAACTGGAGAGAAAAAAATTGAACTCAATTTAAAGGACATCATGCTAAACCAACAGATTCATTAAAAAATGTCCTCTACAGAGAAATTTGGATGGTGCAGCAGCACAAAAACATAAAACTAACTTTCTATCCTTCTTCTTTGTATACTACTTACTGTTTTTCTTTCCTTTTATGCTAAGCTGAATGTCATAGTAGTCCTCGATCCGCTCAGACCGGTAGTCCACATGCTTGCATTGAATGTATGACTGGAAAAGGAAACCAATACAGAGAATATTTAGACAGTCTGGTCAACTTCATGTCACATTATTTACAAGACTTACAATTTAAAACTAAACTTGTGAATATTAAACAGAAGAAGTGAACCTAGATTCAGACTTTAAAAAGGCTTGAAGGCTATAATGCTCGTCTTGATTAAACAATAACTTAAAGCAACAAACCAGAATGTAAAAGAAGACAAAAAAGGCGAAATTCTTACCACCATCTTTCCTCTAAAGAGTTTGGGGATCGTCCCCTCAACACAAGTTCCTTTCATCTTGTTCTCCACATTGTCTAACAGCTGGAACACACATGCCATCAGTCATCAGTTTTCATCAATCTTACACGTTTCGAAGCATTGATAAGAGGACTCACCACTCTGCAAAGCTCCTGAACGTCATGTTGCATGAAACTGTCAAGTGTTTCCCACCTTCAAGCAAAACACAAAAGTCAGGTTAGGCTTTTGGAATGAATTTTGGAGAATTTAAGCACTAAAGATGTTCGTTTGTGCCACTAAATGTCATTTCCATATCTTCAGATCACAGGTTTAAAGTGATTGTAACCAAGGCTCTAAATAAAAACCATTATAATTCAATCTACAGGGAAAAATAAAAGCTCAATGCATTTTTATTTATTTGCCTTCTTTTGATTTATGTGTTTGAGCAATTCACTACTTTTCCTATGAACACTTCACTTATTTGGAACACCAAATCCAAAATATTACAGAGTTTGTTTATGTACAACAAAAATTAAAAAAGGAGGTAAAGAAAAGAATTAACATGACAAAAAAAATTTAAGACAAATGTATAATTTATTATATGTCTTCCTCTTCTTTAAGTTGTGTTTAAATACTCATGTCATAAATGAAAGTAGAAATAATTTAACCGCTGATGATTCCTTTGGACAAGAATTTGAGGAGAAAAAGAAATACCCAAAAGACTTTGTGAGCTTCTTGGTTCCGACTGGCTTGTCGCTGTGTTGCAGTTCATAGAAAACCCTCTGCAGCGCCAGCGGAACGCTCTTTGACGAGTCATCTCCTTCTGTGGGCATCATGTACACCGCCTGGACAAAGAGCATTAAAGGGAATTGTACTAAACCTTACAGTGCGGAACAAATTAAAAAATAAAAATAAAAAAATTTGGACTAATTAAAATCAATAACAAATAAGCTTCAGGTTTGAACTGCAGAAATAGCAAAAAAAGGAAAATGACGGAAATTGTTAAGTTCAAAAAAGGTGTTTAAGTTCAAACAAAGAAATGGAAAAAAAAGATCCTAGGTATTTTGTTAACTAAAGCCAGAAAATTAAGAAAACGTTTTTTTTTTTTTAAAACCACATGAAGTCGTACCCGCCGTAGCTGGTTAGTGAAGAAAAGTGTTTGAAGGAGACTGTTCATATAGCAAGTCGCTCCCTGGTTCTTTAATCCAACGTAGCCAGTGTGTTTCTTAGAGTCCCAGCTGATTTAAGGTGGACAAAAAGTTGAGATTTTTAGATAAAAATAACATTTCATTGAAAATGAACAGTAACAGAAAACGCTAATGAGAACATACGCCACTCCGTGTGGGGCATCGGCCTGGACATAAACTTCAAACGTGACTTTATCGTCTTCAATGAAGCCCCTTTCTGGATCAGTCACATCCTGAAAATCAACATTTATTAAATTAACAGAAGAAAGCAACTTCTGCTGTCAATACTAGTATTCATGACAATATTCTACCAACAGACTGACAAATAAATAATAAATGACTTAATACAAAAAGTTCAGGATAGACAATCTCTGCTTTATTCAAAGTTGCATTATAAACCATTCCTAAAACATGATGGAGTCTGATACTCACACTCCAGGACATGAAGTTGGAGAAACCCCAGTCGTTCTCTTTGTGGAAGAAAAGGTGACTAATTCTGCGACTGAATGACTTCTCATCGTCTTTGTAGTTGATGATTTTCAGCATGGCCTGAGCGTGGCAAGACCATGACCTTAAACCCAAAACATGCATTTTATCTTAAACACAGTCATTTTGAACACAGAAGAGGCAACATTTTAAAAAAATTTACTTTAATGTTTGTGCAAGAAAGTGTTTATTCAGAAAGCCTTTGTTTAATCTAGAAAAGTGACCGAAAACATTTCCCTCGCAACAACAGATCAACTTTTGTAGAGTTTTAACACAATAGTACAAAAAAATTATAAAATGTGTACATTTTCTAAACCAGTTTCTGTCCCTTTTGGGGTCATGAGGACATCGGTGTCTAACCCGACCACTCACGGGCGAAGACAGGGCACACCCTGAACAGGTTGCCAGTCTGTCGCAGGGCCACAATCACACACCCATACACACTTGCATTCATACGTAGGGACAATTTAGAGTTAACAATTAACCTATGAAGCATGTTTTTAGACAGTGCGAGGAAGCTGGAGTCCTCAGAGAAAACCGATGCATGCACGGGGAGAACACGTAAACTCTCCACAGAAAGATCCCCCTTTGGTGAAATGATAAAATTATAGTGATAAACACATTCATTTAAATTAGTAAAACCAAGAGACCCAAAGGTGATCATAGTTTTTTTTTTTTTTTTTTTAAACGAAGATACTTTCAAACCCCCTCAATCATAAAGACACGTACGTAGAGTCGGACTCTGCGTTGCACTGCAGAAAGAAGCCCACGCTCTTCTGGTGGGGTCGGTCGGGGTAGAACCGTGGCATCACCATTATTTTCCAGGGAAGGTTCCGTACAAAGCAGGACGGGCTGAGCACTGACTCACTCAGGCGGCTAAAGCGCTCCACCACAAACCGGAAAGTCGCTTCCGACCTCCAGCTGGTGTCTGCAAGAGGAAGGAAACACAAGTGGAAAACTAAGGAAAAAACAGTTACTTCTATAATACACCCCAAAGGACGTTAAATATGATACTAACAAGTATTGTGATTCCAAACAAAGTATATATATAACATTATAATATATGGATGTGCAGAACCAAACTATCACAAAGTACAACAACAATCATGAAACTTCATTTCAAACGACGAAAACTAGTCTTAATCTTATTTACAGACATTACGGTAGTAAATTTAAGCATTAGGTCTGCATGTTCGTGCTTCATTTGGACAATAAAAGGGAATTCTAAATAGATGTTTAAACTAAACTAAAATTCTTCCCAAAACAATTAGTACATTCAAACAAGATGGAAATAAAAGCATTCTAGTGTTTTGTTTGAATCATACCATCTTCCATATCCTCTTCTGTATTGTTGTGTCCATCTGCCATAGCCACATTACCATTGATCACGGGGTTGGCCGGGATTCTTGGAGGGTCGTCTGTTTCCCCAGCTAGACAGCAAAGGGACACCAGGGTTCAAAAGTCAATGGATGGAGGAATGTGAGCTTTGATAGCACAGAATAAGACTTTTCCCAAATAAAGGGGAGGCAGCTAATGTCACACTGCATTAATTTTAATCTTTAACATATCAGACATAGAAGCTGTTTGATTGGCTTTAAACTGGCAGAATTCTGGCTATAGCTTCTGTTGTACTACAGCAGCAAAGGCTGTTAAAAAAAAGGCTGAATATTTATTGATACAAAGCAGGGTTATCGTGTTTGTCATTACTGAAAAAGCACATCTGCACAGACATCAACTATTCCAGCTGAACAAGGGTCAACAGTCTGTGTTTAAAACCAACAAGTTTCTAATCGCACGTAAAGAAAAAAGGGAATGAGGACAACAAAAAAGCTACAGATCATAACAGTGATGGCAGATAGAGACAAACACTTTAGTATATCAATCTGACAATAGATTTTTTTTTTTTTGCTGCCCACTTCCAGAATCAGAACTGTGTATGCAGCACTTCTGGTCAACATTACTGAGCATTTCCTGTAGATGACTGACCTTCTTTCACAAGTGGATTACACCTGATTAATGAAGTATGTTTGATGCATGACACAATTGATCCATCCTGAAATCTCTGACAAATCTATATTTTACATGGGAGAAGCTTGATTTTGTTATGGAAAAAATCTGTTCCAAAACAGCCAATGATGTGAAAAGGCAAAAGTTTCAGCCAATTTTTTTTGGCCTGAAGAGTGGTGTTGCTAGAATACACTAAAAAAAACAAGAAAATACAACTAAAATTTTTTTTAGAGCTTTGCTAACTTTGCTAACACAGGTGGGCCACATCTATGATTTTGTAATGCCTGACACAATTTATTAGTATTTTAAGAATGGACAGGTAGATTATATTGGGAAAAGCAGAAGATACCATATACATTACTAAATAAAAGATGCAGTGAGCTTTCACCACTCTGTACTTAGTTGACATTAGGTGAAAGGGGAGTAAATCCGATTGTGCAGACAATTTTCTGCATTAACTGATCACACGTGTTGTTACTAGCTGGCATTGATTTCAAATCAAACACTAAACAAAACACAGATCATTAAAAATGGCGAACTCCACGCCTGTTGGTCTGGCATACAATGAAGCACCAAATCCCCGTGCTACCCCCTGATTGTGCGAGCCAGGCGACCGCAGCACCGACTACCGTTACTTGTGCAAGCTCTATCGCACGTTTTTTTTTTTTATTCTTTCCCTCAATTAACACCGCAATGCTACAAGTTAAGACGCAGATTCTCAAGGAAAAGTGTGTTTGAACACAAAGTTAAAATACGTTTCTTCAACCATTATTGCACTAACGAGCACACGTGTTTTACCAATGACGTTAAAGTAGAATAGGGCTGACGCATTTGAGCTCCCGTTAGCTAGCTAGCGTTAGCCAGACATTTATTTATGTGCAGCCTTTCATTAAGTGACGCTGGGTGTAATACAAAGTAATATACAAACGTAAACGCATGCGTTAAAGTATTTCTGGGCATTTTTTTTACTATATTTGATTTTGAAAGCATAACATAATATACGTTACCTTCACAATCAAGGCCTTACACTCAAGCATTAGCCAAGAGATACCAAATACAAGCCACCATTTTGGAACGCCACACACCCCCTCCATCATTAGCATAAGCTAACTAGCATGCTAACTAAAGAATACACAAAAAGAAGTGGGCCTGGGAGCTAAATGGCTAGCTTAAGGTTAGCCAGGACGCTGTCCATTGCTTCGTATATTTTAAAACTAAATTTCCACTTGAGGATAGACGAAGATACAACGTCGATATAACATACATTTTTACCTCACCAGGTGAAATACACGAGTGAGTCCGCGTTGACATATTTTACTTGTGTTTCAGAAACCGCATCGGGAGTCCAAGCCTACAAAACAAGGTGCTAGCAGTAGCACCTCGGTCTTTACGCGCTATCGTGATTTTTTTTTTTTTTACCGTAATTAAAATGTGGAATATTTGGCCGTTAGGAAACAGCAAAATGTAACTTTTACTTTTAGAGCAGAAAATGTTACCCATTAACTCTAGAATTAAAGTGCTAACTAACAGAAGAAATAAAGTAAGCAAACGCAATATACCTATTAACTGGTTCATGAACCATTAATCAATTTGTTTACAAATATTTAGGTTAACAACAAGCACATACCCGGGTATTGTTAAAGTAATAAACTGCAATCTGAATACAAATTGTGACAGATAAGTTGTCACGGCACTGACTGAATCGCGAGGGGAAAAACTGTTTATTTAAACTAGGTTCAGCTCAGAATGAATGGTTTATGTACCCGATCGTTAGGAAAAACGTCAAATCTCGTTTAATAACCGTTCAGTCCAAGAATGCGAGGAATTCTTTACAAAAATGTTTGCTTATCTTGCATGATGAGAGCAAAATCAGCACAAAAAAAGATAGTAAAAGAAGAAGAAAAAGGGGGAAAATGCAGCCGGCTAACCCAGACAGCGCCAGGCCTTGTTGTTTACTGTAACGTTAATCGCAGCTCCAGCAACGATTTCCCTACTAATTTTTCGTGCAACTGTCAAATCGCAGCTGGAATTTTGCAAATATCTCGTTCACACCTATTGGGGTCATTCCTTACCTTCCATCTCCATGTCCTCTGGCTCACTGAGCTGCTGCTCGCCGGCTTTCTGCTGTTGCTGCGTGTGGTGGTGATTCATGTTGGCAGCTGCCGTTGTGGTCGTGATGCGGTGCACCTTGCTATCTCTTTTATCCTCGACCTTGTCCAGGGTCGGTTCGGTTGGGAACCGGGTTCTGGACTGTTGGTGAGGCGTGGTGGGATGCGGAGGTGGGGTGGACAGGTCGAGCCCTGGCGGCCGGGCCTGCTCAGTTACGACCTCGGCCTTGTCCGCTGTCAGCGCCGGGGAGTGAGGAGGGGAGGTCGGTGGGGGAGCGGGTAGAGAAACGCGGACGTATTTGCTCGCTATTCGCCCAATCTCGGCGCCTTTGGTGGATGCGAGTAGCTTGGTTGACGGACGAAGCTGAGCTGGGGCACCAAGGACGGAGGCCCTCAGAAATTAACCAAGCCAATCCGGTTTTACCCCGGGAAATGAGGAGCTGAAAGATAACTTATAGCACTACTTGCAGTTTGAAGCATAAATACCCTGTGTAATGACTAGCGCTAAGCTACCAGATACGAGGCAGCCAGATAGCGATAAAGGTGCAACAATGAAAACAAATGTTCATTTGCTAGGGAGGCATTTACCAACTTTGCCTGCCAGATCCCCAGTCAGTGTGCTCCTCCGATTGTCCCTCGTCTGGGGGGAAACGAAGGAAAAAGCTATCCATTCAAACCAGTTTCCATAATGGGAACGTGAACTTGGAAGTTCGCGGAGACAGGCCCGACATAAAACAATTCCCCCTATCCGCCCCTAACAATATAAACCACCGCACGCGGCGCCTGGCTGCATTTTAACTGACCTCGCTTTTCTTGTGAGGAATGTGCCCGGTCATGCAACACTGCGCGGCTGCGGACCCGCTCCTCTCGCACTTTGTGATGTGTTGAGTCTGAGCTAAATCTCAAAATGGCGGTCGCGCTCTTCTCTGAAATGTCACATCCGCATGGAGTTCCAAACACGGACCATACCCGGCCCGTTCAAACTACAGGGAAAGCCAGATGATGATGATAATAATAAAAACAATACATTAATAATAGTAGCAATAATAATAATACATAATCATAATTTCTGTATTCATATGTGAAATATAAATCTATATGTTTCTATGTAAAAAAAATTACAGCTTTTCACTATTATTCAATTTGGCTAATTTAATGCTAATTGATTTATTATCTTATGTGGACAATATCTAGACCTGTATATTTTGAAAATAACTGGTTGAAAATAAAATAAAATAAAAACAGGTACATTTTATTTGAATACTCATTTGAAAACTATTATACCATGATATGCAATTATAAAACCAATACACAATAATGTAACAAAAATTATGAACAAAATTTAATATCCTAGATATTCATCAGCAGTCACTATGTTTCACATTATTATGCCACCAAACATTGATTGATTGAATGATTGATGAATGATTGATGGATGATGGATGGATGGATGGATGGATGGATGGATGGATGGATGGATGGATGGATGGATGGATGGATTGAGTAGCAGCAAAGAAAATCAATATTGAAGTGGTTGAGCGGTGTCCTTACTTATAAGGTTTTAAGTATAAGAAAATTAAACCAAGATCCCAAGATGGTAGGTATCCTTGTCAACAAAAGATCTTTGTTTTCACAGGTCTTTGTTTCAAGTGGTGCTGTTGAAGCTTTAAAGAAAATAAAAATTAAAAAACAATGTCCAAAAGACTGGCAATTGTCTCTGACTGTCCTATTAAAAACAAATAACTGTTGCCTTCAAATTGAATGTCTTGATTTCTCCTGCTTTAAAGGGTAATATTTTCATCATTTTTGATGATTTTGTTCAGCTGCTTAGTACATTCTGCCTAGTTTTAATTTTTATTACAGGTACATGAAGTTGGAAGTGGTTGATGAAACAGTCACCTTGTCACACTAAGATCAGGGGCCTCATTTATAAAACTTTGCGTAGGATTTGCGTCAGAAGTGGCGTACGGATGAAACATAGGAGTTTGGAGGGCACAGTGTGGGCATTACTAATGCCAAAAAGGCACTTGAGTGGCAAACGGTGGCAGACGCCGTAAATGCTGTAGCCTCACAACCTCGGACCGTGGCCGAAATAAAGAAGAAATGGTCGGACATCAAAGTCGAGGCAAAACAACGTCTAGCGCTCCATCGCCAGAGTGTGTCTGCCACGGGTGGGGGAAAGGGGCCACCGGAGCTGACCCCTCTTATTGAGAGACTGGCGGCAATTATTGGGGAACCCCTATTAAGTGGAGTGGTGACTGAGGCGGAGGGGGACACTGACGCACCAGATGCACCGGGTGACACAGGTAAGAGAAATAACTAAAATGAATGCACTCAAGTCACATGTATACAGTTTATTAATATAGAACAATTTTATTTTAGTTGCCGGGTGTTCCAGCGAGGCCAGTGGTTACGATGCTGCAGCTGAGCAGACGTCTGGACCCAGCGTCTCCACGGCACGCGGCTCTCAACCCTCCAGCAGTGGACGTGTCCTCACCGATGCAGTCCTTGAAATGCAGAGGGAAGTCATTAGTTCAATCAGAGAGGTGGTCCAAGGAGTTGGGCGAAATCAAGACTGCCCTGACTGAAATAAAAGGCACGATGAGGGAATACTTGAATAAATAATATTTTCCACACTTTTTGTAGTTCTTTACAAGCGACGCATCACTTCCAAACGCTGGCGCACAGCAGCAGCGTGTTTCTTCCATCTGCCGACGGTGTCGCCATTTCTCATTTCACCCGTTTTTGTGCGCACGCGTGGGTCAGAGCTTGCGTGAAGGACCGCACATTTTCCCGTCAAGTTTGCTTTTTATAAATATCAACTATTGCGTAGAGAGCGGCGTACGCCTTCTTTTGTGCGTACGCAACGTTTATAAATGAGGCCCCTGGTCAAGTTTTTCAGTAGTCTGTAGTTTTGTATTCTCCTGTTGGAAATACAAGATCATTGTTGAAAATTAGATTACACATGCTGTACCATGTGTTTCTCCAAAACCTGTCACTGTCATTCCTCATTAACTCCTGGAGGAAGCAACAAAATGTGTTCACTGGCAGGGATTTATAGAAACAATTGAGCAAATCTGTTTTTCTTGAAGTTCTGTCTACGTTTTGTTTTTTAGAGATCACTCTTATGTTTTTTCGTTCACATTGTAATAGTTCAAATTGAAGGAAAGAAGGGGCTGTGAATCTGACAGTCTGCAGTGGAGTTTCAGTCAGGAATCCTCTACTACTAAATCTTTGTTCTATGTTGTTTGCACAATAAAGTTTCTTGCAGTGCTTCTGATTGGTGCTGTGATGTATCTAAAGGATGGATGCTAAACCAGGCAATTGTGGGGATATCCACCTGGAGATTTTAATTTAACTCAATTGAGTAAAAAGTGCCAAAGACAATAAAGCACTTACCCCTGACACTTTAGCAAGCAGTCTCAAAATGAGATTATGGTAGTTGCATCAAGGTGCAGAGAAGATGGAGGACTTGATGGCATTAAAGTAAACAGGTTTCTGATTTTTGGAGGGATGTTGTCTCAATATGTGTTTGCACTAAAGGCCAATAATGTTTCAGATTAAATCAACTTTTTTTTTTTCTGTAAATAAGGCCTTAGTAAGCTACTTTTGATTTTTGCTGATCACGAGGTTGCTGTCGAATCCAATAGTACAACTGTAGAGCTTCTTGTTACGGTATCTCAGGATGACCCAAATGCAGGACCAGACTCCAAGGTTGAGAAAAAAAATCCAGAGGTTTTTAATAAAAAAAACCCCACCACACTAGGTGGGAAAAACCTCCATAACATAACAGGACTAGGAACCAACATGATACAGACCAAACAAGAAAACACACTCCAACACAGAAGGCAGAAACAGACAGACTTAAATAAATTAACCTAACTGCAGACAGCTGAGTGCCACACATGGAGAACACCAGGGGAAGGGGCGGGCCTGTAGACTGTGACACTTCGGGTGTTTGGTAATTCTGTCTTTGTAACAGGCTGTCCGTCCAATTGGAGAGAAAGTTTTAATTGAACTTTGTTTAACATAGATTTTGTGATAATTTGACCAATGTTAGAGGAAGAGCTTTGATCACAGCATCATATTGTTTCCAATCTGGTAACTGAAATTTGGAACAAAAGTTTTCAAACGTCAAAATATTATAGAACATATAGACCAAAAATTGAGCTTATAAGTGAGTTTCCAGTATTTAGTTGTTGTTGATGAAAGGCAGAAAGTTTGATTGGCCGTCTCTTCAGGTCATGGCCACATCTCAGCAGAAAGTTAATTCCACCTACATCTACAAATATCTTAGAGGGAAATTGATACTAAAAACCCTTTTTATTCTTTAAGAAGGATCTCAGATTTAGTCGTACCATCTAAACATTCAACATCAATAGCTTTAAGTCCTCCCTCTTTATAAACCGTTAGCATCACACTTTTTCTGATTTGAGTTTTTTATTTTGCCCACAAGTGGCTGGGATAGGCTCCGGCAGCCCCGTGACCCCGAAAGGGATAAAACGGCAGAAGATGAATGAATGAATGATTGAATGAATGTATGAATGAATGAATGAATGAATGAATGAATGAATGTATGAATGAATGAATGAATGAATTCATTCATTCATACATTCATTCATTAGTTTTTTTTTTATTTCCAAATGAACCTAAAGTTAACTTGAATTATATCTTTAATTGCAGGTTTGGTGGAAGGATAAAGAATGTGCTAGGTTGATTAATCTTGATAGGGATTCCATTTTTACTAGAAAAACTCTACCCAGAATAGAAATATCTTGTTTAGACTACACATTTAGGTTTCATTTGCACTTATCTATAGTTTTCCAAAAGTTTAGATTCTCTAATAATTTGGTGTGCACACCGGGATATTTAACTTTAGATTCAACAGGGATGTTATTAAGTGTTATTAGAGTGGAGTCTGTTATTGGCAATAACTCACATTTTTTTTAGATATAGTTACAGACCAGAAGCTCTGGAGAAAAAAATCTATTAAATGTAGAATCATAGGAATCTGACTGCTGTTCCTCATAAAAATGAGTGATTGCTATTTCTTGGGCTAAACAATTGAGTTTCTTAAATTATATCCCTGTAATGTGTTGTGATTAAATGGATAAAGTTGGGTCCTAAAACCAAATAAATCTAGAGTTTGAAAAATGAATTGATGCGTATACTCTTGTGACTGCCAGATAGATATTAAAAATAAACAAGGAACAAAATGAAGCCTTTGTCTTTAATCAGGTTGTTGTATTCTAACAGGTCCACTATGAGGCGGAAGTTATTATAAATTGATAGGCCATTCAAAAGGCCAGATTGAGTATCAGAAATAATCTGGAACATTCCAGTTTTCATTCTAGTGGCAAATATATGGGTTAAGATTTTATAGCAGGGTTATTGCGGATTGTCAATCCGTTAAGGATCTTTGCCAGGTTAAGGAATGAGAGTGATGATGCCTTGCTTCATAGTGTATAAAAGCAACATAGCAACATCATGTCACATTTTATTATTTTTCTTTACTTTCTATTTGTTTGTAGGATAATAACTGGTCATTTTCACCATAATTCTATCAATTAAATAAATGACATGTATAACAGGCGTAACTACTTGTAAATCTTATTAATAATAGCTTTTTAAATCATATTTTTGATAACTTTTTTTAAACAACTCTATAACAAGCTTTTTTAATGTTTTGCTCCTTTGTGAAAATGTCCGGATGGGCATCGTCATAACCCAATTCTGCAGTGAAAAACAGACCCAAAGCCCGCCCCTTGGCGTTAAGATGACCAATTGGATTTTAGAGATTGGGTTTGATGGGCGGGATCATTCACACATCATGTTTGTCTGCATTCTATATATCCAGTCGTCGGCAAGTAGGAAAACTAGCTAGGCTTATCTCAGTATTTACTTGTACAGAAGTCATAAACCAACATTTCGAAAACGGGGCTCAAATTCTGATAGAGTTTGGGGTCATTAAATGGAGGAGAAGAAAGAAGACGGAGATTCGGAAATACAGGAACACGGACCGGAGCATTGGTTCTCAAAATGGGAGCGGCAGTGTTTGGCCGAAGCAGAGCAAAGAGACCTAAGCGAAGAGGAGGCCGACAACAACCAGGATAAACTGTGGCATCTGTTTCAGAACTCCGCTACTGCTGTCGCACAGTTGTATAAAGGTTTGGAGGGCAGCTATTTCTTGACGTATTTTCGTTTTCGGACACACGCTTTGTTTATATGCTATCGGTTTGTGTAAGCAATCTGGCTACAAAGCCACCACACTCACAGGGAACTAACGTTGGCATAATTGTTGGTTAAATGCTAGCTAGCTTGTCGGCTAGCTGGTGTTGTGCCAAGATAATATATGTGCTATAAAATAATCAACGATGTTAGAACGAAGTCGTGCCGCGACAGGGGAAACAAATTCCGTCAGGGGAAACATATCTTGGTATAACACCTGTACCAAGAATGTAACATTGTCAGATGACTTTTCTTTTTTGTCTTTTAAACAGACGCAATTACTCATAAATATCAGATTCTGAACCAAGTATGACGCTACGTTCCCATTTGTAAAGCAGTAGCTTTGAAATAGCAACTATGTTGCTGACATTAAGTTAGATTGCAGCAAACGTGCTAGCCAGGCTGGTTAGAAGAAAATGGCGATGGAAACAACAACCCTAGCTTCGAGACATGCTCAGCTGACAATCTTAACATCTGGTACACAAGTTACACGTGGCCGTTAAGTTAAAGTGCCTTTTACCCCACAAATGAGTAGTCGACCGAGAAGAGAGAGAAAGGAGTGAGAATTGGTTTAGCTAAAATTGTAATCAGAAGATCATCTTCTGTTCGTTGCGGTGTCACCGCCACTTCAGTCATTGTTTGACTTGATGTGTTTTTCATTGTAGCCTGACTTTTTTGCGAGTAAATTAGAAGCTTTCTTGTGAAATTGTGTAGTGGAAGTAATTTTCCGTATTCCATCTCTCACAGACAGGGTTTGCCATCAGCAGGGCCTGTCATTGTGGGTGCCATTTCAGAATGCAGCTACAGCAGTGACCAACATTTACAAAGGTAACTGAACAAACACATTTTCATAGGTTTTATGGTTATAAAGATTGTTAACAACTGTTTGGACCCTTTACTCTCTGGTTGTATGTTTACTTGACATGCTTTATTGAGACAGTATTTAGACAGTTTAGATCTTTATTTTTTTTAAATCGATCAGTTGGCTACAGAAATTAATTGTTTTGCTTACTGTACATAAAAATCTAATTTTCTTTTTTTTTTTGTAAAAGACTATTTTGTGCTGTGCCACTTTAAATATATTTGTTTATTATTGTTCTAGCTTTACAATTTTGATAAAAATGTAAATATAGTGTAACATTTGAAGAATTTGAACTCTGTTGTTGCTATCATAAGGTTTGCAGATCTAGGAATTATTTTTAAATGTTTATTTATAAATTTGTTTTTTAACCACTTTACACTGGAACGTTGGCTCCAGTGTTGTAATTCTTTTTACTTCAGTAACTCTTGAAGCTTTTACAGAATTAATGTAATTCCAGTGGAGAAAAGCAGTGTTGCGCTTGAACGCACATTGAAAGTTAAACCAGTTCAACTTTGACCAGGCAGCAACTTGGACTTGGTAGTGATGAATGGATGGCATCCCTTTTTATTTTACGGATGTGCCAACCATTTGGAAATTTATCATTTAGGAAAAATTGATAATTGCATTTTGTGCCTGGTCAAAAGACGGTTATCAGAATACTGGTGTGAAGTAAAAAGCTTCACCATTTCGCACCAAGCTTCTTCCAACCGTGGGTGGCGGACATTCGCTAGTAAACAGTAGAAAAAGACAAAGAAGAAGCAGGCCCTCCCCACTTGTCCAGTGTGAACACCCTGTGTTACTGAAACGGGCATCGCATGTCCGGTGTGCTGTAGCTTTACAGTAGTGAAGTGTTTACGCAATCCATGAAAATCAGCTGATTCTGTTGTAAAGAAAAGCAGCTTTGCACTGATTCGCAACACTTCACGTTCATAAATTGTTGCATGTTGGTGCAAAGCCAATATGAAAAGCCGCTTTCTCTGCATCATAATCAGTTTACGGTGATTGCAGGAAGGGTTAAGGATTTATGGTATAAAAGAGCACATGTGTGTAGGTGTCCCCAGCAAAGTCTCTGTGCTATGTCAGAGATGCTATGCGGCTGTTTGTTGATTTCTGAAATGGGGATCAGATATGATGGTTTTCTTGTTGTCATGTATCATGTCAGAGAGTGTAGAAGCCCACCAGAGAAGTTTTGATCGGGGTATCCAGATTGGTCACCAACGCCGGAATAAGGTGAGTCACAGTCACTACAGACCATTTGGTCTTCATATGAGGTGTTGTCACAAATCAAACATGGTGAAAGACCTACTCTGGCCATCTTTTGACCCATTTTCATTGTTTCCAGTGTTTTTTTTTTGTTAAATAAAAATTATGTCATTTTTTTTTTGCAAAAATAAAAAAAACCTGTTATTTTCTAGGACATAGTTTCTGTAGTTTCGGCAGTAGTTCATTAGAAATTCACCTCTGAGTTGTGAGGGGCTGTCTGTACAAGACCCATTTCATTCTTAACCACTCGCATACATACATTCTCACCCTTACATACATTCTCTCTCTTACATTAACATATTCTCACACTCGTAATGTCTATATATAGATGTGAAAGAAGTATATATGTGTGGGAAAGAAGTATTTTTTTGTCTGAGTACAGTGGAAACAGAAGGCAGATGATTTCTTGTGCTGTGATTGGCTGAGAGGCCGCCACATGCTTACATGACTAGACCAGTCGGTAATTCTAGCAGGTGGGACTGAAGCCAACCAGAAAGTAACAAACTGACAAATCTGGGGAAAGTGAATTTTTTCCCCCAAGTTTGTAATTTAAAAAAACCCCAGATGGTAATGTCATCTCTTTGGATGCTTCTGATATGTTTATTGACAGCATTGTAGTTAATTAGAAACACACCTATGGATATATATTAGGGCACATTTGTTAAAGTCCCATTATCTGTCACACAACAAGGTGTGTGAAATTTGTTCTCTGCATTTGACCCATCCCCTAGGGGAGCGGTGAGACACAGCTGATACCTTTGAACTCCAAACCTTCCATTCACATGGCGGACACTCTACCACAAGGCCACTGAGCTGGTCAGTGGCCACGTCAGTTAAACACACTTGCTTGTTTATAAAACATAATGGGACATTTGAAAGAAATCAGTCAAGATATTGGGAAGACAATTGTGGATTTGCACAAGTCTGGTTCATCCCTGGGTGTAATTTCCAGATGTTTGAAGGTTCCACGTTCATCTGTTCGAACAATTGTACGCAAGTATAAACATCATGGGAATGTCGAGCCATCGTATCACTCAGGAAGGAGACGCGTTCTGTGTCCCAGAGATTTACCTATTTTGGTCCGATATGTCCAGAACAACCCAAGGATGAAGGCAATAGGTGCTGTGAAGATGCTGGCTGAAGATGGTAATAATGTGTCATTAATAGCGAAACGAATACTGTACAGACATGGGCTGAAAGGCTACTTTGTCAGGAAGAAGCCATTACTCCAAAAGAAGCATAGAAAAGTCAGATTATAGTTTGCCAATGCTCACAAGGATAAAGATTTAAATTTTTGGAGACATGTCCTGTGTTCTGACAAAACTAAAATTGAGCTGTTTGGCCACAATGACCATCATTATGTTTAGAGGAAAAAAGGGGAAGCCTGCAGACCTCTGGACACCATCCCAACTGTTTAACATGGGGGTGGTAGCATCATGTTGTGGGGTTGTTTTTCTACTGGCAGGACTGGTGCACTTCACAAAATACATGGCATCATGAGGAAAGAACAGTATGTGGAAATATTGAAGAAACATCTTAAGACATCAGCCAGAAAGCTGAAGCTTGGGCGCCAATGGATCTTCCAAATGGACAATAACCTGAAATATACTGCCAAACCGGTTACAAATGGCTTATAACATATAACAAAGTCAATGTTTTGGAGTGGCCATCACAGAGCCCGGATCTATATCCTATTGAACATTTATGGTCAGAACTGAAAAGGCATCTATAAACTTGGCTCAGTTACACCAGTTCTGTCTAGAGGAATGAGTCACATGTTCTTAATGGGATTAAGATCTGGGGAGTCTCCAGGCCATGGACCCAAAATGTTAACGTTCTGGTCCCCGAGCCACGTAGTTATCACTTTTGTCTTATGGCATGGTGCTTTTTTTTTTTTTGACTGTATGTGAGCGCGAGAATGTATGTATGTACGAGTGAGAATGTATGCATGTGCAAGTGATTGTAAGTGAGAATGTATGTTAATGTGAGTATATTTATATATGTGTGAGTGAGAATGTAGGTCTGTGAGTTGTTCAGAATTAAATATCTTGCATGGCCCCTCATAAAGAGCATGTGACCCACCCAGTGTATTTTTACGAACAGCCTTTTTTTCCTTTTCTTCTGATTCACAATTTAGAAAAAAATAACAGAAATGTAGTTTCAAGCTTAAATATATGTCCTCCATCATAAAAAAAAATCACAGAAGAACATATTAAAATCACAATTTTCATCAGAGTGGGTCTTTAACAAAAGAGATTTCAAAACTGTGTCTAAAAGTGACACATTTGTTGACCTACAGGACATGTTGGCATGGGTGAAAAAGCGCAGAAGAACCATCAGAAGAGAGGATCTCATCAGTTTCTTGTGCGGCAAAGTGCCTCCTCATAGGAGTACCAGGACCAACTCTCGACTGGCTGTGGTGGCCCCCAGCAGGGCCAATTCACCTGTGGAGACCGGCTCATCTGTGGAGGCAGACCTGGAGCCTTTCAGAGAGGCCATAGCTCTGCATGGTAAGCAAATCATAGCCTTGTCTGGATAAAAACATTTCTGGTGTTTCATAAAAAAAATCTTTTAGAGTGATTGTTGAAGTTACTAAACTGTCTCCAATTTGTTTTGGAGCCTTCAGAGTTATCTTGGTGAAGATAAAAGTGGAGAAAAGTCCTCTTAATTCTTTGCTGTGGCATTAGAAGGCACTTAAAAAGTTCACATGGACTTTGGCCTGTCCTCAATAGTGTGTTTGTGTGCGATACTATGTCCTCTAGTTATCCTCTGTCATATGGTGCATAGATAAGTATGTTTTGCTTGGCTGTGGAAGGACGGGCCTGCCCTGCTGTAGTGATGCAGCGTGTGAAAGATTTCAGCTCCACGCCAATTCTGTAATGTAACAAAGGCACTTCTAATAAAATTCAATACGAAGTGCCCTGTCATTATATTGATAAAATACAGTTTTGATACATTTTCTATGAACAAATTTTGTTGCATTTATCTCCTATGTC
Source organism: Oryzias curvinotus (assembly GCA_023969325.1). Lineage (NCBI taxonomy): Eukaryota > Metazoa > Chordata > Actinopteri > Beloniformes > Adrianichthyidae > Oryzias > Oryzias curvinotus. The sequence continues at coordinate 19,168,820 of CM043713.1, read as the reverse complement.
TTAAAGTTCGGTCCATGAAAATATATTTAGACTTTAAACTGGTCCACGATTACGTGTAGGCGCCACACGGAACAGCATCATAGCATTTAGCATCAGTGTGTAACAACACACCTGTCTCCAAATCAACTCTTTGCGTTTTTTTTTTTTTTTATGAAGATGCAAGATGAGATGAAGGCGAATCTGCAGCGAGACTGAAGGACAACAGGAAGTTGGAGTTGTCCTTAACATTCAATTTAGTTTTAATATTCCTCTCCCCCTTAGTGTGACCTGTGTTATTATATATTTTATGATTATTTTAATGTTTTGTAATGTATGTAGCCTTTTTTAATCAATAGGTATTTTAAATTATTTTAATTGATCACTCAACTACAAAAACCATCAGGACACATGTCCCATAATGCATTGTTTTGTAGTCATCTGGGCAGCTTTCAGTCAGTTCAGTACTAAATTTCCAGCTGTGTTCGCTCAGGTTGGGGGCTTGATCCCGCCCCTTTCTGGTGACATTTTTGTGGTGATTGACAGGTGATGTTGGAGCAAAAACAAAAATATGTCTCACACCAGGTGATCTGCGCAGCGTTGCGTCGACCTGGGTGATCTAAAACACGCTTATTGTGCATCTTGGTTGCACTTATTTGGTGTCACCAAGATAAATTTCCATCCGTTTTCTTTACTATTTGTACTGTCATGACAGCAATGCTGCTGTCAGTTTAGCTGTTGTTGCATCTTCAAAAGTGCAGAATAAAATGTGACACTGAATTTCAAACAGCACATTGTAATTTCTGCATCTATTATTAAAGTATTTATTAGTAATACAGTGGAAATTAGTAGATTTGGTTAGCATGTTGATTTACGGTATGCGCCCCTAAATTTTCTGGTTGTGCCCCTAAAATTTTCAGTTAGGGGCCACTGTGCTCCTGGTGAAAACAGTTAGTCTGGAGCCCTGCCACCAGATCAATATTTTTCCAAGCTTTAGTTAGAGCCATGTTTTGTGAAAATCTTTTAAGAAATGAGGGAGCAAGCCCGATTTTTGTTGTTAATGCTTGCCTGTCCTAAACTGGCACAACTGGGATCTGTTGACGTGACTCAATGCATAGCAATGCATCTCCCTGTGTATAGCATCAAATAGGCAAAGGCCAACCCAGTAATATATATATAAGCGACATCTGCGCTTTGTGAGAGACAGATGAACTGACTTTACTTCAAACAATAGAATCACAAGAGAGCAGGGACCTGGGAAAACAAAAAAATGGTATAAAACAACAAATTGATTAAATCGATTAATCGCCCAGCTCTAGTCATTAGTATTCTGTGTGATTCAATGGGTTTCAAGTAATGTATTATTTTTTTTGCTGTATTGTGTTTATAAAATGTCTAAACCACAAGAAAAGTTACATCAATTCTTCATTCCAGCTCCACTGTTTATGTTGAAAGTTGAAACTAATTAATGGGAACTTAAACATTCTGGTGAGAAATGAAGAAGTGCATATAACCTGGTTAAAATATGGATAAATATATCTTTCAAACTTGGTTGATGCCAGTTGAAACCAGATGATGTTTTGCCTAAAAAGGTTTCCTTTTAACTCTTTAACACCTTACCTAATACCGTAACTCTTCAACTGTTTACACAATTAACGTAACTCCAGCAGGTTCGGAAGCCAAGAAAAGCAGCTTTGCGCTGAAATGCGACAATTTACCTTCGTGAACTTGCATAACAGGGCAAAGCTGTTTTTCTCTGCCTCAAAATATGATTTGCATTTACAGTCAAAAAGTTGCAGTATATCCATGAGCGGGAGTTATTAAGGTGTTGCCAGCGACAGCTCCAGCGTTAAAGGGTTAAATTCTTGCAAAAATGCTTCAATGAAGGCTATTGCTCAAACATAAGAAATATTCATATACTTTCCAACTGAATCCGAATTCTTCCCCTACCCCTACAGCTCCTCCAATTGTAGGGGCATTTAGTGGGATAGGGTTGTCCGAAATAGTTTTTTTAGGGGCTAACCCTCGCTGCACAGAAGTTTACATTAAAATGTAATTTCTAAGTTATAAAACTGATGTTTTTATGCATTTCCGGGCGCTAGAAGCTCTGTGCTAACATAGCTGACCAGCGACTATTGATGATTTTATCGAGTGAGAATAATGTCGGAATTCAAAGACACAATTTTTCCATAACTGTGTTTGAAGGACTAAAGTAGGGCTAGGGAGAAGCCATATGGATCGTGGAAGAATTTGGATTCAGCCTAAAGGATAAAGTATTATTACTCCGGATGTTTTTCAGCCTCCAATAGCCGTTTTCTTTTCTAGAAATTCTAGAAATGTCGAACGAAAAGACAATTTTGCAGTTACACTGTTTCCAATAAAACACAATTATGCGAATAAACACAAACCAACTCATGCGACGAGTCACTCAAAAACATGGTGATATATGTGAACAATATTTTGATTTACAGCAGATGCATTCAAATGTCTGTCACAGCATTAAGGCCCGTACACACCGGGACGAATTTCGCGCGCGATATTCGCCGACGTTTAACGCCTCCTGACTAAACAAAGGGCACCAATGTGAGTGTGCTCACCGACGTGAAAAAACGCCACGCGTCAAAGTGTCACTTTTAAAAAACGCCTCGGGTTCGTTTTTTTGGTTTGACGCAAAAACTATACAACCAATGAGAATGGCGCTTTAGCACACGTGTCTGGAGCTTCTGAAGTTACAGTAAAACACAACTTGGGGGCGCTCAAACACAAAAATGCCTTTCAGAAATCAGAAAGCCTTTATTGTCATTGTTACACAAGAAACTTGTGACAACGAGATTACCGGTTACCTTTCTGAGCACACATACCAGCGAAGAAGATAGACGCCAAGTAGCGTCTACACCAGTGTTTTTCAACCAGTGTACCGTGGGAGATGGTCAAGTGTGCCATGGGAAATTACCCTCATTAACTGATCTAAAAACATTTACCATCTCCAGGATTTTAGCTCTGTGTTCATCCTAACAGACCCTGATAAAACACTGAGTAGTTAGGAATATGAAAGATCATAAAATACTTTTTTCTTTGTGTTTATTTGATTCTATTAAAGACATTTTGAATGAATGACGGTACCGCTATTTAGCTGCAGCTATAACTGATGGGGAAAAGTCCCGCCCCTTTAACTGTCTCCACCAATCATTCTTGAAGGCTTGATCACATGTCATCAGTCTGACCAATCAGAAGTGGTTAAAGTCTTCACTTCCTTGTTACAATGTAGCTCAAAAAGTCGCTCAGTTCCTACAAAAATACCAACTAAAGCTCTTCGTTAGCGGTGTAGCTTTCCACAGAATCTGGTGTCAGACCGTGGAACAAGTGAACAAAACAATGAAGCTCAGAGAAGAGTCTGTCTGCGGTCGGCGGATTTTCGGCACTACATCTCCCATGATGCATTGGGTTCAAATGACTGTAAGCGCACAATGCGCCTCTCCTCTTAACGTCTTTAAACAACGAACACACATCAAACAGTTTTTGAATCTTTTAACTTAATACATCTTTTAGAAAAAAACAACTGCAGCTTCCAGCTTTTTCTGCCACAATTATCACAAAAATGCATGTGAGAGTGCAGAGGGGCTGTAGATCAATATCTATGAGCTTTTCCTTTTTTTTTTTTTTTTGTTTAGATGCTGGTGTGCCGCGGGATTTTTGTCAAGGTTAAAGTGCGCCGTGGCTCAAAAAAGGTTGAAAAACACTGGTCTACACTGCCGCAAAGAAATAATGACGGACATTCTAAAATATCCCCGAAAACGCTCATGATACATTTTCAGCTCTTGTACCAGTCGATAAAACTCACCATGTTCTTCTCTTCTCATAACTATGGGATGTACCCAAAATCGGCGTCTTTTCCGGCGTCTTTCATCATTCAACAGAACAATAATTTCTTCATCATTGGAACTGTAGATGGAGCTACTGGTGCTTGAAATATTCATGTTTTCTTTGTACAAACACATAGATACTGGCTTTCTTCTTCTGAGTGAAAAGCGACCACCTTGTGTACAGGAGTTTTTCTGTTTTACATTAAGCGCCATCTAATGTCAGGGAATGAAATTGCATGTTGGCTCGGCTCATCGTCAGCGAAAATCGCCTGAGTGTGAACACAAAAACGTGGCGAAAAACGCTGGAGAATAACGCCTGGCGAATATTCGTCCCGGTGTGTACGGGCCTTTACAGCGTACATCATCATCTATGAAAGGAGACGTTGGCGTCTTATTCAGGCTGTGGAGCAGCAAGCTCCTGACACGTGGGAGCAGCTACGAATGAAGCCATTTTGGGAAATAATGGTTGGTGATTTTCCAGAGGAACAGTGGATTCAACAACTCCGCATGACCCACTCAACTTTTGATGAGCTGTGTGTTGCTGTGGGACCTCCTGTGGCGCCTGCTGTGCAATACCCAAGGCAGCCAATTCCTACCAAGAAGCGCATTGCCATCACTATCAACAAACTGGCTACCTGTGCAGAGTTGTTGGTCATGTGACTCATTTAATTTGGAAAAAGTGTTTCCAGAGCAGTGTTGCGAAGTATGTCAATTTTGATATGCTTCAAAAACTACCTCCCCCAATTGCAAAAAAGCATTTCCAAAATTGTCGTGTTTCCGCAAAGCAAATTTATAATCGCAAATCCAATTTGCGCAATTTCATAGTGAATGGAAACACAACTAATGACACTGATGAAAAATGTCAGCAAGGCTCGACATAGTCATTTGTCCTTTTATCACTCTTCTACTCTCCTGCCTGCCCGGAGCACCACGCGGCACGCGCTCACTCTACTTTTTTTTTCCCAACTTTATTGAATGTAACAATTCAATACAAAACAATGTTAAACAGCAACAACGAAGGAACAAGTCAGTGGGTTATTATTACATTTTACGCAGATAAATTGAAACTGACACACACATCAGCGCGCCCTCCGGTGGTTTTTCACCGCGATGATCAACAATCCAACACCGTCACTGAAGAGAGACTGAAGCATGTCAGAGATGTGGAAGACATGGCAGGAATAGGTAGGAATATGTTAGATGGAGTAATGGGTGGAATCAGTAGTGTGGACAGCAAGATATTTAATGAATGCATTGAAGATGAAACTGTTTGCACTAAGCTTTAAGCTGAATGTCAAAGAATCAAAGGCAACTCCAAATACCTGAATCTCCGACTCAAATGCAGTATATTGTCAAAGTACTTCATTTTGTTTTTCTTTACAACACTGCAAGCAGTAAGTATTTCTAGTTAGCTGAATGATCTCAGTAATTTAATTTTATTTGATTTTTCAATTATTTCATTTAATTACGTAACTAAAGTAAATAAAAAGTAAATGTAACTTTGCAACAGTAACACAAAGCAGAACCTCAAGGCAGTCAGAGCAAAAAAGTAAATAAAACTTCTTAACTATTGATTATGAACAAATGTGAAATAGCAGTGATTAGAAGCAGCATGAAAACTTCTGAACTAGTGTTACCTACTACACTGCAGTGCTCTCTTCAAAAAATCTGAAACAGGCTAGAGCAGATTTAAGTTTGATATGATCTATTTTCAGTAATTGAAAAGTGTATAAATAAGTGCTAGATGTCACCAGAATGCACCAAATTTTCCAGGGGGGCATGCCCCTGGACCCCCCTAAAGTTGCAAGCACCTGCGGAGCGGCGGGTCGCGCTGTGCGCGGTGTCGGGCCAGTAACTTTCAAAAACTGCTGGCCCTGTGGGCCAGTGCAAATTTCTGGGCTATGTCAACCCCTGGTCAGTATTGCTGCAGAGGAGCTGATATCAAAGTATTCAGTTTGGGTACAAATTTAAAAACCTACTCCAATGAGAGTTGTGCTTTTGGTGTTTTTAACATGTTTTTGTAGCATTTATCTCATCATGGATGATTGATTAGGAGTAGACAAATATATGCCGTTTAAAAAAGCTCATAGTTGTGACTCACCAACTGAAATAATTGTGCCAAAGTCTCCCTGCGTCTTCATTTTTCTTGTTTCAGCTGCCATCTGCCTCAAAACTGTATGGCGGGATACCTTTGATATTGCTGGACCGCTAATGTTAGCTTGGGGAGTGAGTGTAAACGAAGAGATCGGCAGAGGGTTATATCTGCACCAACGGTCCCACCCACAACTATGGCAAATATTTAACCACTGCTGCACTGCAGAAAATATGTCTAAGGATGGATGATGTAGTATATGTTTTGCTTTAAATATTGGTCACCCCCCTTCTCATTTCCATCCTGTCCTCTGGTCCTTCTGCAGGTCTGAGTGGGGCCATGGCGAGCATTAGCGTGCGCTCTGGTGCTCCGGGCTCCCCCACCCATGTAAGCGGGAGCAGCAGTAACGCGGGCGGAGGGGGCTCTTCTGGCTCCGGCTCAGTGTGCCGCGGCCGGCGCAACGGTCTCCAGGACGTGGACCTGAACACTTTCATCTCAGAGGAGATGGCACTGCATCTAGACTCTACAGGCTCCGCCTCCGCTGGAGGGGGAGGGACCAGGAAACGAAACTCCACCCAGTGTAGTGATGTAATCACAGACTCTCCCACTCACAAACGCAACAGGATGATCTGATCTGCCACCTAGCGATGTTGAGGAGGAGGGGTGGGAAGGGTTGAGTTGTTGAGCCACTTCCTTATCGTGTGGGGGTCTCATGTGGTACAAATGCACCTGTGTCGAGACAGACACTCAGATGCATGGTTTAGTGAAAACCACACCCACAGTGAGGCTTCATCAGTTTAGTCTCCGTTTGTCAACACTAAAAACAAATCCTCAATACGCAATCAGAACGAGTGTGTTTTTGTGTGAAGACCAGCACACACCCCTCACACCTCCGCCCTGCAAAGGAGACGACGAAAAACTCATTTAGGAAGCAGACAGCTCTCCATGGGTAAAAACAGACCATGCTGCTAGACAAACACAAAGCCACTTGGATGTTTGCAATGTCTGTGCCCGTCCCTCACCCTCATACTCACCCACCACCTTAAATAAGGAAGCGAGGGCCATAATCAATTCATTTCATTTTATCGGACAGCCCCGTCGTCTGTTGCGTCATCATTTCAGCTCTTAAAGGATGTCCTTGCTGGAGATCATCCGACGGCGTCCAACAGCAGCCTGTTAAAGTCTGATCCCTCAGACTCCTCTTGCCACTTTTGCTTTAGTCGTTGACCGTCACATTTTTGTTTTAACTACCAGTGTTAACATTGTTTGTTTGTTGCAATCGTTTGCAGCAAAAGTTCAGTTTGCATTTAAGCTTTTTGTTTTTTAAAAGAGAAACTCTTGTGTCCTTAGCTTCAGAGACTGCCCACTTGTTTACTGTGATGCTGTCTGTTCCTTAGCAAAAGCAGCTGCTGCTTTTTGTGGTTGTGTGATGATTCTGATGAGTTGCAATAATTATTTTTTTTGCACTTAGCGTTTCCATCTCTGAACTCATGCAAACAAATCGGCTCTTCCATTGTAATTTGCTTGTAGCCTTTCTAGTCCCGAGCAGTCCGGCTAGTGTTCAGGTTTTGAAGAAACAAAAAAATATTCCAGAATTCTTTAAAAATGACTTATTTTTGAGCATTTCTTCAATAATATTTTAAGACTTTTGCTGTTTAAAATATAATTTAACTTATTGAACAGTGATTGGTGCTGAAAGGAAATAAAAAAAAATCCCAGAAATGTTTTTTGAACATTGGTGTGATTAGAGGACCACCCCATCAGATACTGATGAAACAGGTGTTGAAGGGCGTGTGTGCATTATTAAAATGTAGTTGGATTTTGGTACAGAGCGATGGCTGCGACCCGATGCCTTTCATGAAGTCGGAGTTGGAGAAAACGGTCCATTTTTGGGTGTTTTTGGCAATCAGATAATGTGAAGTACCCCTTGCACACGTGTTTGGCATCTTTGGGGGTAGCAGCTTAAACTAACAAAAATGATCAAATCTTTTTAAAAAATAAATTAGAAATACAGAATACGCTGACATGCTTCTAAAAGTATTGTTCTACCTGTAATACACACAAAGGCTGACTTGTGATGCTATAAAGTTTATTTTTTAACTTTCATTTAATTTTTCCATTGTTTTTGGTCTCAGCTTTTGAAGCATGCTGTGCTGAAACATGGCAGTTGGCTCTGCTCATCTCAAAGATTTGTTCATTCTTATTTCATCAGGTTGGAATTTGAGGTTTTATTCTGGTTGAAAATGAAACTTCAGAGATGATTTTTTTTTTAAGTCACTTTTCTAGCTTGGGTCAGCCTTGGCCAGCTTTGGTATAGGAAATTTCCCACAATGCATTTCTAGTATTAAGTCATAATATACTTCTGTTTGAGGGAGTGTATATGAGGGCAATCAAAAAATGTCATTTCAATTCATTGAAGGAAAATGTTTAACAAACTGAGTTGAGTCTGCATCTGCAAAATTCCTGAGTCACTCCAAGCCTTCAGCAACATTGTTACCAAAAAATGCTGACTCATGCCACATGTCTGTGGACCCAACTCAATCATCAGATGCTTCTTGGATTTTTGTTTTCATCTAATAAATGGCTAAACTGTATACAGAACACTTGTTGGTATTCATATTGTCACAAAAGAGCATTTGGATAAAGTTGCATTTTCCCAAAAGGATTTCCAGTCTGTTCATCAAACTGTCAGTATCTCATTGTTATAGGAAAAACTTTTTGTGCAAAAAATATATTTGTTCAAATCGCATCAGATCAACAATATGACACGATTAATAAATCCAGATGAAGGCAAATTGGGGGAAGCTTTTATTTTTTAAATTCCAGCGGACGATGCAGCATCTTCAGCATTCAGCTGTTCTAGGCCAAAAAGACCCAGTGACTCAAAAGGAAACTTACAGTGTGACAATATATTACTGTGACATTTCTCTTTTGGGTATTCCAACTGCGATTGAAACACCCCCCTTTTGCCTCATTAAAATCTATAAAGAAAACATTTTTGCATTTTGTGGTGTTTTATTATACTATTTGAAGTGCTCTTTTTTATGCTTATTTAACAAAACTCCACTTATTTTCCAAGCACTTTACTGCAGCTCTGATAAATTCACACTGCTCTGTGTGACAAGTTGTCCACAAACTGTCAAATACAACAGAAACACAATCTTACAGTTTTAAACGCTTACAGAACTTTTCTCTGTAGAGAATGGAGCCAATATTAATATATAACTAGCTATAATTTTTGTGCATGAGCATTAAATACCTTCATTTCAACTCCTCATCTGTAACTTCAGCAAAGACTGAAGTTTTGCCAGGACACACGGAGAGCAAAATCCATGGTTGACTGATTATTTACAGGTTCAACTTTTTGAATTTGAGGATTCTTGCATTAGGATCCATTAGGTTTGTTTTCTATTTTCTCATAAAAGTCTCAAACTAAATGGTTTTTGTTTGCCAGTGAGACTCGAGGGTAGATGTCGACCTCATTGAATCAGTTCCTCCACAGCTTCTGGCTGAACGCATGAAAGATCCGGATTTACAGTGAAACTCAGATCTGGCTGAGAGGGAGGAATTTCTGGTAGTAGCTCTTGGTTACATCCATCATCAGGTCCTGTGTGCATTCTGGGAGTTCTCCTGAGAACAGACCTGGGAGAAGGAGGAGCAGGACAAGGGCACAGACATGGATGAGAACCAGACAGCTAACAGCACAGGGGAGAAGTCAAACGGTTGGTTTTTTGCTCACCTGGACATCCTGAAAAGACTGTGAAAGGAGGGACTACTGTCTCTGGAGGAAGTACGGTGTTGTCTAGGATCTTACAACAGTCTTTTAGGACACAACGCCGGCCCTGCAGATGACACAAAACAAAAGAACAATTGATGCAGCATTTCTTTAACATCCATGTATAAGTCCAGTGGATGAAGAAAAGCTGTTTCCAAAGAGCTGCCTTAAATGGACACAAAGATAACATCAAGGAAAATTCTAGAAACAATGCAATTTGGATTAATTTGTCTCTTTAATGCATCAATAAAAAATGAAATAGGAAGCACCAACATTAAAGAGATTTGGTTTAAATAAATTTAAAATATCTTAACAGGGCTGCATGGTGGCGCAGTGGTTAGCGCTCTTGCCTCACAGCAAGAAGGCCCCCGCTTCAAGTCCCGGCTGGGGGACATGAAAAACAACATCAATGGGGGACCTTTCTGTGTGGAGTTTGCATGTTCTCCCCGTGTATGCGTGGGTTCTCTCCGGGATCTCCGGCTTCCTCCCACCATCCAGAAACATGCTTCATAGGTTGATTGGTAACTCTAAATTGTCCATAGGTGTGACTGTGAGAGTGAATGGACGTGTGATTGAGGATATGCTACCCTGCGACAGACTGGCGACCTGTCCAGGGCATCCCCTACCTTCACCCACGAGTGGCCGGGATAGGCTCTGGCAGCCCTGTGACCCCGAAAGAGACAAACGGTATAGAAAATGAATGAATGAATATCTAAACAGACAAGAACAGGGGTCGGCAACCTTTACCATTCAAAGAGCCATTTGGATCAGTTTCCCACAGAAATGAAAACACAGGGAGTCGCAATAAAACACAGTGTTTCCAGCGAATGGCATCATTTCACATGTGAAGAGATGTTCATTATCCATATCCTCTGTCATTTAATGGGTTCCAAAGAGAACTATTTCCCAACAGGCCACAAAAATAGCAAATGTGTCGTAATTAACTAGCAGTTAATCCACTTTTGTCAACAAACCACTTTTTTATTTTTTTTTATGAACCTTTCCTGTTTACTGCTTGCCGACCGTAGTTGTCAGCACAGGAGAGCCGCTCCAGGGAGAGCAGCTCGCCTGGTTCCAACCCGCTCCTGGTTCAGACCTGCTCACAAAAATATAACAGCAGGTCGACAGACGACCCGGAGAGGTTCAGCGTGATGAAGCTTTTATTCACTTCTCATTTAAAATGTACTGTCTTTTTAGAAGAACTGTCCAACCCATAACAGACTCTGGTTCGCGTTCACAGCCGCAGACCCTGTCCCCTCTGCGCGTTCACGGTGCTCTCTCCCGACGGTGTTAAAGGCACCACGACAATCTTAGAACATAATAGTTATTTTACAGAACCACAGAGAGCTGCAGCACAGGGATGAAAGAGCCGCATGCGGCTCCGGATCTGTAGGTTGCCGACCCCTTGGCAAGACGGATGTAACAGTTGGAGGGGATTCACATGTTTTGAGGAAATTGTCCATGATGGTGGGTTTTGGGCCTTGGGGCGCTATGGCTTCAACAGCTTTAGGGAAAAAGCTGCTTGTTTGGATTTAATGCACCTAAACCTCCTTCCAAACGATAGACTGGGACTGATCTTTTGCTATTCTTGTAGACTTTTCTGTATTCTGGCAGAACACCAAGTAGATACAGTAGTTTACCTTTCACAATCCCCTCTGCCACCCTTATCACCTGGGCCTCCTGTTCTGACTGACTGATCACCAATCACCTAAATGCTTGTTGGAATCTATAATCCTTGAAGCAGCAGAGCTCTAAACTATGATAAAACAGGAAAGTAAAAGGGTTTTTACACGAAAAAAAACAAAAACAAATGGAGGCTGTGGGACTAAATAGCTGTTTTCAGCATCAATAATTAAAAGAAATAAAAAGCTACAGTTAGCAAAAAAAATTAGACTCTGGAGCATTGGAACTGATGAGTCCAGATTGATCAGGGTAGGAAGCGAGGCAGACAGTCCCATGACAAAACCTAGCATGCAAGCAGTTATATGATATTGTCTACAGCAGGACTTATTAAGAACGCACAACCCAACTTTGACCAACAAGGGACTGGACGGGTGTCAGAATCCAGGCCTTGAGGGTCTGGTGTTCTACATGTTTTCTAAATAACCTGCTATTGAAGGTAATCAGTACCAGATAAAGCAGGATTGCAGGAAAAAACAGCAGGAAACTGTTCAACACCCCTGATTTGTGGAGCAAATTCTCTAATAAATAAAATGATGGCACAGGGGGGAATGCCTATAAAACCTCAAGAAGGTCCAATGACTTGATAGTGTAGAACTTGCTGTCTGGATAGACTATCTTAGGTCTAAACTTAAATGAGTCGCCATTACCCTTCAAATTTAAAGAAAACAGAATGAATCGTTTGGGTCCCTCACAGATTTGTTTCCAGCAAAACTGACTTATCTTGAAAGCTTCATCTTTATTTTCTGATACCTTCAACAATGATTTTTTTGGATGATTGTTTGCAGTATGATTTCATTCAGCAAATTCTTCATGAAACTGTCCAAAATTACTGTTTACTCCCATGTCTTGCTATGTGTATTGCTGTCCTGAATAAAAGGCAAAAATCCTGGAGTTAACTGACTAAAGTTTAAATGTAAAGAGGTCTTCAGATCCATTCAACTACAGATTCCTTTTCAACCAACATTTCCTAACTGCATCATATTTATGACAACCAAAACACAGATAAACACGTTTTAAAAGACAAAAAGCAAGCATGCAAACACTCTAATCCACTATTTTTAACAGTCTCTTTACTGCAAGTCCGCAGCATGACTGCCATGTGACATCATCACTTGAGGAGACTTTCCCAAATGAAGCCGTTTCCTATCTTTTAAGAGACTTCTTTGAAGTTGTCTGTACTTTCAGGCCACTTACTATAACACAATTTTTGCCAATGTGGACATAGGAGCCGATCTGCGCAGCGTTGACCACGCAATCCTCCTCAATGAAGACGTGGTCTCCGATGTGCAGTGGAAAGAAAGCCACTCTGGAGGGAAGTAAGGAAAGCAGAAGCAGTTAAAGAGCACCGTTTGACTCAAGCATGAAGGTGTGTGTTGCTAAACTAAATAACAAATATATAATAAGCTGAATGTTTAGGTTTTTTAATGTATTATGGCATTTGGGTGAACATCCAAAGTAGGATTTTGATCTGTAGAAGAGAAAAATAGTCTGACATTTTTCAAAACAATGGGGATTATTATAAATGTGTATTTACATGTTGGTAAATAGTTTGAAATAAATAGTATGTTCCTTTTTTATGATTTAAACATTGTTAGAATTAGTAAACATAGTGGATTGTAGCCTAAATGCATATAGCTGAGTCCACATGGATATAATTATTTACCCTTTACTGAACTTCTTGAAAGGGGGTCGAATAACACTCCGGCTTTTAATGACACAGTGTCTCCCCACTCGGACGTTGGCCAGGTCCCCCCTGATGATGCAGTCATTCATGACAATAGTCTGAAAGGAGAGAGGAATCACAGCAAAAGTATGAAAGTGTGTTGCATTCAATTACAAAAAAACAAGTGATCATTGTTCACATTTTTTTGTGTATTAAAAAAAACATGTGTGATCTTTGTTTAAATATTTTTTCATGATTTTCATTTTAATATTTTCAAGTAGTACTACAAACTGAACCTCATCTGCTCATGAAAAACTTTAAGATGAGCTTTTTGTGCTCATCACGATATCACCAGTCTGTTTTGTTCTTCCTCTTACTTTGTTCACAAACATTACAGAACAAAACGTTGGGGAAGTATCAATTATTGACCATTTTTAACGGTTAAATTTGTTTGAGTCGATACCGACAACAATATCTCCACAGACAAAAATAAGCAATTCCTATTGATCAATCCAACTATATCCAAAGTTTTGCTCTGTAATGTTTGTGAACTTCGTAGGAAAAATAAAACAGACTGGCGATATCATGACGAACGCATGAGCAAAACGGATCATGTCTATAACACGGACACTTAGTGGCCTTTTAATTGCAGCTCATATAGTTTTCATGAGCAGATGAGGTTAGTGCCCAGCCTGTTTGTTTGGAGTTCTTTGCCTTTGTAGTTCATGGAAAATATTAGACCGAAAAACACGGCAAAGATTTGAACAAAAATCATCCGTGTTTTTTCTATTTTTCTTTTAATACACAATTTTTTATTTATGGCAATACGCTTTTATTAAAAAGAGCCGTAAGACAACGCTGTGTTTATAGCCCCACTTAGTTTTGTTTCTTACTTTGCCGTTAAGGACGATGTTCTGACTTCCGCACAACACCGACTGCCTGCTCACCTTGTTGCCAGAAGCCTGTGGTAAAATATAATATATATATTATTTAAACAACTGTAAAATTGTATTTTGTTGTACAGATTAGCAGAGTTCAGGGCACAACACAACGCCCTTTCTGCCTCAGACGCAACGGATAGCATAAAACACACATGCTAATTCGCGTAAGGGACGAAAAGCTCAGCCTTTACCGTTTCGATGTACTCCGCTTTGTTGTATAATATTTCGGACAATTCCATGTTTATGTTAGTATTGCAACAAAACGTTACACATAGAAGATAATATTCGAGAACAAAAACTAAGGCTCCACTTTTGCTCCACTGGGTTCGTTTCTCATCCTTCGCGCAAGTCCGGACATGACGTCATATTCTATAAAATAAAATAGTTTTTATTGTATTTTATTTTTTCTTTTATAATTATTAAATGGGGAACAATGCCTGGATTTAAGGAAACTGAATTATAAATATTATTATAGAACATTATGATAGTATTGCACAATTTATTACCAAATTACAAAAATTTCAGTGCATCAATATCAGTAAAAAAAGAATACTCTAATGTGTCGAATGGTTAAAAAAAATCAAGTAATAATATCAAACTATCAGGTCAACAAAGTCACAATAATCCAACAAATCTACTACCAACCCGAAAATGGATATTTCTTCCTTTGATGAATGTCAACTGACTTTCATCCACTACATCCTTCAGTCCTCTGTTGAGATGCTTCACAAAAACATGACCTAAATTCCAGAATCCTTGCATAATAAAGTGATTGGTCTCCAATTTTTCAAATATAAAATGTTTTGTTAGGTTTAGGGATTAAAGTCTCATTGTGTTGGAAAGACCACCTGCTGAGATACATTCTAGAAAAGCATCATATAACAAATGTCTAATATCTGTCCAAAAGAGTTTGTAAAATTCTGTTGTTAAACCATCCAAGCCAGGAAATTTACCAGAGAACAGCTTAAGCACAGCAGCATCCATCTCTTCAATTCTTAAATCATTCTCCATAAATTGTTTACATTCTATGTCAAGGATTTTGTTCAATCCTCCAATCCAATGTTATCAAATAAACTTACACAGTCATCTTTGGAATGATTAGATCAATAGATTAGAATGGATGGACAGGATGGACAGGCGATGTACCAGAACTCTTAGAGAGAATTAGCTTATCTAACTCTACAACTACATATTTATATAGTCCAGATGGGCTTCATCCAGATGAGAAGGGGGGACGGCCGGGGGCGCGAGACGAGCCAGAGGTAGGGTCCGCAACAAAGTGTAAGAGCAGGAGCGGAGACGAGGCACACAGCCAAGTACAGGAGCACAGAATCTGGAATCCCCCGGAGGGGAGTGGGACAGAGGGACAATACATGAATCGCACTGCACCAAGCTGAGGCATGGAGAACTGAATGATAAATAAATGATGAAGAATAGAGGAGAAGAGGAGAGAAGAAGCAGATGAGATAGAGGACAGAACCCCAGTGTTTAGGATTCAGGTCAGGGCTAGGCTATAAAAAAAGGGGGGGGGGGGGTAGAGGGCAGACTTGTCAGTAGTTTGTGGGTACAGTCATGGATAAATTGTCGTGCAGGCAGGATCTGGAGGTCCTTTGAGAATATTTGTGTGGTTGATATGGGATCAGAACATCCGTTGCTTGAAGTGTGTGTGGTGCAAGGGTCTGGTCGGATCCAACTGTGGAGTTGGAGGCTATACTTACAAAATCCAGGGAGACTATCTGATCAGACAGAGCATCTCTCAGGTTTTTAGGACCTATTATGATGACCTTAGTTTTTTCTGGGTTTAGAAGGGGGTAATTAATTGTCACCCAGGTCTTGATGTCTCTGATGCAAGCATTAAGTTTCTCTATATGGTCATTCTGGTCAGGTTTAGCGGATAAATACGGGCGGTTGTGGTGCAGCGGTAGGGCGGTCGACTCATGATCGTAAGATTTCAGGTTCGATTCCCGCCTTGCACGCCCATGTGTCGAAGTGTCCTTGGGCAAGACACTGAACCCCACCTTGCCTCTGGTGGGAGGTTGGCGCCAGTGTTCGGCAGCGGAGCATAAAACCACTGGAGGGCAGATCCTCTGATCCCTATGTCATGCTCTAATCTTTGGAGTAAAACACTGTGGTCGATAGTGTCAAAGGCTACACTGAAGTCTAACAGGACCAGAATAGAGAGTAGTCCTTTTTCTGAGGTCAATAAAAGTAACTAGAGACTCTAACTAGTGCAGTTTCAGTACTGTGTTGTGGTCTGAACCCGAACTAAAAATCTAATACTCTCATCTTGGCCATAAGCAACATTAGATTTAGTGCAATACGTTTCCGGTCAAATCTATGGAAACACTGGAGGGATTGTCTTTTTACTTGTCTGTGTAATTAAGATTTTACAGTGTGGTATATGTAATCTTTTTATCTTGGTATTTATTCTTATCCTTGTTAATTAATTTATTTCTTTTTTAAGTATTTTTTTAACTTTTGTATTAATTGTAACTTTACACTGTACCTCAGCTCGTGTATTCTTGACACTGTATTTCTTTTTAAATATGGTGGGTCTGTGTACTCCTTTTTACTGATTGGACCATGAGTCTGGAATAAATTCTATCTATCTATCTATCTATCTATCTATCTATCTATCTATCTATCTATCTATCTATCTATCTATCTATCTATCTATCTATCTATCTATCTATCTATCTATCTATCTATCTATCTATCTATCTATCTATCTATCTTCAAAGTGGCTATTGTACTTTAAGTGGCAGTAAAGCTGCTTAACTACATCTCTTTCCAGGATTTTTTGAATAAAGGGGAGGTTTGAAATTGATCTATAGTTGGCCAGGTTGCTAGGACCCAAACCTTTTCAGAAGAGGTTTAACAACTGCATGTTTAAAAGACTGTGGCACATAATCTGTTTCTAGAGAGGTATTTATTATAGTTAATATGGATTCATTAATTATGGGGAAGGTTTCTCTCTTGAAGTTTTTCTATGGATGCCTTCATTTCTACCGCTTCAGACTGCTCTGGGTTGATAGTAGGAATAACTTGATTCACCTTATGTCTAATATTTGAGTTTTTACTATCAAAGAATGTAAGAAAATCATCAGAGCTAAGAGTAGCAGGAATATGTGGTTCTACTGAGCTCTGACTGCAAGTTAATCTTAAATTGTACAAAAAAGAAATATTGGAGTATTTCCATTCTCGGATATTAAGGTTGAATAGTACTGGGTTCTAGCTCCATGCAGAGCTTTTTTTAAAAAATAATTTAAGACGCTATGTTTCCAGGAATTCAGAGACTGCTCTGAACCTGGGCGGCGCCATTTTCTTTCTAATTTATGGGTTGCTTGTTTAAGAGAACGTGTTTCAGCGTTAAACCACGGTGCTACACGGTTTTGTCTAACACAGTGTTTTTCAACCTTTTTTGAGCCACGGCACACTTTAGCCTTGACAAAAATCCCGCGGCACACCAGCATCCCATAAAAAAAAAAAAAAAAAAAAGCAAAAACTCAGTCTGCATTGATCGACAGCCGCCCCCCGCCCTCCGGAATCTCATGGGCATTTTCATGATAATTGTGGCAGAAAAAGCTGGAAGTTGCAGCTGTTTTTTCTAAAAGTTGTATTAACAGTTAAGTTAAAAGATTCAAACACTGTTTGATGTGTGTTCCTTGTTTAAAGACGTTAAGAGGAGAGGCTCATTGTGCGCTCATTGTCGTTCTAACCCAATGCATCATGGGAGATGTAGTGCATAAAACGGCCGGAGATCGCTTTTCTGAGCTTCATTGTTTTGTTCTCTTGTTCCACGGTCTGACACCGGATTCTGTGGAAAGCTACACCGCTAAAGACGAGCTTTAGCTGGTATTTTTGTTAGAACTGAGAGACCTTTTGAGTTAAATCTAAACAAGGAAGTGAAGACTTTAACCACTTCTGATTGGTCAGACTGATGACATGTGATTCAGCCTTCAAGAATGATTGGTGGAGACAGTTAAAGGGGCGGCACTGGTATAGCTAACAGGTATAGCTGCAGCTAAATCGCTGTATCTTCATTCTTATCAAAATGTATTTAATAGAATCAAATAAACACAAAGAAAAAATAATTTTACGATCTTTTATATTCCTAACTACTCAGTGTTTTATCAGGGGCTTGTTTGGATGAACAAAGAGCTGATTTCCTGGAGATGGTAAATGTTGTTAGATCAGTGAATAAGGGCAATTTGCCACGGCACACTTGACCATCTCCCACGGCACACTAGTGTGCCGCGGCACACTGGTTGAAAAACACTGGTCTAACAAGCTTAGGTTTCAGGGGGGCAACAACATCGAGTGTACTCCTGAGGGCTTGCAAGGCATCATAAACAAACTGGTCGTTTATAACTGAAGCTATGGGAGCTAGTCTCACAGTATTTGCTCAGCATATTAGTAATGGTTGAACTGTTACTTTAAACTTAGACCCATAACGGTCAGATAATGTTCTTCTAAGCTGTTTTTTATTCACTGGGGCAGTAGCATGTTTTAATGTAAACTGAAAGGTAATTAGAAAGTGATCTGAAATGATGGGGTTATGAGGAAGAACACTCAGCTGGCTAATCTCTATACCATGAGTTAAAACAAGGTCCAGGGTGTGCTTGTGACAGTGAGTGGGTTCATTTTTGTTTTGTGTGAAACCGACATCATCTAATAAAGCTGCAAAAAGCATTTCCTAGACAAGCACTAGGGTCATCAACATGAATATTAAAATCCCCTATTGATATAATTTCATCAGAATCTAAAACAGCAGTTCATAGAAAGTCGGCAAACTCAGTTAAAAATTCTGAATACGGGTTGGGGGGCTGATGAGTAATTATGAATGAAACGGCTTTTTGAGTCTTCTTGTTTGGGTGATTTGAAGGCAATATGATGTTTTCAAATGAGTTCTAAACATGTTTGGATTCAGAGCTGAGAAGTAAGCTAGACTGTAATAATACTGCCAAACCACCTCCTTTCCCTGAAATTCTGAATTTCTGATAGCTATAAGTGTGTGTGTGGGGGGGGGGGGGGTCCTTCATTCAACTAACATAGTCATCCTGTTGGAGCCAAGTTTCTATTAAGGCTAGAAAACTAAGTATGTTATCATTACTTAACTCATTGACTAAGAGGGACTTTGAGGAAATTGATCTAACGTTTAATAAACCACATTTAATTACATCATAGTTTGGCTTGTTGTTATTGAGAGTACTAGTGTCTGTCACTTTAAGGTTTCTGTCTCACTCCCTTTACTTGCCTTTCAGCACATAAGCTAAAGCTAGGAACAGCTTGACTTTCCCTGCATAGGTTTTGGACCAGCGCTAAAGGAGGCTCAGAGGAGAGTTTTACACTGCTGCTCTGTGCCCCAATAACTCAACCAATAACCTAGCCTTGAACATTGTCCATTTACTGAAGCATTAAACCACGTGGATTGTCTGGTCACTGGGTTCCTTACTCTGCAATAATCAAAGAAATGGAAAATATTCATAAATTCAACAGCCAGGTCATCAAACTGGTGACTTTGTGCTCTAGGCAGATTTCTGTCAAAGAAATGGTCTGGGACCAGATTAAAGTCACCTCCAACTATGACATTGTCAGTCAAAAAAGAATGTTTAAGGTCTAGAATTTGTTTATGTAAAGCTGTAGCCTAAATGAGTCAGCAGGTGGTGCCATCGTGTTGTATGAGCTCTCTGGTTTGAGGTTTGTTCCCTATTTTATCCCTCACAGGACACCGTATTTGGAGATCTGACCTTTACTCATCTTTTGATTTATCTCGATGACCTCATCATATTCTCTAAAACATTTGATGAGCATCTGGAGAGGCTGGAGCTGGTGTTCAGTCGGTTCCTGGAGCTTAGCCTTAAGCTGAAACCCTCAAATGCCAGCTCATGAGAAAGGAAGTGCACTATTTGGGTCACTTGGTGTCTTCTGCAGGGGTCCGGACAGACCCAGAAAAGATTACCCAGGACTGGGTAACACCAACAAACCACAAAGAGGTGATGCAATTCCTTGGGTTTGCTGGCTATTAGGCATTATTTAAGTGGATATTCTGCTCTGGCTGCTCCCTTATATCGCCTCACATTTGGGGATCCCAGAATGAAAAAGCGAAGAAGTAAGAAAAGTCTGGCACCTGACCCACCATTCATATGGACTGATAATTGTGTGGAGGCATTCTGGGCCCTGAAAGAAAAACTTAAAACTGCTCTGGTACTTGGCTATCCAGATAACAGCTTACCATTTGTCCTTCAGACAGATGCCTCAGGGGAGGGGCTTGGCGCTGTGTTGTTTCAGGTACAAGGGGGGACCAAAAGGGTCACAGCCTTTGCAAGCAAAGGATTGAATCCAGCTGAGATGAGGTATCTTGCACACAAACTAGAGTTCCTTGCGTTGAAATGGGCGATCACAGACAAATTCCACAACCACCTCTATGGACAAAGATGCTCAGTCCAGACAGACAATAACCCTCTGAAATACACCATGTCCAGTGCAAAGCTGGATGCGACAGGTGGGTGTCTCGGCTGGCTGCCTGTGACTTTGATGTCCAGTATCGGCGGGGACAGAACAACACCAATGCTGATGACCTCTCATGTATGTCCCACCAGGAGGTCACTCAGGCGCTACAAACATGCCTACACCACGTGAGACCAGACACGGCATGGAAGAATCCACACAGGACCCAGGTGACCCCACAAGTCAAAGTATGCCGGTCTCTGAGAAACTTGAATGCGAATCCCTTGAACCTAATGAAGTCTACAGGGACGTGGGGATGGAGTCTTTGCCTTCGCGTTTTGGCGGATTGCTTTTTCTTTTTTATTTTGAGTCAAAAAATGCAGCTTCATTTTGACTTTTTTTTTTTTTTTTTTAATTATTCTACAGAATCGCTTCCATAGCGAAGTTAAAGCCACAATGTATTACAAAAAAGGGTTCCTTTGGCAAATTGTTGTTTTTATTTTGTTTTGTAAAAATATATGTGTAACCAACTTCCTGGATCTTTTATTTTGGGAGAGGTGTGTCCCTCCCGGGTTACCCTAGAGACCAGGGGGCGTGGCAAGTGCAGAGAGTTTTGTAAAATTGGGAGTTGAAGAGGAAGAATAAAGAGGTGGTGAGCGGACCCACTAAATGGCGGACCTGTTGTCCCGTGTCGTTTATGACCACAAAGTGACTGACTATTGAACCTCCCCCATCGCTCGGTTACACTGGTGGCAGCGGTGTTGGCAAGTTACTTAAAGTTTTCTGAACTCCGCTGGTGGCGTCATTCATTCATTCAGCTTCCATCTCCTGCTAACCTAGCTAGTGCAGCTCGAAAAGTTCCCGCCAGTAACATGTGGCGTGGAGACGAGGATCCCTTCAAGCCCAGCATGCACCGATTCGCCGATTCTCCCTTCCGTGATTTCAAAGTGGATCTGCCCACCCCATTCACCGGCGACGGGAGCCAGGGGTTCCTTGGCTGGGTGAGACAACTGGAGGTTGCAGTCAGAGCCATGGTGGGTGACGGCGGTCGCGGCGACGAGGAGCTGGCCCGAATCCTCCTGACGCGTCTGAGCAAGTCTGCTTTCCTTTTGTGGGACAGCCTTCCCGATGTGATTAAATCTGATTACAATGCCGCCAAAGAGAGACTTGGCGCTGCGTTCGGACAGAGACAATTTATGGATCGCTTCAGAGCCAGCCTGTCTGCTCGGACCCGGGCTCCCGGTGAAACTTTGGAGGTTTACGCGGCTGATGTGCGCCGGCTGGTTGCGGAGGCGTTCCCGGAGTACGAGTCAGCGGCGCAGAGAGTGGAAATATTCAGACGCTTCCTCGCGGGTCTGGATCCCGCTCTGAAAGCCAAGTGCCTGGAGCAGGGGGCCACGGACGTGGAAGAAGCCCTGATCATCGCTGAAAGATGCGAGAATGCCAGAGAAGCTCTACAGAGGGACTGTGTGAGTACTCACGGCGGCGCGCACGTGAAGGAGACAGGATTACCTGTGCAATCCGTGTCAGTCACAGACGGTCTTCAGAAAGTTTTGGACAGATTAACGGATGAGATGTGCAACATGAGAATGGAAATGAAGGAATTGCACAGTGAAAACAAAAGACTGAGGGAATATGTTTCGGAGAAAAGAGAACAGCGGGCCCGTTTTTCCCCGCGCGGCCGTTGTGCCTGCACTTGTGGAGAAAGGGGGTGTCAAGCGAGAGCACCCTGGGATGGATATCGGGGTCGCTCTCCGGACCGTGAGACTGCGCATTATCGAGGGGACCCCCACCCCGCCGGCCGGCAGCAAGGTTCAAGGGCGGCGTTCGGCCGCAGGCAGTCTGGAGATCGAAGCCCCAGCCCCGGATGGCGTGCTCCACGGGAAGGGGAGCACAGGAACCGCAGTGTGCGTTTCCTACCACCAGGCGGAGGAGCTGACAGCAACCAGCAGGGAAACTACCAGTAGCTGGTGTTGAGGCCCAGACGCCAGCTCCATCTGTCAGGGGCCCCTCCGATCAGGACTTTAACACACATGGGCTTGACTCTGAGTCAAATGAGGATCACCCCACCTCTTACATTAGAGGGGTGGTTGAGAATACAGAGGTCTCTATTTTAGTTGACTCAGGTGCCTCTGTGTCATTGATTAGCGCAGACTTTCGAATGTCTGTTCCTGCCCTACGGAGCCGACCCCTCAGAAAGAACTACGTTGAATCACGCGCAGTAAACGGACAGATGCTGGACACCTTAGGCACCATCACAGTGAGTTTTCGCTTAGGCCCCACCTGTTGGCAGCACACCTTCTTTGTGCTGCGCGAGTCCACACAGGCCGTGTTGCTGGGTCTGGATTTCTTGACTAAACACCATGCATTGCTAGATCTGGGTCGTGGGGTGCTCCAATTATGGGATGTCAGCGTTCCCCTGCTGCGAGGGGGAGAATTAGCTCCTATATGTTGCAATGTGTCAGTGGCAGAAAGCAGGTCAATTCCACCCCTGAGTGAGGCTTTGGTTCCTGTGACTGTGTCTTTGGTGGCAGGTGCAGACCTGTTGAATCGGGATTTCGAGGGCTATCTTGAGCCTAATGTGCCTGACACAACCGGACTGGTGGTGGCTCATGCGGTGACAACAGTTAAAGACAGAGTCACTGTGGCCCGGGTCCTTAATCCTAAGGGGACTGCAATGGAACTGAAACAGGGACTACATTTGGGGGAGCTATACCCACTAGATGTAGTTGACGTTACACCATCTCTTTCCTCCCCTGATGTGAACACTATCCAGGTCCGACCCCCAGCCCTGCCTGTCACCCTAGAGGAGTCCCCTATTAGTGAGCAGCAGAAAAGAAAATTATCTGCGCTACTAGAGAGGTTTTGTACTGTTTTCAGCGCACCTGATAAACCTACAGGCAGGTGCACACTGGTTAAACATCGCATCCAGACAGGCAACCACCCCCCTGTTAAACAACGAGCATACAGGGCTTCTCCAGGTAAACAGTTGGAGATAGAACGTCAGGTGGCTGGGTTGCTGGCAGATGGGCTGGTGGAGGAGAGTTGCAGCCCATGGGCATCTCCAGTGGTACTCGTTAGGAAAAAAGGAGGGCAGTGGAGATTTTGTGTTGATTATCGCCGCATTAATTCGGTGACAATCAAAGACTCGCACCCTCTACCTCGAGTTGAGGATAGCCTTGACGCTCTGGCTGGTTCGTCCTGGTTTACTACACTGGACTTTTCAAACGGCTACTGGCAGGTTGAGGTGGCCGAGGAGGACAGGGAAAAGACGGCCTTCACGACAGGCAGGGGCCTCTATCAGTGGAGAGCCATGCCCATGGGCCTGACCAATTCACCGGCCACCTTTCAGCGCATGATGGAACTGGTGCTGAGGGGTCTGCCCTGGCACATCTGCATGGTATATCTAGATGACATATTGATTTACAGCCGTACGTTTGAAGACCACCTGCAACACCTGAACGAGGTTCTATCTAGAATACAGGGGGCAGGTCTGAGACTGAACCCCAAGAAATGTCACTTTGCCAGAAACCATGTGGTTTTCCTGGGCCATCTTGTCTCTCAAAATGGCCTCCAGCCGGATCCTCGCAACACAGACAAGGTAAAGAACTGGCCGACGCCTCGCACTCCCTCAGAGGTGAGAGCTTTTGTCGGTTTGTGTTCTTATTACAGGCGGTTTGTCCGAAACTTTTCTGAGTATGCGGCTCCACTGAATAGATTGGCTGGCAAGAATGTTGCATTTGACTGGACGCCTGAGTGTGAGGCTGCTTTCACGTATTTGAAACAGGTGCTTACATCTGCACCTGTAGTGACATTACCCAACTTTACATTGCCATTCAAAATCTACACGGATGCATCTAAGAACTCCGTGGGTTCGGTGCTGGCACAGGTAGTGGATGGACTTGAACGAGTGGTAGCCTATGCCAGCCAGGCCCTCACAGCTGCCCAGAAAAGGTGGTCCACCTTTGATAGGGAGCTCTGGGCTGTGGTGTGGGCAGTCCGAGAGTTCAAACATTATGTTGGTCTCTCGGAATTTACTATCGTTACGGACCACCGCCCCCTACTGGGCCTCAGGAAAATGGCACTGGATCATGACCCTTCAGGAAAAAGAGGCAGATGGGTTTTGGAACTAGATCCCTTCAACTGGACCATGGTTCACAAAGATGGTCTTAGTCACAGGAATGCAGACGCATTGTCCCGTCGACCAGTGACTTTGGATCCTGTCATCCATGCACCTGCTCCTACAGGAGTGTTCGCTGCCTGTTTGCAGCAGTCCACTTATTCACTATGTCATAGTAACGCTGAGATGCAGTCACATCAAAAAGAGGATGCAGACGTTTGCGCTGTTCTAGCCTGGCTGGAGCGGGGAAAATCCAGACCACCTCGCCGAGTTATGAGGGGCTCCTCTCTCAGCCTACGAAAATTGTGGGCTGAGTTTAACCGCCTATCAGTGGTGGACGGATTGCTGTGTCGGACTGTAACATCTTTTCCCTCGGGTTCCAAACAGGTGCAGGTGGTGGTTCCTTCAGCGCTGGTGCCTGACATTTTGGGTCAACTCCATGGGGGCCCGGTTGCAGCTCACTTCTCTGCTGAGAGGGTCTGGGAACAGGCCAGACAGAGTTATTACTGGCCCGGCATGCTTAAAGACATCAGACAGTGGTGTGAGCAGTGTAGGGCCTGCCAGACACGCAGATCCCCGGTTCCAAAAGCCAAGGCGCCCATGGGAGGGTCTCCAGTCAGTCGTCCATTACAGCGGGTGGCAGCAGATATCCTGGAGCTGCCTCTAACGTCTCGGGGCCACCGGTATGTTTTGGTAGTAGAGGATTACTTCACAAAATTTGTGAATGTGTATGCTCTGCCCAACCAGACTGCAGAGACAGTTGCCCGCTGTCTTTTTGAGGACTATGTGCTGGTGCACGGGGTCCCTGAGGTGCTGCACAGCGACCAGGGTCGGCAGTTTGAAGCAGAGGTGATTCAGAACCTCTGCCGGTTGCTGGGCATTGCTAAGACGCGTACTGCGGCCTACAACCCGAAATCAGATGGCATGGTAAAGCGACATAACCGGACCCTAATTGACCAGCTGGCCAAGATGTTGTTGTCCCATGGGGGGGAATGGGATGACCATTTGAAATCTGTTGCTTTTGCTTACAACACCTCCAAGAACTCCAGTACACGGTTTACTCCCTTTTATCTTATGCACGGGCGCGAAGCCCGGATCCCGGCAGAGGTTCTCATTCCTAGTGGGGTTGGTGGCATTGGGAGTGCAGCCACGCTGCCTTTATACGCGTCGTCTCTTGTGGAGCGGCTGGAGATTGCTTTCAGTGCAGCGAGGGTTAATGCAGCAGAGGCTCGGGAGAAACAGAAACTGTACCATGATGAGAACTCTCACCACAAGGGCTTTACAGAGGGTGCTCTGGTCTGGCTTAATAACCCAACAGAGGGCCGCACAAAACTAGCACCGCACTGGAAAGGTCCCTATCGTGTGGATCAGGTTCTGGCTTCAGGTGCAGAGGCCGCTTTGACATATCGCATTGTCAACCCCCTGGATCTGTCTGAGCGTGCCCAGGTCGTTCATCATGACAGGTTAAAACGTTACACTCTTCCCCTGCCTGCTGGTTCCCCAAACGACAGTATGTCCACCCCACCATCATCCTCTCCTTCGGCGGGTACTTCATTGGACCCCCCAGATAATGGTGGTCCACCCCAACAGGGTCAGAGGGATGCGTTTGGGACAGCCCCTGCACACTCCCGCAGTGGCAGAATGGTGCGTGCTCCAACACGTTATCGGGACTTTATTAGGATGTAACAATACAGGGTTGTGTCACAGTGAAATTTTTGTTGGTACTGTGAGGAGACTGTCATATGTTGTTGTTGTGTTTTCCTTCCTTGAAAGATTCTGTTGAATAATATGCTGTTGGTTGGCAGAGAAATGTTGTATTATTATTCAGATTTTTTTTTTCTTCTCCCTCCTGTGGTGGGAAATTTGCCTGTGGGTTCTGAAAACTCATGTTGTTCCTGTTTGGATGACTTTTGTTGGCGCCATATTGGGTCTCGAATGTTTATTTCTTAATTCATTTATGTT
Organism: Oryzias curvinotus; assembly: GCA_023969325.1. Lineage (NCBI taxonomy): Eukaryota > Metazoa > Chordata > Actinopteri > Beloniformes > Adrianichthyidae > Oryzias > Oryzias curvinotus. The sequence goes on along the minus strand of CM043713.1, from coordinate 19,142,295 downwards.
ATTTATTTTTTTGCAATCCCCGGCCTGTTGCATTTCCTGTAGAAATTGTAGAAATGAGGACATTTCTTTTGAAAGGGTGGACGTATGTAACCAACTTCCTGGATCTTTTATTTTGGGAGAGGTGTGTCCCTCCCGGGTTACCCTAGAGACCAGGGGGCGTGGCAAGTGCAGAGAGTTTTGTAAAATTGGGAGTTGAAGAGGAAGAATAAAGAGGTGGTGAGCGGACCCACTAAATGGCGGACCTGTTGTCCCGTGTCGTTTATGACCACAAAGTGACTGACTATTGAACCTCCCCCATCGCTCGGTTACATATGTACTAAGGGTAACGACAGGTGCTTTGAACTTCAAGATTAAAAAGAAGTTCTGTGATCGACTGTTTTTGCCTGTTGCTTTACGGTACTTGATACTTTCACTGTTGCATTTTTTTTACTTTCAATACATTTTCTAACCTTAAAAAATGTCGAAATGTATTAACAACGTGAACTGAACTAAGCACGATTATATTGTTTAAAAAAACTTGTGTGTGTGTATACCTGCATATATACATACAAATATAAGCTTTTTTTAGATGATGCGTAAAATACTTGTTATTTTATGCGCATGCGTACTGTGAAGCCATTGCCTGCGTTCTTCTTCTACGCATCGCACGTTGCACATCCTCTGCTGGATCCTTTTCGTCATGGCGGCTCGTGTCCTGCAGCAGTGTGTCCGCTCGTTCGCACGGCCCTCGTTGAGGCTTTGCACGCATAATGTAGCAGTCAGAGCCGCTGCCGCTCCGGCAGTTGTCCTCCACCGACCTCTGTCCTTTGCTGCAGAGAGCCCGAGGACGCGATTGTTTGGTCAGAGCCGGGTGAGTTCCTGCTACCATGAACAGTCGTGGCCTAGCACTTGGAGCTTGACCTACCGATGTCTTTCAAACGTCCACCACTGAAATGACCTTTAAATGCTGTTTTCTTGATTTTTTTAAATACCCACTTAGACTTGCATCAGTTACGTGAAATTACGACACCGGGCGAGGCCGTGTTTTACAGTAAACGGCAACGCGCGTCACTTTTTGTTGGATTGTGTTATATAGCATGATAAGGCTAGCAGGTTAGCAAGTTCAATGACAGTCAACATTTGTGTTTGGCTTTTTAGCGTGTTTCCTGCAAAGACTTTAATTTTAATTTATTTTTCATCCCATCTTTGCATTGTATGATAATGGAGACATAAGTGAAATGTATTGCAGCACTCGTAGTGTCGTCAAATGTATGCAACGCGCTGTGGAAACATGTTTGTTTTGCTTTTTCTGTTAGCCTAGTGGAAAAACTCCACAGTAATGTTTAACCTGCATCTAGTTCTACATCTGTTTATGATGAGGTCATCTGTGAATGCATTGTCTGGAATTTGAAACTGCATTGAATGACAACTTCTTCATCACTCCATCATCCTCCTTCTCAGAGTTCACAAACACAAACAAATCATGATTGATCAAATATATTTGTTTACCTTCAGTTAAACTGCTTTGTTTAACCACAACTCTTGTCTTCTCCTCATTTAATAGTACTTTAGCTGGTGAAGGAAACCATTTTTTAATCAAACAAAATTATTTACATTTTATATCTAATCCCAACTATGTACATCTGGGAATTTTATTATTTTTTTTAACTCCTATCGCTTATTGAAACAAAGTGATATTAGTTTATTACACTTTTAACTCACAAGAAAACCTGAAGAAAATCCCAGATTTAAGTTCATTTCTGACTTAACGTGTCTTTGATCCTAACTTCTTGCTTTGTTCTTTTCTCTGTCTGATGTCCTGTTTTCCTTTGTCTCATTCAGATCTCAGTGGGTGTGTTTTGCCGACAGTATGGTGACCTGCCCCCCCTCACCTTAGAAACCATCAAAGAACGTGTCATGTATGTACTGAAGCTCTATGACAAGATCAACCCAGAGAAGGTGGGCAGAAACGTACATGTCTCCAGAATCTTTACATTTATGAGCACATAGGAAATTATGAAAGCTCTGTCATGGCACACTGAGAGAGATCTGTTTGTAAACTGAAATTATACTAAATCTGTGCCCCAGCTGCAGACCTCCTCCCACTTCATGAAAGACTTGGGATTGGACAGCTTGGACCAGGTGGAGATCATAATGGCAATGGAGGATGAATTTGGTGAGTTGACCTTTACTGCAGCAACTTCAGAAAATGCACAATAATGCTTTATGGAAAATGAGAGGAATTCAGGGTAACTATCATGGGCCGCCTTTACACTGCATGGTTCAAGTGACCCAATTCCGATTTTTTTTTTTTCCTCTCATGTGGCACAGATCGGATATGACCGGTGACCGTGTAAGCAGGACAAAAGCGCATGGCTTCCGATTTTCTCAGATCGGATACAGGTCTCTCTCATATGTGGAAATAAATCGGAAACAAATCGCATACGTGCATTTGCGTGTGCCATGTAAGCAGACAAATCGGATGTTCCCCAGTAAATGCGAGTCGTACGTCAACTCAGGACACCACCGACTGAGATCACATGACTTATTAAGGTGCTTTTGTGCTGATTTTGCTGTCAGCGTGTTACCTTTCAGCCTCAGACTTCAGACCGTAGTCGGAAACCGCTGTTGTGTCCAGTCCAGTCCCGGTCGGGACGCAAACGGTAACTAATCAAGTGGGACACCGTTGCTCTGGAACAGGCTAGAGGCCGTTTATTTCTTTGGGGGGCGTGTATGATGGGGACCATGTGTGAGTGTGTGTGCGCGCGCGCGTGCGTGTGTGTGTGCAAGGAGAGGAGAGCGGGTGTGAGCGCGGAGCGGGAGAGTGTCGAAGAACCGTAAATTACAAATAAGGTGTCTCCCCCAAAAGTTTTGGAGTCTTTCTTAACCCACTCTGGAGGCTGAGGGTTCAGAACGGAAAAGTGAACCCCGAAGGAGAATCCGCCTTCAGCCCTGGAGAGAATCTCCCGTGTGTTTCTGACCACGGTCGGAAAGAGAAGTCATCGCGCAGGAAAGGTTCAACACTTGGATCAAACTGTTCGGACAGCACGTCTGCAAACACTTCCTCATTCAAAACTCAGAGAAAGCCGAGCAGCCCTCCTTTTTTTCCTCTCCCGCGCATCCCCTCAGGAGCGCCCAAGGCAACGCCTCCTGCCGTCACTGCGTTGCCTCCATGACAACTGCAGTCACAAAAGTCTGAAGGAGGTCCGCGGAGGGCGGAAATGCTGCTACGTAGTCCTCAAAACATCTACGTTTGATAGTTTCAGCATTGTATAATGTAAATGCAAAAATCGGATACGGGTCACTATTAAAAGAAGATGTAAGCGGGTCATCAAAAAAATCGGATATAGTCAGAAAATCGGATATGGGCATCAAGACCTGCAGTGTAAATGCGGCCATGAAGTGCTGTGACTCACTCATATGCCATAAAAGCAGATTTTTTTTAAGTGTATTCAGTCTATTCCAACGCTCCTATTGCAATCAAGTGAAATTTTTCTTATCTAGCTTTTACTCAGAACCAAACACTAAAAAATCTTTTTCGGAACTGAACAGCTGTCGTGCTTTTTTTTGAATCAAGAATCTGGCTCAGACAGATCAGCCTTGCAACCTCCCTAATTTTCTGCCTTTGTTGTTTCCTTCTGCCATAGCAACAAAAGGGATTGACATATTCACTCTGAAATGTATTAAGTGACTCTACTTAATTACAGAATGACTTAACCGCTGGTTATGGTTTTAAACGTCTTAAATTAAACAGGTTTTATAAGTATGTAAGCTTTTTTTTTTGTACAGTTTTCCACACAAAACCTGTGATTGATGTGGTCATCTACGTCTGACTCAAATTTGGTGCTCTTGTGGTGGTAAAAATGATGCTGAAAATGCCAGGATGAGCTCATCGGATTGATTGGAATCAGGATTTGCTGTGGGATCACTTGAGCCGCCCGCTGTCAAGTGCCCAAGGCAGCCAGTTCCTACCAAGAAATGCATTACCATTGCTATCTGACTCATTTAATTCAAAACAAGTTTCCATTGCAGTTTTATGAAATGTCAATTTCAACATGCCTCAAAATCCACCTCCTCAAAGCGCAGAAACATTTTTTTTCTTTTTAGATACGTGCAAGTTTTTTTCAAAATAGTTTCCATTAGGCAAATTTAGGATCACAAATCCAATTTCTCAGTTTCATAGTCAATGGAAAGGGGGTTTTGTTTACATATTTCCATTCATACTGACTCAGCGTTCTTGTGGGTCTTTCAGGCTTCGAGATCCCAGACGCCGAGGCAGAGAAGTTGATGACTCCAGAGGAGATTGTACAGTACATCGCAGACAAGAAAGATGTTTATGAATAATCTGCTCTACATCTCAAAGGCAGGTGTCCTCCCTGTCATTGTTCGATTGCACTCCGACAGATTCTGATTAGATATTTTTTTTTCCATTCCCTACACAGGAAGGACGGTGACGCAGACTCATGCCGCTTTCCCGCCTCTGCCCGACCATCACAGTTTGAGTCACCCTGTGTGTATTTAAATGTTTTGGGGCCATCAGAGGAATTAAAGAAAAACTTAAGTTTTTTTTTTCTTCATGCTCCCACGGTTCTGATGTATAATTTCGCAATAGATCAATAAAAACAATTGGTGTCTCTGTACATTTATTCAGTTACGAGTTATTATAAAGTGCAAAAGCATTTGAGAAAAACTGAATGTTCAAAATTGCTAAACTTAATATACTATACCAAAACTTGGGTATCTAAGAACTATATATATTTATTTAAAGATGTCACAGCAACAAGTAAATGTGTCCAATTCTGAAGCAAAAGTATTAGAGGAAGACTTCTGCTTCACTCCTAATCCCTAATGATTGGAGTGATTGCCATATCTTTGAGTAGGAACACTCAGATGATGATGGATTTATTACTTTTTTAGTAATGCCATAAGCTTATTTGATACGATTAGGTTTTTTTTCTGCTGAACCTATGTACCAACTTACGCCAGATTTAACAAGCATTATTCAAATTTTCCAAATGTTTTTCCTAGCCTGACCATTTAACCCTTGAGCCATCCTATGACCCCCACCCTTAAATTGACGTCTTCTCCCTACGATGATAAAGGTGGAGAGGATTTCATGTAATCCATGGACACCAGTGAAGATCACAAATCATTGAAGAAAAAGGTTCAGCGCACTGTCTAGTGGGTCTAGATGACCCAACTACCAATGTTAAAGTGCCAAGGAAAGCACAAGGGTTAATGTTTTCATAATCTGTTGTAAAAGCATTCCCAGTGGTCTTGTAAGTATGCCCTTGTGCCATCCTAGGCACTTTGACATTGGGAGTTGGGTCATTTGGACCCCACAAGACAGTGCGCTGAACTTTTTTCTTTGATTTGTGATCTTCACTGGTGTCCATGGATTACATGAAATCCTCTTCACCTTTAGACACCTTTGTCATGGTAGGGAGAACACGTCAATGTAAGGGTGGGGTCATCTTCTAAGATAGCACAAGGGCTAGATGACCTCACTGCCAATGTCAAAGTGCCTAGGATAGCACAAGAGTTAAGACGTACATTGATCTAGTTGTCCACATATGGATGCATCGGAGCAGGGAACCTGTGGGCCGCCCAGCATATTCCCTGTCAACTTTGTCTCCCACCATCTAAAAAAATGTTACAAAAACATGTTAAAGCCACAATTTTCATTGGAGTGAGTCTTTGTAAATGTTGGGAATAACTTGCTTTTATGTTGAAACTCTTTCAGAACAGATGTGAACAAAGCAAATCAACAGCAGCGTCATTGTTAGTCTTTTATTCAGGGTTGTACCCAAGTTATACAGCTTTGTATGCTGGCTGCAGGAGCCAAAGGGTTACAAACAGTAATCAGTATACAAGTACAGCCAACAGAAAGACCTACTACCTACTAAACTACACCATAGTACAGATTCTCATAAGAGCACTAAAATCCTTAAAAATAAAAGGGAAAAAACAGAACAAACCAAGCAAAAGTTGAATAAAAAGATTAAATGAAACAAATATACAGCATTAATGGAGACATTCATTAAAGTACACTGGAGTTTTTATTTTTTCTCTTAATACAATGTAATATCAGGCGACTTCGTATTTTGTCAATTTTATACCCATACAAATAAAGATTGTCCTTCAAAAAGTGCAGATTCCACTGAAGTTTTAAGATAAAATCCTTTGATGAGTTGAGGAAGACATTTGAAATAAAAAGGTACTTCCTGTTTTTGTGTCGAGAGAGGAAGACTCGCCCCGCCACGGTGAATGTTTCTCATATATTATATAGTCTCAACAGTCTGCCCAAAGCAATGTGCATTAAAGGTTTTACCGGTGATCCCACTACACTGGACTGACAAAATATTTTTCTAAAAAGTTTCCCCCACAGTGCCCCCCTCTGGCGTAACAAGGAGAGGAGCTGGAAAACTAAAAGAAAAATTAAATAAAATGGACTCTGCCTATCGAACCTGTCTCCTTCTGCTACAACTAGCTCGATTGCTGTTCGGTAATAAAGGTTTGTCAGGTTTATTAGTACAATCCAAAAATGGCACATTTTGATGGATATTAGGAATTTGATGTTTTGTATTTTTTTTTTTTTTTTTAATTAACCCAAGGTGGCCATTGAAGCCTGGGTTCAACACTCCACTGCATAGTCTCTCTGAGCAAACCCCACCCACCCCGACAGTCCCTGCCCACCCCACATCTTTGTGCTGGTTAGACTAAAGCTTTTCAGGGTTTGTATGTGGTCAATAAATGTAAAAACAAAGACAGCAGATTATCACAGTTTTTGTTTAGCTTTTTTTTTTTTTTTTTCATTGTACATATTTTAAAAAAAACAGCCGTAGCACTTTTAATCAACTGTAGGATGAGTTGGGTGTGCCATGATAATAAAGCATCTACTCACGGATAGTTAAGAGATAATGAGTCACATTTTCATTCTTAAATATAAAAAAGTAGTAGAGTATCACTAGCCAGCTTCCCTCTATCTAAAGCCTCTTTTCCTTCTTTCTTCTTTCTTCCCATCTGCTTGGGAAGCTGCTTGGCAGCCTTGGGGATTGTACATTGCTCATGGTGGTTCCTTGCGTAATCCTTTTTGTTTTTTTGTGTGTTTTTCTTCAAGCATTTAACATTGTCCAGCTTTTTTAAATACACACATACACTAAAAACAACAAAAATCCCTTTTATTTTACTCTCACTACTCGATTTGGCATAAGAGTTCACACACACAAACACACCCTTTGATGGACAAGCATTTAAACCATCTCATACACAGAAGAGATGTCAATGGTCACACGGGGAAACCAAAACTGTAACATTACTGAGAGGCATGTTAACATGCTGCTTGTCCCTTCTCTCACAACTCAGCAGCTGCTCCCCTAGCTGCTGATCCGGGATCAGTTTTGTCCCAACAAAGGTTAAGGTAAGGATTGCAAAAAGGGACAAAGCTGCTCTGGTATCAGCAGTAAAATATTGCCCTAAGAAAAAAAAAAAGGAAAAAAAAAAGAATAAAGTTTAAATTATTTTCAATCCGCACAAAGGGAATAAAGACAATCTAGAGCTCACTTGCCCTGCACCTCTTGTCAGTTTTGCACTTCCTCTCCTGTAGTTAAGCTTAGGGGTCGGAGAGGGAGAGCTGATCCTGGATTAGCCAGCAAGGAGGCAAGTGAAACCCTGTGTCCCTGAAAAAGCCAGGAAGAACCAGAAGAACTTGCAATCAGCAAGTCAACACCCACATCAGGTCGAACTTCTCCCTGTTTCAGTCAAACTGCATGCTAGTGTTGCACCAAACCATTAGATCCAACAGATAAAAGGTTTTTGATCTTCTGACTCAATTTCGTCTTACTTTGGGTGGCAAAGATGACTCGCATCTCCCCATCTGCCAGCTCGGCAAGCTGCCCTTGTTTCGTTAAGCAAATGAAAGCGGGCAGAAACACTCTAACCTGTCGCGTCACTCACTGGCACTGTCAAGACCTGAAAACTCCTGAAAATACTTCCCTGACCAACCAACCAACTAACTGCCTTGCTTGGCTTTCCTGCCAATCTCCCCAAGTGCAAAATCCAAGGCTCTTCAGTTCAATTTGTCAAATTAACTTAACTCAAATACAGAAAAAAAACATGTTTCATTTGAAAACAGCTGTTCGAGACAAAAAAACAAAAATAACACAAGATATATATAGTTTAAGCAAAGATGTGGAAATCAGTAAACTACTCTTTATGATTGAAGTATTTGGTAGAGAGCATTCAATACTGGCACACACCACTGTCAAGTCTGGCTAATACTCAAATACGCTTTGAAGTTGTTAAATATTCACGACTAAATTCAAGAAAACACGAGTGAAGCCAACGATTATAGTACTTCTGAAATAAAAACCGAGGGTGGAAATGTGCACACGCGATAGGCTTCACAGAAAAAAACTAACAAAAAAGACAAGAAATTAAGGTCCATGGCTTCGCTAATGCTGATCTCGCACGCTTCCATGCATTCGTTCTGCCGCTAAAAACAATAAAAACAAAATTGTGCATTGTAGTGACTTAATCACCCCTAGATGAGTAGATCTAGAACCCATACTTGTACATTTTTATGTTAAACACCACTGGTAGATTTTTTTGTTGTTTACATTCACACTGTTGCTCACACACACCTAGAACCCCGAACCCTGCAGATCTCCACACACACACACACGCACACACACACGCACGCACGCACGCACACACGCACACACGCACACGATGATTAGGAACTTCAAATAAGCACCCCACCCTCCCCTGATTATTAGGAGGAGAAAAAAAAACACCCTAAAACAATACAATCATGTTCTATTTGTAAACAGATAGAAGCCACTTGACTTGTTGCATCTTCGGACACAATTAGGATCAAGGCAATGAAATGTGGACGACTTTTTCACTGTTAAAAGATTTTCAACCAAAACAGGATCTTTGAGTTTAACTTCTTTTTTCACTAAACACCACAGATGGCAATCATTTAAAAGATTTTTGCTTTTTTTTTTTGAATGAAACATTGAAAAAACAAAGTGGGGAGACCACCTCTCAAGTAGGCCATGTCATTGTGAGAGGCTACAGTATGCATAGATACAGACTTGCCATTTTCTTGGTTTAAAATCCAGACACGACAGAACATTTTCTATTGAAAGTCACAATTTTTTTAAATTACATTGTTTGATCAGAGGAGGAGGAAGAGAGAAGGAGCTCTGGGATTACTACAACTTGCCCTCCGCCTCCTTCACAAAAGACCCTCCCCTCCCCGTTTCTTTAAAGACAGCATATTGAAAGCAGTGTATTGAGCTTCTCCAGCTTAAAGCAGTTATTTGGCAGGAAAAAAAAAGATCTATACATAGTTTTCAGTGCTATAAGTTGGATTTTCCTTTCCTACAAGGAGTAGTAGTTTTTTTTAATTCATCAACAGGGGGGGTGTAAAACTGGCTTGATTTCCTGAGGACCATTGCTGGTTATTAAGCAGACAAAGAGGAATAGTTTAAATAACCAACGCCATGGCCAAAAACACTGATCCAAATTCCCAGAGATACAAAGCATCCTCTCCATCCTCAACACTTTTTTTAAAAAATATTTCTTTATCTTATTTATTTTTTATGTGTTTTTTAAAAAGCTTTTTTTAATTTTTTGTGCATTTTCTAATTTATCCGATCTTCTTTTTAAAATGAAGAATCAACACATGTTCTGCCTCCTAAGTCTTGTAAACAAGAGGTTACAGTGTGGCACCTCCAAAACATTAAAAGCCTATTCTGAAAGTGCTGTCCCCTCCCAGCCCACTAGGGGGCTGAACCGGGCAAGGGCTTGCTAGATAGGCCCCACCCCTCCTACACCCATAGCGGGTGTGGCTGCGACTACAGTCCTTTGCACTGCAGAGCTTAACGTTTTCAAAATAAAAGTCGGTGCAATACTTTTAAAATGTTACTGTTTTCTATTTGTATCACCAGATAATTATCCTCGTCAGGTTTAATGTTGAACTATCTGTTGATTTTCACGACAATGCAGTAAGGTAGGCGTGCCAAGGCAGAGAGGAGCGCACACACACGTAACCATTTGCAGTCACATGAGTATTTTCACACGCACACAGGATAAGGACCTCAATGAGTAAACCGCTACACTGGAAAAACTGGCTGCTCCCTCTGTATTGCAGACTATATACATATGTATGTAGATATACACACACATTATATATATATATATATATATATATATATATATATATATATATATATATGAAAAAAAAACACATTCAGTGCAAAGTTAAAAGCTCATACTCCAACATTGTCAGCAAATGCAAAAACAGAAAAAAAAGTTTAAAAGTTGGAATTCAAGCACAACAAATGAAACAATGAGCTCGACTGAAGCTTTTTTTTTTTCTTTTTTTTTTTTTTTCCTGGTCTGAAAGAGCACTACCTGGAAGCAAATATCCATCTGTTCACATTATAGAATTGGCCTGCATGATTCAAGTATTCTGACTGATATGTTTTTGGGCTAAAACAAAGTGGACATATGTGCAGAGAACGTAACTTATATTCCACAGGGTAAACCCTGCTTTGTTGAATAACTTGTGAGAAAAAGTCCTACGAGTGCCATTGCGTTTAGAACTACCTTTTTTTGTGTTTTGTTTTTATCTGATTTACTTAGCCGGTTTGATTGGCTGCTGGTTCACAGGGAGTCTCCGCCCCCTGTCAGGTGATCCACTGGGAGGAAGGAGCTGATTGGAGAAGGGCTGTTGATCCTCCCAGGGTCAGCACTGCTGGGGTTCCCCCACAGGGTACTGGAATAGGACCTGCTCCAGAGGGAGGAACCATGCAGCTCACCACTGTTCCACTGGTTGGGTTCAGAAGCGCGGCTGGGAAAGGACTGAGACTGATCCATTCTGCTCTGGGAGGAGCCAATGGCCTGCCAGCCGGAGGAGGGAGTGGCCAATGACTGCCCTTGTGCAAAAAAGCGGCTGATTTCTTCCTCACTAGCAAACTCAGCCATAATAGTAGTGTTCCCCAAAACACACCTGTAGAGACAGCAGATGACCAGTTAGTTGCACCCATTAGTTTTTACAAGAGCGCTGTCTGGACGTGGTCAGGAAAGGTCACCCTTACATATGCAGGCTCTTCTGGGCCTTGGTGGCTTCGTCCTTTGAGCTGTAGCAGACCACGGCGTTACCATGTGGCAGATTGAGGTGGAATGTGATCAAAGGGCCATGCTGCATGCACAGGGTCCTAAGTGTGGAGCCATCGATCTGCAGAAAAAATGCACAAAGGGAATTAAAGTACTCCCATCGCTTAAATATCTCCAAGACTGAAAAACTAGCCATAAACTACAAACCAGCTGAACCACTTAGACAAAAATTTAAACTGCAATGAGACTCATTCATTTTTTCCATTCATTTTCTATGCCATTTGTCACAGGGTCACGGGGCTGCTGGAGCCTATCCCGGCCACTTGTGGGTGAAGGCAGGGGATGCCCTGGACAGGTCGCCAGTCTGTCGCAGGGTAGAATGTCCACAATCACACACCCATTCACTCTCACACCTATGGTCAATTTAGAGTTGCCAATCAACCTATGAAGCATGTTTTTGGACGGTGGGAGGAAGCCGGAGGTCCCGGAGAGAACCCACGCATACACAGGGAGAACATGCAAACTCCACACACCACCGTGCACCATCGTGCAGCCCTGAGAGCAATGCAACGCCACCCAGCAATGAGACTCAGAAAATATAAAATACTTAGGACTTTACTAGACAACAAAACTAAACACATTGAAAGACATTAATCACAGTAGAATCAGCGATACAATAAGAAGGGACTTAACAAAATGGACCACCCTAACCATGGATCTCAGCTCAAGAATAGAGGTTGTAAAAATGAATGTGCTGCCTACACTGTTGAATTTATTTCTTGATTTGTGAAATGGAACAAATAATTACGGTAGATTTATTTGGAATGGGAAAACTCCTAGAGTAAGACTGAAAACGCTTCCATTGGAAAAAGCAAAGGGGGGACTAGCTTTACCAAGTCTCCAAGAATACTATCTGGCAGCACAGTTAAGAAGCATAATAGATTGGTGCTCAACAGATTACGGTTGTAAATGGAAACAAATTGAGCTCGACTATGGTTCTTGCCCTCCACAAGCAAGATTGGAGGAGAAAATACATGTAAATACAGAACAGAACCCGATAGTGGAGTTTGCAATTAAAACTTGGTGGGAGGTGGTCAATAAATACAAAACAGGTAACGATCACAAACTACTTTTATGGCCTTCACATTAACCTGGATTCAAAGTCGGACAGCAAGACAATACATTTAGGAAATGGAGAGTTAGAGGATTGACTGCAATATGTACATTAACCGATAGGAACATTTTCAAAGCGTTTGCAAAGCTCAAAGAAGAGTTTGAGCTGGAAAACACTGACCTATTTAGGTATTTTCAATTAAGAAACTTTTACAATGAAGAGATAAAAAGCTCTAATTCACAGGAAGGCAGTGATACGATAGAAATAGTGACAGGGGCTTCTAAGAAACTGCCTTCAAAGATGGTTTCCAAACTGTATAAATGGCTGTTGAAAAGTAATGGTTTTGACTCGTATTAAAAACAGAAGTGGGAATCAGAATTACAGGTTAACTTGTCAGAGGATGACTGGTATTCAATCTGTCTGCTACAACATACCTCAACAAGTTCCAGACAATGGGGAGAATTCGGGTGGAAAAATATAACGAGGTTATTTATCAGTCCTCACATAAAGAGCAAACAGGCTCTGTGGAAGCGCTAACGCCAATCATCCACACATCTTTTGGACATGCAGTAAAATTGATCCCTTCCGGGAAAGCATCATCAAAACCCTGCAGGAAATACTGTTACTAGGGTATGAAATACCCGCTGACCCACGGATACTATATCTAGGACTGCTACCAACAGGAGTGATTCAAACAGAGGACAAGTATCTTTTTAAAGTCATGATTATGGCCTGCAAAAAAACCATAACCGTCTCTCATCCCTGGGTAAATAATGCTTATTTTTATATACACAGGCTGGGCATTGTGTGGATGCACTTTCTTAAAGCTCAAAGTTTATGATTGAGGAGCTTTTTCCCCCTTCTTATTCTTTTTTCTTTTCTTTTCTCCCCCATTTACTTACATTTCCCCTCTGAGTTTGAACAGGTTGTTAAAAAAGGAAGAACATTTCACATTAAAAGTTGGTTCTGAAGAGCTTGCTGCTGTTTTTTTTAGCAGCTGTCTGGTTTGGGGGGGGTTATGGGTGGGGGGTTCTCAGTCACTGCCAAAAATACTAAATCATTGTTTTTGCCTTTTGTTAGCCACTACCTTTGTTCTTTTGGCTGCCCTGTTGTTTTCCCGCAGTTACACATATCCAACTGTCTACACAGTAACTTTTACTGTAGACTCACATGGTGAGTTTCATCAATTTTGTAAGCTGGAATGTTAAAGGTTTAAACCACACCTTTAAGAGAAGAAAGGTCTTCTCTCATCTTAAACAACTTAAAGCAGACAGCTTTCCTGCAAGAAATGCATATACCTAGCTCAGACAGCGAACGTCTCCTAACAGGCTGGAAGGGAACAACGTTTCCACTCCTCCTTCCAAACAAAGGCAAGAGGAGTTTCAGTTCTCATTGGCCCCAAGATCTCTTTTGAATCTCATAGGCCGCAGTTACACTGCAGGTCTTGATGCCCATATCCGATTTTCTGACTATATCCGATTTTTTTGAAGACCCGCTTACATCTTCTTTTAATAGTGACCCGTATCTGATTTTTGCATTTACATTATACAATGCTGAAACTATCAAACGTAGATGTTTTGAGGACTACGTAGCAGCATTTCCGCCCTCCGCGGACCTCCTTCAGACTTTTGTGACTGCGGTTGTCATGGAGGCAACGCAGCGACGGCAGGAGGCGTTGCCTTGGGCGCTCCTGAGGGGATGCGCGGGAGAGAAAAAAAAGGAGGGCTGCTCGCCTTATGTGCTCTCTCTGAGTTTTGAATGAGGAAGTGCTTGCAGACCAAGTGTTGAACCTTTCCTGCGCGATGACCTCTCTTTCCGACCGTGGTCAGAAAAACACGGGAGATTTTCTCCAGGGCTGAAGGCGGATTCTCCTTCGGGGTTCACTTTTCCGTTCTGAACCCTCAGCTTCCAGAGTGGGTTAAGAAAGACTCCAAAACTTTTGGGGGAGACACCTTATTTGTAATTTACGGTTCTTCGACACTCTCCCGCTCTGCGCTCACACCCGCTCTCCTCTCCTTACACGCACGCGTGCGCGCACACACACTCACACACGGTCCCCATCATACACGCCCCCCAAAGAAATAAACGGCCTCTAGCCTGTTCCAGAGCAACGGTGTCCCACTTGATTAGTTACCGTTTGCGTCCCGACCGGGACCGGACCGGAAATAACAGCGGTTTCCGACTACGGTCTGAAGTCTGAGGCTGAAAGGTAACACGCTGACAGCAAAATCAGCACAAAAGCACCTTAATAAGTCATGAGATCTCAGTCGGTGGTGTCCTGAGTTGACGTCACTGACGTACGACTCGCATTTACTGGGGAACATCCGATTTGTCTGCTTACATGGCACAAGCGAATGCACGTATCCGATTTGTTTCCGATTTATTTCCACATATGAGAGAGACCTGTATCCGATCTGAGAAAATCGGAAGCCATGCGCTTTTGTCCTGCTTACACGGTCACCGGTCATATCCGATCTGTGCCACATGAGAGGAAAAAAAAAAAATCGGAATTGGGTCACTTGAACCATGCAGTGTAAATGCGGCCATAGTGATCTCTGACAAATTTGGTAGATATGCTATAGTCACAGGAAAACTGTTTAACAAATTGGTTCTATTTGTGAATGTCTATGCTCCCAACTCAGATGACAGACTTTCTCAAACAACTGTTCGGTCTGTTCCTCTAAAAAAAACCAACACAGTAAGTAGACCAGCTGCCCTCATCAAAGCCTTTCCGTCAGACTACAGAGTGTGATGCATGGTGTACTCTCCATCCAAAAGATCGCGACTACTTGTTCTTCTCGTAAGTCCACCATAAATATATTAGGATGGATTATTTTTTCATTGATCACCAGCTAATACCACTGGTGCAATCCTGCTCTTACCAGAGCATGATCATCTCAGACCACGCCCCCATTGTTCTGAGTTTGTCCCTCCCTGGCATTCCACAAAGCAGCCGATGGTGGTGATTCAACTCAACCCTACTGTCAGATGAGAAATTGACAGTAGGGTTGGGGTTTAATTAAAACCTTAGACCCCAGATATGAGCTGCATTGTTCATCCTTTAGAAAATGGTGCTTCTCTCAAAGTGAATGTTTGTCTCCTTTTAGTCTAGACTACAAAGTGAGACTGAAAACACAGCTGGGACTTTGATTTCAAGAGTGTGTTCATTTATTTATTATTCATCCCAGAAATGGAAGTTACATTTGTCTTGCATTTGATTAAATAAAAGCAAAATTTGCTTTAACTTGTCTGCCGGTTGTACTTATTGCTTTCTTTAAGTATAAAGGAAAAAAAATCGGAAATAAAATAAAATAGAATCAGAGATTTTATTTTTAGGCCATATCGCCCTACTTTATGTCGCTGGTGGGCCGGATCAATTCCATACAGATGAATATCCTGCCCAAATTTTTATACTTATTTCAGTCCTTGCCAGTTTTTATTCCTGGTTCCTTTTTTAACGAGCTCGACTCAATCCTCTCCTCCTTTATCTGGCAGGGATTTCCTCCTCGTGTTAGCAGAGTCCATCTGCAAACCAAACCAAGTCCCCCGGTGGGTTTGCCCTTCCAAATTTTTGACTAATATTGGGCTGCAAATTTGCGCTGTATGGCATTCTGGTCATTTTATGCTGACCAATCTGACTCCCCCGACTGGGTGGAGATGGAACTACACTTGAACAGAAACACCTCTCTTTCTGCATTGCTGGGTTCCTCTCTCCCTCTCCCCACCATTGCAGAAATCTGCAACCCAGTGGTTAAACACTCTCTAAGGATATGGGTTCAGTTTAGGAAGCATTATGGTATCTGATTTCTCACTCTCGAGCCCTATTGCTTCGAATCATCTTTTCATACCCTCCCTTCACGACATGGGAGGGGCACGAGAAAGGCATTAGAAGATTTAATGATCTGTTTTTGGATAATACCCTGGCCTCATTTGAGCAACTAAGCTGAACATTTGGTCTTGTAAAATCAGATTTTTTTCAGGTACCTGCAAATTAGACAGCATCTTCACTCTCTCAGGCCTGGCATCGCTGTCCCAGACCTAACAGTTGTTGAAATGGTCCTTTCGTTAAACCCGTCCCACAAGAGAGACTTATTTCAATTCTCTACAACCGGCTGGCAAACCTAAGATCTCACTGTGTGGCCCAGCTTAGAACAGCATGGGAGGGGGATCTGAACATGTTCGTATCTCCAGAAACCTGAAATTTAATAATCAGACAAGTGAACTCTTCATCTCTCTGTTCTCGCCACTGTCTAATCCAGGGGTGTCAAACTCATTTTGGTTCGGGGGCCAAAAATCAACCCGGCTGATCCCAAGTGAGCCAGACCAGTAACGTATAGGCAAAATAACAGCTTTGTTTTTGTTTTTTTACTCAATTGGAATACATGCCTCAACCAACATGTAATAATTTATTTTTACACATTCATTCACAGAGGCCAATGGATCTTAAATAAAATTAATTTCACTCGAAGGTCTATTCAATATATATATACTGAATATTTTACATCCGACACTGAAGCAATCACAATAATAAACTCAAAAGGGGCAACGGAAAAAATGAAACACCTGCCTAAAATGTAAGTGTCCAAACCATTAAATAATTACACTAAATTAAACTTTGTGAACATAAGAGTTTGGAGTTAACCTCCATCTCTCTCCTGAAACTTCACCCCGCCATCAATGTCAGGATTCAAATCCTTTTACTGTCATTCAAGTGTGCAAAACACAATGAAATGTCCAAGAATCTTTTCCTGGTTGAAGTCAGCTCTGTGAACAAATAAAACTCTGTCCATTTTTCCTGGAAAGCTTAGGACTTCACTTCAACATTATTTTTACTTTTTGACAACATTTAGTTCATTATTGTGTCACTACTGATCATTCTATAACTATAGCAACGTAACAGCGGTGAGGCTCACAGGGAACTACCACCGAACTACTGCCTATCCAGACACAGAGCTGTTAGGATTCGCTTTTGGCAGGTGCAGAGATATGCTGTTTAACTTGTTTTGCCTTTTCCTTTGCTCCCCCTTGTGGCGGAATTGCGCATTTCGGCTATTTCTTTAAAAAATCATAACTCGCCATAGGAATGGACTAGAAATGCGCTTTTTTTAAACATCCTTATGATTTTTACTCTTCATGTGTGGGCCGGACTAAAGCACCTGGCGGGCCGGATCCAACCATACGGCCGTATGGTTGACACCCCTGGTCTAATCCAATTTAAAGTTGTACACAGATCACACATCTCTAAGTCTAAATTATATCATATCTACCCAAATATCAGTCCTTACGGTGATAAATGTAAAACTGGGGAAGCCACACTTATTCACATGTACTGGTCTTGTCCATCCCTCAGCGGGTTCTGGATGGAGGTGTTTCAAACCTTATTCTGGATACTGAAAGTCTCTCTGCAGCCAAACCCTCTGACTGCTCTGTTTGGGATTGCTGGAGAGAGGGTGACTCTAACCCAAGAAAAACAACAAGCTATCTTTTGCCTCCCTCTTGGCCAGACGTGCAGTTCCGGTTAGGTGGAAGGATTCTACACAAGCAATGGTTGGCAGATACCATGTCTTGTTTGCAACTCGAGAAGATTTGATTCTCATTCAATCATAAGAACAGGAACTTTCAGAAGATGTGGGGTCCTTTTTCTGGAGACATTTTAGCAGATATGGGAGCGAGATAACCAGGGCGCATCATCATGTCGAACATAGACCGGCTTCAAACTCGTGGTGCCAGTTTTCTGGTCCCCTGTCAAAGATGGCTGGCAGTGACAGAATGGGAGGGGGGAGGGTAAGGGTTGTTTGTTTTTTATTTCTATTTTTTTTTTTTTATTTCTGTCAAGTCCTGCTGTTTGCGATTGTGACTTTGCATTATGTACAGCGCTGGAGAAAATTGTTGGTACCCCTCAGTTAAAGAAAAAGTCCACAATGCTCACTGAAATTACTTGAAATGTTTAAAAGTAAAAATAAATTAAAATTTATTGAAAATTAAATAATCAAAATCAGCCATTACTTTTGAGTTGTTGATTAACAGAATTATATATAAAAAAAAAAAAAACTATTGAAATAGGCCCGGACAAAAATGATGTTACCTCCATAAAAGACTGAGAACTAATTGCCCAGGGGGTCATGATGAACTCAGGTATGTCCTTTAATTGACATCACAACTGTTTTCAAACCCATAATCATTCAGTCTGCCTTTTTAAAGGGAGACAAAAAGTCACACTGCTGTTTGGTGAAAAGGTGTGGACCACACTGAACATGGACAACAGAAAGTAAAGGAGAGAATTGTCCCAGGACATTAGAAACAAAATTATAGACAAACATCGTAAAGGTTAAAGCTATAAAACCATCTCCAAGCAGCTTGAAGTTCCTGTGACAACAGTGGCACATATTATGCAGAAGTTTAAGACCCACGGGACAGTAGCCAACCTCCCTGGACGTGGCCGGAAGAGGAAATTTGATGACAAATTGAGGAGGCAGATAGTTGGAACTGTATCCAAAGAGCCCAGAACAACCTCCAAAGACACAAAGGTGAACTCCTAGATCAAGGTACGTCTGTGTAAGATCGCACCATTCATCATTGTTTGAGCCAGAGAGGACTTCATGGGAGACGACCAAGGAGGACACCACTGTTGAAAGGAAATCATAAAAAAGCGAGACTGGAATTTGCAAAAATGCATGTTGACAAGCCACAAAGCTTCTTGGAAGCTTCTTTGGACTGGAGCTTTTTGGTAAGGCACATAAGCTTCATGTTTGCTTTTATTTAATCAAATGCAAGACAAATGTAACCCCCATTTCTGGGATGAATAATAAATAAATAAACACACTCTTGGAATCAAAGTTAAGTATAAAATTTGTCTTCTTCTCACTCCCTTTTGGACTTGTGTTTATATAATTTTGTTGTGTTTTACATAATTTTTTCTTGGTTTTATATAATTTTTGTCTTGTTTTTTTCTTATTTTGTTATTCTACTCTTGTTTTCACTTGTCCAAAATGAAAAGGTTACTTCCTTCCTTCAAGCCCCAGCTGTGTTTTAAGTCACACTTTATAGTCTAGACTAAAATGAGACAAACATTCACCTGAGAGTAGCAGCATTTTCTAAAAAGTTATCAATACAGCTCATATCTTGGTCTAAAGTTTTAAATAAATTAATAAACCCCGTCTTGATGATGAAGCAGCGGGAGTCGCGGTTACCCCCCCCCCCCCCCCCGTCCTCTCCCGAAACAAAATCCTACGGTGGCCGCGTCGCAAATGAATATACAAGTAATAATTACAGCGCAGTATTCTTTATTAACAAATAACAGTAAAAAATAACTATCTAACTAATGAACTAACTATACAGGCGTTGTAGAATGAGTATGTGTGTCAGGTCGCGTGTGTGTTAGGGCGCGTGCATGTGTAAGTAGACTGAGTGCGTGCCACGCGACCGCGCGTGAGAGCCTTTGACTCCGATGAGCTCCTTTAGGTAAATGTTGCAGCGTGGAGACTCTTCCTCCACGTCTGTGACAGTAAAGCCACACCAGTTCCACACAACAGATGAGTTTATTTCTTTCTTAGGAACAAACTGCCCACTCTCACCAGTAGCCATGCTGTCGCGTGCTGTGTGAAACTAACGCTACGGAAGCTCTGAGGAGCCAAAAATGCGCCACATAAAAACTCGATGTAGTTATTTTTGAAATCGCCCGTAACAAAAAATTCGAATTAATTCATTTGATCGATTTATCGCCCAGGCCTAGAACATAAGCTCTATGTTTGTAGACTCAAAAATGAAGCATACAACGAAAAGAACACTATCCCTACTGTGAAACATGGAGGAGGCTCAGTTCTGTTTTGGGGCTGCTTTGCTGCATCTGGCACAGGGTGTCTTTAAGTTGTACAAGGTAAAATGAAATCTCAAGATTATCAAGGCATTCTGGATAGAAATGTGCTGCCTAGTGTCAGAAAGCTTGGTCTCAGTCGCAGGTCATGGGTCTTCCTCCATGGGTCTTGCTCATGAGGAGTCGACAGGTGCAGAAGGCTCATTGACAAATACAGAAACTGTTTATTTGCAGTGATATTATTTTTAATAAATTTTAATTTATTGTTACTTTTGAACGTTTCAAGTAATTTCAGTGAGCATTGTGGACTTTCTTTAACTGAGGGGTACCAATAATTGTGTCCAAAACTGTATGTCTTTATTCCTAAGAAAAGTCAAATAAAAAGATTTTGAACTTAAAACACTCTCATTGCCCACACAGTAAATTATTTGCAGGTTTGAGAAAAAAACAAAACTGCATGCATTGAGGTACCTGAGGTGTGAGATTTTTCAGAACGAGCCATTGAGTTCTTCCTGAGCTGCTGCCGTCACCCCAACTGGAACCTGGAAGTACAAATGGAATGAAATAAGGGGACTGCAGGGGATTTTATCAGAGCAAATCATCTGCAGCTCTGCACTGTAAACTAAGAATATCCAATATCAAAACACCTTCAAACCCAAAACAAAATGTTATAAACTACAGGTTTGAAATGCTTAGATTTTAAGGTATTAAAATACAATAAGTGAAGTATTTAACAATAACAACATACAATCAAAAGAAAATTATAAGCATTACATATTGCTTCACCTCCTGACTATTAAAACATTTGTCCAGTCAAAAAAAATTTTTTTTTAATCCAGAAAAATTACAATTCCCAGAGCCCCACCCCTTCACATTTTGTATCATTGTGACAACCCAAAAGTCCTCTGCAGAAACCAAAAGAACTTCATTCAGCAAATGCAGTAGTTGGGAGATATTCAGGTTTAGAAATGTCCTCTACAGAGAAAAAAAAAATGTACATTGCTGAAAGTCAGTAGGATATAGCAAATCCAAAGGAAAAGGAAACACTTCTTTTAACTCCAAAAACCAGATTGTCAAAAGTATCGCCAGCCCCTATGAAGAAAGGAGACCCGCAAGTCTGTGTGTGTGTCTCTGTGTATGTGTGTGTGCTGAAAGCAGCGCCGTTTTCTAGCATAGAAAGGAAGAAAGGAGACCGACCGCGCGGTGTCTGTGTGTGTGCTGTGTGTTTAGCGCTTGTAAGGAGGAAGGGAGAGGAGCGCGCAAGTGAGTGACCATTCAGTTTGTGATCAGTTAGGGAGAACAGTAACAAAATAAAAATGTTTCCTCCAAAAAAACAGAGACTGGATGTTTTATTAACCCACTCCAGAAGCGCTGAGGTTCTGAACGGGGGCATTAACGTGCGCGCGCCTTAACACCCGGTGCGCCTTTTGTATGTGTCAAAGACGGGAAAATCCCCCGTGACTGAGACCGCGCCTTATCATCCTGTGCGCCCTATGGTCGTGAAAATACTGTAAACAAACTGAAGTAGACTGTGTGAATTCCCCTCTGAACCCACCAGATGTGTATCTTGACTCGGTGAAGCCCCAGCCCCCCGGCCTCAGAGCAGAGCTGTCCCAGCCAGGCTTCTGGCTGGTGAGGCCGGGTGGTGGTCTGGAAGGAGCTGCAACCGGCAGCGCCTTGGGAGTCAAGGGGACCTTCCAAAGCTCATGGGCTAGGGAGGAGTTGGACACAGAACCACCTCCGGGAGACCACTTTGACTCACTTGGTCTAGCTGCAAAGCAAAAGAAAACCATTTTCATTTCATTAAAACCTCCAGACCATTTAACAAAATATCTTGTTTGTCTGCCTTTTTTATAGACAGTGGTTTCCACAATATAAGGCATACTTAAAAGCCTTCAAAAAACAACAGTGTGTTTTTTAAACTGGAGCACCTTATATATGATTTAATTCTTTATTAATTAAGGTTCTCTGAAATATTTAGTTTCACATGAGCCATTATTTTGAAAAGGATGGGTTTTAAGGCTACCTGAAGTGCTTTGTGCTGTACTGGTGAGGGAACCGCTGTGGCTGGAGGCACGAATGGATGACCAGGCACTATTAGAAGGCATCGTGGTGTTCAGTGATGAGGGTGGCCCTGCAGACCATAATAGCCAAGGGTTAGAGACGGGATCTATGCATACAGATTCCACTGTGTCGCCATCAGTCGCCATCAGCTTATCGGTCAGAACTTGTCTGCAGCCTACCATTGTTCCTATCCCTGAGGTGATCGGTGTCACGAACTGTGTTGATGGAGAGGTTGTTGATGACACTGCCGGGGGTCACATAGGGGTCAGTCTCTGGGTCAATGTTGGGGTAACCTTTCCAAGGTTCCCCGGGTCGGAACTCTGCAAAATAATAATACAAAGTAATTAGAATTTTATATTGTACTGGATGATTAGTGCATTTTACCTTTTTGAAACGTTTAGATATTGCAAAATTACAAGTATAACCTTCAATGAATCTATATTTTTGAGGCAAAAACAACCTTAGCTGCTAGCTCACTGTGGTACCAATCTATGTCTGTTTTGAATCAGTTATAGAACATTTACCTGGGGGCCAGGTGACAGTGTTTGCATGGGAAGGGGGGGAGTTGGCACGGGGCGGCCAGCCATCACCCACTGAGCCTATTGGTTGGCCAGGAGGGCTCAGGGGAGGTGGACCAGGAGGCAGGAAGTCATAGAAAGGAGAGTCATCTAGACGCAAGTCAGACGAGATAGCACCTGAGAGGGAGCAAACAGACAATGGGTACAGGACACAATCATCTTTTTTATTTATTTATTTTTATTTTTTTTGCAATTTTAATATAAAAAAGTTATGGATGATCAGCAAGAAAACCAACTTTTAACACGATTATTTACATTCATTAATGTGGAAATAGAATCCAAGAAGCAAAAAAATGTATTCAGTCCAATACATTTACCAGATTTGCTGTTTTGCTCCAGGATGTCAGTAGCCCAAAGCTTTTTGAGTCTGGACTGGTGTGGTTCTTTGTAGGTCACAGCTCCACCACTACTGCTTCCACCACCAACGGCAATATCCAGCGGTACATTCAGGTTAGGGGTCAAGGCTTAAGTTAGATGAAAAAAAGAAGTCAATGTTGCACTAAACTCTGGGTTTTGTTTGAAATGATGAAACTTATGAAACCAATAAAAGAAAAGAAAAAAAATCAGTCAACAGTTGACATACTTAAAGGGAAGTTGCCGAGAGGAGGAGCATTCTTCTGCATCTCAGATGTATTGTGGGAGATGTAGCTGTCGGCATATGATTTAAGAGGTGGAGCTTGCTTTAGCAGAGATGGATCCATGTGCCGCGGGGCCTGCATCATTGACAAAGATGAACCAATAGGACGTGTCTAGAAAAGGAAACAGGAAACAAGACACTTGGATTTTGTAGAAATACCAAAGTCTTCTAGTTATTCAGAATTTCTTTTGTGTGCACACACCTGTTCAGTCGGACGACCCAGTGGTGTCGCTCTCACATTTTGAAGCTTCTGCTGCTGTTGCTGGAGGAGCAGGCGCTGCAAACACATAACACAATGTAAGACAGAAGCAACAATAGGTCGTTTTAGAAAGCTGGATGTTAGGCCTAAAGGTCTATGAACCTGTAGCTGGTTGATGTGGTTCAGCTGTGACAGCTGGTTGAGCTGGGAGAGTTGGTTGAGCATAGCCACCTGCTGAGGGCCAAGCAGACCTCCATTACCCCCTGGGTACTTCAACAAGGATGGAGGGACCTGGACATAAACACAAAAATAAAAATAAAAATAGCATTTTTGAGACTTTTAATGTTTTTCTTAAACTTAAAATGTATGTAAGCTCATCTGCTGGCTAATAAATATGGCTCATCATATCATGCCCAAAAAAATGTCCCATTTGGTGAGACTGTTGTGGAGCACTTTTAAAAATAAAACAAAATGATTTACTTTCAAAACTACAGCAGGAGCTGCAGGAGTCACAAACATGTTGAAACGTTATAAAAGAATGAGGTTGCAAAGCACAAATGTTTTGATAGTCAACAAATTTTACATGTTTGAATACTTTTTTTTTTTTTTTAGTTAAACCAGCTGTTTTGTGTTCATTCAAGCAGCATCAGGATCAAAGCTGGAGTCAGTCTGGGCCAGAATGTTAGTCTACTTTGTTAATAAAGTCGAAACTTTATCTAATGATTTGACCTGTAGATTATGCAATATTTGTTTTTAGTCTGAGATAGTTTTTAGTAGGGGTGTGTATTGGTAAGCGTCTGGCGATACGATGCGCATCCCGATACGCGTCCCAGGATACGATAGGTCTCCCGATATTGTGCAGCGGTAGGGCGGTCGACCCATGATCGTAAGATTGTAGGTTCGATTCCCGCCTTGCACACCCATGTGTCCTTGGGCAAGACACTGAAACCCACCTTGCCTCTGGTGGGAGGTTGGCGCCAGTGTTTGGCAGCGAAGCCACCATCAGTGTGTGAATGTGTGTGTGCATGGGTGAATGGGACTGTGACTGTAAAGCGCTTTTGGCCTTCGTAAGAGGGTAGAAAGCGCTATATAAGTATACGCCATTTACCATTTTAGCACTGCAACTGTATCTCATATACAAGTTGCTTTTACCAAAGCAAACTCAGTGCTTTTATTTTTTTATTTTGGTAACTTAAAATATATAATGGGAACAGTCAACATTGTCTGATTTCCACAAAATAGTTTTCAGTATAAGAAAAAAAATAGAATGGATGTGCCTTAACCAATAAGGTTCTAAAAGTATGATTGAAGAAATAAAGTGATGTCTACTTTCAACATTGCTTAATGTGGCTTCTCCAGTACTTTTAAATGGTTCAAGAGCTTGAATAGTGCTTCAAAAATAAAGGAAAAAACAACAAACAAACAAAAACAACAATCATTCTTTCCAGAAACATTAAAGTGTGATGATGCAGCATGTCAGGGTGAAAGAGCGCTTTAATGTGGCTAAGATGCTTTGTTTACACGCAGGTTGCTGAACTAGAATCTATTGTTGTAAGGTTCTACAGAACTTAGGCCCGCTTTGTCAACAGCATTTTGCCAGATGCTCCATGCATTAGCCGCTGAGCAGCTGCATTGCTTCACTTGTTCTTATCTGAGCCCACTACGAAGCACCTCAATCCAGGCAGCAACATGGCACTGAGTTTCAGTTTGGTACCCATCCAAAGTAAAAAATAAGTAGTGCATGTCTCGTAACAATAAAACAAGCTACTTCTTGCTAAGATCTCCTTGTTTTTTTGGTGTGATCAAAGCCTCAAGGAGGTTCTGCTCCCAACTAGCGTTGGATATCGTCGAGACAGCATTTTGAATCGATACAAATATTGCCAAATGAACTATCGCAAAATACCGGTATATCGCCAAATCAAATTTTCTCCCAACACCCCTAGTTTTTAGTCTTTAATCTTTTAAGAAAAAATAAATTGTTCTTTTTAGTGTCTTCTTTCAACACACCTGTTATTAATTTTCTATATAATTATGATGTAATAAATTGGCATAATCTAATGACCACACCTACATTTGTGGTATTTTTCCTAATTTTCCTTATTGAATTCCTTTGTTCTTTCTTAACCAGGAATGAATGTTGCTTTTTACTTGATTAGAATGGGAATTACACAAGAAACCCCGTTGCTTAATGCAATCTGTTATGTCACCTGCAAAAACTAAAATAATGTGGACTTCTTATAAATTTCCAGACTGAACAATTCTTATTGTAACAAACAGAGAACCCTGATTGGTACCTGGAGCTTTATGAATGAATTAAGTTGAATAAATTAAAGCTTTTATTATAAAGAAGTATTGATTCATGTTGCAGAAATCCCCACAGGAACAATGAGCAGTGATGTGAAATGTACCTGAGACGGCAGGAGGGGTGGAGGCACTTGGTTACGAAGGTTTGATTGAGGAGGGGGCTGGGATTGGGTGGTGCCCCGGCCGTGTGCTACGCTGCTGCCACCCAACATGGAGTTTACATTCTAAAAAGACAATACAACATAAAATGACAACAATGGTATTTAAATTGTATGTCTTTCAGGCAGAAATAAAAAAAATCAGGAAGCTTAGCGTTCCCGTTTTCATGGTTATGTCCAATTTTCAGATGCAAAGAATGACAGTTAAAACTACACATGAAAATAAATACTTTATAAAGATTTTTTTTTAAATACAAAACATTTTTCTTCATTTTCTAAACGCTTAAAAACTCACTTCGATCATCTTTTGGGGTATTTTTTAAAGCGTTCCCTATGGTCTTTTAATCTTGACTGCCGTTTTTAGAGGAAAAAAAATAAAAGTAAAGTTTCATTTTCATGGACATATTTTCTGCAGAGCCGCACTAGTCCATTAGAAATTCTCCTCTGAGTTTTGGGCGAGACCACTGGTGCATAGTAACCCCAACTGCCAGCTCAGACGAGGAAAATGAAGATGTACATGGATCTAGTAATCTACAAGTAGATGCATCAGAATGGAGCGGAGCAGGGAGTTTGACCAGAGTTTTTTCTACATCACAAATAAGCTCTTTTTCAATCTGCATTTCTTTCACAGACAAAATGACAATGATTCATCAAATACGGAAGGATGTACATAGGCATTTGCCTATGGATGCGTTTGCCTTCAAAGCAAAAGCTTTATTAACATGTGGAAACCCTCAATATCTACGGCTGTGCCTGACGTAGCACAACAATGAATGAATGAAACAACAAGCTCATCCTACCACACTCACCTGCTGAGCAGACCCACAACTAGAGTGGAAAGGAGATGGACCAGAGTTGACACTGGGGACAGGTTTAACAGAACTACTAGAGGAAAGGCTAATCCTCTGACTGCTGGGAAGCTCATCGGAAGCTGGACTATTGCAAGCAGAAAGCTGCAGAAGCAAAGCCCAGGTGGTCGGTAGGTTGACGGCAAGCACAGAGGGACATGAAGCACATCAGCAGCCAAAGAAACGCAGAACGGGGAGAAGAAAAGAACCAAAGTTAATTTTGAAGGAAATGAGGAAGAAAAGAGAAAAAGAGAAGGAAATGAATGAGCAGAGTGTGAGTGCAGAAAAGGCGAATGCGAGAGGGAAAAAGTAGGAAAGTTAAAAGTTTAAAAGGCTGTCTAAAAGGTGAAGCAGCAAGAAAGTAACATGTTTGCACAGTCACAGGCTGAAAGCAACTAGCGATAAATAAATAAATAAAAAAAAAAGACTAAAGAAACTCCATGTCTATGAAGACTCCCATTCATCCAGGTTGAGTCCATCATAGTAGTAGTAGGTTTAGGGGCTGTCATCTGGACTTAATTTTTAAAGTTAGAGGACGTTTCACCTCTTATCCAGGAGAATTTACAAAGCCTCTTGGATAAGAGGTGAAACATCTTCTAACTTAAAAACTAAATCCAGATGACAGCCCCTAAACCTACTAATATGACTAAAGGAACTCCAATTTCCACATTCATTTAACCTAAATATTCTCTTGCAACAAAATCTTGTATTCATCAAAGACTTTTTTTCCTAGAGGATAAAGACTTGAATTTATCATCATTTTGTAGAACACCTGCAGTTGTTGCATTTTATAATGTTGTAATTGTAATAATTTAACAAAAAATATGAATCTGATTTGTTTCGTCTCGTCTCGTGAGGGTAAAAGTAGAGCTCGGCGATATAGCCAAAAAATAAAATATCAGATTTTTTTTTCCATTCTAAATTCGATTTTTTTTTTTTTTTTCAAATTTTATTTATGAACATTGAGAAAGTTATAAAACAGTACATTTAAATTCACTTAGGGTCAGTTTTGAACCCATGACATATCTCCATTTTCAACAATTCTTTTCCTTTTTTTTCCTTTTTCCTCTTTTTTTTTTTCCAATAACATAACTTAGTATCTAACTAGACACAAAACAGGGAACAGCGGATGCATTATTAGGGAGGAAGAGAAGTTAAAAAAAAAAATAATAATAATAAATAATAATAATATAGAAATAAAACATTAATCTTGATTATCAATACAAGCCAGACATGTCTATTACCTCCATTTGTTGTAAATTATTAACATAAAATATCCATTGTGACCAAATCTTCACAAATTTGGGCATCTCTATCCGAAGTGAGTAGGTTAGTCTTTCCATCTGACAGATTTCATTTACAATGTCTATCCAATTGTCCAAGCTGGGTACAGTGGGGAGGAGCCAGTGTCTTGTCACTGCTTTTTTACCAGCAGTTATTAATATTCTGAATAAATTTTCATTGGTAGGTGGGAGTTGTGTCTTACCTCTAAATTCGATTTTAATCAATTTTTTTTATCTCTCTCCTTTCTCTCCTTTTACTTAACAAAAAATAAAAATTACGATATGTATTACAAGAATTATTTTATTTCAACATCTCCTTTGGAATTATGCTCAAAGTTGAACTAAATACAAGCTGTAAAAATGTTTGTAGGTCAATGCAGCTGATGTTTTGAGCCAATGCTTCTCACACTTGACATAGTGTCTGTTTCCGGTGTTGAAACAAATTTGTCGCACTCCCACTTTGGGCAGCTACAATCTTCAAACAGATTTTGTTGTATATGTTTTGATGCTCCAAGATGAAAAACACAACTCCATTTGCCATCATTACACTTAACTCACTAGCCAAGATGATAAACAAAAAAGAAAAAAAATCTACCAGCCAGGCACATTTTTACTGGACAAATTATTACATTATTTTGCAAAGAAAAACTATAGGTGTTATTTTAACAAATGTAATGTTGAATGTAAAGTGAGATGATGTCACAGGGGATAAAAACATCTGTTTTGAGTGACTCAGATTTCTAATCTGTCTTTGTCTGCTTTTAGCATTTTCATGCGGTCTGTGACGTGGTTTATTTTCTTCTATTTACCACAGCTGGAAAGCCAACCTGTACGCCATCAGTCAGTCACCTGTAAATTCTGTGCTTCGCAGTCCTTGTCGGGGTTAGTTCATTTTAACTTTATATTTTGCCACAACAATATACAAAACAATCAAACATACGGCTTTTGGTATGGTGGAGGCATGCTGCATGGCGGTTACTGACAGGAAGACAGCTACAAAGGTAAGCTGATAGGGGGTTAATAACATATATATTATTGGATTGTAGATTTTCAGAAAATGCACCTTTTTTCCTACATCTGCCTCCAGGTGATTCATTTTTGAATTAAATCATAAACAGTCTAAAAACATAATCTTTTGGATTTATTCCGTGATGTCATTGATAGTAAATATGCAGCGCTCTCACGAAGCTGGCTTTTTTCAGCTCAACTCTAGCTCTGTAATGTTTTATACTGCTAATAAAAGCTTTTTCCCAGTAATTCCTGCCTGTTATTCTATTTGTAAAATAAAGTTTTTTAATGGCTGCACGGTGGCGCAGTGGTTAGCGCTCTTGCCTCACAGCAAGAAGGCCCCTGGTTCAAGTCCCGGCTGGGGGACATGAAAATCAATATCAACAGGGGACCTTTCTGTGTGGAGTTTGCATGTTCTCCCCGTGTATGCGTGGGTTTTCTCCGGGATCTCCGGCTTCCTCCCACTGTCCAAAAACATGCTTCATAGGTTAATTGGCAGGTTAATTGGCAACTCTAAAATTGTCCCTAGGTGTGAGTGTGAGAGTGAATGGGTGTGTGATTGTTGAAATTCTTCCCTGCAACAGACTAGCGACCTGTTCAGGTTGTCCCCTGCCTTCGCTCATGAGTGGCCGGGATAGGCTCCGGCAGCCCCGTGACCCCGAAAGGGAAAAAACGGATAAGAAAATGAATGAAAAAAAAAAAAATGAATGAAAAGTTTTTTAATGAATTTCCTATAAATTAAGTTTGTTTTATTTATCTGCCACATCTTAAAATCTGCTCTGTCAAAATATTATCTGACTTTAAACTAGTTTGTGGTCGCAAACTGGTGACACGTGCAGCAGCTCGTTTGCATAGTATTTTAGCATCGTAGCATGATAGCATCAGTGCATAACAACACCGTTGTCACCAAATCAACACTCTTTATTAAACTCTCTTTTGCTACCAATAGTTTAGCAGGTTTATCCTCCAGTCGTGTCTTGATCCAGTTAAAAACTGCCACGCAAAAGATAATGTAAGGAAAATACATTCATACTGATGAAAATTACAGAATTGACCTTGGATTAAAATCCTCTGAGTAAAGTGTATTTTAATAAACTAATGAACAACTGTTTACACACAGAAGGCTCAAACAAAAAACGGCCTACAGCTTGCATACCTTGTCATAGAAAGGACTTCGATCCATTGCAGAATCCTTGTGGAGCTGATGCCGGGGCCCTGAACTCTTCCCCATGATGCTGCTCAACTCCCCCAAACCACTCATGTCCACACGCTTGTCAGCCATCATGCTTGGCCCTGATTTTAAGGAGTCATCAGGGGAGTCTCTCTGCAAGACAAAGACAACAAAAAACTGTTTTCTTTTTGTCTGGATTGAAATTGATTACAGTATGTTCTGTAAAAGAAAATTTAAAAAGGAGTAGCTTATCCTTATGCAAGTAAGCTGAACTGGAATCAACTTTGAACTCAACTATGTAATACTGCAATTTACCTTTTCAAAACATTTCCTGTAATGTTACACAAATAAAAGCGCAAATCTGTTACATCATTTTAATTTTGGATTGTCTCCGAAGTATTCATACCATCGCTGAACAAAAAGAAAACATAAATCTAAAATTTAGATAGGGTACTTTAACACAAAACCAGCTGTTAGCCCAAAGAAAACCAATGGAACAATTTACACAAGCTAACCTTAACTACCCCACAGAGGACACGATAAACTGGGCTTGATTTCTATTAAAAAACAATCAGAAAGTAATCTAATAAACATAAAAACTAGGGATATTCTGATCAGATCTTGTTGCCGATCATGTGGTTGATGACTCGATCAATATCGTATGTTGTCTCCTGATCAGCATCGCATATTTAATTCATTATTATGATCAGCGCTTTATATTTCAATTTTATTATTCTGGATAAATACTCCACTGGAAGTCTGCATCTGATGAAAATATTACAACATTTTATTGCCATTAAGCGCAGCAGAATACAACAACAGTTCAAGCAGGAGTTCAGTCAAGCAAGCGATAGATTTGGACTTCTAGGATCAATAACCCTTTTTTGAAAACGTATTACACTGACAACAAGTACCTCTATTGGCCTGTCTTAACACAAACAAGCTACTATAAATGCATTTTAACAGAAAAAAAGATCAGGGTTTTGTTTCTTATTAATGTTAACCACTCTGTGTTGCGACAGAGACGGCTGCACAGCAGCTGCTAACTGTGCTAAGTGCTAGCTCTGTGATTTAACCCCTTAGGGACCAAAGCTCTTCTTTGATATGCCTTTTTATTTCTCTGACAGAGCCCCAGTTAAGTAAATTTACTTTCATAGTAAAACCCAACATGTGATGTCTTAAGAGGTTAAAAGGAATCCCATAATCTTGAAAAAAAATTAGATTCAAAATTAATAAATGGTTCTAATGATATCAGCTAGCTATGAATACTCATATTTACTGCTACAACAGAGTAATTAATTTTTAAGATTATATGAAGATATAATAATCACATTTGGTTAAAAATGTTCAAAAGTTCTGAAGATATAAAAGCTTAGGTCTTTCTCACATGACTATCACCTATATTTACTAGATAATAGTTCTTTTTTTTTTTACTAGTTAATAGTTTTACTCGATTGTTCAAGTTATTTCACAGAAGTGCTCTGTTTAGGTGCTAAATGATAAAAGAAGGTTAATGTCATAAAAACGTGGAACAATCTGAATCAGTTTTTTTAATTTGTTAATTTTTTAAATGTGTTACAAAAGTAACAGATTGGGCCTCTGTATTGACAGATACTTAAAATAAAAAAACTCAGAAACAGATCGAGCCCAAAATAACCTGATCAGGACATCCCTAATAAAAAACAGCTTAACAATGATCAGAAAAACAAACTTCCAATTTTCCGTTTGCCTTTTTTGGTTCATTTTATCATTAAAATTTTACAATTTTTCCCACTTCTAACGTTAAGAATTAAAGCAAAATTAAGATGCCTTTAAAATCCCACACTGTAAAACTTGGGGGGATTAATTAGAACTTTCAATGTAGCGGTGTGTAGATGTCCCTCTGCTCTACTACAGCTACTGGCCTAGCAGACTGTCACACTAACAGAAAGCTCTGGGTGGGTAAAGCCAACACCCGCTCCTGCTCGGTGAGAACAGAAATGGTAGAACAATACAAGCTTTAAATTTTAGTTTCCAAACACCAGAAAGGTCTCCAGTGGCACCAGAAAAGGTAGCCAGATTTGTTACCAATTGCCATGAGAGATTGGCAACACTGATTATGTTTTAAAATTGTATTGGCACCAACTCAAAAACCCTAACTTAGAAAAAAAATGTTTCTTGTAGTGTTTAAAGTTACTTTTCTTTTACAAAATCCATTAAAATATTGAAAAGCTCTTCTTACAAGATAAAAGGGATTTGAATTGAGTTAAACACAAGACTCACCTGGAAGTTCATGTTGTTGAATTGGTTGACAAAAGATTTCATCCAAAATTCCTCCTGTTTGTTGACAGGTTTGTTCATCTAAAACAAGACAGATGAAACCAAAACACTTTAAAACATCAATTTGAAATGGCATTTAAAGGGACCACATCATGCTTTTTTAGGCCTTTCAGAGTAAACGATCTATCTATATATGTATATATACTAGATGTGTTACCTGTGGCATATGTTATCTTTGCGTAACAATGTTAACATACAGCATTCGAATTATCCAATTGTCCTTTTCCTTTATGGATGCTGACTACAAAGCAAAAGTGTTCCCACGTAGGAGAGCGTAAGGAGACGGGGAGGTTCCTCATCTCTGGCCTCGCGTCTGCATTAGCCATATGTTTACATGCTTACTGTCCGTCAGCTAATAGTGTCTTGGAGGAAACTCACGGCTCACGTTATTTCTGCCTCGGCGCAAAGTTAATACAGTGGTGCCCTGGGGGTTAATAATTTTCAAGATTTTTCTTCATAAATCATTGGTTGTTTGGATCATCAATTTCAGTTGAATATATCATATAGCAGATGAACACAGTGATATTTGAGAAATGAAATGAAGTTTATTTGATTTAAAGAAACTGTGCAATAATTACTTAAACAAAAATAGGCAAGTGCGTAAATTTGGGCACCCCAACAGAAACATGCCATCAATATTTAGTAGATCCTCCTTTTGCAGAAATGACTACCTCCAATTGCTTTCTATAGCTTCCAATAAGGGCCTGAATTCTGGTTGAAGGTATTTTGGATCGTTCCTCTTAAACTAACTGAAACTAACTTAAACTAACTATCTAGTCAGATTTAATGGCTTCCGAGCATGGACAGCCCGCTTTAAATCACACCACAGATTATCAATAATATTCAGGTCTGGGAACTGAGATGGCCATTCCAGTACTTGTTCCTCTGCATGAATGCCTTTAGTTTTTATGCCTTCAGTGTGAATCTACAATTTTAAGCTCGGGTCCTCTACCAGAGCCCTGGGAGCTTTAGCTTGGGGGTTACTGCCCCGAGTGCTCCAATTACCACTGTCACCTTCACTCTCCATGCTTTCTCCAGTTCTTCTCCAAGTCCCTGGTATTTATCTAGTTTCTCATATTCATTCTTCCTGATGTTTTCATCGCTTGGCACTGCCACATCCACCACAACGGCTTCCCTCTGTTCTTCATCCAGTACAACAATGTCTGGTTGGTTCACCATTATCATCTTGTCAGTCTGTATCTGGAAGTCCCACAGTACTGTTGCTCTCTCATTCTCTAACACTTTCAAAGGTGTTTCCCATTTTGACTTTGGGGTTTACAGTCGATATTCTGCACACATGGTCCTGTATATTATTCCAGCCACTTCATTGTGGCGCTCCATGTATGCTTTCCCTGCCAGCATCTTACACCCTGCTGGATTGTTTCAGGCGACTCTTTGCACAGCCTACACCTTGGATCTCGTCTGGTGTGGTAGATCTGAGCCTCTATTGCTCTGGTGCTCAGGGCTTGTTCTTGAGCTGCCAGGATGAGTGCTTCAGTGCTGTCCTGTAGGCCAGCCCTTTCTAGCTCTTGGCAGGACTTCTTGATATCAGCCACTTGAGTTATGGTCCGGTGGTACATCCCATGCAGGGGCTTGTCCTTCCTTGAGGATTTGTCCTCCAGCACCACATCCTCTGCTCTCCATTGCCTGAGACATTCACTTAAGCACACTATCAGTTGGGGCCTTGAGCTTGATGTACTCATGGATCTAGGATGTTTCCTCTGCCTCCTTCCTTGTGGCTAACATACTGTTTCAGACTTCTGGATTTAGAATGTAACCCTCCATGTATTGTGAGGAATTTTCGTACAATTTACTTTAACAGCTACCCGGAAGTAGGATGACTTCCTCGCTGAGGCACCGGCTATCTCTCCTTGTGGGTCCCACCATTAATTGATGTCAACCTAGAGCCGGCCTCGGCAGCCTGTCTGCGTTTCGCCCACAAAAACAAACATTTGAACTTCTGCAAAGATGGATGTGTATATTGTGGATATAAAAGAAAACGTTTTTTGCTGATCACCGCTAGTTCTACGAAGAAAGTGTGTGTGTGCCGGAGGGCGGTGCTGGCTAAGCAGACTTTTCCTGGAAGGGGCTGTTCCTCACTTATTTACGTCACAATGTGAGAATCCACTTATTTTCTTGTATTGGGAGGGGCTGGTGCTCAGAGCGCAGAGTTATTACAGAAATGCTACGAAATGCGTAAATGGATCAAAGTATTTTGGGGTAGTTTTTTGTGAGTAATTAACAAAAAGTTAAAAGCTCAAAAAGTTGATTTTTGCATGACATAGGCCCCTTTAATAGAATAGCATTTTTAAAATATATGTATATAAAGAGGTCACAAACCTTGTTGGAGACTTTAGGCTTGTAGTTCCAGGTGTTTTGCTCACTGGACCTGCTATCCTGCTGACTGTTGCTCCACATTCCGATTTCAACCTCTTCTTCCTGATCCCAGCTATTGCCCATGGATACGTCCTCACTGCACCAAGTCTCCATAGGCTTATGACTAGTAGCTATAGAGCGGAAGCAGATCATTTTTTCACTGGCTGGAACCATTTCCAAGTTTGAATTAATTGTTTACACAGTTCACTCGTGCAGAATTACATAAACACTTACTGGACTTGTTCTGGCTGCCCCATCCAGAAGCAGGCTCTCTCTTTTCCCTGCTGGGTTCATCCCAGCCAGTACTGGTGTCCACTGGCTTTCCCCAGGCAGATGTACCATTATCTACTGTAACCGGTGGATCAGTTGTAGGCTCCCCCCATGATGAAGAGTCCTTTTGTTTAGGGTACATCTCACCCCAATCTGAATAAATAGCAAAAGAGATGTATTTATAATCCTAAAAAATAAAATTGGCATAATTTTTTTTTTTACCAGGATCATCCCATCATCCCCCATGTCATGCGGTCAATATGCTGTTTTGAACGCACATGTAGCTCATGGTGTTCACACTGGACATAAAGGTAGGGGCTTCTACTATTTACTAGTACATGTCTGCCACCTACAGGGGCGGAATGTCGAAGCGGTGCAAATATCGCTCCAGACTTTTTTTTCAGAGTTCTATTTATGAAAGACTTTGTCTCATAGAATTCCAGCTGGGCACAAACCACAATTATTCATTTCTCTTCCATGATCAATTTTCAAACAGTTGGCACTTCTGAGAATTAAAAAGGTCATCATCCACACATCACTATCAAATGACAGTGCCTGATTGGGAAAAGTTTGACCTGGTTCAACTTTCAGCGTACATTCAATGGCCTTGCATATTGTACGTAGAGTAAAAAACTGTTGTAAAAACCTGCACAGCTAAGCGCAAACATAAAAGTTTTAAACTTGTAAGGATAAAACCTGTATGAGCAAATAACTATTTGACAAATTTGTCTCCGTTGATGTTAAAATTGCAATCGCAGTATCAACAGTCGATTGTATTGGTGTGGAGAAAGCTCCAGAAGCTTATAGCAGCATACTGCATTTAGTAAAAACACAGGTGATCTTTGTT
Organism: Oryzias curvinotus; assembly: GCA_023969325.1. Lineage (NCBI taxonomy): Eukaryota > Metazoa > Chordata > Actinopteri > Beloniformes > Adrianichthyidae > Oryzias > Oryzias curvinotus. The sequence goes on along the minus strand of CM043713.1, from coordinate 19,106,200 downwards.
CAAATTATTTTCATGTTTCTCTTTATTTCTCTCTTCATTATAGTATCTTCTGCCATTTTTTTGGCACTCAACTCCTTTCACAATTTTTCTGCTATTTTAACCATTCAACTTTTAAAATGTTTAGCTCTTTCTGCTTTTTTCAGCTACGAGCTGGTCCTCATACAAATCCTTGACCCTTTCAAGATATTCCAGGATTTTTGTCTCAATCGAAATACATGGGGAATCCTTGAAAACCTTTGCTTCTTTCTGTGGTGAAGAAGCCTGCTGGTTTGATACCCAGCACTTGCATTTTTGACCAAAAAATATCTTTTTTGTTATTCTGCTGTTTTCACTTTATTTATGGTCAAATTTAATCATTTCTTTATTTACATTTTTTTTTTTTTTTTTTTTTTTACATTTTTGAAGTGTCATTTTAATTCAGCAATATAGCATTCAACCCTGCATTTTCTTCTGGAAATGCAGCTCCTAGGTTTTTTGTGTGATTTTTGTTCTAATATTTGTAAGAACTTACCGACTCTTGAGAGTCGGGACAAAAGACCTTCAGAAAAAAATGAATCTGTTCTATTTACTGATCATACAGTTCAAAATGTGTTTTGATTTTCAGGATATTTTATACATTTTTAAGCCACATCTTTAATTTGATATGAATGTTTTCTCAATAAAGACAATGTTTTTCAATGCTGGTGACTATTGTGACCTAATTTAGAGAACAAGAGAAATAACATAGGGGGCCTAATCACTAGTGATACATTCATTCAGTTTTTCTGTTCATCTTTCTATGCGGGAGTCCCCAGAGAAAATCAACGCATGCATGGACAGAACATGCAAACTTCACACAGAAAGGTACCCTTTCTGTTGTCCGGGTGTTCTGTTTCAGGTCCCCCAGCCGGGACTTGAACCTTCTTGCTGTGAGGCAAGAGCGCTAACCACTGCGCCATCATGCAGCCACTAATGATACATTTGAGCAAATGTATCTAAAAAAAAGTAACTATCTAGGCTATTCACAATTCCTTAAGATCCAGCATAGTGAGTAGGTCGATCAATTTTAAATTCATAATTTTTATCAATGAAAAAGATTTATTTGGGACATGTTTTGTCCTGAATCAAGAATCGGTGACCTACAAGAGCAAAGAACTCCATACTAACTGACCTTATCTCCTCATGAAAACTATAAGATGTTCTGCAGTTAAAAGTTGAAAATCACAATGTGTCATTGTCGTAGACATGGTCAGTTCAGTTGGTGCTTGTCACAATATCGCCGGTCTGTTTTGTTCTTCCCACTGACTATCCAAAAATATTACAGAGCAAAATGTAGTTCCATTGACCAATATGAACTGTTAATTTCTTTCTATGGTGATGCAGAAAACTAGTTGCAGTCCGAGTTTGCCTTGATGTGAAGCTGCAGAGGCAGGCAGGGACCATTAATAAAGTACCCAAACAGACCCTAGACAAACGATAGTTTTTCAGTAAGTTATTTAAAAAAAATCTTAATAATAATAATAATAATAATAATAATAATAATGGGTTAGATTCATCTGCGCTTTTTTTTGCTGCTCAAAATGCTTGCAATCTGTCCATTATTCATTCACTCCTCATTCATACTCTGTGACTGTTTTCTCTCTTTTCTAAATTCTCAAAGTTCAAACCTTCATAGAAATTAAGTCCAGGATATTCGAATAAAAACAAAAATATGATTGCGATCAAAGATTTCTGTAGATCTGAAGAGCTCCGTGTTTCTGTACAGGAGACACAGCACGGAGGAGATTGATTGACAAGGTCTCCAGCCAATCAGGACATAGAACAGGGTTCTCTGTTAAAAAAAAAAAAAAAGCAGCATAATCGCTCTAAAAAAACGAGCTAAACTGGGAAAGATGAACTGTGACGTAAAGGCAAGACTGTCTTCTGTTCTGTTTGACAGGGATTTTAGAGAGTTTTAGGTTGGAGCACAGACCGCACAAGGGTGGAATAAAATGTCACGTTCTATGTGGGTTCATCGTGTGGCCAGATTAAAATAAATAAATAAATAAATAAATAATCATGTTACTCTGATATTGTTCAGTGGGCCGGACCAACCAAGGGTGTAGTTTGCCCACCCCTGCTCTGCTTCAACACAGTAAAAGTGCAAATTATCGAGCAGCAATAATGAGGAATTGTTTGAAAGATATCATGTGTGCACCTTCACCCATTGGGAGTGGATGGCACATTGAGGATAGAGAATTAACAGCGACTTGGAATAACAGTCTTGTTCCTCAAAGTGGGTTGCAATTGGTCCACTGCAGTTGCAAGCAAGGCAAATATTTCTTCAACTTCATTTGTTGCTTTTGACGCATTGTGGAAAAACAAAATGAAATGAAATAAGAGAGACAAATGTTCTTGCATGCCGGCAAAACTGTCTAGTACTGATTTGTGTAGGTGCCAACAATGTGTTAATGTTCAAAAAGAAACCGAAGATTGAGGTACGTGGGATGTTTTTTCTGACAGTGATGGGGATGATTAAACATATGAAATAATCATAAAATATCTACAAAAAGGGGGTAAAAACAGCACAGTAAACAGAAAATATGAGAAGCATTGCTGTTGCATTGACCATGTATACTACAGAAAAAGCATTTTTCCTCAAATGTCATGGTACTAATTCATCCAGATCTATCTAAAATTTTATTAGACATATGTAAATGTCAATTTATTAAAGTTTTTTTGTTGTTGAACTGAATTTAGATTTTCTTTTTTTTTTTTAAACAACTCGTTTTCGGATGTTTTTTTTTTTTTACATTTTGCATTTATGGCTTTTAACAAAAACCTGCAGGATATTTTGCGGAGAACTTTTAACCTCAAGTCCAGAAGGGAATAATCTAAACAAAAATGCATTTAAAGTATTCCACAGACGTGGGAGCGAAAATTATTTTCTAGGCACTTTTCCTTGGTTCACCTTATGGTCTAATAAATATTTTCTCAGAGTGAACAAGCATGTTCAAGTAATTCAAGTTTTAGACGTGTCCTTATCTCCTCGCTTCAGGACTACAACTGCTGTAGTCCCAGGCAATACTAAAGCATTAATTTTTTTTCTGAAAATATTTTTTTTTCCATTCTAAAAACAAATAATAGCAAAGATCTAAAAAAAAATTATAGCGACGGTAACAATGTTTACCACATCAACAACGGGAGCTCACCCAAAGACCTGCTACTCACAATCGAAATAAATAAACAGCTCATACTGATCAATATTTAACACTTCCCCAATGTTTTGTTCTGTAATGTTTGTGGATGAAGTAAGCAGGAAGAACAAAACAAGACTGGAAAAATCATGACAACCACAAAAACAAAACAGATCATGTCTATGACATGCATACATGGTGGTTTCAACTTATATATTTGCAGCTCATCTTATAGTTTTCATTAGCAGATAAGTGCCCAGCCTGTTTGGAGATCCATTTGTAGTTCTCAAAGCATAACAGAGAAAAGATTTGAATGAAAATCACCCTATGTTTACCTTTTTTCAAATACGCAAAAAAATAAGAACAAAGGTCACACACTTTTTAAAAGTTGTATGCAATAAGCTTCCATAGTAACATTATCATTAATAGTTTTTAAAAGTTCAATGCCCGACTTCTGCAGTTGTCGCCGTTTCTTCCTTGTATTGTGGCTCACCAGTCCCGCATTTCTCATGCTGCTTATGTCGAAGGACTTGGAGCAAAGTCTTGGTTTGCACGTTTCTGGAGCAAAATGCGTTTCAGGGTCTTTTTTGCAGCAGGCCTCCGGTTCAAGTCCCGGCTGGGGGACATGAAAATCAACATGAACGGTGGACCTTTCTGTGTGGAGTTTGCATGTTCTCCCCGTGCATGCGTGGGTTTTCTCCGGGGTCTCCGGCTTCCTCCCACTGTCCAAAAACATGCTTCATAGGTTAATTGGCAATTCTAAATTGTCCCTAGGTGTGAGTGTGAGAGTGAATGGCTGTGTGATTGTTGAAATTCTTCCCTGCAACAGACTAGCGACCTGTTCAGGGTGTCCCCTGCCTTCGCTCATGAGTGGCCGGGATAGGCTCCGGCAGCCCCGTGACCCCGAAAGGGAAGAAAAACGGATAAGAAAATGAAAGAAAATGAATATATATATATATATATATATATATATATATATATATATATATATATATATATATATATATATATATATAACATTTTCATGAGTCTTTCAAAACTTTACAGAATATTTCGTTTTTCACAAACTTTTCAAGGATAGCAATTGTCTTTTAAAAACATTTAAAAACAGTCCATTTCATTACTGTATGAACCCAAGAGGAGGAAAAGACAAAAGAAATTCACCAAAAGGAGAGCCAATTTACCCACCATGTGGTCACTATCCCTCTAACTTTTCCTCACCAAGGAAGAGAAAATGCCAGCAAATGTTAATTTTGTACACTTAAAAATAAAAACCTATCGCGATAGACTCATTCTTCTATCAAGCAAAGGGCAAGTATGTATTCTTTCTGTGGAATAGCATTTTACAAACTTTTTAAAAGATTGAATTACATACCTTTTGACCACATTTGTTTTCCTTTGAGTTTACAAAAATAGTCTTGAAAATAAACAATTTTTGCATAGTCAAATAAAATTATCCAAACTGTCCGACATACCTGACATTTTTTCCTGGTTTTGAGGCTGCATTGAGCCATGTGATGAGTGGGAGTTGTGTTGAGAGGATATGTTCATGGCTTCTTGATCTGAATGATTAGACTTGCTGTTCCACATGTTGACAGAAGTACCACTGTATTTACCTAAAAGACACATTTGTCATCAACCAAAACATCTACCAGCATTTTAAAAATGGTTGATCGCCAAGCATTGAATTTGTTGTTTTTGGAGGGATTTGTGTAAATGTTTACCAGGATCTCCCCAAGCTGCAGTTCCATCATCGATTTCCATTCTTCTGCGAATGGACTCTGGAGAAGGTTCGTCCCACCCTGTTGATGCTTCTTCCTTATGACCAACTGCGGGAAAAGGACCTCCGCGCCAGCCTTAGAGTGGTAAAAGGTAAGTTATACAGTGCCTTGCAAAAGTATTCACCCCCTTCGGTCCCTTTCATAAATCACTCATGTTCAATAAAATTTGTCTTTCCTCACAAAAATTTGATAGAAAAAAAAAAACCTTCAATGTGAATGTGAAAACAGAATTCTACAAATTAATGTCAATGAAAAAATACACTTGCATAATTATTCACCCCCTTTAAGTCAGTATTTAGTATATGCACCTTTGGCTGGAATCACAGCAGTGAGTCTTTGTAGACAAGTCTTAATCAGTCTTGTACATCTGCATAATGAATTTTGCTCCATTCGTATTTGCAAAACTGTAACTGTTCTGTAACTGCAAAAGTTCTTTCAGGTTGCGTGGATACCGGGCATGAACAGCCCTTTTTAAGTCCAGCCACAAATTCTCTATGGAATTTAGGTCTAGGCTTCGACTTGGCCACTCCAGAACATATACCTGGTTCTTTTATTCCTATGTAGCTTATGCAGTATGCTTTAGATCATTTTCTTACTGGAAAATAAATCTCCCCAAGCCGTAGTTCTCTTACAGACCGAAAAAGATTGTCCTCCAAGATTTCAGTGTATTTGCAGCAATCATTCTGCCCTTTATCTTTACCAGCCTTTCAGGGCCTGCTGCTGAGAAACATCCCCACAGCATGATTCTGCCTCCACCATGCTTCACAGTGGGGATGGTGTATTTTTGATGATGAGCAGTGTTTGGTTTCTGCCAAACATATCTTGTCTAGTGACCAAAGAGCTCAATTTTGGTCTCATCGGACATAAGAATCATATTCCACTTGATCATTGGGTCTTCCACATACCTTTTGGCGAACTCTAGTTGAGCTCTAACAGGTATTTTCTTTAACAGTGGCTTTCTCATTGCCTCTCCCATAAAGCTTTGACCGGTGAATAACCCAGGCAACAGTTGCTACATGCACATCTCTCCCATCTCAGCAGCTGAAGCTTGTAACTCCTTCAAAGTAGTCGAAGGGGTCTTGGTGGCTTCTCTCACAAGTCTACTTGCACGGACACTCAGTTTATGAGGCCTGATCTGGGCAGATACATGCGTCATATTTCTTCCATTTCTTGATGATTGATTTCACTTATGTTCAATGCCTTGGAATTTTTTTGTATCCATCCCCTGACTTGTCCCTTTTAACAACCCTTTCTCTCAGTTGCTTTGAGTGTTCCTCTGACTTCATGGTGAAATGGTAGCTAGGAATACCGCTCCACCAGTATCTGGACCCTTCATAGACTGGTGTTTTATAACTTAGTCACTTGGGACACACCCACTCAGGTGATCTTCATTTCCCTATTTGCAAGAATATTGGCACTAATTGGATGGACTTCTATTGAATTTGACCATTAAATTTAAAAGGTGTAGAATTCATATTTTTGTTTCATTGACATTACTTTGTAGAAATTTGTTTTCACATTGAAGTTTTTTTAAGTAAATTATTGTGTGAGGAAAGAAACATTTTATTGACCATGAGTAATTTATGAAAGCGACAAAAGGGACAAACATCCAAGGGGGTGAATACTTTTGCAAGGCACTGTCTTATTTGAAGAAACACATGACTTGCAAGTAAAAATGTCAGGAAAAAAAATGTAAATCTATTTTGTTAGAAAAGCAAGTTTTGGTTGTCACCTGTGGGTTTGTTCGAGCCTTGATTGCTCCTGGATTCTGGGCCGTTTCCCCACTCATTGGAAGGTTTAGAATTTGATTCTCCCCAGCTGTTAGCTCCATTGCTGTTCTTCACTGGCTCGCCCCAGCCTTGGGTGCTACTCTGAGGGTTAGATTTGAGTACAGAGTTCCCCCAGTTGGAGCCCTGGTTTGGGGGGATCTGGTCTGGAGTATTTGATCCTCCGCTGCCCACCCAGGTGTTACTGCTGCTCGTGTTGACACGACTTGGCTCGCTCCAACATCCAGAGCCGGACCGGTCACTATCGCTGTCCCAGCCCACTGAGCCAGCACCTTTCTGAGGCTCCCCCCAATGGTTATTGGCCCCTGCTTTGGTGTCATCAATACTACCTCCCCAGGCATCACATCCACTCCCACCATTAGAACCCCAGCCTTGCTGTACGGTGGAGGTGTTTGTCCAAGTACTTGATCTAAAACCCAAATGGAGATGGTTGGTAAAGTTTTTTTTATTTATTATCGTCAGAAGAAATAATAATTACCTGTCTTCTTTCATATTGTTGTTCCAGGAGTTGCTGTTGTTACCGCCCTTGTAGTTGGATCCATCTTCCCAGCCACCATGGCCACTTCTTCCATTAGGTGGGCCTTTTCCATCCCACCCAGGAGTTTGTCTTCGATCTCCCCAGCCAGAAATTCCACTGTCGGGGCCTGCACCGTCTGATCCAACACCCCAACCTAAACATGAACCAGAAGTGCAAAAATGGTTTGTATCATCATCTTGATTGCATCATAGAAAAATTTGTTAAAATGCATATCCTTTAAACAAGAAAACAATCCAACACGTCGCAACTCCTACCTCCAGAGGTCCGTGAGGGAATAACCTGTGGCCCTGTGCCCCAGCCGGAGCCTCCACTGTAAAGCTTTCTCTCATCTCCTCTGAGACTCTGGTGCTGATTGTTTGGAGAGTTGACATCCCAGGCAGTGTTTTGCCGTATGGGTGTTTGTCCCCATCCAGTGTTAGACAGAACCCTTGGGTCTACATCAGTACGGGCCAGAGCTGGCACTACTGACATAGAATGGATTCCTTTTCTGCGGTTTCCTCCTTTGGACTGGTTGCATTCTCTGTCTGAAGTGGATCGACTCCCAGAACTCTCGCCGCTTCCTTCACTTTCTCCAGACCGGCCCCAGCCTCCGGTGACACTTCCCAAGCCATGGCTACCACTAACCCCTGCTCCTCCAATCCCCATGGCATCATCTTCCAGACTTTTCCAGCCATTGTTGGTAGACACCCCTTTATGGCTTCCGGTATCTGAGTGGTTGTTACCAGAAATGGTCAATCCCCATTCCCCATTCGACATTTTGTTGTTAGATGTGGAAGAAGACGATGACGAAGTAGAGGATGCACTGCTCCCCCAGGGGTGAGGCATTCCTGCTTGAGTAGTTTGGTTTCCATTTTCTGGTATTTGACCTGCAGAACCTGGAACTTGAGTCGGACCAACAACCCAGGACAAGTTGCTCTGAGGCGGATTATTGGTGGGAGCCTGGTCATAATGTGAAGCCCCAGTGTTATTGTGGTTATTACTCTTGAAAGCAGCAGCAGAGGAGATTTGAGAGTTCACAGTGTCTGCATTAGGGGGGCCCTTGTCAAAAGGGTAGGTAGATGTGCCCCAAGGCGTACCAATGGCCCCAGTACCTCCCAACTCTCCTTGGGGGTGGTGGGGGGCTATTGAGGGATTTCCACAGCCCAGAAGACCCCGATTTCCTCCCCCAAAGGAACCCCAGGAAAAATCCCCGTCAAGCTGTGGTGAGGCGGTAGAGTTTGGTGGAGTAGAGGTCATTGTGGTGTTAGTAGTAGTATTTATCATGATAGTGTTATTTGGTCCATTGGGTTCAGTGCTTAAGTGTGTAGACTGCAGGCCACCACTTCCGCTATTGCTGTCCAACACTTTGCCGTTTGATGTACCATTGTTTACCTCAGTGTCTTCCATTAAACTGCTGTTATCCAAAGCTGCCATTCCTCCCGAGCCCAGCAATGGGACCTGTTTGGGCATCATACCCAGTTTGGAACTCACCGCCTGAACCTGTGGAGGCCGTTGGCCCTGGCAAACAGGGCTTGGGGTTGGATTTTGTGGCCAGGCACCATGGTTGTTGTTTGGATTTAAAGTGTTTGGGTTTAACCCCACATTGATACAGGGACTGCTTCTGTCAGTGGTGACCATGTTGCTTTCAGAGGACGGGCCCCACACACCACTGGTACTGTGGTTGCTTAAGTTATTGCTGCCAATACTGTTTGACCCCATGTTGGGGTAGTGTGAGGATCCAGTGATATTGTTCCCATTACTTTCGTTTCCAACACCTCCACTGATTACTTGACAACTGTTGCTTTCGCCATTGAAGTTAACTTCGAGCATCCTGGTAGAAGCCCCCAAAGAAGAATGGGGAGTGGCTGCAGAAGATGTCAAAGACGAAACATTTCCTGATATCATCATCACTGTAGGCACAGCAAGAGAACCAAGGTTCTTATCTGAGCCAATTGATGAACTAGAATCTGCGTCGGTGCATTCTGATGCCAACTCAGGATCTGAACCTGAACCACAGCCAGAAGAGGAAGAAGAGGATGAGCAAGAAAATGAAGATGAGGATGGTGGCCAGACAGAAGAGCTAGTTGAACAAGGATTATTGGATTTGTCTGTGTTTCCATCAACTAGCGCTTTGCCCCAGTTGCTGCTGTCACTGCAAGATGAACCAGAAGACCAAGGGGAAGGCTCATACTGTGAGTCCAAGCCAGGGCGGTCCAGACCTGAGGAAAAAATAAATATAAATGTATTGTAAAATTTTACTCACTGCTACGAAAATTATATTTGGCAAATAAAAAAATAATCATATTTCTCATTTCAATGACAAAATAACACTATTGGTTGGTCATTGAAAAGGACCATTTAGATCAAGTTTTAGTGGCAACATTTTGTTGGCATGCCGTTGGTTGATTAAAAATGTATATTTTACCAAGTTATTTTATTTACATCAACCTATTTTATTGGTAAATTGTTTTGCTGTTATATAAAATGTCATTAATTAATATGATATCTTTATTTCAAATTATCTTACTAAACAATCCAAGCAAGTCTACAAGAATTTAAGTGCATTTAAGTGAATCAGAATTGCACTCAGCAATCGAATATTAAATAAGATCCGATCTGCAAAGATGTGGTCCAATTGTGTACTCAATGAAGTGTACTTTTTGGCACAAACAATAAAACACATTGTCATTAGCAACAAAGTGGTAAAATTGTGTGTCGTTACATTTTCTATAAACTATGTTAAAGGTGTGTGTTAGAAATGCTTTGCTGAAGAGTATTTTCTGTAAGTTTACTACTAAACCTTTTTATCCTAAAAATTCACATATTTGCTGTGTATCGTCATCCTTCATTGATGTAAAAGAGAACAAAATTATTTGGTCTAATCTGGTCTTGGTTTCATTACAAAGTATTGAGATGAACAAGAAATACCTACTTTCTGATCCATTACACCAATAAATTATTTAAAAACCCTAATGTAAATCCTAGTGTATGTGATTCCTTCGATTATTTTTTAACACAGTTAAAGTACATTTATGGTTAATATTGCAGAACTTTTTTTAAGTGGGAGAATCCCAAAAATCTTTTTGCCCCACTGTATTATTGTTTGTCATTTACCTTTATCGTTGTCAAAAATTTAAATACCATCCATTATGAGCTATAATCCAATTTTAGCAAATTTTCAATGGAATAATGAGGAAAAAGACAGAGAAAGTATAAAATTTAGGAAATCAAGTTTAAATAGAAAGAAACATGTAGTCACCTGTTTGATTAGGGGAATGGCTGACGGAATCCCGAATGGGAGCCATGCCTGAAAATAGATAGCAGGAGACTGTCAAAGACTGAGAGGTAAGAGATCTAAAAAGAGCAGAAGCCACTGAGAAAAACGCAGACAGACAGAAATAGCTGTTTAATGAGAACAAGTACACAAGAATGTAATTCAGTAATGAGAATGAGAAAAGAGCACACATGAAAGAAAAAAAAGGTGACAAATTTAATGGAAAGAAAGATTTGAAAGCTTGAAGGCATTAATAGTTAGTAGCTGACATCTAACATTGTTGACTAGACGAGTCTCACATAAAATCTCTTATTGTATATTTTGTTCTTTTCTACAGCAGTTGGGAATCACTGCCAAATTCTTAATATTACTCTTACTATATATACATTCACACATTTATGATTTGATGTAAAAACAAAAAAAGAAAAAGAAAAGCTATTTATATTTTAAGCTTTATTTTACTACGATAAGAAAAGCTGTTCTCAGATAAGTGATTTTTAATTAACAAAGGCAAAACTTCCACTAAAACTCAGAATTTCTACTACGAAAACGCATAAAATCATCTTTTTTAGGAGTGTAGTAAAAAAGTGTAGTTTTTATATATATATATATATATATATATATATATATATATATATATATATATATATATATATATATATATATTGTTTTCTTTCCAGGGTTCAAATACATGAGCAAAACAAGTATGACAACAATAACCTTTCGTTTGGTGGTGTGTTTTTTTGAAATTCAAAAAAAAGGTGTGGAAGAAAGTTCCTGTATGCACTTTAGTAAGTGCTTAAAACCTTTTTTTTTTTTTTTTTTTTTTTAGAGGAGTTTAATATTTACCTTTGAGTGCCACTGGCAGGTGCACCTCCTGACTGTGCAGGAGGGCGTCCCCAGGTTCCGTAAAGAACAATTGACCTTTGGTTTCCAGGACGACAAGATGGGAGGTCAAAGATCTTCGCTCTCTCAGTGGAACCTCAAAAGTTTAAGATGAGGAGGCAGGACTTGTCAGGGGAGGCAGCGGGCTGCTCAGCCCCACTCTTCATTGCTGAAAACTTCAGGTGTATTTGCGTGTATGTGTGTGGGGGGGTATTTGGATATAATGCTGTTTCCTCTCTCGGCACGCTCTGGCACTGCAAAATAGAAAAGAAAAACCAATCATCAGAGATGAGCATCAATCAACTTCAGTTTCAGAGGCGGTCCTAAAGCAGTTCCACTCTGATCCTTATTTGATTGATTTAAAAAGCATTTCAAGATGTCTTTTAATTATTATTGTGTTATTTTTGGCCCAAATAGAAAACCCCGTTTCATTTTTTAGGACAACATTTCTGCAGAGCAGCAGTAGTTCATTAGAAATTCACCTCCAAATTGTTAGCGGAACTAATCGCTTGGAGTAAGCTTGTCCCAATTTCCCAACATCCCATCCATTTACGTGCTCCCGCGCTAGCTTACAGCCTTTCACACCCCCAACCTGATCCAACCACTAAGCTATAGTTAATAACATACACATATAATAAGTGCCAAAGACGTCTGGACCCAATTGCTAACACAAATTCACATATTGGTGGCACGGTTCCTTAGGACTGTGCGGAGCGGCATTTCTGTCTTCAAAGGTCGCCTACGCTAGCTCACGAACCGTCCCAAAGCTGCTCCTCTGCTTGGAGACAGGGTTCTCCTGAGTCCGGCAGTTTGCTCACGCAGAGCAGCCGGAAGCTGCAAACAGAAGCTACGAGTGATCAGCTGCTCTGCTCAAAGACAATGCACATGCAGTATGCGTGCGCGCACAATTGCGCAACAGTACAAGCACAATTGATTAATCTGTGTACACTAGGGTTGTGCCGATGGACGATATCATTATCCATCGTGAAGACTGACTGACACCACGATGGAGAGACACCATCGTGATGCCACACCCCCGCCCCGCTGCGAGTCGACACCATAGACCAGGGGTCGGAAACCCATGGCTCTGAAGCCACATGTGGCTCTTTCATCCTTCTGTTGTAGCTCCCTGTGACTTTGGAAAATAATGAGTATTTTATAATAATTAAATTTTATTTTAGTTTGTTCATTTTTCATGGCATTTCAAAGGCGCTGCTGGCTCCGTACGAACCGCGTGCCACGTAAAAAACAGCTTCCTTAATGTGCTCGTATTTATCGGGCGAGAAGTGTAGAGCTGATAGCAGGAGGACACGCAGGGCGGCCTCAATAAACACTCCGGTTGTCCGGAGTGGTCTTCTGCCGGGAACTTGACGATCCATTTACTTGACGTGCCCGTGACAGAGAGTTTGCGCCAGTGTTGCCAGATAGTCACAGTTTTCCAGCCCAAAAGTCATCTGAAAACCGCCAGACCCAGTCAAAAACCACCCAACACAGCTTTTGTTGATGTTTTTTTTTCGTACTGGACTGATTTAGCAAAATAAAAGATTTTTCTAAATAAAAGATAGCGGGCCGCCTTCTTCCATTCATTTGCTTAACCCGCTCTATCTCCGCTATAACCTGCATCCGGCTCTTTCATCCTTGTGCTTCGCTGGAGCGCCCTGACTATCCTGTCAACCTATGATGACCGTATTTTGCGCCCTCTGTGTAGGACACACTGGGGAGCGCGGGGGAAACAACTCTCAGCTGCAGAGGATGTGAACAGGTGAACAGGTAGAGAGGAAGTGATCCATTTACAGAGCGTATTCAACATCAGCAATATCTACGGACATACAATTTGTGCTCATTAAATCAAGAAAAAAAATAGCATTCTGAGAAACTTTTAGCTGCACATAAATTACATGAATCGCAGTGATCCCATTGCACTATTAATGGGAAATTGATAATTTGACTTCCGGTTTTCGGAGAAGACGCCACGCAGGCATAGAGCAGCTGCACTTCTCAACTCTATTTACCGCATAAAAGCGTAAATATTGAGAGAAGCAATTCCTAAACATGCCACCAAGAAGAAACCCAGTGTCTTTTCTGAAGTTCATTAATCATTACTAGGCTCTGGATTTTGTTACTTGAAGAGAATCTATCTGATCATCAGAACCGGATTTAAAACATTGTAAAACTATCAAATGAATTTAATCAGTAGGGGTGGGATTATACAAGCTTGCTTCTTCCCACTTCTTTTCAAGCAATAAATCAAACTCTACTTATACTTTAGTTAATGATCACTGTATTAAGCAAATATGATTTAAGTGACGTTTTTGTAACCTATGCATTTCATTATTTCTGTAATGAGTTTCCAGCTTTCCCTGCGGGAGTTGATGCAGAGACTTTCCCTGGGATGATTTTATGAACTCAAACATGAAAACATGATTACCAAGTAGAACTCTTCAAAATAATAAACCAGATCTCTCCACATTCTCAGTGTCTACCATGCATTGATAAACACATCGCTCCATGCAGCGATCACACCATAACTTCAGCTGGTAGCTCCTCCCACACGCTGCCGCGGTATCATGCTTTAAAGAGCACAATGTGCATTTGCAGTGGATGTATGTTTCAGAGGATGTCCAATTGGCCAATCTACATGTCAATCAAGTCCCGTACTTCTCAATGAGGATTTTGATTGTCTGGTGGATTTTTAAGAAGTACCTTTTTTTTTCTTCTTTTTTTTAATCTTTTCTGGCCCGCGATCTACACTCATGTCCTTGAAGATCGACCGGTCGATCGCGATCGACGTAATGAGCACCCTTGATATACATGCATATAATGATGTCAAAACAGGTTGTGGCTCCGGGTGCTTTCTTTTCATTAGGGGCGGTCCCAAATGGCTCTTTGAGTAAAAATGGTTGCCGACCCCTGCCATAGACTGTAAAAAATACACACTAATCCTAGTCTCTTCTACATGTAATGGGAGGCACCTGAGGGTGTCGCTATACCCAAGGTGCAGAGGGTATAAAAAGGAAGCTGATGTGTGATTGCCATGGTGCTAGTTTCCTGTAAGAAAGCCAGTTAGCTCAGGGAGCAGCGGTAGTTGGCTCGAGCTACAGTGTGGCAAGACTGCTTTTATCCTTACTTGCTTCTTCTGTTTTTAGTATTAGAATACTGTGCCCTGCTGTCCTGTTTAAGTTTTTGGTTTTGTTTGTCCGCTCCTCACGGGACTCACTCGGCATGGTTGACTAATCAAGTGCAGGAGCGGACTACTTCTTTTCCATTTGTTTTTTTTTTTTTGTTAAAGTCACTTCCCTCAGTTTATACTGGACATTATTTTTTCATCGTGGATGAGTCATTAGTTGGGAAATAAAATAAAGTAAAGTAAAAATAATAATTATATAATAATGAAAAATTACCACCACCCCCACCCCCCCGACAATCATCGTCTATTGCAATGTTTTAGTGTAAACATCGTCAACTGCCAATTTAAGGGACATCGCCCAACCCTAGTGTGCACGGCTTACCAGATTTATTTCCTTTTTAACCACTGGCACCTGGAGAGCTCAGTACTAATCAGACCGAGGAAGTAGTGTTTTGTTCCATAACATAGTTGTAGTTTTCATTTCCTAAAACTTAGCTTTGACCAAAATATGATTATTAAAAAACTGGCAACAGACAATGTTTATGATTCTATTACTATTTAAATTAAGTCTTTATCTATGAATGGACGGTTTATTATCACCCAAATTAAACCTCCCGCCATGTGTGGGAGGAGCTACCGTCAACAGCTTTTCTCGACCTCATCTCGGAGGACGCTGAGGATGGGAGATCAGGTTTGTTTATCTTAAAGAACTGTACAACAGCATCAGTGCACATCTACATTAAATCATTCAGCAATCATGCAGAGACTCTCCCATGGAGGAGCAACAGCTGGAAAAATCCACTGCTGTCTGTAACCAGTGGGAGGGGTTTTGTTGGAACAAAGTATTTAAAAGACAATTCTGACATCCCCTGATTTTCTTAATTGCTTTTTTCAATATGCAATGTGTCATGATGCACTTTGTTTATATGGGCATCTTGAGTATTTAAATAAATAGGAATATCATGAGTTCAAAGATGTCACTAAGACAAAAAATGAAAAAGAAATCTAGTCAACATAAAAACAGGACTGTTCGGTTTGGCATTTATAAAAATAGCGTAAAATACAGAAAAAGGACAAAAAGCTTAAAGCAAAACATTAACTAGTGAATTTAAAAATCATTAGCTTATTTCCTTTAGCAAAACAAAGCTTTTTATACAAACGGCCAGTCTTTCAACTGTAAAGGCTTTTCAAAATAAAGGTTTCATAAAGACAAAAAATTAATAAATAGAATACATTTCATGCCAACCTTCTTCAGTTTGTCCATGATTAATGTAACGGAGTAAACAGTCCAAGTGTGAAAGTCATCAATTCCAATGGCGAGGCATCAGTGCTCATAATGAAACAGCATGCAGTGCATGTGATTACATGGAGAGTGCATGCTAAGAGTAGATAAAGAAATATCCACAATTAGCCAATAACATGTCCACTTTGGGAGGGGCTTTAAGGGGCCCCCATCCATTCCAAATTTGAACCAGGGCCAAAGTGCACACAAGGTTTCAGGTTTAATCACTGCTGGCCTGACCAATATAACACTTGTGTTTTACTGTAACATGTACACACAAAGTTGCCATTTACTACTTTGCACGTGTATGTAAAAAGGTAGATTTTATTTAGTTTGTCTAAAAAATACAAATACAAAAATGACTTACACTGAACACTACACAACTTTCAGGGCCTCACCAACACAAGACAAACATTTGCCTCCTTTCGGGACAATAAAAGACAGATGCTTTTAGATGAGCAATGACTACACTCCTGTTACTGTTTAACAATCACAAGAGGTGCCTCCAAGGCAACGAAACAACGCACCACTAATGTGATACAATGACACGTCAAACTCTGAATTTACATGTCTCTCTGGAAAATACAAGTTTTTTGCACTATTAATGGCAAATTAGGTTCTTGCATGAAACCTTTTTTCCTCTTTCAATATATGTTTACTCCAGATGAGAAATCTCAATGTTGGTGCCAGTATCTAAATCAGTGGTTTTCATCTTGATGGTTTAAAACTTTTGAAATCTACGTTCACACAACCCATGGCTTTTTACTACATTTATGGTACAATCATTTGTACAAATAAAAAGGAACATGTTTTCGAGGAAAAAAGCTTACTGGCCAAGATCAACTGACATAGTTGGAGAAGAAAAGAAATATGCAGAAAATAAACGGGACATAGTTTGACAGGTCTTTCCAACTTGGGAGGCAAGCATGTGCTAAAATAACAGCCCAAAGCAGATGAGAAACTGTAACAATAAAAGCTCACTGTAAAGATTTGATCTAAATGATCTGATCTCTGAATATAATATCTATTGTTATGTAGTATACCAAGTTAGAGAATTTGTTACACAAACAACAGATACACAAATTTTCCCATTTTATCACAGGAGAAATCAGTAACAAAAACAAAAAACGCTTACTTTTTTCTATTCATATCTTGGACGACTACGTGAAAAATGAGAAAAATAGCCAGTCTGAAATTAAATCAGCTCATGTTGCATTTTTACTATAGATCAATGAATTTCTCAAAAAAAAAAAAAAAAACGTGCATGCTCAACCATGCAGTCTTCATTAAAAACATGTTTGCAACTAGTGTTAAAACTTAGCTCGAGCACTCAGTGATCAGATATTTAAGATTTTATATCACGTAATGGAAGTCAATGACAAACAGATACCAAGTGACATTATTTTAAATGAAAAAAAACAGCAACAAAAAAACATATTTAATCCAGTGCTAGGTGATAGAGTCAAATGTCTGTCAATGCTGCACGACAAGCATGCACCAATTTGACAAAAAAGGACCACTACTGCTCAAAGAGAGTGAGTACTCAACACATTTCTAGTAGGGCTGGACAATAAATCGATTTAATCGATGAATTCAAATTTATTGTTAGCCAATTTTTGGAAAATAAATAAACAGAAAAAAATTGATATTTTACAGCAGCAACCAAAGAGGAGCTTCTTTCGTGAGGCCAAGTAAAAAGTGTTTTACGCACACGACGTGTAAAATGTCACCCACCCCATCACTTCTGTATACTTTTCTCTATTGCATTTAGTCTAGGCCAGGGATGGGCAAACTACGGCCCGTGGGCTAGATCCGGCACGCCTCCATGTTAGGTCCGGCCCACGGAAAAATATCAGAGACACATGTTTTTTATTTTTATCTGGCAACACGATCAAGACCCGCATAGAACGTGACATTTTATTCCACCCTTCTGCAGTCTGTGCTTCAACCTGAAACCCTCTAAAATCCCTGTCAAACAGAAGACGGTCTTCCCTTTACGTCGCTGTTCATCTTTCCCAGTTTAGCTCATTTTTTTAGAGCGATTGTGCTGCTATTTTTTTTTTTTTTTTTTTTTTAACAACGTACCCTGTTCTATGTCCTGATTGGCTGGAGACCTTGTCAATCAATCTCCGTGCCGTGTCTCCTGTACAGAAACGCGGAGCTCTTCAGATCTACAGAAATCTGTGATCGATCAGATCTTTGTTTTCATTCTAAGATCCTGGACCTAATTTCTATGAAGGTTTGAGAATTCTAACAAGAGAAGAGGGTGAAAATATTCATGTCTGAGAAAAGTGTATAAAGTGGGCAGTGAGGAGTTTTACTGCCATAAACGTCTGTAATCATACTCCGTGGATTTCACCGATCACGGGTTATTTTTAGCACGAAACTCCTGCAATAAACGAGGGAACTCTGTACTGGTGAAAAGGTATAGCAGATATATGCTTAGCTGCAGCAGAAGACATAAGAATTTGCTTTTTTTCCATTATTACTGGATGAGAAACTGACGTGCAGGACACAGCTGCTCAGTTTTAACGCAAACTGTGAGACGTATGAGGAGCTGCAGCCCTCAAAGTCTTAGCGGGTCAATGACGGGAGAGGATCCACTTGTTATTTTTCCTGACTTTTTGTCTTTGAAAAATCAGTTATTTGGTCATTTTTTTATTTCATAAATAGTCGTATTTATTGTATTAAAAGGATCATGAATTATTCAAACTTTATTATAGGGCTTTACAATAAAAGAAAGATAAAAGAAGTTAAGAGTTTTAAAGAAAAAGGGTTATTGTGGCCCTCATAAGAAAAATTTTGGGGACCCTGCTCTAGCATCCATGTGGTGTTGGAAGATTTGTTGCTTTTCAATCTTACTATTATGCCATCTGGATTCTTCCTTTAGCCAGTCACTTTTCAATCTTCCCAAGTCATGAAAGAAACGAGTTTAAACAAAACAAAAAGAGAGAAAAAGATCAAATTTAAGGAAAAGAGTACACAAAAATAACTACAGCAGGTGCTCTGTGGCCAGAACTGTAACAGGAATGACGGCAAAGTTGATCACCAGCCACAACATTGGCTTCGTCGAGCACTGCTGTAAAACACACGTAAAATGCAGCGACAGTTGTACAAATCAAATTACTAATTTCATCAAACTGAATACTTTTACAACAATTACAGTCAACACAACTTCTTTTTTTACCTTTTTATGTTTGTTTACCCTCTTAACGACTCTTCACGCCAGGTTTCAACCGCCTTGAATCCACAGATACAAAAACCGTCGAACCACTGTCAAATAACGGTCACCAGAGCTCACCACCTCCTCACTGAACTGGTCACCGAAAACCCAGGAAGCACCCTCTAGTGGCACAACCCTGTACCTACACCTTCTCCACCTGGCTACATTATGATCATTCAAACACTGCATAAACGCAGCATTTCTCTAAGCTTTTAAGTGAGGTACATCAAGCCGTTGGTGCAATTGGCTAAAAACTCTAAAATGCACTGTTTTAAAATATAATTTTAATTTCAAATGTTTTCATCCAGATTCCATGTTATTTCTTTCTCACCCCACGCACCTGCTCCTTCTATCCAATTTTAGAAAACTATGTGGCCCGCGAGTCAAAATAATTGCCCACCCCTGGTCTAGGCTGATGAAGCAGCAGGACATGTGGCAGTTTTTAATGGGATTCAGACAGGACTGGAGAATAAAACTTCTAGACTAACAGCAGCAAAAGGAGTTCATGATCTGGAGACAGTGCTGTCGATAGACACTGATGCTATCATGATGCTATAATGCTATGCTGTTCCGCATGTCGCCAGTTTCCAACCACACCCTGGTTTATCAAAGACAGACAATATTTTCACAGAGTGGACTTTAGGACGACTATAAAACTTAATTCATAGGACATTCATTAAAAACCTGTATGTTTTAAGTACAATTAGAGCTGTGATGGTGTCGGATTTTTCATCACCGCGGTGATGAACCACCAAGGGGCGCGGTGTCGCGGTTAACCGCAGCCCCCCGCCAGGGCTGCTTTTGTTGTGATTTCATATAAATAATCAATCACCTGGAGGCAGAATTAGGAAAAAGGTTCCTGTCAATTTGCAGTCCTCTATTGAGTAAATCTGTCCTTTTTTCCCCCAGCGTGTTTTCATTTGAGTTTACAGCTAGATTACATTAGATGGATCGAAAAAATTGTGAATCAAATTGATCCAGGCTCTGTTGAATAAAATGTATTTGATTCTGAAAATTACTGGTGATACCCGGCTCTATGTCTGATGTGTTCAAATAGCAGCCAGTTCATTTCAGGTCAAGGTAACTGAGCAAAGGCTGCAAGATATTCCTGTCTAAGGGGAGCTGCAATATTGAACAATCTTCCATGTAAGCTTCTTTCATGTATCAAATGAAAATCTTCATTAAAAATATGTTAGAATGAAAGGTACAAGTTTATTATCACTTTACATGTAGTGCCAAGAAACTTAAAGTTCCACCTCACCAGCAAAGCTGCAGATTCACCTAAAATACTTTCTGTAGCCTCTTGTAACATTCAGGTGAAAAAAAAAAAAGTTAAATTCCCCCTTCTGTTGCCTCACTTGTTCAAGTCTGATGTTGATAGGTGTGGTTTGACTGCTCTGAAGGGCAACGGTCAACAACCTGAGCCCCAAACAACGCAGCACCAAAGAAGAAATGTCGCAACATCTAGGGAATTTATGACAGCAGTATTAGATGCCAAATCTTCAGCTGCAAGCATGAAGTAATTTCATACACTCTCACTCTAACGTTTAAAAACAAATGAATATAAAGGTTCTAGAAGAACTGTAAATCAATTACAAGGTCCAAACAACATAAAGAATACAGGTTATATTTAAAAAAAAAAAAGACAAGATCTTTAGTCAAAAGAACAACATTAGTTTCCCTGGCTAATTTAAAAAAGAATGAGTATTTAGAGACTTTAGTGTTACTAATGCTAAAGAGTCTCGCTACTTGTTTACTTTTTGTAAACCAAACTGTTTTCCTGCTTTAATGATGAAAGCTTTGCAAACTGTTAGAACAGATGTTTGTGTTTGTTGTGCTTCATAACAGTTAACAGCAGCGCAGTAAGAGCCGCCGGCACATTAACCCAATGCATCATGGGCGTTGTAGTGAAAAGCAGTGGCGCTGATGCCAGATGTTATGTTTCTGAACTTCATTATTTTATTCAATTTTACACAGTCTAAAGGCCCGTACACACCGGGACGAATTTCGCGCACGATATTCGCCGACGTTTAACGCCTCCTGACTAAACAAAGGCACCAATGTGAGTGTGCTCACCGACGCGAGAAAAACGCCACGCCTCGGGTTCGTTTTTTTGGTTTGACGCGCTGCGTCAAAAACTATACAACCAATGAGAATGGCGCTTTTGCACACGTGTCTGGAGCTTCTGAAGTTACAGTAAAACACAACTTGGGGGCGCTCAAACACAGCCTTTCTGAGCACTTATACCAGCAAAGCACATAGACACCAAGTAGCGTCTACACTGCCGCAAAGAAATAATGACGGACATTCTAAAATATCCCCGAAAACGCTCATGATACATTTTCAGCTCTTGTACCAGTCGATAAAACTCACCATGTTCTTCTCTTCTCGTAACTATGGGATGTACCCAAAATCTGCGTCTTTTCCGGCGTCTTTCATCATTCAACAGAACAATAATTTCTTCATCATTGGGACTGGAGCTGGAGCTACTGGTGCTTGAAATATTCATGTTTTCTTTGTATGATTCTGACAAGCGCGTAAATACTGGCTCTCTTCTTCTGAGTGAAAAGCGATCACCTTGTGTACAGGAGTATTTCTGTTTTACATTAAGCGCCATATAATGTCAGGGAATGAAATTGCATGTTGGCTCGGCTCATCGTCAGCGAAAATCGCCTGAGTGTGAACACAAAAGACGTGGCGAATAACGCCTGGCGAATATTCGTCCCGGTGTGTATGGGCCTTGACACCGGATCCTGCGGTAAGCTACTAGGGGTGCACAGATGATCTGTGACTTTTAGCAATCACTAGCCTTGGTTATTTGGACATACATATTGAACTACATGGGTTAGGAATGGGATGACACTTCAGTTCATATGCAAGTGAAGGCAAGTGAGCGAATACTTTGGGTAATATAGTGCATTTTAAGTAGCAACATAAATTCAAGGAAAATAAAAGCAAGCCACCATAATAGATTATATTGGTAAAAACCATGAGTTGACTTAACAGGATTGTTTTCTTCATAAAATAAAAATTCTGGTAATTTTCATACTCCAGATAAGAGAATTGACCACACAGATCTAACACCAAACAAGTGGGTACTGAAACCAGCAAAAGTGGTCATAACTGAACCGTTTGAGTAGACAAAGTATTCATGAGACACAGTCCTATTGTGTGCTTACATGTGCACTAATTGTTTAAACACAATGAGCAGTACAAACACCTCCCTGTGCACAACACATCAGGACGCTGGCTTCTCATTTAGAAATGGGGGGGGGGGTCTAATTCAGCACAATGTGACCTTGCCAACCCAGACCCTCCAATTCAATTCAAACGGAACTGCATGTGCTAGCATAAGCAAGCGCAGCTCATCCCAAGCCCCCGCCCCTCCCAGCGGCTTCCCAAACTCACAACGCTGACATAACATCACTCAGACAGCCATGACATCATATACTGTGATTCAGAAAATGTATTGCTTTCACTTTGGTTTACACTGATAATTCAACAAATCAGATGGGGTATGGTTAAACCTATTATACTTTTGTGACTAAACACCCCAAATATTATTACAAAAAACTGCAAACTATAATACAAGTTTATGGATTTAAAGACCCACTCAAATCATATTTTGATCTATTTTAAAAGTATTTCCAGTGATGTTTTGATTATGATACTGATTTAATTATGATATTTAGCCAAAATCAATCACCAGTGAGAGCGGCAGCAGTTCATTAGAAATTCACCTCCGAGTTGTGGACGGGACTGTTTGTGTGGAGTAAGTCCAACCCCACTTCCCATCATACATCTGTTTACATGCTTTCCCACTAGTTTACAGCCCTTGACAACTCCAACCAAACATTAGCTGTGCAGCAAAAATGGCAAGCAATATTGGAACCTATCCAGCTGTACGGTTGACCCAGATGCCAGCTCAGACGAGGAAAACAAAGACAAACATGGATCTAGTCGTCTACAAGTAGTTGTATAAGAATGGCCCTGCCAATGTTTATTCTAAATCACAAATACAATCCATTTCACACTGCATTTTTCCCCCTCTGCTCCTGATTCACCATTAGTCAAGAAATAGTCAGAAATGCCATTTTGAACATTGTTTATATATGTCACCAATCATTAACTGCATTAAACTGTTTTATCATCACCAACAGTTTCCCCTAAACTGGGTTTAAAAGAGTTCCACTCACCCGTTAAGATGCTTTAGTTTCTTTGGTGGCAACAGCTTCCAATTCCAAATCTCTTTAGCAAAAAGAGACAGAAAATAGTTTATTCCCAAAGATAAATGAATAAAGTAAAGTGTAACCAGAACATTTTCCTGCAGAAAGTACCTGATTGTGCAAGAAAATGATTCTAGTGAACACTGTAGTACAAGTTCCCAGAGGTATTAACCTGTAATATGACCTGCAAACTTTGAAACATTCCTAAAATCACATACAGGGCAGGCAAACATCCAAATTATCCTGCACGCACAGACACCAGCGTGACGTGTTAAGCAAGTTCAGTACATACACTCAAAGTGAACTGTGGTGAAAATATGCACGTTTGCACTGCGTTAACGTGGTACAGAGGTTTCTTATGGCTATTAAAGTGAAGGGAAACCAAGTGCGTGTAAATTGACAGCAGGGGACAGTGAGCGTCTGTGTAGGTAAAAGTTACAAGTCGGGTCCTGAACGGCCATTATCTCAGCTGTTGCCCGACTTGCAGCTTAACCAACATGGCTTCTCTCTCCAGCTGTAGGTTTGCAATCAAATCTAAGAACCTCGAGTGATAAGTAAATTTAACACCAATGCAGATTTATCTAAACTCTGATGTCCACTTCGGTGTTGTAAGCTCAGGACGAAAAGTAATGTGGATTTGACAACAAAACCGGAGCAAATTAGGTGTTTAGGGGTATTGGTGTCGTACCGCCTTATACCATAAGGGGGCTTTGATCTAAAACAACTTCGCAGTTTAATTTCAATAAACATTTGATATTAATTCATGACATTTTTTTATTTATATGCGAAATGATAGTAAAACAGTGTTCTTAATGGAAGTTGCGCACAGTATGACGCCTGTTGTTCCCACCGACGAACCTGCGTCGTCAAATTAGCATGTTGCTAAGCTAATGCTAACAGCGACTACTAGTTTTTTTTCCTACTAATTTAGCGATATTAGTAAGTTGTTTACAGGCAACAATGATAGTCTAGACGAACTAAAAAATAAAAGCTACATTGAACACAGTTAGATTACAAAATACGCATTTTCCTAGCCACAAACATACAGCGACCACAAGAATTAAAGGACAAGGTTAAACCGCCAGTTAATCCACATCTATTTTTTTTTTAATTTGTGTTTAGGAAAAAAAAAACAAATAAGAGTTGCATCTTTAGCAAAACTATAAAACCAAACGGAACCTGGATAGGATAGGAAAGGATGGCATAGTACTTAACTATATTACTAGCTCCGTCATAGCTAACTAAACAGCGACTGGTCAACTTTATACCGACCTCTGGTCTTTCCTCCAGCTCCTTGCCTGCATTAGCTTAACACAAGGACATAAACATAAACAAAAAAAACGTACCTCATTGAAATATAAAGTGCAACAGAGTGGAAAATAAAGTAAGGCTAAAGAAATGCAATGCGTTTGCAGCATCTACGACTGGGGGCATTCATCCTCTGCACGATCGCCATTTTCTTTGCTCGCTGCTTTCATTTGTGCTCTACGCTCCCCTCCTCTCCGCGTTCACTCCGTAGACATATAAATAAGGTTTACTCTGGCTCAGCCTGTGTACGTGTGTGATTCTAAGAGGGGGGAGGAGGTGGGGGTGGAAGCGCATAACCACTTCCTCTGACTGAGAAGACAAAACCAATGAGTTATTTCGCTAGAGGAGACATCACGTGGTTCCTCATGGGAGGAGAGCCCCGCCATCTTAGTGAGGTCAAGTTACTACTGCATGCATGCATGTGAACACATTTTTTGCATAATACCAGTTCATTGTTTGGGTTTCAACAGCCAAAATCAGAGAAATGAGTCCATGAAGGAGGAAGGTATATCATTTCATAGGTAAGTATTTTCTTTTTTTTTTCTTTTAATGCTGCAGGAGATTCATTCATAATACACATGTTGACATGCATGAGGCTGCAGGGCTATTATCAACATGTAGGCATGATGTACGTATAATTTGCTGTCAACATAAATGTACATTTTATTTTGCTAAACCTGTATACAGCATACTAGGCTATAATAGTAATATAGATTTATACATTTCTGACTCAGTGACTGAACCTTTCTTGCAGGTTTCCAATGGATTCAGACTTTAGGAAAAAGTGGGCCTTAGCTGTCAGAAGAGCTAACCCAGATGGATCACTGTGGTTACCAACTAGCAATACAGTCTGGCTATGTTCAAAACATTTGTGGAAACACATTTTGATGAGATGCCAGACTGTTTGCTTGAAACCTGACACCATAACATCTGTGTTACACAAATTGATCACTCAAATGAATCAGTATAAATCTATTGTTTTTCTTTGTTGCTGTTGTTTTATTTTATTTTATTTTTTTAGGGTAAATCTATTGTTCACTTTTGGACTTCTTTTGAATATTTATTTTATTATTATTATAATGATTATTAATAGACTTATTTTTATTTAGTTATTGACTTTTTATTTATTTATTGTTATTATGTATTGTTTGTATTGACTTAATATTGATTTTTTATTATTATTATTATTGGGTTTTTCTAAATAATGTAAATGACTTGTCAAAGAGGTCTAAAACTTCTAAATGTTTAGAAATTATTTTTAAAAATTCTTTGTAATAATTTTTTTTATTTGTAAGAAGTCCTGCAACAATGCATTTTCAAGTGTACAAGTGTGCAAATATAAACTGTAATGAAGAGTGCCGAGATAATTGTGCAAAATTGCGTATGAAAACTGTGTGTGACTTCCTCTCTTCCTTCCTCTCATCCCCCCTGGGAATGAGTCCGACCACCGTGGTGTCGTCGGCAAACTTGATGATGCAGTTGTTGTTGTGGGCTGGGCTGCAGTCATAGGTGTAGAGGCAGTACAGCAGGGGGCTTAGCACACAGCCCTGTGGGGCGCCGATGTTCAGTGTGCGGGTGGAGGAGCGGTGGGGGCCAAGTCTCACAGTCTGTGTTTGGTTTGTGAGGAAGTTGTTAATCCAATTGCATGTGAGGGGTGGGAGGCCAAGAGTGAGCAGTTTATTGCAGAGTCTGTCCGGGATTATTGTGTATAATCCACAAAGAGCATCCGGACAAAGCTCTGCTGCTTCTCCAGGTGGTTCAGCGCGGAGTGGAGAGCCACGGCTACGGCGTCCTCTGTGGATCTGTTCTTGCGGTATGCAAACTGGTGGGTGTCCAAGTCAGTGGGGAGCATGCACACCCTGAGCACTTTGCCAGGTACTCCGTTGGGGCCAGCAGCCTTCTTGGGGTTCACTGCTAGGAGCACCCGTCTGACGTTATGCTCCTGTACAGTGAGTGGGGGTGTGCTGGGGCCGGTGGGGGTTGGGGCTTAGTCTGGGGTGGAGGGGTGGTGTTGGGTGGTTTCTTGGTGAGCAAAGAAGCAGTTAAGCTCCTCTGCCTGTGTAGCATCTGGAGCTGCTGTGGACACATCACAGCCCGTGAAGTTGGTGATGTCTTGGATGCCTCGCCAGACTTCTCGGGTATTATTGCTGGAAATGTGAGCCTCTAAACGCATCCTGTGGTCTGCCTTGGCTGCTTTTACTCCTCTTTTCAAGTCAGCTCGGGCAGCATTGTATGCTGCTCCGTCCCCTGACCTGAAGGCAGCGTCACGAGGTCTGAGGAGGGAGCGGACTTGGCTGGTCATCCAGGGTTTCTGGTTTGGGAAAACCCTGATGGTTTTGTCCACAGTTACATTCCCAATGCAGAACTGTATGTAGTCCAACACTGTTCCTGTGAGTGTCTCCAGCTCCTGATGGTGGAATAAGTCCCAGTCTGTCTGTAGGAAGCAGTCCTGCAGCATGGGAAGGGCATCCTTAGGCCAGGTTGTGATGGTCTTTGTGGTGGGCCTGGATTGGCGAATGAGGGGGGTGTAGGCCGGGAAGAGCAAGAGGGAAAGGTGGTCTGACTGCCCAAGGTGGGGGAGGGGGGTGGCTCTGTATGCATGCTTGATGTTCGTGTAGACATGATCCAGAGTGTTCTCCCCCTTTGTAGAACACTTCACATGCTGATAAAACTTTGGGAGAACAGTCTCTAAGTTGGCCTTATTAAAGTCTCCTGCCACAATGTGAACGCCGTCGGGGTGAGCCCGCTGCTGTTTGTTTATGGCGTTCAGCAGGAGAGAGAGCGCTGTGTTTACATTGGCGTCCGGCGGGATGTACACAGCCGTGATGATAACAGCAGTCAACTCTCTCTGAAGAAAAAAAGGCCGACATCTAACAGACATGAGCTCCACATCGGGGGAGATCGATGATCGTTCCGTTGTTGCACCAGTTTTCGTGCACGTAAACACAGAGTCCCCCCCCTCTGCTCTTACCGGAGTCCTTTGTTCTGTCCCCGCGCAGCAGAGTGCGGCCTTCAAGTTGCACGCTAGCATCGGGAATGTCTGGGTGAAGCCAAGTTTCTGTGATGATGAGCGCACAGCAGTTGTTGACATGGTAATTTCCAACCAGCTGTAATCTCAAGTTGTCCATTTTGTGAACCAGCAATCTGGTATTTGAGAGGAAAAGGCTCGGAAGAGGTGCCTTGTGTGGTTGTTTCTGTAGTCTTAGCACGACGCCAGACCTGCAGCCTCGCTTCTGCTTCCTCTACCTCCTCCGCCTGCGTCGTCTGCCAGTACCTGCGTCGTCTGCCAGTATCGCTATGTAGCTCGGAATGTTGTGCTCGTGGTGGAAGTTGCTGGAAACAGCGGATTGATGTCGGTTTCCAATGTCCAAGAGCGTCTGACGAGCGTAGTGGGTGTTAGCAGCACCCAAAAATATAAATAAAAGTGAGAATGTATAGAACAGAAATAAAGAAAATATAGAAAAAGAAGCTCTGAATGGGGAGCCCAGAGCCGCAGCACCTATGCGTGCCGCCATCTTGAAATTCTGTCAACCTGGAGTCGATGTTTGGCTCCTCTGAAGTCTCTATCAATGCCCTTTAGTGTGCTGCTCATGTAGTGATTCATGTGCCTGCTTATCTTGGTTGCAATGATGCCTGACATGAGCTTCCATGTTGTGGAGAGACAGGTTATTGGCCCATAGTTGGATGGGACTGTACCCTTTGAGGGATCCCTCTGGATCAGGATTGTTCGCCCTTCCGTTAGCAATTCAGGGTGAGTCCCATCTCTTAGCAGCTGGTTCATTTGTGCTGCCAGGCGCTCGTGGAGTGCGGTGAGTTTCTTTAGCCAGTAGGCATGTATCATGTCAGGGCCCAGTGCTGTCCAGTTCTTCATACCTGAGACTCTTTCTTGGATGTCTGCCACTGTGATGGTTACTGGATTCTGTTCAGGGAGGTTGCTATGTTCTTTTCTCCCATATACTTTTTCAATACTGTTCAGTTTCTAGCCTTGGTGAGTCTGATCGGTTGTTTTGACCCTGCCACTGAACGTACACTTTCGTAGGCTGGGTTGCAAACAGCCTGTTTATCCATCTGGCATCATTGTCTCTTGTGTACCTCTTTAGGCAGCTACTCAAGGCTAGGAGCCTTTGTTTGGCAGTTTCCAATGCTTCAGGTATGGGCATCTGGCTGTATCTCTTAGGTACTTGCTTTCTCATTGTACCTCTTTGAGCCTCTGTCAGCTTATTCACATCCCTCTGAGTTGCCTTGATTTTGGCCTCTAACTGTTGCTTCCATGGTGGGTATTGTTTTCTCCCATGGTCGATCTTATAGCCAAGCATCTCAAGGATCACTGCTGCTGAAGTGTAAACCAGTTCATTGGTTTTTGTGATTGTTGTGGTAGGAGTTGCCCTCAATGCTTCATTCAAAGCTTCCAGGAGACTTTCAGGCGGTTCATCACTTAACCATTGTTGCTGGTGTCGGGGTTGCCTAGTGTCCATTCTAGACATGATCTTGTCTTTCAGGTCAGTTGCTGCCTCGCTCAGCATATCTGTGGTTGTTGAGTACCCATAAACAGTATGTACCCAAGCTCAAGGTGGTAGTGTGGTATAGCCTCCTCTCTGATCTGCTGTTCTGGCTCTCCCATGGTGATATTGCAAATGTATTGTACTGCTTCAATCTCAAGTTGTGATAGGAGTTGCCGTATGTGGATGTTAGAACATTGGGCTACCAGTTGTTTGGCAGTTAGCCTTGATTGTGGGTTTCGAAGTATCCATTCATTCTACATTCTCTGCATGTAACCCCTCTGGGTGGGATTGCTGGAGTAGTAGGATTTCTAACAGAACCTTGTTCTCACATCTAGTCCATTTCCGTCTGGTTCTATTAGCCCACTTTCCATCAGGATGCTCTGGTCCCCCAGCACCTGACGCAGACCTTGTTTGGCCGAGCGACATCTGAGCCGGCATGGCATGTGATTCATTGGCTCTCATGTTATAAGGTAGGCAGTAACGTTAAGGGTTTCGCCCAAGAACCCTCACTGGGTGATGTTAATTGCTCACTCATTGAGAAAGTAATTGCCCCATTACAATTGGCATTAATTGTTCATTTCTCCCCGGGAATCAAACCCTGGATATAGCAATATTAACATAAATAATTCACAGTGTAGCGACCTGGGGGTTAGCCCCGCGTTCAGCCCTAAGATTCATGGGAAGTGGGGAATCCTAGGTGAAAACCATGAGTCAGAGGGTTGTGAGTAGAAGTGACCTCCATGCTGTTTGGGCTGTTTGTGTTCGAAAACATGGCCATTGATGCTGAAAAGGAGACTTTGTTTCTCTGCCTATTTCTTCCTCTCTGAGACTGTCCGGGGTCGTGCGGTGTATGGGACCCGGACAACTCTCCAATGAAGCCACTTATTAGCAGCTCGGCTCTCCTTTCCCCGCTATAGTGACGTATAGCTGGGTCGTTACAATATAAATTGTGCATTTTAAAAATATACAGAGAAGCATGTTTGCAGATATTTAAACAGCTCTTTTTACAAATCAGTTTTGGATCTTTTACCATGTCATATTCATCAAATGAGACATTTACATTTTTTCTTTTTTTACATAGTTTTCCTTTCACTAAGGACAAAAAATAAAAAGAAATGTACCAAGTACAGCATATATTTAACTAATTTACATTTATGGAAAGGAAGCAGTTTGAAGGATATTATTCTTTTTGTCTGCCTTCTACTTAATCAACATATATAAATACACTTGAAAAGATAGATAGCGAAGTAAAAAGAAAGATGATGTAACATACACTAATAACCTTTATGACAACTCAGAAAATTGATCTGTCTACACATTATGCCACTGTGATTGTTACTGGATTCTGTTCAGGGAGGTTATATTCATCTTCTTCCTCTCATCTTGGACCGGGTCACCCAGAGTTCATGACCATAGGTAAGTACTGGAATAGAAGATCGACCACTAAATTGAGAGCTTAGCTTTCTGGATCAGTTGTCCTTCACCAAAACAGACCGGTACAGCAACAGCATAATGGCAGACACTGCTCCTATCCACCTGTCGATTTCACACTCTAATCTTGTCTCACTTGTGGACAAGACCCCAAGATACTTAACTTCTCCACTTGGGGGAGGAGCACTCCACCCACCCAGAGAGGGCAAACTACCTTTCTCTGGCCATGGCCTTAAACTTCGCAGGCTGACCCTCATCCCAGCCGCTTCACACTCTGCCTCAAACCACCCCAATGCATCCTGGAGGACCTGGTTTGATGAAGCCAACAGGACGACATCATATGCAAAGAGCAGATAGGACCAACCGCTGTGCCCAGAAATTCTGTCCATAAAGATTATGAACAGAACCAGTGCAAAGGGCAACCCTGCTGGAGTCCAACATGCACCAGGAACAGGTCCAACAGGCACAGTTCCTTCTGGATATCAGGTTTGACTATAGGAGGGACTCTTCTCTCCAGTACCCTGGCATAAACTTTCCCAGGGAGGCTGGGGAGTGTGTTTCCCCGGTAGTTAGAACACACCCTCCAGTGCCTCTTCTTGAAAAGGGGAACCACCACCCCTGTCAGCCAGTCCAGTGGTACAGTTCCCGACTGCCACATGATGCAGCAAAGACATGTCAGTCAAGACACTCCCACAGCATCCAGAAACTTGAGGTATTCAGGGGGGACTTCATCCACTCCTGGTGCCTTGCCACAGAGGAGCTCATTGACTACCTTGATGACTTCAGCTTAGGTGATGGACAGCCTGATCCCAAAGTTCTAAGCCTCTGCTTCCTTAAGAGAAGGCATGTCAGCAGGACTGAGGAGATCCTCAATCCTAAATTCAAAGTATTCCTTCCACTGCCCGACAACGTCTCCAGTCGAAGTTAACAGCTTCGCACCTGCACTGAAATGATTCCTGCAGAAAACTGCTCTCACCTCCTGAGGCAACAGACAGTTTGCCAGAATCTCTTCAAGACCAAGATAATCCTTCTTCAAGGCCTCACCAAAATCCTCCCAGGACTAAGTTTTTGCCACTGCAATAGCCCGGGCTGAAGCTTGCTTAGACTGCCGATACCTGTCCGCATTCTCTGGAATCCCACAAGCCAGCCAGACCTGATCGGACTTCTTTTGCAGCTTGACAGCATCCCTCACTTCTGGTGTCCACCACTGAGTTTGGGGGTTGCTGCTGCGACAGGCGCCAGAGACTTTGGGACCACAGCTTGAACAGAAGCAGAAACAATAGAGGTGGAAAACATGGTCCACTCGGACTTAATGTCCCCAGCCTCCCTCAGTACCTGTTTGAAGCTTTCCCAGATGTGGTAGTTAAAGACCTCCTTGACGGAGGGCTCATCCAGATGTTCCCAGCAGACCCTTACAGTACATTTAGGTCTGCCAAGTCTTTCTGGGCTCTCTTGCCCGCCAGCGAATCCGACTCACCACCAGGTAAGTGATCAGTAGACAGCTCTGCCTCTCTCTTTACCAGAGTGTCCAAGACACACAGCCGGAGGTTGTCTGAAACAACTATAAAGTCGATTGTTGATCTCCTGTGTCTCCTCCTGGTGTCCTGCTGCCACCCTTGGGAGGAGAGGGTGTCCTGATGGAAAGTGTATTGGTTTTGAATATGGTGTGTGTTATGGACAAACTATGACGAGCACAGAAGTCCAACACCAAAACACAGCTCTGACTCAGATCAAGGAGATCATTCTTACCAATGACGCCCCTCCAGGTGCTACTGTCATTGCTGACGTGGGCATTTAAGTCCCACAGAAGGACAATGGAGTCCCCCTTTGTGGCACTTTCCAGTACCCCTTCCAGAGAAACCAAGAAGGGCGGTTTGTCATGGTTTTCGAGACTTTGAAACAGACCCAGATGCTGGAACCAGGAAGGAAAACAGGAGAGTTTTATGGTAAGTAGTTTGATTTATTTTTCTTGCAGGTGATCTTCCAAAGGCGGTGTCTTCAGCTCGAGACTGCAGGTAAGTGGTAGGAAGATGTGGCGTGGCTGGAGGGCTTCTGTGAAGGCTGAGAGGGTATGAATGGCTGGCGAAGCAAGCGTGGATGGAACGGGCAGTTCCAGAGGGAATCCCAAGTAGCACTCGTGGTTATGAAGTCCTTGAAGTGAGACGTAGAGTCACAATTACTAAACAAGAATTACTTTATAGGCATAAACATGGCGAGAACTGGTGATGAATACTGGCTGTGGATCTCCTTATGAAGGCAGCAGGGATGATGAGATGAGTGGCAACAGCTGGGAGTCCTCCGGAGCAGACCAGAGAGGGGAGGGGGAGGAGCTGACAGAGGCACTATGACACGGGTACTTCAAACTGTTGTTAAGCCCGTAGGCCGGAACTGCAGTCAGAGACCTGTCCCCCACCTAAAGACGAAAGGATCATAACCCCTCGTCCACCAGGGTGAACTCCAACACTTGGCAGCTGAGCTGGGGGCTCACGAGTAGCCCTCACCAGCTCGCCGCCACTCACTATGGGAAACTCCAGTAATGTAGAGAGTCTAACCCCTGTCGAGGGACTAAGTTTCAGAGCCCAGGCTGTGTGTGGCGGTGAGCCCAACTATATCTAGCCAGTACCTGTCAACCTCCTGCACAAGTTCAGCCTCCTTCCCTCTCAAAGAGGTGATGTTCCGTGTCCCAAAAGTCAAGTTCCATAACCAGAGTTTGGGCTGCAGAGGCACCAGCCTTTAACTGCCACCCAAACCACATTGATTTGGGCCCCTTGAGCTCTCCTGCTCAAAAGGGGCTGGTGGGTGCACAGGACATTATGTTTTAACAAAAAAAATATTTTTGTTTTCAAGCTTTATGAAAATAGCTGCATAATTCACCTTCTCTCACTAATATGCAACATTTCTTTAATTAAATTGTGAATTACCTTTAAAGATTTTTTTGTATCTCTAAATTATAATTTAGAGTTTTTTGTTAAGCTGTTTATATACATTTATTGGAAAAATTGGGTTTATAAATGGTAACTAAACCTCTCTATTAGCTAAAACAGTAAGCAACACTTTCACAACTTCAACTTTAATAATAAATGTGGTGTGGGTGATATCTGTAACTTTTTTTATTGTATTGATGCTTGTTGTTCTTTTCTCATAAAAGGAAGATTGATTAAAAAGGCTTTTACATGCATTGCAGTAGGTTTTTTTTAACAGTATACCAGATGTAGAATGATAATAAATATTTAGTCACTTCAGCACTTATCTCCTGACATTTATCTGCCTTTCTCAGAGGTCACATACCTTCAATCAAATCCCTTTACAACATAGTTTCCATTTTTAGATATTTTGGTTATCTGTGTTTTCCAGATATGTGAGATTTTTTGAAGGATTCTCAGTCTGACAAAAAAAATTGGATCCGAAATCATTAAAGGAAAAAGAGCAGATCCTAATGCATTTACAAATAAAAACGATTTTGATCATTTTACTGCCTTGGTCATACTTGCTGCCCATACAATGCTTTGACTGTTGTGTAAAAAACAAAACCAAACAGAAAAGTCCCTGTAAGGAATTGCAAAAACATCATAGAAACAAACTGTGAAATCTGTGAATGCTTCATCAGTGAGACAAAAGGCAGCCACTGCTGCTGCTGTTTACAGGAGAAAGCAGCAATGCGTGAGTGTGAGGCAGTGACCATTGACCCACTGGTTTCAAAAACAACCCCCATCCTTGATAGCAAATGATCTCACTTATCATTTGGTGTTGAACTGTGAGAGGCAAGGTTTGCCTGCTGCCAAGTAATGATTTTATTTAACCAGCTTTCAAAGAGAAGATTGGAGTTGTATGGGACATTTTCCACCTGGATTACCTTGATTTTAAAACACTGTTGCTGCAAAAATTATCCTGTTAGACAAATGAAAAGGTTTGCCTTTTTTTTAACCAAATTATCCTAACAACAGTATTGTTCTGCACAAACAGACACATGCTGCCCCCTATCTATTGACAGCTGTAACAATAAAATAGGATTAAATGCATGAATGGAAAAAAGGTTTCTCCTCGACTATGTGGGTTTAAATCAAGTGAATTCCTTATGAATGAGAAATCATGCACAGAAATCAGTGTTTGGTAAACATGTCCAAATTGGCATACATCTTGATATGCAGAGCAGTGTATACACAGCAGGCTGAGGTTCAACCATTTGTAAACAACACAAACATACACCTATGGCTTCACTTTCACTGTTCTGATAAAATGTAATTACATAATTTTAAAAAGCAATGCATTAAATGCAACATTTGTGCATGAACAAGGACGCTTTTTCCATTTATAAAGGATTTAGTTTTAGATTTTGAGTACCATAGGTTTTATTCAAAACATACTTAGGTTATCTTAGGTTAGGTTAGGTTAGGTTAGGTTAGGCTAGCTTAGCTTAGTTTAGCTTAGCTTATCTTATCTTAGTTTATCTTAGATTAGATTAGATTAGATTAGATTAGATTAGATTAGATTAGATTAGATTAGATTAGATTAGATTAGATTAGATTAGATTAGATTCGATTCGATTCGATTCGATTAGACTTTCTTGTCATTACATTGTACAGTTACAAGGGAATGAAATGTTTGGTTGGTTATAACAAGAGCGCATTACCAATAAAGTGCAGGATTTAGTTGTTAAAAGTAAAGTTAAAAGTACAATATAAACAGTAAATGTTCAATTGAATAATAGACACATGCTACACAAATTATTGCTGATATAGTTATTTACACAATATACAGGAATGAATTTACAGATATAGTTGATGACAAAAAAAGGCAGATATATTTACAGTTTGTGCATGAGCAAATCTGCTACAATGGATAAATAATGAACATGATACAGGACTGGGTAAATGGAGCAGAGAATTGGGGTGGGGCAGAGTTA
This sequence comes from Oryzias curvinotus, assembly GCA_023969325.1. Lineage (NCBI taxonomy): Eukaryota > Metazoa > Chordata > Actinopteri > Beloniformes > Adrianichthyidae > Oryzias > Oryzias curvinotus. The sequence continues at coordinate 19,070,799 of CM043713.1, read as the reverse complement.
ACTAAGGAGACCGTTGTGGGAAAGAAGCTGTTCCTCTGTCTGCTGGTTCTTGTCCTGGGAACCCTGAAGTGTCTGCCTGATTGCAGGAGAGAAAACAGGGGTAGGGTGATATTAGTTCTTCAGACTAAGATGGTGGCCCGTGCAGAGCGCAAGGCTCAGAATCTCTCTCTCCAAAATATACAGCTTTTCTGCGAATGTGAAAACATTAAGAGGGTTAAAGGAGGAAAAAATAGTATGGAGCAGAATGAAATGGGAAGGAAAAAAGGGGGAGAAAGTGAGACTGAGTGGTTATGTGAACAAGGTGAGAAATGCAGACTGACAGAGAGAAGAAGGTTGGATAAGAAATTTGCATGTCAAGTAGTAATAGGCTTGTGGATGTGGATGTACAGACATCCACATTCGTGTGCTTGAGTGCGGCAGTGCATTTGAGAGTACACACACATCTGTGAGTGTCCATTTAACACAATTCTTCTCTAAAACCATTATTATTTTAATTTTGTTTAAGTTTCATTTGCCCTTGCAAATTTGTTTTGCACTCAGCACACACTTGAGCTCAATGGCTATAATACATTATGAGATCTTCCTATTCCTGCCTCTCTAATCATCCTACCCCCCCTGAATAGGGCAGATAGTCGTGATAAGTATTTGGTGATGCTATTACACAGTCAAATGAAACTCTAAATTCAAATTCCCCTCTATTTAAATTTATATCAATGATTCGGTGCTGGCCTCAGAGTTCCATTTCATGTTATAGCTCATGTAGATCAATAGTCACAGGCTGCAGTGATTGGGTGGTCTTGTGATTTACCTCCCTGCTGCACATTTCTGTTTAACACTGACGCAAACTGCACAAATTCAAAGGAGCGTATGGAGTTCCTCTGTCCACCGAGAGGCTGGCTAGCATAACGAGCCAGCCCACTGAGTGCCCAACTTAAGCCAGTGCAAACACAGGTGGGGCCACCACGGAAACTGCTCTATTTGGGGCCCACTTGGCCTTGCTGGCTAAGTTCTAGTACCTCAGGGGTCATAGAGCTCACCAAACAAAATTTGCAGTAACTGTATTTTACACATTGTAGGATGGACCAGATTAAAGGCACACCGTCAAGGTGGAAGACGCACCAAACTATAATGCATTCACACCCAAAGCGAGTCACTCGGCAGAGGCGGACAGTTTCAATATTAAGTCAATGGTACAGATGTGAACTGAGGCCCAGCGGCAGATTTGAGTGGCGTGGTGCAATTTGGGCAGCACGGTGCAGCCAGACGTTAAATATTTGAAGTCTGGCAAGGGCGTTGCGTCGAGTTAACCAACCAAGGACTCAACTTTGGGTATGTGACGTTTTCAGTGACTCGATCTACGGGTAGAATACACATCCAGTATGTTGGATCAAGCTGATAGTTCACCTGAACTTCCATTTATCTATTTTCTTAACCCGCTGTATCATTTTAAACAATTGTTGCTGTAGCCCGTCGGGCTACAGTTGGGCGAAGAAGGGTTATATCCTGAACAGTCTGTCACAGGGCCCATGGAGCTGGCGGGATCGCGCTCGCTATGCCGGCCCCCGGGAGGGGAGCTGGCGACCAGACAGAGAGCCTGCTAGCTGCTTCTAAAACAGGAGTGAGCAATTATTTTAACTCGCGGGCCACATTGGGATCTAAAATTTGATAGAAGGGCCGGACCAGGAGCAGATGCGTACAGAGAATTATATAACATGGAATGTAGATAAAAACATTAGGATTGAAAATTATATTCTAGTTTTTAGTTTAAAGCTTTTGTTCCCATTTTAGATCTCTTTTTTAATGTGAAGCCCTTTGGTACCTTCAAGGAGTTGTAAAGTGCTATGAATAAAGTTTTATTCATTCATGATCCTTTTAATGAAATAAATAACATTTTTATTAAATAAAGCAATGACCAAATAACACTATGATTTTCAAAGACAAAAATTCAGGAAAAAAATACTGATAAATAAAAAAAGAAGACAAAAAAAACCAATAATCATCTCCCGTCATAATCCTAATAAAGACCTTGAGGGCTGCAGCTCATCACGTCTTACAGTTTGGGCAGATGTGTTCTGCACGTCTGTTTCTCGTCCAGTAATTATGAAAAAGCAAATTTCTATGTCTTTGCTGCAGCTACGCATACAGCGGGGAAAATAAGTATTGAACACGTCAACATTTCTCTCAAAAAACATATTTCTAATCGAGCTATTGACATTAAATTTTCACCAGATGTCGGTATCAACCCAAGTAATGCACACATAGGAAAGACACATAGAAACACATAGAACATAGACACATAGAAACACATAGAAATCCAAACATTTATGTCCATAAATGAAGTTATGTGTAATAAAGTGAAATGGCACAGGGAATAAGTATTGAACACGCTTACTGAAATGTATTTAATACTTAGTGCAAAAACCTTTGTTGGTGATTACAGCCTCAAGACGCCTCCTGTATGGAGAAACCAGTCGAATACATTGCTCAGGTGTATTTTTGGCCCATTCATCCACACAAACTGCCTTCAAATCTTCAAGGTTCCGGGGGTCTCTTCTGTGAACCCAGATCTTCAGTTCTTTCCAAAGATTTTCAATTGGATTCAAGTCTGGTGATTGACTGGGCCATTCTAGCAAATATATTTGTTTTTTCTTCAACCAGTTGAGTGTTACCTTGGCTGTGTGCTTGGGAACGTTGTCTTGCTGAAAGATCCACCCTCTTTTCATCTTCAGCAGCCTGGCAGATGACAGCAGATTCTGATCAAGAATGTCTCGATACTTTTCTCCAGTCATTATCCCTTCAATGATATGAAGTCTACCAGTACCACATGCTGAAAAACAGCCCCACGCCATGATGCTCCCACCTCCAAACTTGACTGTTGGTATGGTGTTTTGGGGGTGATGTGCGGTGCCATTTTTCCTCCAAACATGTGTCTTATGACATCCGAAGAGTTCAATTTTGGTCTCATCTGACCAGAGTATCTTCTCCCAGAATGTCATGGGTTTATCCAAATGTTGTGTCGCAAACTCAAACAGCTTCAAGTGCTTCTTCTTCAAAAATGGAGTCTGCGTGGTGTGCGTGCAGGAGGCCATGGCGGTTGAGTGCATTACGTATGTTTCTTTAAACAACGGTAGCTGCTTAATTCCAGTCTTTTTCTGAAGCGCTCACGAGAGCTTCAAAAGACCGCAGACGGGTCCTGGGCTGTTGAAACCCTTCTATGATTTTCTGACTCCTCTGTCTGAAATCTTGCGAGGTCCACCTTGCCGTGGCTGGTTTATGGTCATGCCGTGTTCTTTCCACTTCCGGATGATGGCCCCAATGGTACTCACTGGAACTTTCAGAAGTTTAGAAATGCGCCTGTAACCAATGCCTTCAGTGTGTTTTGCAACAATAAGGTTGCTTAGGTCTTTGGACAGCCCTTTGTTTTTACCCATCATGCAATGCTTCTTGTCTAACACCTTGCTGGTGAGAAACCTTTTTAAAAGGCATCAATCAGGACTATACCAGCTGATATTACTTTCCACTAATAGGGGGCAGGTTAACCTTCTGAATACTGACAAACTCCAGCTGCTTTCTTGGCTTGCCAGACCTTTTTACCCCTCCTTTTCTTCATGTGTTCAATACTTATTCCCTGTGCCATTCCACTTTATTACACATAACTTCTTTTATGGACATAAATTTTTGGATTTCTTTCTATGTGTGCATTACTTGGGTTGATGCCGACATCTGGTGAAAATTTTGTGTCAATAGCTCGATTAGAAATATGTTTTTTGAGAGAAATGTTGACGTGTTCAATACTTATTTTCCCCGCTGTACACACAGACACCGCTCCATGTAACAATCAGGCTAAAAATATTTGGCAGTAGCTCCTTCCACACATATCCAAGAGATCAAGCTATGAGCACAGTTTTGGACAGGCGGCAAGCAGCGAGTTCACCAGGCAACGAAAGAGGGATGGCTGATTGCGTTCAGTGTGAATGCAGCATCAGGTGCATTAACTAAGACAAAAGAGTTAAGCTACGCTCACACCAGGCTTGGAAACGTGCCTTCGAGTGACCGCTTCCATTGTAAAGTCTATGTAAATGCACATAAGGGCATTTCGGGTTCTCTTGCATTTTAAAGTCTGTTTGCAGGCTCTCAAAATGCACAGCAATTGAAAGTTAAACCAGTTGAACTTTGACCAATCAGGGATTTTGACATGGTAGTGACACTTGGACAGCTTTTATTTAAAAACACTGAAGTACCAAGTTGGAAAATCAGTCATAGAGGAGAAATGATCAACTGCGGTTTGCAATAATAGTGTTTTGAAAGAAAAAGCCTGGAGCAAGATTCGTGAGATTTGCACCACTCTGACATTTTGCACCAAACCTCTTCCAACTATTTGCACTAGTATCGGGTAGCGTTAAGAAAGTCTGTCAGGCTTTCTTAACTGTGTTCATAGTAACTCTGGAACCTGTCTGTAACAAGCAACATGCCACGTAAGAAGCGTTAGCTATGTTATGCTACATTCACATCGGGCATGTGTTGAGCGTTCAAGAACGTGCTATGTAATGGTTAATGGCTGACGAAGTGTGCATTATCATTTTTTAACGCACGCCGTGCAAGCCTGAACCATCCGACGCGAAGGAGGACGGTTGCTTCCGTGAAGTGCAGCACTGCACCACCGCTGAAGTCAAGATTCGGCGATATAAAGCGATATATATATATATATATATATATATATATATATCGATATATATATATATATATACATATGCTGATCGTCCCGATGGGTTGAATAAAGCTCAAGGTTGTTTTAAAGAAGCCGGCGCAGTGATACACAAGATTTAAGATATGTGACCAGAACTTCTTTTTGGGGCGTGCGGTTATCACTTTTTATTTTTTTTTTAACTCTTTATTTTTGTTTTCTTATCACAACACAAAAAAAACATAACTCCCTGAAACAAGTTTGATCGTAAGTCCACATTCAGTATAGCGTAAAGCAGGTAAAACATAAAGATTACAATAAAAAAAAAAACATTGATGCAAGATGTGACAAGCAGTTCAATTAAACATATATTCATACAACCACAATCAAAGGTACAAGGAACAGTCACAACCCCAAATAGATTTTAACTGCATGCCATCGACGTTCAAAGATATCTGATTTTAGTTGTAGCAATGCTGTCATTTTTCCATCAAATTAACATGTTTGATTCTTTGTTTCCATTCAGTTACAGAAGGTGATATTACATTTTTCCAATTACCTGTTATGGTTTTATTTGCGACCAGTAATAAAATGCGCATTATATATTTTTGATCAGCATCAAAGTCACCAAGCAGATACAACAGGGTACTAAAAGGAATGTCATGATTTACAATAGTTTCAATCTCCTTCTTAATATCTTTCCAAAATTCACAGATAGCTGGGCAATGAAAGAAAATATCTGTATGATCACCAATTTTTCCACATTGCCTCCAACATAAAGCTGTGGATGAGCCCTTGGCAAAATTAGAAATCAGCAGGGGTGTGTGAAAAAAACGCATTTTGTTTTTCCAGTCAAACTCTTTCCATAGTTGGCCATTAATTCCTATATGGCTGTCCTCACACAGTTTATCCCATTGATCATCTTTTCTTTGATATTATATGTATGCTGTCCGGTGGCAGTTGAGAGTCTCTTATACAAGTTGGAAACATGTTTATGCGTTCGAAAGTTTTTTTCTGCGATTGTAGTAAAATACTGTTCTATGCAGTTTGGGGTTTTATTTATTCTGTCTCGCTCTTTGTGCTTCATGATGTAATGCCTGATTTGTAGATATTTATAAAAATCATTCTGCAGAAGACCAAATTGTCCTTGAAGCTGTGAAAAGGACTTAAGTTCTGTTCCATCGAACAACTGGTTAAGAGTTATAAGGCCTTTAGTGGCCCATGTCTTAAAGGTGGGATCCCATAGTGAAGGCGGAAAGTCTATATTACCGACAATAGGCATTGCTCTGGAAATTGACCCTGTGTCAAGTAGCATTTTTTTTACTACCGTCCATATCTTTAAAGTATGCTTGATCCAATTGTTTCCAATTTTGATTTTGTTGACAGATTTTAGATCAGTAAATGGAAGAGTAGACAGTCGCACCCATTTAGTTTCACCTTGTTCCACTTTAAACCATTTTACTTCCTCATCCTCTCTAATCCAGGCCACGATTGATGTCAGATGAGCTGCCCAATAGTAAAATTTTAGGTTTGGTAGAGCCAAACCTCCCTTATTTTTTGGCAGAAATAATGTTTTAATCTAATTCTGGGTCTTTTTCGCTGCCATATAAATTGAGTTATCATTTTGTTTGACACGTTGAAAGTTGACACCGGAATGTTAACCGGAAGAGATTGAAACAAAAACAAAAGACGAGGAAGCACATTCATCCTCACTGCTTCTACTCTACCCAATAGAGATAGAGGTAAAATTTCCCAGCGGATCAGGTCATTCTTTATTTGTTTTAGCAGGTTTTTATAATTGGCATTGTGTGGGTTGGGGTGTTAAAATAACTCCCAAATATCTGAAACCCTGTTTTGACCAATGGAAAGTTACCTCCTCATCAAGTTGGGTGGGCCACAATCCAGATGTCATCATTGCTTCTGATTTATTTTGGTTGATCTCATATCCTGAAATATTACCATAATTATTTAAACATTGCATAAGTCGTGGAATTGTTGTTTGAGGATTTTTCAAAAACAGTAATATATCATCCACAAAAAGGGATATTTTATGATTCAGCCCTCCCCCATCTTCAATTCCCTCAATCTGGTCATCTTGGCGAATTGCCTGTGCCAAAGGCTCAATACTTAGAGCAAACAAAATGGGTGACAGTGAGTCACCCTGTTGGACTCCTCTCTCTATGTTAAAAAAATCAGAGCAATGCCCGTTCACTCTGACTTTTGACCTAGGATTTTTGTACAGTAATCTGAACCAATTTACCAACTTCTCACCCAAACCCATTTCCATTAGTGTGTGTTCCAGGTATTTCCAATCCACCTGATCGAAAGTTTTCTCTGCATCTAAGCTGAGAAGCATGGATGGTTGGGAACTTTTGGCCATTAGTGATTGTAAATTTAGAGCACTCCTTACATTGTTTGTTCCTTGACGCCCCAAAATAAATCCCGTCTGGTCTGGATTTATAAGTTTCTTAATGTACTTTTGGATCCGGGTGGCTAGGATGGATGTTAATATTTTATAATCCACACACAAGAGGCTAATCGGGGGATAACTTGGACACTGTAGTGGATCTTTTCCATTCTTATGTAAAACCATGATAATTGCTTCAGACCATGACTCTGGAGGATGTGCAGAATCTAAAACGTAGTTAAAGAGTTTACAAAATATGGGAGTCAGCTCATTAACAAACTTTATAGGATTCTCCTGCAAACCCATCCATTCCAGGCGACTTGTTCTGTTTTAATTTGCCTATTGTTGCTCTAACTTCTTCTTCTCCAATAGGTTTTATCAATCTAGAGGCCTCTTCTGGTGTTATTTGGTCATTGATACTTTGTCAAAAAATTCCTTGGTTTTCTCTTGTTTTCCTTCTAGGACTTGATTTTTATATAATTGTTTATAGTATTTTGCAAATGTTTTTGATATAGTTCTAGGGTTAGTTACAATGTTGGTATTAGATTGTTTAATCTTTGGAACTATGCGGCTTGCCTGTGTTTTTTTTTTAACTGAAATGATAATAATCGACTGGCTTTATTTCCAAATTCGTAGTACTCTTGATTCATAAATCTATGCTACCTTCTGCTTTATATGTTAATATCTCGTCAAGTTTCGTTCTATTTTCTTTAAGTTTGTCAAGAGTAACTTGTTTTCTCTGTTGCTTATGTTCAAACTCTAATGTTTTTATTTCATTTTCGATACTTGTTTCTGAAGCCTCTCTCTCTCTAATTTGGATGCTATGGAGATTAATCTTCCCCGTATCGTGGCTTTTGCTGCATCCCATTGAACTGAGGGAGAGACCATTCCATTGTCATTAAAATGAAAGTATTCTGATATAGCTGACCGTATTTCCTCTCTAACTGAAATATCTGCCAACAATGAAACATTTATTCTCCAGTATCTGAAACATGGTTCCTGCCCCAAATCCAGTGTCATCACTACTGGGCTGTGGTCTGAGATTGTAATAGGTTCTATCACACAGCTTTTAACTTTATGGATGTGTGCTTTGGTTATGAGAAAGTGATCTAGTTGTGAATAACTTCCATGTACTTGTGACATAAAAGTGAAATCTTTATGATTTGGGTGGAGATGTCGCCAACTGTCAACCAACCCAAGTTCTTTTATCATATTTAACACACTTTTAGACATTCTATTTAGTGGCTCGGAAGACATGGGTAATGTATCTAGTTTTTATTGAGAACACAATTTAGATCTCCACCCATAATCACAATCCCCTCCCCCTTATCAGCTACCAGATGTGCAAGTTTTTTGAAGAAAAATGGGCAGTCTTCATTAGGAGCATAAACATTTAGAATGCTCAGTTTAAGTCCTTCAATAGTTCCCACCACCATAATATACCGTCTCTCTTTGTCTTGAAATATTTTTTCACAGTTAAAATACACAGATCTGTTAAACAATATGGCCACCCCTCGTTTTCTAAGGTTTTTATAGTCTTTTTTTCCCCTCTGCTGTCAGTTGCTATGGTGACAAACAAATTTCCCACGTGTGGGATCAATAAAGTATTCTGATTCTGATTCTGATTCTGATTCTAAAAAAAACTGTAATAAACTTGGTCCACCCATTCTCTTTTTAGCTTCAGGTGTTCTGTTTCTGCTACAGCACAGTGCAACTTCTTAAATTGTTGGTTATCACTTTTTAATGCACACCTAGCAGCCAATCAGAATCAAGTATTCACCCGGACCATGGTATAAACATGGTTACTTGAATGTGATTTTAGTTTAAGGCGGGGGTCGGCAACCTGTGGCTCTTTAGCGCTGCCCTAGTGGCTCCCTGGAGCATTTTCAAGAATGTTTGACAATGTAAAAAAGATGGGAGAGAGAAATATATTTTTGTTTTAATATGGTTTCTGTAGGAGGAAAAACAAGAAACAAATATTCTTAACATTTTCCAATACTGTAAGAGCGTGTAGAATTAATATTGTAAGGGCCCGCAGGTACGTCGCTTGCAGCTGGATAACAGGAGCCAAGCTATCTATAAGTTGAGCTGTCAAGCAACTGGCTGCGCTGGAGATCAGTCCATGGCTTTGACATTGCACGACTCTGCAGTCTCAGAGAGGAGGAAGTACAAAGGGAAGCTAAGAGCATACTGCCCTTTTCAAGCCCCATTTCTTTTGAACACGCAACACATTGAACATTGCACAGCAGTCATCAACCTCTCCCCCTTCCACACTCATGGTGCAACAAAAAGAAACAAATATAACAGGAAGAATAAACTAAGGTGGAACAACAAAACTGCCATATGAAAAGAAACGTGGGCAAAAAGAAACGCTCATGCTGAGCCCTAATTAGATCAGGGGACTGCGTCTCACAATCCCCTGCTGCTAACAGACCTAAAATGCACGACCGCCACTACAGTACTGTAGTGACCTGGGGGTTAGCCCCGCCTTCAGCCCCTAAGGCTCATGGGAAGTGGGGAGTTTTGGGGTAAAACCTTGAGTAAGAGTGTTGTGAAATGAAGTGACATCCATGCTGTTTGGGCTGTTTGAGTGTGCTGTAATAAACTGGCTTATTGCTTAAAAGGAGATTTTACCTCTCTTGCTGTTAATTCGACACTGAGACTGTCCTGGGTTGTGCGGAGTGTGAGGCATGGACAGCTCTTCAATGAAGCCACTGGATGAGTAGTTTGGCAGCTGCTACCCCGCTTAGGTGACGGTCCGGCTGAGTCATTACAATATTAAACTTCAACATTTCTCTCAATGGAGATTAGCGTCATAGCTTACGACACATGTTTCTACCAGCAGAGCTTTTTTTTTTACTTTTAGCAGACCGCTAAACAGGTGGCTGATGTAAATGGAACCACCGTCAGTTCCATGCATTGCTTGATGAAGTTGAAAGCGAATATTGTGATCTTCTGCACACAACAAAGTCCAATGGCTGTCCAGGAGTGAAGTTATGCGTCACTTTGTCGTCTGTTTAGAACACATGAAAACATTCCTGAAAAGCAAAGACCTTTGTTGAACTACCCGCAACTGGACGATGCTGGGTGAAAATGACTGTGACAAGCCACCTAAACGAGCTGAATGAAAGTCTGCAGGCGCTGCAAATGCTTGAAGCTGTTCTGTTATTCGAGCGCAAGCTGAGTGTCATGGGGCACGCAAGTTTCATTTTATTGTTTTTGTTCGAATCCTCAAAATAAAAATGACATCAAAAATCGGATTTCTTTATTACATTTCTTTAATTTTATCAAAGCAATGAAACATGATTCATTGATATTGTAATGAAGTTAAACATGTACAACAGAGCAGTCACGTGACGCGTTGTTCTCCGCGGAATGCCGCCGTCGTCGGCAGCCGTCCGTCTCGAGAGACGATGGTGTAGCTCCTTGTTGAATCTACCTGCACCGCCGAGAGTGGCAGTGCAGTCCGATTCTGGAATGGCAGTCCCTGCCACACTTGGTACAGGTGAAGGAAGATGGCTCTTGCAGCTGCTGCTGCCACTGCTTCCTCCTGGTTCTTTTCTGTACAGCATTCTCGTTCCGCTTGGCCTCAGCATCTGTTGTACCCTGGCTGACTGCAAGTATCCAGATGGGGCGATCGTCTGCTTGACTTTCCCATGTGTAGGGGTCAATGGAGCACCACCTCATGTCCTTTTTGCAGACGTCTCTGAAGCGCAGCTTTGGACGCCCTCTTGTTCTATAGCCTTCAGATAGCTCACCGTAGAGTAGGTCTTTAGGGATGCGGGCCTGCGTCCATTCTCATGACATGGCCAAGCCACCTCAGACGTCTCTCACCAAGTGTTGCGTGCATACTGTTCATGTTAGCTCGTTCCAGCACCTCTATGTTTGGGACATTGTCCTGACACTTTATCTGCAGCACGCGCCACAAGCACCTCAAGTGAAAGGTGTTGAGCTTCTTCTCATGCCTTGCGTAGGTGTTCCACGTTTCGCTGCCATAAAGGAGGGTACTGAGCACGCAGGCTTGGTAGACGTGCAATCTGGTCTTCTCAGTGAGGCTGGAGTTATTCCACACTCGCTGGATTAGTTTGGCCATGACTGCGGCTGCCTTTGCGATTCTGCTGTTGATCTCAGAGTCAATGGACAATGAACTGGAGATCATGGACCCGAGGTAGCTGAAGTTCTCCACAACGTCCAGGATGTGTCCATCAATGGTGATTGTTGGGGGGCTCTCAGTGCCCTGGGCCATGACATTGGTTTTGTTCAGACTGATGGTAAGTCCAAACTCCTTGCAGGCGTGGGAGAGGCGACTGACGAGCTGCTGAAGGCCGACTTCAGTGTGTGATGTCAAGGCTGCATCATCAGCAAAGAGCAACTCACGGATGAGTACTTTTGTCACTTTAGTCTTGGCACGAAGACGGGCTAAACTATAGAGCTTGCCATCTGACCTGGTGTGGATGTAGACACCCTCGCTGCAGTCCTTGAAGGCATACTGAAGGAGCATGGAGAAGAAAATGCCAAAGAGTGTGGGCGCGAGGACACAGCCCTGCTTTACTCCACTGCTGACGGGGAAGGCCTCAGATGTTGCACCATTGTAGCAGACCGTACTGTGCATGTTCTCATGGAAGGACATGACCACTGCAAGCAGGTGTGGGGGACAACCGATCTTTCGCAGCAAACTGAAGAGTCCGCTTCAGCTGACCAAATCGAATGCCTTTGTGAGGTCGATGAAGGCTATGTAGAGTGGCATGTTTTGCTCCTGGCACTTCTCCTGCAGCTGGCGTAGGGAGAAGATCATGTCTACAGTTGATCGGCCAGTCCTGAAGCCACACTGGGACTCTGGGTATACGCGGGAGGCAAGGGCCTGCAGGTGGATTAGGGCGACACGGACGAACACTTTGCCGACAATGCTGAGGAGAGAAATGCCCCAGTGGTTGTTGCAGTCGCTCCGGTCCCCTTTGTTCTTGTACAATGTGATGATATTGGCGTCTCGCCTGTCCTGGGGGATGTAGCCCTGATCCCAGCAGAGACAGAGGAGGTCGTAGAGTGGGTGAAGTAGGGCTGATTTTCCACTCTTTAGGACCTCTGGAGGGATTCCGTCGCTCCCAGGTGCCTTCCCACAGGCAAGGCCGTCGATGGCTTTGCTGAGTTCTTCCACAGTAGGTGGGGTGTCTAGCTCCTCCATGACTGGCAGGTCTGGGATGGAGTTGAGAGCTGCATCAGTTACTGTATTTTGTATTGCATACAGCTCGAGATAGTGCTCTATCCATCGCTCCATCTGCTTCCCCTGGTTGGTGATCACCTGGCCCATTTTGGACTTGAGGGGGGCGGTCTTGTAGAGGGTTGGGCCTTATGCCCTCGTACATTCCTCCTGCATTGCCTGACTCTGCAGCTGACTGTATACTGCTGCAGAGGTTCTGCCAGTAGGTGTTGGCGCACTGGCGGGTGGTCTGCTGGGCTTTGTTCCTGGCAGTCCGTAGGGCCTGTAGTGTACTTGGGCTGGGCTTGGCCTTGTAAGCCAGAAGGGATTTTCTCTTTGTCTCAGTCACAAGCTCCATTTCCTCCCAGTAGGCATCATGCCAGTCAGCGTTCTTCCTCTCTTTCTTCCTGTAGGCAGTGATGGCAGAGTTATATACAGCATCGCGGAGGTGGAGCCACTTGGAATCAATGGTGCCACTGTCACGCTGTCACTCCCTCGCTGAGGGTGTTTTCCAGCCTGGTGATGAATTGCTGAGTTTTTGCAGGGTTTCTGGAGCAACTGGTGTTGATGCGCAGTCGACCTCTCTTCTTTGAGTGGTGCAACCTCTTCGGCGTTATGTGCACCTTGCACAAGGGCATGATCCGTGTCACAGTCTGCGCTGTGGTAACTGCGGGTGAGCATGACGCTGCCAATGTCCGCTCTTCTGGTGAGAACTAGATCAAGCTGATGCCAGTGGCGTGAACGCGGGTGCCTCCATGACACTTGGTGGATCTCTTTGCATTTGAAGAAAGTGTTGGTCACACACAGGCTGTGGTAACAGGAAAACTCCAGTAGTCTCTGGTCCATTCTCATTGATCTTCCCCCTCCCATAGCTTCCGAGGCAGGTGGGCCAGGCCTCGTGGTCGGCTCCAACTCTTGCATTGAAGTCTCCTAGAAGGTAAAGGCCTTCAGTGCTGGGAATCCTGGATATTGCTTCTTCCAGGGCCTGATAGAAATGATCTTTCTCCTCGGGAGTGGAGCAGAGGGTTGGTGCGTACACACTGAGAATACTGACTGGGCCAGAGGACGTTGACAGTCGAAGTGTGAGAATCCTTTCTGTTCCTGCAGTGGGGGACTCGGTGTAGCTGACAAGAGTGTTCTTCACCGCGAAGCCAACACCATGCTGCCTGGGTTGGTCCAGAGATTTCCCCTGCCAGTAAAAGGTGTAGTTTGCTTCTCTGATGGTGCCGTTGTCAGCCAACCGTGTCTCCTGTAAGGCAGCAATGTCGATGTTTAATCGCGAGAGTTCTCTATCAATGACAGCTGTCTTCCTTGCATCATTGATCTGCTGGAGATCTGCAGTGAGTCCGGGACACATGGTCCTGACGTTCTAACTAGCGAAACGAAGAGCTGGAAGCTTCTTTCTTAGTACTTTGGGATTGCCTGGTGCAAGTGTTTATTGGCCCGCTTTTTGAGAGGCACCTCTCTCATCCCCACGCACCCAGTGGGGCAGGTAAGCCATGGCGAGACAGCACCTTACTGGCTGGGGGCTGCCCAGCTTTAGGCGGGCGGTAGCTGTCCAATGAGGCACAATGACCACTCCCACCAGGGAGTTGCCGGTATTGACGAACGATGTCAGACCGCCTTTGGGACTCCGGATTTTCTGTCAGGGTTTACTCCCTTAGCCTTCCCTGAGAGGGTATGCCGCAAGGCAGCGGAGGTTTTGAATCAGAGTTTCCTTCTCCTAGGTGAGCTACCGTCCAAGGTTAATGAGCCCCACCTGCCCGAAAAGTCTGGCTTCACCTCTCTGTGCTCCGCGGAATGCACTGCAGGGCAAATATACATTTAATCGTTAATGCTCATTATGTATTTGTAGCAACTTAGTCATTTTGATAGTAGGCTAATAGCTAATATAGATACATCTTGCATGTGTTGCCTTCATTATAAGGCTTAAATAGGGCCTTTAATATTTTGCGGCTCCAGACATATTTGTTTTTTTGTCAAATTTGCCTTGTTTTTTTTACATTTTGGGTTGCAGACCCCTGGTTTAAGGTATTTACACTAGACAAGCAGGGAGCGGCAGGCAGGGGCTTCATTTTTTTCTACTGTTTAATAGCGTATATCCACCACCTACAGTTGGAAGAGGCTTTGTGCGACATGTCTAAGAGGTGTAAATCTTGCAAATCTTGCTCCAGGCTTTTTCTTTTACATCTCTATTCTGATACATGAAAGACTTGGTGTCATAATTCTGGCCGGGCATAAACTGATTTCTTCTTCATGATCAGTTTTCAAACAATTGGAACTTCCGGATTTTGAAAAGGACGCTACTCACTACCAAACCCGCGTCCCTGATCAGTCAAAGTTCAACTGTTTGGCGTTCAAGCAGTTGAAGTTTCAACTTTGAATGAAATATACACAGACACCGCTCCATGTATCAATCAGGCTAAAAATATTTGGCAGTCGCTCCTTCCACACATATCCAAGAGATCAAGCTATGACAAGTTTCAGCTGACTTCAACGAAATTGCGTACCGACGCAGGGATGCGAGAGTTTTAAACATAAAAGCCAGAAACGTGGGTTTAAGGGTGTTCACACCCACTTTTCTTCAATGCGATTACCTGTACTCAAATGGCAATTGCTGAGGCCGGTGTGTACGTAGCTTTTCAAGTGTTAGCTGCGTTAGAAGCATCAGTGTATCCACAATACCTGTAACTCCATATTTGTTTGCAACATGTAAAAGAAATAGACTAATACCACTAAAACAAAAGTTACTGTGACTACACTTAAGCTGCGTTCACAACAAATGAGATTCGCGTGGCAGAGATGACCAGTTTCAATGTTAAGTCAATAGTTCAGACACATGTCAGTAACATGCAAAAAAAAAATCACAGTCTAACATTGCTACAGATTAGTGTCATTGTGCCTCTGGTAGTCTCTCCTCCCCCTCCCCTCTCTGCTCTGCTTCCTGACTCCAACCAGCTGTGATCACTCACCTCATCAACCACCAGCCATACTTAAGGAGATCCAGTTCCAGCATTCATCGCCAGTTCGTTGCCCCTGATAGTATTTAGTCTGGTCACTAAGTTGATACCTTTGCTCATGGGCTTTTGCTAAATCTTGTTTCATGCCTTGCCTACAGGACTTCAAACCATGAGTGGTCACCTGAGTCGCACTTCTCCCAGAACAGAAGTTTCCTCATGGAATTTCCTGGAAACACCAAGCCATGCCAAGACCTCCAGCCACGCCACGCCACGAGCCACGACAAGACTTCCAGCCTTCCCACGACTCCTTGCCACTACAAGACCTCCAAGCTCACCACAACTCCAAGCCACGCCAGAAATATAAGTCCATTACTTACCTCCTTACTCTCCTGTGTTTTCCTCCCAGGTTCCCCTGGGTCTGTCCTGCCTAACTTGCCATGCTAGCTGCGTTAGCATATCTATAATATTTCACACTCCTTGGTGTATGACAGCTAATGGGACTTTAACTTTAAGATTTTGTTTGGTTTGGTTAAGTTTATCAACAAACAAAAATATATATACTGTAAACTGATGCAATCTTTATGTAAAACTGATGAAAGGTTATTGCTTTTTATAATGAAAAGTTATTCATTTATTTTAACCTGTAAAATCTATTGTGGGTAGTTTTGTTTAGACAAACATCATAAAGGTAAAAGCTATAAAACCATCTCTAAGCAGCTTGAAGTTCCTGTGACAACAGTGGCACATATTGCCCAGAACAACCTACAAAGACACAAAGGTGAACTCCTAGATCAAGGTACATCAGTGTCAGATCGCACCATTCTTTGTTGTTTGAGCTAGAGAGGACTTCATGGGAGACGACCAAGGAGGACACCACTGTTGAAAGGAAATCATAAAAAAGCGAGACTGGAATTTGCAAAAATGCATGTTGACAAGCCACAAAGCTTCTGGGAAAATGTCCTTTGGACAGATGTGACAAAACTGGAGCTTTTTGGTAAGGCACATCAGCTCTATGTTTGTAGACTCAAAAATGAAGCATACAACGAAAAGAACACTGTCCCCACTGTGAAACATGGAGGAGGCTCAGTTCTGTTTTGGGGCTGCTTTGCTGCATCTGGCACAGGGTGTCTTGAAGTTGTGTAAGGTAAAATGAAATCTCAAGATTATCAAGGCATTCTGGATAGAAATGTGCTGCCTAGTGTCAGAAAGCTTGCTCTCAGTTGCAGGTCATGGGTCTTCCAACAGGACAACGATCCAAAACACACAGCCAAAACCCCCCAAGAATGGCTCAGAGAAAAGCTTTGGACTATTCTGAAGTGGCCGTCTATGAGTCCAGATCTGAATCCCATTGCACATCAGTGGAAGGAGCTGAAACATGCCATTTGGAGAAGACACCCGTCAAACCTGAGACAACTGGAACAGTTTGCTCATGAGGAGTCAACAGGTGCAAAAGGCTCATTGACAAATACAGAAACTGTTTAATTGCAGTAATTGCCTCAAAAGGTTGTGCAACAAAATATTAAGTTACGGGTACCATCATTTTTGTCCAGCCCTATTTTATTAGTCTGTTTTTTTAAATAATTCTGTTAATCAACAATTCAAAAGTAATGGGTGATTTTGATTATTTAATTTTCAATAAATTTTAATTTATTGTTACTTTTGAATGTTTCAAGTCATTTCAGTGAGCATTGTGGACTTTCTTTAACTGAGGGGTACCAACAATTTTGTCCACCACTGTATATTTTTAATCCTTTATTTGAAGTGTAATACAAACTTTTTTCAATGTGACATGTATTATTAATTAAAAATCTTGATTCTTTTTATGCATAAACAGAACACTCTCTATTTAGGCTGCCTAACTGCTACAGTTGTCTTTTATCATAAAGTTTTTGTTTGAAATGTTGCTTACCAAAGGAAAAAGCTATATGAAAGCATTTCTGTTTTAAGTCAACAAATGCAGCTTCATTTTGAAAATGAAAAAGCCTTTCTGGTATTGACTTTTATTTTTAATTATGCTACAGAAATGCTTCCATGAAGCTAAAGAAAAGAACATTAAAAGTGTTCGCATGGTTTATTTGTGTTTGGAGTTTCTTTGTTGCATTACTTATTGATAACAGTGTAGTATTACACTAATTGCAAAAATTTCGACCTTGTCAAGTACAAAAACTTCCTGCGTGGTAATTGAATTGAATCTATTGTGTCTAGGGAGAGACAAGTTTAAGTTTTGCTGTTTTTATTCACAGACATGCAGCTTTCTTTACTATTTATGAGAATGCTTGTGTATCTGCATGGGCTTGTTTGTGAAGTAGAGCCATCTAGAATTGCACCACATTGAAACTGATACAAGATAGGTAGATCACAATCAGAACAAGTCAGAGAAATGTCTCCGGGGGTGGGGGATGGGGGTGTCATCAAGACGTGAAAGCAACCCATTGAAATGCAATTAGATAAACTGAAGTAAGTGAATGTATGAAAGCAAACTATTTTATTCATTATTTGTGAATAAATTACCCACTGATCAGCTTTGCCAGATAGTACCAGAGTTTTCCAGCCCAAAAGTGATCTAAAAAGCTTCAGACCCAGCAAAAAAAAACCAAAACATCCAACCCCTACAACTTATCAGAAAAATTATTCCACAAACTTAATTAAAACCCTAAAACATTAAAACATTCACCACCTTTACGAATATTCTATTCTTCAGCATCTGTCTCTTGTATGCATTGTAAATAAAATAAATACAGACACCGCTCCTTGTTGCGTTCAGGCTAAAATTATGTTCACCAGCCCAAAGGAAATTTTACCCAAAACATCCAAATTAGAACTGCCCATTGCCAACACTGCCAATGATGCACTTTTTATTTATTTGCAATTTATTGACTTTTTTAATGAATGATGCATTGACTAAAGAGAAAATTTAAATTTAAATGTACAATTCACAATGACAAATAAAGTCTGCATAAAAGAAAGATTGAGTATTTGAGCTTTTAGAGCCACGTGACAGAAATTCATTAAATAAATATAAAAGAGGCTCTTTTTAAATTTTATTTTCTGAAATGTATCGTTCACTGATGATACCAAAACCTTCCTCTACCATTTAGCAAAATAAATTCTGCATTCCATCTTCTACCTTTACAGTAGAGCAAAAAGTATTTCATGAGCCTCCAATTGTGCAAGTTCTCCCATTTAAAAAAGATGAGAGAGGCCTGTAATTTTAATCATAGGTATACCTCGACAATGAAAAAAATAAAATAAATTAAATTGTCTGATTTTTAAAGTATTTGTATATCATTAAAAAAAATAATTTAAAATGAGATGAATCGATAATCAAATGGAAATTGGAAGATAACATTTGAATTGAGACATGGTAGGTTGATTTTACTATACCATAACAAATGTGCCATCATAACATGTCAGTGTGCCATAACAGTGAACAAAAGTGATGGCAGCAAAAAAATTATCAAGCCATCTTTACAGTCCATTGTGTGGTAGCACTTTGAATTTTGCATGTGACCATAAAGTGTGGTATAATGTTCTAATAATGTTCCCTTTGGATTTGCCACTAATTCTTGTTTACTTGTTGTTTGTACACATATTTAATTTACACCTGATCATCTTGCAAGAAAATATATGCAACCTGGACAACTTCCCTTATACTGTTCAGTACCCAGGTATTTATCTCTGCGTCACACTGGCTGAATTTTTCGCTAAAGATGTCCTGGATCGATTTTAGCTCAGTGAATCGGATCAAATCAGATTGCTCAAAAGGTACCAAATCAAGATTCTTAGAACCAGCAGGTACTTCCTGCTTGGAATGTGAGTAAGGAGGGGTCACTCAGTCTAGTTCTCATATACGTTCAATGATCACAACAAACCTTGGCCAGTATGGCAGAGAGTATATTACGACAGAGTTTTAGGAAAAAAAATTCTGGCCAGCGTGTTGAGTTTTTTCTCGTCATGACGACTTTAATCTCATCATGACGAGAAAAAACTCGACACAAAATTTCGAGAAAAAACTCGTCGTGTCGAGATAAAAGGCGAAATAAAGTTTCGAGATTAAAGTCGCAATGAATTTCATCTCATAAATTTATGAGAAACAACTCGTAAATTCGAGATTATTGTGGAAGTGAGCATGCAGAGCAGCAGGTGAACACCGCAGCAGCAGAGCAGACCGACTAAACGTAGTTGAACAGGTGAGCTGAATGTTTATTGATAACGTTCCAAAGGTCTGGAAGCTCATTTGTTTGACATACAATTTATTAAAGTTATATTTATTGATGGTTGGTTTGCAGGATCTCTGCAGCCCGATGAAGCCGTCGGTGTCCCTGCAGATGTTCGCTTGAATCCTTTCTTCCTCCACCAAAGACCAGATATCTATGTTTCTGTGATGCTTCCGTTTGAGGAGGAGAAGCACTTTTTGCCTTTTTCAACGTTGTAGTGCTAATATAACAGACTATTTTCATTCATCTTTGTTTGTTAATGAGGAAACGGGACGCTTCACCTGCAGTAGGGGGGCGTATGTAACACTGTTACTTCCGCATTGGTGTTAGGATGACATGTTGATGACGTAAGGTGACAGATGAACTTCAGGTTA
Organism: Oryzias curvinotus; assembly: GCA_023969325.1. Classification (NCBI taxonomy): domain Eukaryota; kingdom Metazoa; phylum Chordata; class Actinopteri; order Beloniformes; family Adrianichthyidae; genus Oryzias; species Oryzias curvinotus. The sequence goes on along the minus strand of CM043713.1, from coordinate 19,050,960 downwards.
TGTAAATGAAAAGGAGAATAAAGGCTGCAGCGGTGCTCTACACCCAAACGTGTCTCTCTCCTTATTTTACATATGAAAGTCCGCTTTGCCGACACCGAACCCCGGAAAGACTGCTCCACTGACAATAATCTGATTTTGAGTGGCCAAAAGGTTCAGAATCACTTTGTTTTAAACCTATTTAAACCTATAATAATCCAGAAATAAAGCTTCACAAAAGGCTCCACATATTTCATCTTCAAGCTAGGCTCCGATAAACAGACAACTTCTGTGTTTTCTCCTTGTTAATCTATGAATTTTTCCCCGTAAATTTACGAGTTTTTATCTCCTAAATGTTCTTATTTTTTGGTGGCCATAAAACTCTGTTGTAAACCCTGAAGTACAAAGCCATTAGCTCACTAAAATTAGCCATAACACTGAATGCTCCTGGAAGACTCTGGACTTTTTTCTCGAAACTTTATTTCGACTTTTATGTCGACTTGAGTTTTTTCTCGAAACTTTGTGTCGAGTTTTTTCTCGTCATGATGAGATTAAAGTCGTCATGACGAGATTAAAGTCGTCATGACGAGAAAAAACTCAACACGTTGGCCAGAATTTTATTTCCTCACCGTGGCCCTAAAACTCTGTCGTAGTATATCCAATAAAAACTCACTAAACAGACTACACTTAACTGGGTATCCCTGCCCCTAGACTCTTCTTCGCGGTAAGGAAAAATTCCTAAAAATATGGATTTCGGGAAAAAAAAAGAAGAAACCTCAGGGGTGCCCACATGAAGGAGGGATTCTTCCCCAGGATGGACAAGCGATGTACCAATACTCTCAGAGAGAATTAGCTTATCTAACTCTACAACTACATATTTAAATAGTCCAGCAGATGAGCTTCATCCAGATAAGTGGGTGATTCGGACCACTTAGAAGAACATAAACACTCACCTGAGCACAGGTGTTATCTCACCTTTGCACTAATAGTTTGCATGATTGAATGAATGAAATATTTCACACTAGTTGGTTTAAAGGCATAAGTATGCGTGTGTGAACGTTATCTGTATTGTTATCTGTGTGCATGTTTTGTGTACATGTTGACATGTGGACATCTTTGCAGTTAACAGGTGTGTTTATAACATTTGAATGTGTGTGTGGACAGGCCCCGCCCTTTGAGATTTGTATTACACTTGAACCTTACCGTAATGATAAACATCCAGTAAAGTTGTTGCTTTAGGCTGCTTCATGGTTCAACCCCCCCCCCCCCTCCTAACATCCCTCTCTCTTCTTCCCTCCTTTCCTTTTCCGTCCGGTCCAACACCAAAGATTTTCAAACATGATGGAATTTAATAAAGTTTGGCCTCAACTACAAAAGGGGTTTATTCAGACATTCCTCTGGTTTGTCCGAAGATTAATAACCCCTGTTGTTAAAGCAAAATATGTCCAACACAAGAGGCCTTCAGCTCTCATCTGTTTGCCCAGCTGTTGGACAGGACAAGTTTAAAAAAAAAAAAAAAAGATAAGTGGGTGGACGGCTGGGGGCGCGAGACGAGTCAGAGGTAGGGTCCACAGCCAAGTGTAGGAGCAGGAGCAGAGACGAGGTACACAGTCAGGTACAGGAGCACAGATGAGCCGGAGGTGAGTTCCACAGCCAAGTACAGCATGGAATCTGGAATCACTCCAACTCCGACAGAGGGATTGACAGAGGGACAATGCATGAATCACACTGCACCAAACAGAGGCATGGAGAAATAAATCATCAAGAATAGAGGAGAGGAGCAGAGGAGAAGTACATGAGAGTAGAGGACAGAACCCCTGTGCACCACACATTCCCCAGCTTCTGGTAAGGGTTAAGCTTAGGGTTCAGGTCAGGGTTAGGCTTAAAAAAAATGGGGGGGGGGGGGTAGAGGGGAGTCTTATCAGTAGTCTGTAGGTACAGTCGTGGATAGACGGTAGTGCAGGCAGGATCTGGAGGTCCCTTGAGAATATTTGTGTGGTTGCAGTGGGATCAGATCATCCCTTGAAGTATGTGTGGAGCAAGACTCAGGTCGGGTCAGATCGGATCGAGTCGGGTCGGGTCAGGTCAGGTTGGGGCAGGATCTGGAGCAGTCTACTAGCAACTAATAATTATGTTTGTAGTATGGTGAGCAAAATATCCTGGAATATCTTCTTGTTTGTTTGTTTTTTTTTGTGTCACATCACAACAATGAAGAACAATTGTTTTTTTGGTTTATATTAAAGTCATTAAAGAACAGTGAGAACTAAATACGGATCTAGCAGCTCTTCCTTGTTTCTGTTCTGAAGGGAAAATATCCACAGTTGCCATTCTGCAGACCATAAACAACAGACATGTCAGTGACTCTTCCATTTATAGTCAATATATAAATATCCTAAACCAAAAATCCAAATCATGAAACAATGAACTTAATGTAGCGAAAAGGTGATGGTGCTTATCAGGGCATGAAAGTTGGTTTAGTTTGAAGAGCTAGCGGGACCAACCTCCTTTCCAGATAGTATCTATTATCATGGTGTGGCATTTCCAGCCAGTTTGGTCTGAAAGCAAACCAAACAATACAACTGTGAAAATTGTCAGTCATATAGATGCATCTAGTAGGACTGCCGCTGCAGCTTTCTCTGTGAGGTGCAACAATATTTACAAGCTTCTCTATTTTTGAAAGTCTAGAATGATAGTAACTGAACAGTCATCTTTACAGCCTGATTCTGGCATGTATTTTTTTTCACTATGGGGTTGTGACCAGAATCATGACATTTTCACTGACTGTATTCTTAGATTATTCAAATCTTTTCATTTCGTCAAAGTCCCCAAGCAGATGTTCCTCAGCCAGTGATGGAATTTGTGAGTCTGTTGCAGCATGTGCAAATGTGTGCATGCAAATCTGGGGTTCTTTTGTGTTTTTTAATCTGGTGAGGAATTTAGTATTTGTAATGGGGGTCCTGGTGACTTGCACCCTATTGTGCATGAATGTGAGCCCCCTGTGCGTGTGCCGAGACTCCTGCATGACCCTGTCTGTGACCACAACTGTGTGCAGAATAGCAATGAGCATCTCATTTTACCTCCAGTGTTTGAGTGAGAAGGGGCATGCATACATGCATGCCATTGCCAAGAGGTGAGTGCCGTTCTGCTTAAATACTAATGTGATTGAGACATTAACCACAAATGTGTTCTTTTTAACATTAATAACATCAACAGTTAAATTGTGGGTGAACTTACTGGCCTGAAATAAAAAGCCAAAGATGTTTTTTTTTTTTTTTTTTTAAAAAGGGAAATAATCTGCAGAAGCCTCTTAAAGGGACATTGACAGGAAGTGATGAAAGCAAAGGTTTGTGATGTGGGAAAACTCTAGTCTGAGTTCAGAACACACAAGATTTTACCCTCAGTGCGAGTTCGCATCTGCAACAGCCCAAATCTGTGCATTTGCTCTCGCAGCGTGTGCATTAAAAGCGCAGACACAGCAACTGGCTGAATCAGTCTATCCTGGAGGGTTGCACAGATCATGCATATTTATGAAGATTCTGGCCTTGTGCCTCTTTGGTCAATTTGTTGACTTATTTGTTCCACCACACCAGAGGGCATGCCCTAAGCTGTCTAGACACCTTATTTATGGCTGTGTGTTTGTGTGCAGGTGCATCCTGAAGAAAAGCTGTGAGGGCTCTTCAAAACAAAGAATTTAGTCAACGACCAATTGTTCTCCCATTAAATTATGGTAAAAATAAGTAATTGGGCAATAACAAAAGTTCAACTCAATACTATGTTATATACCCTTTGCTGGCAATGAAACTCAATTCTTTCTTCTCCAAACCCAACCCATTTTGGTTTTATCTTGACCATAGGACATCCTCCTTATACTCTTCAGGATCTTCCAAGCCTTCAAACTCAGTCAGAGAGAGAGAGAGACGAAAAGACAGCGGAAGCGGCTGTGTTTCAGACACATCAGCGGGAGTGAAGACCACTGTACTGGGAGAGATTCTTAATGATCTCTTGAACACAAATATGGAGACATGATCATTACTAATGTTTTTGTAGAACTCTTCAAAATAAATAAATCTGATCTCTTAACATCATCTGTGTCTTTCTTGCATTTTAAATTAGATAAACACAGACACTGCTCCATGTAGTGATCAGGCTAAAAACATAGTAGTACACAGTGGTAGTTCCTCCCACATGCGGCCAAGCTTAAGGAACACATTTTTGGACAGGCGGTGAGTAGAGAATTTGCTGCAGGGCGAAAGAGAGGCATCCACCGCAAATTTGCAGCGCAAATGATGAGATGAGATGGTAGCTAGAAGGCAGGGGGAGGGGGAGGGTTCTTTCTCCAGCTTAGGAGAAGAATGATGTAGACAGAGTTCATACTAGCTGGTAGTGAGTGGTGATCTTTAATATATATAACCATTTTTATGAAAAACTGGTGCCAAAAGGTACCAAAATTCTCATAAAGAGACTCAAAGTTCTGTCACAGAGAGGGTTGAGTCTAAGTCTGGGATTTGTTCTTGGTTTAGTTTGGGTAAGTTTAAATAATCAAGAAATGATTTAATGTTCCCTCAATAAATTCCTATAAAATTCTCCAAACGTGTTGTTTATTTAATTTGGGTTGGTAGTGATATTTAGCGTACTGTTCGTTCCCTAATCGAGGAGACTGTGATTTTTTCTTTGTTATATTTTTTATTGATTAGCAAAGAATTTACCAAATTTGTTTGCTTGTTCTTTGTAACTGTAATTGAGTTTGTTTATTAAATCTAAAAAAAAAAATTCAAATTTAAACTTATTTAGATCTTTCAGAATATGTTCTTGTCCAGAAGCATAAGCAGCATCAAGGACTAACTTTATTTTCTAATATCTTATCTTCTTTTGTTTGTTAGATGAAAAGGAAATGATTTTACCACTTATTACTGCTTTTGCCGCTTCCCAAAGTACACATAGTGTAACATCCGTAGTATCATCGGTTCCATAAGGATATTTAATCCTCTTTTAAAAAAATAATGAAATCTTGGTCTTTAAGCAAAGATGTATTAAACCTCCAGCTATTAAAACATTAATTTGATGTGTTTTTAGATATAGTAATGGAATCTGGTGCATGATGTCACAAGAACAGGCAGAAAACAGGATCCAAATTCTGTAGGTTTATTAGCTCAGCTAGAAGTCTACAAAAGAACGAGCTAAACCGGGAAAGATGAACTGCTGATGTAGAAAGGAAAGACTGTCTTCTGTTCTATTTGACAGAGATTTTAGAGGGTTTCAGATCAGGACACAGACTGTAGAAGGGGGGGATAAAATGTCACGTCTTGTTCATGTGGCAAGATTAAAAAAAAAAATTAACATGGGTCTCTGATATTGTTCGGTGGGCTGGACCACACATGGAGGCGGGCCGGATCCAGCCCGCGGGCCGTAGTTTGCCCACCCCTGCCCTGGACAGTGTGTTGCAGGGCCCATGGGGCTGGAGTGATTGCACTCTTTATGCCGTCTCCGAGGCGAGCTGGCGGCCACAGAGAACCGCTCCGGGATGGGGAGGCAGCCTGCTCGAGCCTCGTGAACTTTATATTTTTCATCGAGACAATAATAAAAAAAAAAGTACCCTGATTTTATTCTTTTATTTTTTCCCTCTTGGGTTAAAACGGGACATCAAGCCTTCAAACTTGGTCAAAGAGAGACCGTAGAAGTGGTCGTCCAGACGCAGATTTCGCTGCAGGAATTAAGCTAACCGTACCAGGCAGGAGAAACTTAAAATGATCTCATGAACCCAAACATGGAGACATGATCATTGATCAAAGTTGTAATCAAAGTTTTTGTAGAGCTCTTTAAAATAAATAAACCTGATCTCTTAACACCGCTCCATGTAGCAACCACGCCACTCGCGGCCAGGGTGTCAAACTTGAGTAACACATTTTTTGACAGGCAGCAAAAGAGACTGCGGGCGTGAATTTTCTGCGCTAATCGCGTTTGGTGCACCCTTTATTACACATACCCCTTAAGTCTCAACAAGATACACTCCAACACACACAAACAAACAACACAGACCTTACACAAGAAGGGTGGGACCTTTGATAATCCGTCTTCTACCCCATCCCTTGTGGGGGGAACCATGCCCTCGGCAAAGAGGGCCATGTCTATTGGGTATCCTTCCCTCCATGCAGGGAGAGGGATCCCTGAGTTCTCTGGTGGGACCATAAACCAGGGATCATATCACATCTGAGCCAGGGGGTGTCCATGTCTCTGTGGTGCGAGTTTTGGTCCATGCCATTGAGCGTTGGGCCCCCTCCAAAATTCCCGGTCGGACAATGTTTTTTTATTTTATTTTTTAACTTGTCCTGTCCAACAGCTGAGCAAACAGATGAGAGCTGAAGGCCTCTTGTTTTGGACAGATTTTACTCTTATAATAGGGGTTATGAATCTTTTGACTTGTGGTTATAGAAGGGGGGGGGGATATAACTATGAAGCAGCATAAATCAACAAGTTGCTGGATGTTTATAATCATTACGGTTAGGTTCCAATGTAATACAAATCCAAAAACACTCAAATGTTATAAACATACCTGTTGGCTCCAAAAATGTTCACATGGCAACATGTACACGATACAAAATGTTCACACACGCATACTTATGCATTCAAACAAACACATGTGAAACATTTCATTCAGTCATGCGAACTATTTGTGCAAAGGTGAGATAGCACCTGTGATTGAGTGAGTGTTTATGTTCTTCTAAGGTGGAAGATGTAATTTAAAAAGAAAAAAGGGAGAGTGCCCAGTCCCCCCCCACACACACACACAGCAAGACATCCGCCGCAGCAGCAGTGGCAGCCAGAAACCCTCCAACACCCACATGGTAGCAGATAGAGAACAACCCCCCGCCGGGCAATCACATCCGCCACCCAGGCCAGGGCCAGCAGGACCACCACAGGGGCCAGAGAGTAGGCAGGCTTAGGGGGACAGAGAGTGCAAGCTCCAGCCCAACCAAAAGAGCAGCCCAACCCGCCGTGCCAGGGGGGCCCAACGTGGGGCCCCACATTGTGTCATATTGATGCCACAAGACAGCGCAGCAACGTTTGTTTTAGTACATGGTGGGGTCACTAGATGGCCCAGAGAATTCTTTTTTTTTTTTTTTTCAGTTTAATTTATATGGACTCCAAAAGACAGAGCAGTAAGCTTTTTAGTTTTTGTTTCTGGTGGGGTCATATGGAGCCCACAATAAAGGATAGTAAACTGTTTATTTTTAGTACATGGTAGGGCTATATGGACCCCAAAAGACAGCTCAGTAAGCCATGTTTATTTTGAGTTCATGGTGCTGTCGAATAGGCCCCACAAAACAGAGCAATGAATTACTTTTTTTAATTTTGAAGTGGGTTAATATGGACTCCACAAGACAGTGTACTGAAATGTTTTTTTTTTTGTTTAGTTGCAGGGGGGCTCATATGGACACCACAAGACAGCGCAGTGAACTGTTTTTTTTTTTAGTTTATGGTGGTTGAAGTATTTAACTTATTTTGAATTTTCACTGGCATCCCTGGCAGAAAAGAAATCCTGTCCATTTTTGACCTTGGAAGGATAAGGTGTTGACGTAAGGGTTGGCGAACAACCCCACATTTAACAACTGCACGGTTGCAATCTTTACTGAGCGGTGATCCTGCATGCTCGCGCTGGGTTTGCGTGCAGTGTTCAAGGTGTGTTTTTGTCACTTGGGGGCGGTGTTCAGGGGTTGTACGTCACTTAGGGGCCGTAACCTTTCTGGTTGATCTGAGTGGCTAAAATTTGCATAGTAAATCCGGCGAGGAAGCAGGGCAGGACTTTACATTTTTTTTAGAGGCATTAATAGAAAAAAACAGCTGATGTAACGTGGATTAAAACGTAACAGATTCAGTGATTTTCACGACAAAAACCTGCTGCACTTTCTTACCTTGGTCTTGGGTTGTTGGTTAACATTTTCATCCACGTTATATCCGCCGTTTGTTGTGCTATTAGAGCCTCTAAAACAGGGGTGGCGAACAAGTTTGACAACTGTGATAGTCAAAGAGCCACTACGCACTGACCTGCCAAGACATAAACACACAATCACACATTTAAAGCCATGTTATTTCCAACAACACACTCCTCTCTGTTATGATTTAGAACTGTTATTATGTTGGCGACCACAAGGGGGCACCTGTGGGCTTTAAGGAACTGTTCAGCAAGACGAACAAGTGTGTGCCACCGTAGTGGAACAAAATAACAAACAAACTGAGCTTCCAAGTCCGCCTGATGACCGATTTGTGCAGCACCAAAGGCCACAAACACAACATATTTTGGCGACGAGGTGCGACTCCAGTGTCTGCCAAGCGGTGGAAGTCAAAGTCAAAGTCAAAGTAACTTTATTTGTCAATATCTACAATGTTGACACATACATAGCAATTGAAATTGCTTTTCTCTTCATTTACAGTTAAACGGGGAGACACCTTCAAATTGCACAATAAACAAACTATAGTGATGGATACGCCGAGTGCTGGTGACTGACGGACGTCCACGCTGTGAGCTAATGGCTATTGAGCTAGTTGCAAGTGGGGCCGCTGCACGTGTCTTTGACATCAAAGGCCTGCTGTCTAGGAAGACAGACGCATCATGGCGGGAATGATTGGACACATGGACCCATTTGAAGAGTGAAGAAGTTGAAAGTCACACTGATGAATTGGCACTGAACTCTGTTACTAGTGATAAGAAATACAGTCGGATCACAGTGTTGCCTACAGTAAATGGGCAAGAAATGGAAATGGAGCTGGACAAAGGGGCTCCAGTGTCTTTGATCCCTGTGGGACTGTATGAAACCAAACTGAAACAAGTGCCACTACAGTCCACTGATGTAGTCCTGAAAACTTACACGGGAGAGCCGCTTGCACCGAAGGGTGTCATTAAAGTGAAAGTAAGGCTAAATAATCAGTCGGCAACCCTGCCGTTGTATGTTGTGAAGGTTGATGCTCCACCACTTTTTGGTAGAGAGTGGCTCAGAGCCATTAGACGTAATGGCTGTGGTGCAGTGGTATGGCGGTCGACTCATGATCGTAAGATTGCAGGTTCGATTCCCGCCTTGCACGCCCACGTGTCGAAGTGTCCTTGGGCAAGACACTGAACCCCACCTTGCCTCTGGTGGGAGGTTGGCGCCAGTGTTCGGCAGCGGAGCCGCCGCCAGTGTGTGAATGTGTGTGTGCATGGGTGGATGGGACTGTGACTGTAAAGCACTTTGGGCCTTCGTAAGAAGGTAGAAAGCGCTATATAAGTATACGCCATTTACCATATACCATTTAACTGGAAAGACTTAAAGTCAGTGTTGATGGTAGAACAAGGTGAGAAAGACAGCTTACAAAGTCTATTAAAGAGACTGCGGTTTTCTCCACCAAGTTGGACATGTAAAAGGGAATTAAAGCAAGAGTGACTCTAAAGGATGACTGTGTGCCCAAATTTCATCCCCCATGTAAGGTGCTGTAGGCTCTTCGACCAAAGGTGGAAGCTGAACTTGAACGCTTAGTTAGTCTGGGTGTCATTTCCCCTGTCGATCACAGTAACTGGGCCACGCCAGTGGTTCCAGTAAGCAAGAAGGATGGCACTGTGAGGCTTTGCGGGGACTTTAAAGTAACCATCAACCCAGTTCTCTGCGAAGACAAATACCCAATTCCACGCATTGAGGATTTGTTTGCATCCTTGGCTGGAGGCCAACGTTTCAGCAAGTTGGACTTGTCAAATGCATACCTGCAGATGGAATTTGAGGAGGAGTCAAAGAAGTTGCTGACCATCTCAACAGAAAAAGACTTGTTCTGTTTCAATCGTTTGCCATTTGGAATCGCTTCTGTACCCGCGTTATTTCAGAAAGCAATGGATCCGGTGCTCTAGGGCTACCATTTACCCACTGCTACTTGGATGACATTTTGGTCAGTGGACCAGATGAAGCGACTCATCTGCAAGCATTGGATGCCGTTTTGAGAAGGTTAGGAGAGTATGGTTTAGTATGGTTAAGCAGGACAAGTGTTGGTTTTTCCAGGACTCTGGAGTACCTGGACCACATTATTGATGCTGCAGGGCTTCACAAATCACCTGAAGTGTGTGCTATTGTGGAGGCACCATCACCCAGCAATTTGGGGCAGCTTCGTTCTTTCTTGGGAATGATAAATTATTATGGACGTTTCATTCCTGACCTCGCCACAGTTCTAAAACCTTTGAATGCTTTGCTTCAGAAGGGTCAAAAATGGACTTGGTCAAAAGCGTGTGAGTCAGCATTTGGTAAAGCGAAGGCATTGCTGGTGTCACAGGATGTGTTGACACACTACGATGCTGAACTGCCGCTTCGTTTAGCTTGTGATGCTTCCCCTTATGGGGTGGGGGCAGTGCTCTCACATGTGATGCCGAATGGTGAGGAAAAACCTATAGCTTTTGCTTCCAGAACTCTGAGCAAGGCAGAGCAAAATTATGCACAGCTTGAGAGAGAGGCTCTGGGGATAGTTTTTGGGGTCCGTAAGTTCCATCATTGTCTGTATGGTAACAAGTTCACTCTGCTTACAGATCACTGGCCTCTGACTTCTATTCTGAGTCCTCTAAAAAGTATTCCATCAATGGCTGCTGCTAGAATGCAACGTTGGGCTTTGTTGTTGTCGGCTCATGAGTACACCATCGAATACCGCAAAGGAGAGGCTCATGCTAATGCAGATGGTCTCTCAAGGTTGCCACTCCCTCATTCAGAGGAAACCAGGACAGACTCGGTGCAGGTGTTCTATGCGTCGCAGTTAGAAGCTTTGCCAATTAGCAGCGCTGAGATCAGACGGGAGACTTTGTCTGACCCTGTTCTGTCAAGTGTGATGGAGATGGTCTCGACAGGATGTTTTCCTGCTGCTAAAGATGCTGAGGACTTAGCACGTTTTCTGCTGCGCAGAGATGAGCTCACAATACAAAAGGGATGCCTGATGTGGGGTAGTCGTGTTGTGGTACCGCACAAGTTTCGTCCATGTGTGTTACAGGAACTGCATTCCGCTCACCTGGGTGCGGTAAAAATGAAAAGTTTAGCACAGAGTTATGTGTGGTGGCCTAACATTGACGCCCAGATCGAGTCTCAAGTGAAATCGTGTCATTCCTGTAAGCAGATACAAAGAGAACCACGCTTAGCCCCTCTCCATCCTTGGGTTTAGCCGTCAAGTCCGTGGGAAAGGATTCATGTGGACTTTGCTAGTCCATTTGAAGGGCACATGTATCTGGTTGTGGTGGATGCTCATTCCAAATGGCCAGAAGTACAAGTAATGGACAGCACCACTGCTGGAAAACCATTCAAGTTTTGAGGAGTCTTTTTAGCCACCATGGCATTCCTCAAATCTTGGTCAGTGACAACGGACCACAGTTTTGTTCGGAGGAGTTTGACAAGTTTATGAGGTCCAACTCCGTCAAGCACATTCGCTCATCACCTTATCACCCTGCCACCAATGGCTTGGCAGAGCGTTTTGTTCAGACTTTTAAACATGCATTAAAATCGCTGAGAGGGATGGCTTTGGTTCAACAGAGATTGGACACCTTTCTGTTGACTTATCGCAACACTCCCCATGCCACAACTAAGGAGGCTCCAGCAATGCTGTTTCTGAAGCGTAGGTTGCGCTCTCGGCTGGATCTCATTAAGTCAAATGTGAGAGGAGCGGTGCGAGAGTCGCAAGATTCTCAACTGTTACGTCGTCAAGGTCACTCAAGAGAGAGACAGTTTGTGGCGGGTGAACCAGTTTTAGTTCGTGACTACCGCAGGGGGGAGGAAAAGTGGGCAGGTGGTGTAATTCAGGAGCAAACAAGGCCTGTATCGTACCAAGTGAAAGTTGGAGAACAAGGATTATGGAGACGTCACGCTGATCAGATGCTGTCACGTTCAGAACCAGTGAATCAGGATGGGCAAGACTCTGCTGTGAAATCATCGTCTAGTCAGCTGGAGTTACCCTCAAGTCACACTGTGGATACTCCTGATCCCATCATCAAGGGTCCACAAAGACAGGGCTGGTTGATGCACCTGAGTTTCCTCAGGCAGAAGTCACTCCTTTAAAAGAACATGTAAGATGTTATCCACTGAGAGAAACTAAACCACCTGCAAGATATTGTGTCTAGCGGTTTTACAGTGAAGAAAAAGGGTTGGAGTTACGTTGTTTGTTGTTGAAGATAAAGTTTAAGCTACTAATGTTATGTGTTAGAACTGTTATGTTGGCGACCATAAGGGGGCGCCTGTGGGCTTTAAGGAACTGTTCAGCAAGACGAACAAGTGTGTGTTGAAGCTGTGGAACAAAATAACAAACGAACTGAGCTTCCAAGTCCGCCTGATGACTGATTTGTGCAGCACCAAAGGCCACAAACACAACACTCTCCTTACAATAAAACAGCACTGGATTAAACGGCACAGTTTTTTTTTTTTCAGTTATCAATCAGCATCCAAAAATCCATCAAAGTTTTCATCTTCTGTATCTGAAATAAACAGCTGGGCTAAATTTCTTTCAAACACAACAGGTTCAACTCGACGAACAGTGCAAGCAAAAACGTTTGCCCACATGCATTTACAATTCATTCAAAGATGTGGCGTAACTTGCCGGTGCTACATGTAAAAAGAGCGGAAGATGAAAATCTTTTCATTGTAATCAGCTGGAAGTTACAGCACTCGATCTTCGAGTCGATCTTCCAACTCGGGCAACCTCGCCTTGTTTCCACGGAAACTCAGCTGCGTCCAGCTTTCTCCACTTGCAAACCATGGATTCATTCATCTTGAATTCTCTCGCAGCTGCTTGATACCCATGTTCTTCCGCTTCTCATGCTGTCCTCTCCTACGTCCTCTTTACCAAAGTCACGCAACAACACATTAGGGCTGCACCATAGGGAGCTCCATTCATTTTGGAGAAAATGTAAGACTTCTGAGTGCGCCTTATGGTCGTGAAAGTACAGTATAGAGAAAATATGATAAGAGGCAGAGAGCCACATGCTTATTAGCCAAGAGCCGCGTGATAGCCACCCCGGCTCTAAAAAATGAAAGTCTTGCCCTGCCGGATTTGACATGCAAATTTCGGCCGATCAGATCAACCAGTGAGGTTACCACCCCCAAGTGACAAAAACACCCCCTGAACACTGCGCGCAAGCCCAGATAGCAGGATTGCTGCTCAGTAAGATTGCAACCGTGCAGTTGTAAAATGGGGGGGGGGGGTCGCTCGGTTAGAATTTTGCTTGCGCAGTTGTAAGGTTTCTAAATACGCTCACTCAGCTGTCCTTGCACTTGTTCAATATATGGCAGCCATGAAATGCCATAATTATGGTCAGATTTAAGGGATAAATATAACTGCGTATCATCCATATGTGGCCAAGTATAAAATAATAGGCTAGACACACACAGCTCCAAAATAATGTGGGTATTTTATTTCCCGACTATTCCAGAGAAACGGAACAGCATTAATTTTGGCTTCATTTGGTTGTGAAGAAATAAAAGAGAAAAAAATGCAAGATAGAATGAATATAAAAGAAATCCCCAACAAGACAACAGCAGCGGCCTTATTCTAAAATAAAACACAATAGAGGCCACCAATCATTTACAGGTTCACAGTAATATGGAAAAACACAATGTTCATAACAAATACAAAAAATACTCAAACTCACAGAAAAATGGGGGCAAAAAGGACCGGCTCCTTCCGGCCTCACCCACAAGCAAGCTGAACAACGCTTTCTCCCCTCTGTGCAGAACACGCATTAGAAAATTACACAGTGGACCATAACTAAAATTTAGCAGATGTGAGTGGAAATTAAAAAAAACAAACTCACGCCGTCCCGCAGCTCCGTAGCCTTGCAGAACGCCCCGCTAGTTAGCCTTGCTAACTAGAGCTCTTCAACAGCGCAGCTTACTTCAGTCTTCCCCAACACGCCGTCGCGCAGCTCTGCGTCTCTTTGGTTCGCCAGCTAATTAAAGCTTTTTCACTCCAAAAGTGCAGACTTTGCCGGTACTGCACCAAACTCTGTCAAACCCCTCTTTGCCAACGCGCATGTGACGAACTAGGACCGCCAGTCTGCCATATTGTTACCTCCTGCCGCTTGTGACGACATCCTGGCCTGTCAGCTTTTTGTATAAACAAAAACCCACAGCGCCACTTAGTGGCCCCTTCCAGCACTACCCATTTTAAATTGATTTAACTCCCTTGACCTGGTTACATTCTCCCCTGCCCGAAGTCAACGTCTCGGTGACTTCCTAATCATCAGTTTTATCCTTCAGTTGTGACATGTAATGGACCATTCCGGCTAACACCTGGGACAGTACATCAGGCGGAAATAAAACAGCATTATTACATGCGGTCATAGGTAGCCTAAATGGGTTTCTATTTTTACCAGCAGTCGTTCGGACGCTTCTACGTGGGGGTGGCCTGGGCTTATCCACATCTCGCTTCTCTACCCCCCGCCGCGGCGCTGGTACTGGCCTTGTCTGGAGTTCGCCATTTGAACTCTGCCTTGTCACCACTGGTTCGGAGTCAGGAGAGGATTCTTCAAAGGGCCTGTCGCCTCCTTCCACATCAAGAAGTGATTCACTTTCAGTCTCACTACAGTAGTTGCTCTCTAGATGACTGTCCAAGTCTTCTAACCTTGGACCAACAGGTTCATAGGTCTGTTCAATCAACAGGAACTCAGGTTCTGACTCACTGGATACGCCCTCCGAGCCTGACTCAGCTTCAGGTCTATGGAAGAGGGGAGCTTTCTCACAGCGCTTTTTTGGTGGTGATATAGGCCCAACACAGAGGCGTAGGTTGGATCTATGCACCCTCTTTGTTTGTCCTCCATTAACCGGGACGACTGTGTGGGTCGTTCCTTGAACATCTGTGACTCTGTACACCTTCGGCGACCATGCATCCTGAATTTTGTTTCTGCCGATAGGCCGATGGCGAAGGTACACATGCTGTCCAACCTCCAGGGGTGTGCAGTTAACCTTTGCATTTTGTCGGGCCATCCTTTCTGACGCTTTCCGTTGGGAAAATGCCTGTGCTCTCTCATGAGCCTCCTGGAGTCTTTCTCTGTGTACAGCGAGCCAGTCAGTGCTTCCACCTCCAGTTTCCTCTTGTCCTAAGAGTGCATCAATAGGTAGGTGGGGTTTAACTCCAAACAACATGTAGTATGGGGAATAACCAGTTGACGAGTGAGGGGTGACATTGTAAGCATAGACAAGTTCTGCTAGGTGTTCAGGCCAGCAGCGTTTCTTCTCAGGAGGAAGTGTTCTCAAGAGGTCGTGCAAGGTCCGGTTGAACCTCTCACACTGGGGGTTTCCTTGCGGGTGATGGGGTGTGGTGCGGGTCTTCTTTACCCCATACAACCGGCAGAGTTCTGCAATCACTGCGCTTTCAAAATTTCTCCCTTGGTCCGAGTGCAAGCGCTCTGGCACTCCATACTTCATGAACCACTCTTTCAGTATAACCCTAGCTGTTGTGTCAGCCTTCTGATTTCGTGTGGGGAACGCTTGACTGAACTTAGTGAAAACATCTGTAATCACCAGGACATTTTCACGGCCATCCTTTGCACGTTCAAGAGTTGTATAGTCCACAGCTACCACTTCAAGAGGACGGGTGGCTAGAAACGGGACTTGAGCTGCATGAACCTTAGGTTGCGGCAGTTTAGTTAGTATGCATCTTTGGCAGTTTTTAACCCATTGCTCAACATCTTCATGCATACCTCCCCAAAAACATCTTTGCTTTAAGAGTGCAAGTGTCCGCTCTATGCCTTGGTGGCCCATCTGATTGTGCACACTGGTGAGGACCTTCTCTTTGAGACAAACAGGTAGCAACAACTGATGACAGGGTCCAAGGTTCACATCTTTAACTTCACGATAGAGGAGTCCATCTTTCTCTACTAGCCTGGACCATTGTTTCAACAGTGACCGTACCGGTGTATGCAAAGCTTGTCTCTCTTGAAACGAAGGCTTTTGTTTTCTGTCCCAAAACTGTTTTAAAACTTTGAGTGTGGGGTCAGATGACTGGAACACCTGGAGCTCAGTTTTTGTGTAACTCGGGAGTGTGGGGGTGTTTATGAGTAATGTAGCACTGTCCCCCTGATCAGGGTCTGAAACATTCAACTGCCTCACGTGATAGGGCTCTTGCCTGGCAACTGCTATCTCTGAGCCTATGACAGTACCTGTTTTAAGAGTGTTGCAGATTGTGATGCAACCATCAAAGTCAGTGTCCTCACCAAACGCATCCGACCCTGTTAACCCAGGTCTCCTGGAGAGAGCATCGGCTGCTGAGTTGCAACGACCTGGCCTGTACTTAACCTCAAAGTCAAACACCGCTAATTGAGCAATCCAGCGCTGCTGAGTAGCCCCTAATTTAGCAGTGGACAGGTGGCATAGCGGGTTGTTGTCAGTCAGAATTGCAAACTTAGACCCAAGAAGATAACTCCTGAACTTCTCAGTTACTGCCCATTTTAATGCAAGCAGCTCCAACTTCATACTACTGTAGTTCCGGTCATTTTTTTCAGCCCCTCTAAGTCTTCGACTCGCATAGGCTATAACCCTTCTCTTCCCTCCTTGAACCTGATATAGCACGGCACCTAACCCGAGTTTGCTGGCGTCAGTCTCCAGAACAAAAGGAAGTTTGAAATCTGCATACCCCAGCAAGGGGGCTTTGGTCAACCTGTCCTTCAGTAGTTCAAAAGCCTCTGAACATGCTGGTGACCAGGCTGACTGGAACAACTCACTGGCCTTGACTGGACTACTTGGTCCGCTGCATATGTTTACAAGGTCATGAAGAGGTCCTGCAACCTGTGAAAATCCCTCAATAAACCTCCTGTAATAGCTGCAGAAACCTAAGAAGGACCTAAGCTCTTTTACAGAGTTTGGAGTTGGCCAGGCCTTTACAGCACTTATTTTATCTGGGTCAGTACCAACACCTTCTGCTGATACTTGATGACCCAAAAACTTGACCTCAGACTGGAGAAAGTGGCATTTCTCAACCTTAACTTTTAGACCCGTGTTTTTTAACCTCTTAAAAACTATTTCAAGTCTCTCAAGATGTTCTTTGAAGGTCTGAGAAAACACAAGCAGATCGTCTAGGTAGACTAGTACAATCTGAAATATAAGGTCACTCATGGTTGCCTGCATTAAGCGTTGGAACGTGGCGGGTGCGTTGCACAATCCAAAAGGCATCCGTAGATATTCAAATAAGCCAAACGGAGTAGTGAAGGCCGTTTTGTGCCTATCTTTTTCATGGACTGCAACCTGATGGTAACCACTAGCGAGGTCAACGCTCGAGAAAAATTCGGCACCACTCAGTGCATCAAGACTTTCATCAATGCGTGGCAGCGGAAATGCATCACGCCTGGTCTTTGCGTTAAGTTTTCGGTAGTCCACGCATAGCCTAAGACTGCCATCTGCCTTCCGCACCAAAACAATTGGGGAAGCGTATGAGCTTGAACTTTCCTGGATGACACCTTTCTTTAGCAATTCTGAAATGTGTTCCCTCACTTCTTTGTATTGATTCGGTGGTACTCTCCTGTATGGCTGAGAAACTGGGGTCTCATTCAATACAGGGATTTCATGTTGGACATGTTTAGTGTAGCCTAGGTCTTCATCATGCACTGCAAAAACATCAGAGTATTTTACTAAAAGTGCCCTTAGCTCTGTTTGCTGTTCAGGTGTGCCACCTAGGTGTAACCTGTTAAAAAGGGCCTCCATATCTTGGTCAGGCTTCACATTAGCCCTCTGACTGACTGTGACTTCCTCATGTGATGCAGATATGCGTTGGAATGTAACTTCATAGGGCTCGTCTTCAACACACTGACATTGAGCCAGAAAGCCTAGCCTGGCTTTAGCGGGGAGCCACACATCATCTTTTGAAAAGTTGATTACCTGGACAGGGAAGATTGACCTATTGGCTGCTATCACTGTGGGCAAAACAATAACTCCACCAGGTAGTGAAGTGTTGAATGGTTCCAGCATCAGACTAGAAGTGTCATTGAAATCGCTCGTAGGGCCCCTCAGATACACCGTAGAGACTGATTGAGCAGGTAGGTGGTATTTGTCTTTCCGTGCTATTCGTGCAATGCAAGATTTTTTTTCAACTTTTGCCTCGTTCAAACATTGAAAGGTTTCCCTCCAATCTGAATCCAGTTCCCCTCCAAGAGCTGCATCAAACTCAGTGAGAATCAACTCCTTACATCTTTTGGCAATGTTCATTCCGATGATCCCTGATGGGGATGAATCAAGCTCATTTTTATCTGGCTGGCTGTCATCGCTGATTATCAAAAACCCACATTCTGGGATGGTGATACCCATGACTTGAATATCCAGCTCAACATAACCTAGGTAAGGTAAAGGCAATTTGTTTGCAGCAGTGATTCTGAGCCACTTTGATGTATAGTGCATGTCATCATCCCCCCCATGAAGGTGGTCTCTGAAAAAGCTTTCAGTTAGAGTGCTCACATTGCTCCCAGAGTCCACAAGACAGTTCAGGGGAATGCCACCTATTTGGATGTCTACCACAGGGCATTTGCCAACTGCATTTTTAAAGAAGCGTTCTTTGGTTAAGATTTTTGGTGAGCCTTCAGGTTTGCCTCGCATTGCCCGACTCCTAGCAACCGAGGGTTCTCGTTTCCCTGTACCGCCGCAGTGGGTGAAGCATTAGTCCGGGTTTGGTTCCTCCATGCAGTGCATTGTCTAGCCATATGTCCTACTCCTTCACACTTAAGGCAGATAGGCTGACCATCATCGGTGTATCTGGGGATCACTTTGGATTTGTTGGTAAAGTGAGCTCCACTAAACTGAGCTTTATGGGTAGTGAGCTCATGTACAGCGTTAGTCAGTTCCCCTATGGCCTTCCCCTGCTGAGCTATTATTTTCACAACCTCCTGAAGCGCCACAGCTAAATCAGTTTCAGTGTTAGTCTGGGGTTTAGCACTTACTCCTTGTCCATCAAGGGTGTCTCCAATTAGGTTCCTGCTCCTTGCTATGGTTGAACTCTTGGGTTGATCTTCAAGTGTCCACATGATCGCCTCCTCTCGAACATCAAACAGGCTGGATAGAGGTTTCTCTCTGATGAGCCTTCGGAGCTCACGGCGGAGGGTAGAGTCACGCACCCCTTCAATAAACTGGTCCCGTATTGCGAGCTGTGGATCAGTAACAACGTCAGGAGAATTTAACAGAGCGGAGTTCAGAAGTTGAGAAAGAGCGTGTGAGTAGTCACTCAAGTTTTCTCCCTCTAACTGTCTGCGTGCATAAAACGTGTGTAGCAACTGAGGTGTAGTGCGCTTCTCTCTGAATGCCTCCCGTAAGTACAAAAACAGACGACTTGGTCTCACCGTCTGTCCCCGAGTACGTAGCTTAACTTCCTCTAGCGCAGGCCCCTTAATGTGCGACAGAATAAAATCAACCTGATCAACTTCCTTCAAACCCCTCAGACTCATAGTTCGCTCAACTTCCTCAATGAACTCATCAACAGAGTGTACATCTTTACCCGGGTCACCATGAAAAGGTACAATTTGCTTTTCTCTTGGTATATACACAACAGACCTTGGTTGTACATCACTCAAGGAAGCAAGGCTGGACATCACAGCATCATGTTTTCTACTCACTTCACAGAGTTCTCTCTGTATCTCTAGTATTTGGTTACCACTCTCCAACAGAGGTGCAGCCGCATTACTTCCTGCATGGCTGGGGCCAGGCAACTCTCTGTCCACGCCCTCTTCCCCGTCTGACATCTTTAAGTGTCGCTTTGGACCTCAAGAGTTCTTTGGGATCGATGTGCAGCTCCTGGTGCTATGGCAGCGATCTCCCACTTGCTGGAATATACTCCTCTTCACCACTGCTGTTGTCTTGTTATTAAAAGTTTATGTCAATATATTGGCACATAAGAAGAATAGTCCCTCCCCAAAACAAAATAAAATGCTAAACAGACCAAATAGACCTGGAAATCCCACTTCTGACACCACAAAAGAGGCTAGTGTGTGGCCAAGTATAAAATAATAGGCTAGACACACACAGCTCCAAAATAATGTGGGTATTTTATTTCCCGACTATTCCAGAGAAACGGAACAGCATTAATTTTGGCTTCATTTGGTTGTGAAGAAATAAAAGAGAAAAAAATGCAAGATAGAATGAATATAAAAGAAATCCCCAACAAGACAACAGCAGCGGCCTTATTCTAAAATAAAACACAATAGAGGCCACCAATCATTTACAGGTTCACAGTAATATGGAAAAACACAATGTTCATAACAAATACAAAAAATACTCAAACTCACAGAAAAATGGGGGCAAAAAGGACCGGCTCCTTCCGGCCTCACCCACAAGCAAGCTGAACAACGCTTTCTCCCCTCTGTGCAGAACACGCATTAGAAAATTACACAGTGGACCATAACTAAAATTTAGCAGATGTGAGTGGAAATTAAAAAAAACAAACTCACGCCGTCCCGCAGCTCCGTAGCCTTGCAGAACGCCCCGCTAGTTAGCCTTGCTAACTAGAGCTCTTCAACAGCGCAGCTTACTTCAGTCTTCCCCAACACGCCGTCGCGCAGCTCTGCGTCTCTTTGGTTCGCCAGCTAATTAAAGCTTTTTCACTCCAAAAGTGCAGACTTTGCCGGTACTGCACCAAACTCTGTCAAACCCCTCTTTGCCAACGCGCATGTGACGAACTAGGACCGCCAGTCTGCCATATTGTTACCTCCTGCCGCTTGTGACGACATCCTGGCCTGTCAGCTTTTTGTATAAACAAAAACCCACAGCGCCACTTAGTGGCCCCTTCCAGCACTACCCATTTTAAATTGATTTAACTCCCTTGACCTGGTTACACATATGACACTGAAAATTATTGCTGTGTTTCCTGATTATGTTTCCTAAGGGTAGCATGTAAAGCATAAACAGGATGGGTCCCGAGTCCTGTGACTCAGTTCTAGGAGTTAGACTCTGTAACCCAGTGTTTTTCAACCTTTTCTGAGCCACGGCACACTTTAACCTTAAAAAAAATCCCGCGGCACACCAGCATCCAAAAACTAAACAAAAAAAGGAGAAACTCATAGTCTGTATTGATCTACAGTCCCTCCACAATCTCACATGCATTTTTGAGATAATTGTTGCAGAAAAAGCTGGAAACTGCAGCTGTTTTTTTCTATCTAAAAGATGCAATAAAAGTTAAATTAGAAGATTTAAAAACAGTTTGAAGTGTGTTCGTTGGTTTCAAGACGTTTAACAACAGATCACCTTGTGCGCTGTCACTCTCACAACACAATGCATCATGGGAGATGTAGTGCATAAAACTGCCGGAGATCGCTTTTCGGAGCTTCATTGTTTTGTTCACTTGTTCCACGGTCTGATACCGGATTCTGTGGAAAGCTACACCGCTAAAGACGAGCTTTAGCTGGTATTTTTGTTGGAACTGAGCAACTTTACGAGCTAAATCGGGACAAGTGAAGACTTTAACCACTTCTGATTGATCAGACTGATGACATGTGATTAAGCCCCCCAAGAATGATTGGTGGAGACAGTTAAAGGGGCGGGAGTTTTCCAAAATACAGTCAAAGCTACAGCTAAATCGAGGTAGCATCATTCTTATCAAAATGTCTTTAATAAAATAAAATAAATGCAAAGAAAAAAGTATTTTACGATCTTTAATATTCCTAATTACTCAATGTTTTATTAGGGTTTGTTTGGATGAACAGAGAGCTGAAATCCTGGAGATGGGAAATGTTTTTACATCAGTGAATGAGGGCAATTTCCCACGGCACACCTGACCATCTCCCACGGCACACTAGTGTGCCGCGGCACACTGGTTGAAAAACACTGCTGTAACCAACTTGAGTGCAATGAGAGGACTGCCGTTTCACCTTAACAAACTGGTACCTTTCAGATAAATATGATTCAAACCATTGGAGGGCAGATCCTCTGATCCCTTTGTCATGCTTTAGTCTCAGGAGTAAAATGCTGTGTTTGATAGTGTCAAAGGCTGCACTGACGTCTAGAATAGAGAACAGTCTCTTTTCTGAGGCTCTTGGTTAGATACTCTAACTAGTTTAGTTTTAGTGCTGTTCTTTTTTTTTCTTCAAATTTGATGTGTATGTTTATTTATTTTTACTTATTTATTATTTTATATCTATCTATATAATTTTATTTATTCATATTTTGCATTTTATATGTCTATTAAAGTTTATTTATGTACTTCTTTGTTTTTTTACAAAACTATTTTAATTTTAATTCTTTTTCTTTTACATTTTAGTTGCAACTCCAGTGTTTTCCTTAGAGGGATCCTCCACATTAGTGACCGAACATTCTCAGTCACTGCTAGGGATCTCCCAGGTCTGGCTCTTTGTCTAAATCTGGGGGGGTCCTGTAGCAGTGTATTCTGTGAACTTAAGTGGGGGGGTCACTGATGTGGACATATCTCCAAAACCTTGTTTCCCCACTTTAGTACAAAGCCAGGTTTCTACATTGCATCATTTTAACATTCTTTTTTATCACGGTGTGTGTATACGTGTATGTATGTATGTATGTAAATGTGTGTGTGTGTGGGGGGGCGGTTGGCATTGTGTGGGTTTAAAACAAAATATTTGTCTTGTCCTTTCGTTTTTAAATTTGATTATGTTCTTATGTAAAGCACTGAGTAGCTTGCGTTGTAAAAGTGCTCTACAAATAAAGTTCGATTTGATAAGATTTTAATGCTTTTTATAGCATTCAACCAATTAAAAAAATGCTGTAAGTCCTCTCAACAGCAGAGGGCGCAATAAAGACAAATACAACCAAACCTGATTTGCATGGTTTGCTTTTTATATCCTTCAAAAGCAGGAAATAAACACTAAACAGTGATAAATAATTTTGCCATTCAGCAGTTGTAATTAAAACAAACAATAACATCAGCAAAGAAGGAGAAAATTCAAGTACAGAGGTTGAAATCATAAGCACTCTTTGAATTAAATCATAGCCCTCTTTGGATAGTGGCGGATACGAACCCCTGTGCGAGGCAAATTAAATTACTGACTCAGTTTTCGTCAGCGTGCTAGATTCCTCACATTCCAGCTGGAACTTTGCAGGTTGGGTAAATCTGAACTAGAGTTGCTGGCGCTCTGAAAGGAAGTGGTGCTCGTGTGCAAATTCTTTTAACTAAACAAACTCACAGGGGTCGTGTGATCCATAAAGTGCGTTCACTTTGCAGCTTTTGGATTTGTCTAGATTTTGATAGCTTTTTGATGAGATCCCATCTATTTAAATAATAACAGAAACCAAAGGGCATAAAATAGATTCAGGGACATGATGGTCAGAGAAAGGAAAAACATCGTTCAATGTGGTTTTCTTAATGCTCTTTTTTTGCTCATTACATTTGCATTTTCCGCATCTGGCTGCTCCTGCAGTTGTGCGACATCTCCTTTCTGTGGTTCTTCAGTTTCCCTCTGCTGCTGTCTGATGAGCGAGCATTGCCACCACCACTGCCGCCCCTACTGGGTCGCTGCTTTTGCTCTTCCTCATCCCTTCGACTCTTTCGTTCTTTCCTCACTGACTGACTTCCATCTGACCTGCACTCTCCTTTCTCGTTTCGACTTTTAGAGGGCCAGTCGGCATGCTCCCGGTGAAGGCTACCAGATGAATCAAAGTGGTTGTAAAAGAGGGAAGGTTGAGAGAGGTGGCTTCGAGCTGGTTTCTCTTTATCTCTTTGACTGACTGATGAAGCTGGGTGATAGCTGGAGCGGCGGAAGCTGTCGTAGTCTCTCTGCGTATTGGATACACTGTGATAAGGGAGGCCGCTCACTTCCCCAACTGAGGTGCTTTCCTTTTCTCGTGAACTACAAGATGTTTTTCTACTAGAATAGCCCCCCCTATGGTGCTGCTGATCATTCCTTTCTGCTTCCTGGAACAAAGGGGAGGGGAGATTTCTTTTTTGCACAGAAGTGAATTTTCTTCCTTCTTCTCTTGTTCCTTGTTTTAATTGTTTGCTTTCCTGTTCAGCGTATTTCTCCCTTCTGAATTTCTCCCTTCTTTCTATACCTCTGTTTGCGCTCAAACTACTCTTCGTGCCCCTAGAGGGAGCCAAATCCTTGTCCCTCCCTCTATCGTTAGAGTGTTGTCCCTGTTGTTTACTGTGTTCCTCCATTCCAGTGCCATTCTTTGGTTCTGAAAGATCAGGAGGAACCACAGTAGGAGAACTTGAGCTAGCTGTGATCCGTCCATGTTTCTCTTCTTTTTTCCACTCTTCATCACAAGGAATCTAATAAAAAAAAAAGAGATTCAAGCAACTTGGACTTAAATCAGCCTAGAAGAAATGAAAAGTCACAAAACACTTTTTTCCAATTGTCAAGGACATAACGATGTGTTTTTCTTAGAAGACATGAGCGCTCAGATCATTGGAGGAAGGTCTAGGACTAATCAGTTGGATTCGTTCCATGGCCTTCGTGGTGATTGTTCGAAAAGGTCAACCGATACAAAGTGGCTTTTGAAAAGATTTCGTTTACCCAGATATTTTATTAGTAACCTCAGAAGCTCCACTGAGGCTAAATGCTCATAAAGAAGGTTTCAATTTCTTTCAACCTAAAAATAAATCTGCCAAAATTAAGAAAAGCCTTTTCTGACAGAGGCCTTTCAGCTCACAAGTCATAAAAAAGAACAACAACTGGATAGCAGGAACTCTAGAAATGAATTATTAGAAGAACAATAAAAAAGCTAAATGTGGCTACACTTCAAAACACCAGTGAACTTAGGACAATTTCAATAGAAGAAAGAGTCAGAGAATGTGGGTGAAAAACAAATATAGCTAACAAATCAGTTAGCCACATAAGCAAAATAGTCAAATAATTTGTATCATTTTTTTTAAAATTTACTTTAGGTTTAGGGAAATGTATCTAAATCGCATTCAGAGCAAAAGCCTGCAACCTTCAACAATTAAAAAGTGATTTAGGGATTTTTCACCGACCCCAACCAAGTAGGAGTCACAAAGTGTTACTTAAAAAATAAGACACAGACTTCTATTTATGATCATGTTACTGCTATGATACATATAAATAAACCATTAATATTATTGCAAAAATAAAACATAATCCTAACGAGTATACTGATACTGATCACTTTGTGTGTCGTAGATTCCAAAAAATACAAAACCTTTTAATATTCTTCAACCAGAGAGCCACAAAGCAGGGGTCAAAGAGCCAAATGTGGCTCTGGAGCCTCAGGTTTGCAGACTCCTGGTTTAGAGTAATCAGTTACCTTTGTGCTCAGCTGGACTCACTTGTTTACTTTGCATTGCTTCATCTCGGTCCTGAACGTTTTCCTCCTCCATTTTCTCTGTAGTCCTTTTTTCCAGACTGCCTTCTTCTCCACAGCTTCCTCCCACAGAGAAACTACTGCATTTGTCACACAAAAGTTTAAAAACGTAATTTAGTTACAAATAAAAAAGGTGTTTTTTATCTGACACACCTGCTTGAGGCCACACGTTGTATGGAGCAAATTTTTACATAAAAAATCCCATAGTTTTGTCTGTAATTCTCTGGTTATAGTTCACCTGTGCTACAATCCTGCAGATTTTACATTTATAATTTTTAGTTGCCACTTTGAATGATTAAAAATGCATTTAAAATCCCACTCTGATAATGTTTTTAGCTATTTTAAAAGCGCTTTCAGTAGCCTCTTACTTATGATTTCTGCAGAGCTAAACTGTGTCCCTTTTGAGCTGTGGGCAGGACTGTCGGTGCAGAGCAACCCCACCTCCTGTTCCCTCCCCATTGCAAAAAGCTAAAAGCTGGGACCTTGTGGCCCAACCAGGGTCACAAGATCCTGGATGGGCCAGGCCCTTTGTTCTTTTTTTAAACTGAAGTTTTTTGGCTGCTTCTGATTCATGGTGATTTGAATAAAGAAATACTCAGAAAAGCAATTTTAAGCTAATTATTTTTATATATGTCCATCAACAGAAATATTAAACAAGAACGTGTTAAAAATATCAGAGTGGGTCTTTAAATGTCATAGAGCAGAAGCTGGGATTTGTAGAACATCTGGGTAACACCTGGTAGTTGAAGATAGAAGTTATAGTGTTAAAGTGTCACAGCCTTGACATATTAATAAATACAATAAGGGATCAAACCATCTTTACATCTGTGAATTTTTTATTTAACCCTTGTGTGGTGTTCATATTGTTGTTACTCAGCCAGTGTTCGTGGGTCTGTTGGACCCGTTGCATGTTTTGGTTTTTAATGCCTCACAATCAAACACTTTGATGTCAAAATAGTTGACAGATGTTTACCTCATCCAATTACAAGCAGTATATATTTGGTTAATATTTCCCCTTTACCTTTGTTAGATCACATTCTTAACTCATTGTTTAAAACGTGATATGGAAAATCAATTAAAATCAAGATATGAGTGGAAACAAATTTTCTAGTGAAGCAAGGGTTTTCAAATTTACTGACTTATTTATTTGAACACAGAAACTGAACCCATTCAGGTGCACAACACAAGCTGAACACATAGAGTAAACATATTAGTCAAGACAAAACATCAGCCAAATTGAACTCATGGCCTTCTAGCCACTAGCCTATACAACACATGACAGGCAGAGTTGTATTGTGTGTGTGTTGGAAATGTACTCTTTGCACTTGATGCATGCATATTGAGTTTTTCTGTCCATCTTGGGTCCACACACTTGGCACTGCTTCTTTTTGTTGCTGGTGTTCACAAACTAGAATAATGTAGATATCAGAAATTTTACTAACTCCTCTCTCTCTCTCATAAAGACATGAATGACAGACATGTACTGCAACAGCAGCACACACTTCAGGTTCTGCAGATTGTGGTTCTGTAGGTTGGGTGGATTGGGCACCAGCATCCTCCTCCTGAATCCTCCTCATGATGGCTGCAAAGGCTGGGGTTCTGAGGACATGTTGTCTTTCCCCAATTTGTGGTCTCACCAATGCCTTTCCCAGATGCTTGAGAAAGAGCATCTTCTGGAGCTTCCCTTTGTTCCACTCTGGGTTCATTGCCATCCAAATTACAAAGGCATTGTATGCTGAGATGTCCAACATGGCCCTGGTTGCATTCTAATAACATTAGCAGCCTTGCGGGGTGGCTCTTTTCCTGGGCGAGAAGACCATCCAATTTCAATATTTTTTGAGATCCATATTTCCTCACTTGCTCCATGCTGACTGTCTTGTTCTGGTCCTGTGGTCGGGATGCTGACGGCTTCATCTTCAGAGTCACTGTCGGACTGCGCAGAGTGTGTTTTGGCTATTATTATCAGTTTTGATAAGAAACCACACTGGCAAAGCTATATTTATAGTGTCCCGCCTCCAATTTGTAGCAGATAAAGAGTGAGAAATTAAAGATTCCCGCAAGAAAGTCAAAATTTCAAATGTGAATAATGAGAGCAAATGGAGTTGATGCTTGAATTTTGCAACAATTTTGCAACGTTGTGCGGGAACCGCAGGTGCAGAAACGTAGAACTCACATTTACAGTCAATCTTTCTCTCTCTGCCACTCTCTCTCTCTCTCGCTCTTTCTCACTAGTCATTCCCACACACGCACACACACACACCCACACACACAGCAGGCCCAGACAGGTGGAGGACAAAGTGTAGGTACACAAAACGTCAATTTCCACACTTCTATTAGCCCTGGGTCCAGTGGACCCGAACATCTTATACGTAATAGAAATGTGTTGGGGGGGTGTACGGTGTGTGGTCATTAAAAATGTATCCTGATATATGTTCTTCACAGAAAATGAGCCAAGGCCAGTGATTCTGAGTTTGAAAAATTAATTAATTGTATCATTTTTCTTTTAATAAAAAATGAAAACGGGTCCCACAGACCCGAACACCACATAAGGGTTAAATTGTGACTGATGTACAGAAGGGGATGAAAAAGCAGTGTGAGTCTGACCTCCCGTTATCCGGACTCTTCTTCTGCCCATGGTGGAGACTCTTTGAGCTGAACTTCATTGCAGCCTCTTTACTTCTTGAGTCAGTTTTTCTTTCTTGCTCTGTTCTGTCTTTTTGTGCTCCACCCTGATCTACACCCTCCGCTTCTTTACTTATTGTTACGTCATCCTCTCCTGCAGTGGAGAGGGTAGAGTGCCATAATTCTAAATGTTCCTTCTCCGTGTCGTTTTGCTCTTCTTTATCTGAGTTTTTCCCACACTCTTCCTTTTTATAATCTGTTACTGCAGCTTTCCTTTCATTTGATTTAATTTTTTCTTTAGCCATATCTTCCTGATTTGAGTCTATTAGTTTATCCACTCTTTTTTCTAACTTCTCTCCATCCTGATTCTTCTCTCTTTCATCAGTCTCCACTGTTTTTTCCTTAACATTCATATCAAAGCAAGAAGATTTCTCTCTGTCATTTCTCTCCTTCCTTTTTCCTTCCAAGTTGATGTTAATGCTTATCTTCTTCTGAGGTATCACCTTCATCCCTTCTTCCCAGATGTCTTTCTCTGTTAAAGACATCTTCTCCATCTTTTGCTTTTTTCGACTTGGAGACTTGTTTCTGTTGCTTTTTGGGTTTTCTGCATTTTTCTGGAATGTGCTGCTTTGAGGTCCAACAGTATCAATCCTTTCAAGACTTTCAGAGTCTTTCCTCTTTCTCACTATTTTCTTATGTTCGGCTCTTCTTGTTTCTGTCTTGCCAGGCTGTGTGTGGCTTTTAGCTCTTCGTTTTTTCTCCTCGCGCTCTCTGGAGGTCAATTCCTTGCTTTCCCTCTTTCTGCTTTGGTTTCTTTCCAAACTCTTTTCTTCTTTGGATTTTCTTTCCTGCTCTCTCTCTAAAGACTTTTCAAGTTTCATGAGAGGTCGGACTGAGTCTGAAGGATTCCTGATGGTTGTTTCAGTTTGATTCTCCTCTCTGCTCTGATCTAAAAAGTCTGCAGAAGCTGGAGATGATGCCCCATCACGCCCTCGGCTCTGAAACACATTTTCCTCCTTTTGGTTTTGAGTCCGCGGGCTGAGTTGTTGCTTGCCAATTGTTTCGTGTAGATATATTTCTTTGCTCTTCTCAGTGTAGCTCTCTGAAAGTTCCGTCAGCTGAGATTTGTCTTCCGATGTCGTGCGGCGACCGTTGCTGGATGTCCAAGAGGGAGGGGAGTGACCTTCACTGGCCTTATCAGAGTAGCTGTCACTTGATGAGCGGGAAGTGGTGGAGCAGTTGTCAGTAGAAGACTGAGAGGAAGGGGAGCAGCTGAAGCTGGAGCGCTCAGACAATGGGGAGTGGTCGTTTGTCCTGCCACTGTTCCGGCCTGAGCTGTGCGAATCCTGAGGATGAGGAGGAAGAGGAGGAGGAGGCAGAAGCAGCTGGTGAAAGTGGGTGTAGCACTTGTCGTACCAGTCTTGGAACTCCTTTCTCCACTGCAGGTAGAGCTGCAAGTCCAGCTCCAGGCGGCCTTTTGTGGTGTCTGCGTAAGCGCGTGACGGGCCTGCCGCCTCCTTCCTGGCACATTTTCCGTGCCTCCTTAAAGCCGAGCCCTTGTGAGAGTGACGGGTGTGATAGCGGTTCTTCTGGTGGTGGGAGGAGGAGTTAGATCTAGAATGGTAGCCACAGCGGGGAGAAGACGATGAGGATGTGGAGGAAGGGGGCCGTTTGTAACCAAAACTATAGGTGGATGGGTATGATTGGGGGTGCACGTCTCTGTGACTGGAGACAAAAAACACAAATAAAAGCAAAAAGATTCAATTGGATACCTTAAAAAGGTAGGAAAAAATTATTTTTTCTTATAGTTTTATAATCTGCTATTCCAATCAAAGAAGAAATGTTAAGCATCTTCAAAGCCTTTGCTGACAAATATAAAAAAAGTAGTATTACCACAAGTAGACCTTAAACTTTAGAGAATTCTTATATACAGTACTTTCACGGCCATAAGGCGCACTTAAAAAGTCTTACATGTTCTCCAAAATGTACGGAGCAACCCTAATGTGTTGTTGTGTGACTTTGGTAAAGAGGATCTAGGAGAGAACAGCATGAGAACGGTATGGAGAGAACTGAGGATGTGAAAGAAGACCCCCCCCCCCCCCTTAGTACAAAGCTGCACATATGTGCATAATGCAGAACAACTTCGTTTTGGAAACCCTGGAAATACAAAGACACACGATTATGAAGCACAGTTTCAACTGCAAGCCATCAGCTACGCAAAGGAACATGGGAATCGAGCAGCTGCCAGAGAATTCAAGATGAATTAATCTATGGTTTGCAAGTGGAGGAAGCTGGAAAACAAACTACGACAAGACAAGAAGACGCAGCAGCTGCTGAGTTTCCACGGAAAAAAAGGTGAGGTTGCCTATGTTGCAAGATCAACTCGAGTGCAGCAACTTCCAGCAGATGACAATGAAAAGCTGTCCATCCTCCGCTCATTTTACTGGGAGGCAGTGACGCCACAGTTTTGACTGTAGAACTTTAGCTTGGGCTGAAACGTCTGCTTGCACTGTTCTTCGAGCTTGGAGCCGCACGGCAACGAGACGGACTCTGACAATGACGAAAGGGAACCTGGTGTGTTTGATAGAAATGTAGCCCAGCTGTTCATTTCAGATACAGAAGATGAAGACTTTAATGGATTTTTGGATGCTGATTGATTAAAAATAAATCACAACCAACTCAGTTTTTCGTCCGCTGCCTTTTTAAAAGACACACTAGCATGAATGTTTTACCGGTTTGAGCTGTTTGAACGGTAAAAACAGCAAAAAACACTGATAAATGAAACTGCGCCGTTTAATCCAGTGCTGTTGTATTGTAAGCAGAGGAGTGGGTTATGGGAAATAATATGGCTTTAAATGCGTGTTTGTGTGTGTATGTCTGGCAGGTCAGTGCGTGGTGTGGCTCTTTGACTATCACAGTTAAAACTTTCGGCTTTTTGTGTAAAATTTGTTCGCCACGCCTGTTTGTGTTAGAGATTTTAATAAAAAAACCGGCGGATGAAACATGTAATTAAAGCCGCAAGCGGCGTTGTATGGCCCGCAGACGCAACCCGCCTTCCACGCCCAATTCTACGCACCTCCGCCGCCCTCACTGCCCTCACCACCCTCACCGCCCATCTTTGATGAGGGCTAGTCAAAGCTACATATGCTAATAAAGCAAACAATGCTAATTTTGCTAGTAATGCTAATGTGGCTAAAAGTGCTACCATAGCGATCAGCATCATCAACTCTCTCAGAAAAATACATAACCTAAAATAGTAATTGTGCTAACTATGCTAGTTATGCTAATATGGCTAAAAGTGCTAGCATTACGATCAGCATCATCAACTCTCTCAGTAAAACACATTACCTAAAATGCTAATTATGCTAACTATGCTAGCTATGCTAATGTGGCTAAAAGTGCTAGCATTGCGATCAGCATCATTAACTCTCTCAGAAAAACACATTACTTTAAAATGCTAACTATGCTAGCTATGCTAATGTGAATAAAAGTGCTAGCATGGCGATCAGCATCATCAACTGACTCCGAAAAACACATTGTTCACGATACTAATTATGCTAACTATGCTAGCTATGCTAACGTGGCTAAAAGTGCTAGCATGACCATCATTAACTTACTCAGAAAAACACGTTGCTCCATTGGTGAAAGTTATATGTCCTGAGTTAACAAAAAACCCACTTTATTTCAAAATGGCGGCTTTTCTGTTGATTTAATCTCCATAGCAACCATTTTATGTTTTGTTTGCCTCGGGAGGACGAACAGATTGACGTCAGTTTCAGACAAATCGGGAAAAGTAAACTTTTTGTTGTCCTTAGCAACAGTGGTTTTATGCTAACCACGCCCACATTCCTTATATGTCCTTGTCCAGTCTTTTTCAATGTATTCAGATCCAGGCATAAATGCATGCATTCAATTTTCACTGTATTGTATTGAAAGGCATGTGAGTTATAACAGTGCGCGACTTTGCGAGCTCGCTACGCGGACGCCGTTCAAAATCTACAACTTCTGATTGCAACATTTTTTCCAGAGTAGCTTGCCGTTGATGCCGGAAAAAGTTTTGAGACGATCGCTGAAAATTCCAACGACAAGTTTACGATTGAATCCGGCGGTAAAGGTGTTTTTTATAGAAAATTCAAGATGGCGGCCTTTTCCCGAGGTCAAAGGTCGACGAAACTCCAGAGGTAGTTGTGGACTTGCTCTAGCAACGTGAGTGAAATTTCGTCATTTTTCATTTTTTCATATTGTGTAAAAACGCGAAAATGGCGAAATTGCAGATTTTGGCACAAAATGGCCGCCAAACCGTAGGTCGTGTCACCATCCCGTAATGATTTCAAAACGTCCTTTGGATATTGCGAACAAGGGTAGATTGGTTTCGTTTGGCGATTCTGAAAAAAAAAGTTCTGAATTGTTTCGTTTTCGCCGAGTCGGCACATTTTTTTGCGACGGTTTTTTGCTTACCACGCCCATATTCCTTTATCGATCTTGTCGTGTGTGACATCGTTTTGTTCAGCGCGGGCCAGGGAATCGCATATTTCCTCTTCACGACATTCCGATGAAAATTGTGCGAGCTAGCTGAGATGGCAACGGTTGCGAGCTCGCCACGCGCACGCCGTTCAAAATCTACAACTTCTAATTCCAACATTTTGTCCAGAGTAGCTGGCCGTTGATGCCCGAAAAGTTACGAGACGATTGATGAAAATTCCAACGACGAGTTTTCGTTTGTATCTGGTGCTAAAGGTGCTTTTTTGAGAAAATTCCAGATGGCGGCCTTTTCTCAAGGTCAAAGGTCAACGACACTTCTGTGGTGTTTGTAGACTGGAGCTGGGAGCAAGTGTGTGCAATTGCGTGAAAATCGCTCAAACAAAAGTGTCGTTTCCCCATATCGTGGGAAAACACAAAAATCGCCAATTATCAGAGTTCGCCACAAAATGGCCGCCAAGCCGTAGGTCGTGTGGCCGCCCCATAATGATTTCAAAACTTCTTTGGGATATCCCCGACACGTGTGTTTTGGTTTCGCGACTGCATTTTGAAGTCAATTGTTGGGCCCCATACGCGATTTTCGGCCCTTTAATTTTTTTGACGGGATCGCTGGCCGTGATGTCATCGTCTTCGGGGGGGTGACGTTGACTTTGTGGAAAATTCATTTGCAATTTATCCCAGGTGTGTGCATGTTTTGGTGACTTTTCCAGCATGCGGCAGGGGTCACATTCTCGCTGAAAGGCGGCAAAGTCATCGTTCCAACTGCGAAAACAATATGGTCCTTGCAGTCAGTGACTGCTGCTGCGGGCCATAATAAAACGTTAACCAACGACCCAGGACCAAGGTAAGAAAGTGCATTGGGTTTTTTTGTGCTGTTAGTTTTTCTCATGTGAAAATCACTGCATTTGTTACTGTTTTAATCCACGTTACAGCCGCCATGTCTTTTCTATTAAAACCTCTAAAATAAAGTCCCGCCCTGCTGCCACGCCGGATTTGACATGCAAATTTTGGTCAATCAGATGAACCAGAAAGGTTACCGCCCCCAAGTGATAAACACACCCCTGAACACTGCCCCCTAGTGACAAAAACGCCCCCCTTAACACTGCAAAACTCAGTGAGCGTGCCAGGAGCAAAGTGAGCATGCAGGATCACAGCTCAGTTAAGATTGCAGGCGTGCAGTTGTAAAATGCGGGGTCACTCAGTAAGAATTGCACCTGCGTGGTTGTAAGGTTCGCTCACTCAGCTCCTGAATACACCACACTCAGTTGTCTTTGTGATCGTTCAATATATGGCAACGATGAAACACAGTTTTTGAAAGAACGATCTGTCGACGGAGATACTGAAGACAAGGAACAAAGACAAGACTTTCTCATGGAAATCGAGGAGTAACTGTTTCAGCTGACTGTGCCTGGTGTGCGAGTTTTTCAAGATCTTAGAAGGTGAACGAGCGAGAGGAAAGACGCTACATGCCCTCGTTAAACTCATCATTAAGTTCTGTGAGTGAGAAGAACTGTTGGAGAAAGAGGACGAGGTCATGTTGGTGCTTCTGGAGCTGAACACTCAGCTGGAGGAGCTGCTGCGGGACTGATCCCGTTGCGGGAGCTGGGTGCCTCTCTTCACCTGCGGGGGCAGAGCAGTCGGCTCCACCCAGCGGCGGCGAGGGCCAAGCATAGCATCAGGCGAACAGTGAAAGCACATCCCTGTCGTCACAACTGCAACAGTTTCTTCAAAGAAATTCAGGAAACAGCGAAACGAAGAAAAGAGTTTAAGAAAAAATGTGGGTGAGTCAACCTCCAGAGACAGTAATTTTCCGCAGCTTGGAACACCGGATCGAAAGTGGCCTCAGAAAAGGTTTTTCAGGGTTGGAAATAACAGAAGCTCACAGCTCCGATCACAGCTAAACATCAGGGCTGAAATGCGAATGTACCTGCAAGATAAAAAGAGTAGTGATGAAGTGCTACTCCAAAAGATGCAAATTGCTCAGTACAATTAAACCGAAAGAGTTCAGAAAGTAAAAACAGCAGACAAACACGTTTAAAAGGCAAGATTTAAAAACAATAGAGCAAAGTAAAGAAAAGTTTGCTCAAATCGCCCAAAGCTCAGAGAAACAAAATAAGCCAGTTAAAGAAAGCCCTCTGTTATCAAAAATAGAAGAAACTAACGCAGCTAATAGAGAGCACACGGCCAAGTGGCTTCACTGATCCAAAGCATCAACAATGACAAGCAATGTCCCCCCAGTAGGGCCAGTGGAAACTTTGTCGACCTAAAAGACAATCCGCAGCCCGTCAACAAGACAATATTGACAGCCAACATTTTTTAAGTGCGGTAGTGAAACCCACTGGGTTCACGAACATTGACACCAACAGAAAAGAACTAAACTGAATTCAGGGAAACTAGAATTTTTGGTAGTCAAGTGGGCTGTTACTGACCGGTTCACGGAACATTTGTTTTTTGCAGTGATAACAACCCTGTCACTTATGTTTTGAAGACAGCGTAACTGAATGCAACGGGTTATTACTGGGTGTCCAAATTACCTGACTTTAACATAACACTCAAGTACCGCCCTGGAAAAAGCAACAGCAATGCGGATTTCCTGTCACACACACCTGTGAGTATGGACCCCTACATGAACGAGTGCACTGAGCAGTGTCTCCCTGAAGTGTTAGCTGCAATATTCAATGACACCGAAAAACAAGATTACTACAACTTAGACTGGATCACTGCCATCACCTTTAGCCCACATGCCCAAGAACTAACTGCAGACTATCATCCAGATATTACAGTTACTGAGCGAGACTTAATCCAGCCATAAGTCAAATACTGAAAATGAAGAAATTAGGAAAAAAAACCTACCAGGAGAGAAAGCAATATGACAACAAAGGTCAGGCAGCTGCTTCACAAATGGAAAAGTGTACATTTCTCAAGAAGGGTTGTTGAAGCACAAAACGGCAACATGGTCCCAAATTGTACTTCAATAGCAGTACAAAGCACTGGTTTATAAATACCTTAACACTGAAATGGGTCACCTGGGCGTAGACAGAGTTTCACACCTTGTCAGACAACAATTTTATTGGCCTTGAATGCAAACTGACATCGAGATTTTCATAACACAAGTTTGCAAATATAACATTCAAAAGAAACCGGCGGTCCAAAGCATAGCCACCATGTGTCACGTGCCAGCAACGGCACCATTTGAACTAATATCAATAGATCAGTGTTTTTCAACCTTTTTTGAGCCAAGGCACACTTTATCCTTGACACACCAGCATCCAAACATTAAAAAAAGAGAAACTCTATAGTCTGTATTAATGTACTTCCCCCCCCAATCTCGCATGCATTTTTGTGATAATTGTGGCAGAAACGTTTAAATACTGTTTGATGTGTGTTTGTTGTGATTTTAAGACATTTAACAGAGAAGACTCATTGTAGCACAGAGATGCTGTCACTTTTAACACAATGCATCTTGGGAGATATGGTACAAAAACGGTCTGACACCGGATTCTGCGGAAAGCTGCAGAAATGTCTAGGGGTGTGACGATAACTGCATCACAGCATTTTTTTTTTTAAAAGTTTTTTTTTTTTTTTTTTTGAAAGTTCTGCATTTGGTGCGTGATGGGAACTATAATAAACACGTTAAACACATTCATCTTTGCTGATCATTTACTTTTCTGCTAGTCCTGTGTTCAGACTTTCTTTCTTTCAGACTGTTCTCTCCTTCCCTCCCTGTACCGCGCCTGTCCCTCCCTCTCATCGGTGCGCGGCTCTCACTGCCTCTGCGCTGCACGCTCCCTCTACTTATACACAGGCGCGCGGTTTTAGAAGCACATATCCTCATTCTACAACAGAAGTTTCCGTCTCGCAAGGAAATACGACAAATTTACTGTGTTGGAATGATTAATTTCCATTGTATTCATTTCCATTACGAGCTGCGTGGGTTCTTAAGTGCGCGACACAGCCACCCGCAAGAGGATTTTGTGTTGGGGAAGGAGGGGGGGGTTAATTACTGTTCTCCTTCACTCTGTAACAGCAAACATCAACGCGCACTGTTAGATGAGTATCATTACATGTTTTGTTTAGGAACTATTTTGTGCAGCGCAAAGTTAGATGTCTGTATAAGCAAAGGCGGAGCCGCCTGCCACGCGTTCTTCATGGGTGTCAGGCTCATGGCTACCGGAAAGGTGACAAAGTGTCTGCAGTTTTGCTTATTTCTGGGCAATATATAACATTCTGAGAAGATGTCTGTACCAGAGAGCACAGGTGAAGCCTCGCTTGCAGCTCGAGAGCGGTCCACTGCAGAAGAATCAACACTCACCCCCAACACACTTGTGTGCCCTTCTTCCTCTTACCCACGCAGCGCGCTCACACATACACACCTATATAGTTAGTTCATTAGTTAGATAGGTAGTTAGTTGTTACTGTTATTTGTTAATAAAGAATTCTGCATTGTAATTGTATTTATTTCCGGCCGTCACAGCTCTAGAAATGTCATTTTCTCCATAGAACAAATTTTCTCCAAAATGTCGGTCTCAGTGGTTCACTTTTTAGCCAGTCCCATTGTATGGCTTTTTTGCGAGCTATTATCATGACCTTGAACAAGTACCTGTCCGCTTGTTGGTAACAGTCCAAGATACACTGTCCGAGGGTCAACAGGTCTTTCATACCTAAGAAAGGACTGGATAATTATTACTGCAAGTCAAAAAGATGTAAGAATGGTTGGCATTTGCGTTCCTGGAGTCTCTAGCATTTTCGTGGAGTCCTCAGCTGTTTGCTCTTAATGTGGGGACTGATAAAGAACCTTGTTATATTTTTCAACCCAAATGTCTTCATTGTCTTGAACTTATTGAGGTATAAAGTGAAAGGAAGATTAATTTTTCGTGGAATTGACAGGTCCACCTGCAGTTCTGATTACCAATTTTGTTTTTAACACAAGTCGAAACCATGACATTTTAACAGTTACTTGTACAATTTAGAAACTTTCTTTGAAGGGCTGCTTATAATAAGCCTTTGTTATAATTTCTATCAAGCCTTTCCCTTCCTGAGAGGCAAAATGTTTTTCTCTCTCTGTCTTTTAATGCATTTAGTATTTTATTATTACTATATTTATTATTTAGTCTATTTTATTCCCATAAGTCCCACTGCAGTTTATATTTTCATCTGAGTGGTTCAGCTGGTTTGTAATTTATGCCTAGTATTTGAGTCTTGGAATTATTTAATTTGTACCCTGATTTCCCTCCATAAACTTTTAGGATGTCCATGAGTTTTGGAATATGGGTTCCGTAAATATACTAAAATGCCATCTGCAAAAAGCCCTTTTTTTTGTTCTTGCTTTGCTAATGTCACCCCTTTTAGATCTTCACATCGTCTTATATGCTGAGCCAAGGGTTCAATAAATAAAGCAACGCGGGCTGGACTCAATGAGGTTAAAGTTATTTTGAATGGTTCTGATAGAGGGCAGATCTAAGTAAGCCAGACAGCCTGATTTTTTTTCCCATTTATTGGTTCAGACTGGCTATACAGAGTCTTATACTAATCAAGAAATATTCTTTGAATTTTGTGCGGTTAATAATGGATGTCTTTGGTGGATGAGACTCTGATTTTGTGAAATAGGTTTCTCATCTTCTGTAATCTTAGGTGTTTCGCTAGAATTTTGGTTGCCCTGAACCCGATTAGTAAAAAGTAAAAAAGTTTCAAATTAAACTTTATTAATATAGGACTTTTCATATAGAACATAACACAAAGTGCTTAACAACAGAACAAAAACATAAAACAGGCACAACAATTTAAAAATTAATATAAGGCCTAATGCCATTGATGATGGAGATAAACATTTGGAAAAGAGGCTGAGCACGGAAAAAGTTTGTTAATGTAAAAATTAATATTTAGAACCTCCCTCTCTGTGAAAAGCTGCATAGACAGCCAAATTTAGCATTACAGGCGGGGACCCAGCGACACCACTGCAAGGTGGTGATGCAGGTTCATATCTAGAGCCGCAGCGGCTGAACAGCAACTGACCCAGATGGAGATGATATAACCGAGGAGGCTCTGGAAATAAAAATCAAAATAAAAGTAAAAATAAAAGGTAACCATAATTGGTAAAATACATAAATAATTAACAATAAAATGTGAAATGAGGAATATTAAAATAAATTATTAATAGT
This sequence comes from Oryzias curvinotus, assembly GCA_023969325.1. Taxonomy (NCBI): domain Eukaryota; kingdom Metazoa; phylum Chordata; class Actinopteri; order Beloniformes; family Adrianichthyidae; genus Oryzias; species Oryzias curvinotus. Next base: position 19,012,490 of record CM043713.1, on the reverse strand, counting down.
CCTGTGTAAAAACACAAAATATGATAGTGGATAAATGCAAAATAAATAAAAACTATTAAAAATGGTAAACATAGCTAAAAGCCAGATTAAAAAAATGGGGCCACAGCCTTTTCTTTAAAGCAACTATGCTATATGCGGCTCTCAGGTCCTCTGGCAGACTGTTGATGCCTCTCTGTAAGTTTTGGTTTTTACAGCTGGAATGGATAATAGCTAGAGGACTCGGGTCCACGAAGGTTCATATTTGACTAAAAGATTTGATAAAAAAGAAGGCGTAAGACCATTAACACATTTAAAAACCATTAAAAGGATATAAAAATTTATCCTGAAGCATATGGGGAGCCAATGCAGGGATTTCAAAATTAGGGTGATATGAGCCTTGGTGAGAACTCATGCAGCAGAAATCTGAAGAAGCTGAAGGTTCTTAATGCTTTTTTTGGAAGACCAGCAAGCAGGGTGTTACAATAATCAATTCTACTGTTGATAAAAGCATGCATTAGCGCCTTCATATTGGCAAGAGAGAGTAGTGGGCGGACTCTAGCCAGATTACAAAGATGATAAACACCAGTTTTAATCACCTGCTTAATATGGGGGATAAAAGGTAGCTTAGAGTTGAAAATAACACCTAGGTTTCTAACTGTTTCTGAGTAACCTAATGAAAGTTCCTTTAGCTTCCTTTAGCTTTGTTACCCTAATAAATTAGTCTTATTGTTGCTTTTTAACCTCTAATGTTTTTTGCCAGCTCTTCACTTCTGAGTGTTGTTGCTTGTCAAGGCTCCTCAGTTTTTGTACTTTTAGGTTGCGTTAACTGCATTTGTATTCAAATTGGACATCATAGATATAAGGTTCCCCTTCATCACAGCTTCACATAATATTATTGGTTCTATTTGGTCATCCTTATTGACCATAATACACTCTTTAATTTCTTTTTTTATTTTACTAAGCATGCCAACATTCATTTTCCATAATGTTGTTATTTGTTGGTTTATTTAAATGTATAGCTAGATATATGAAAATATGGTCTGATATATCTGCTGTTTCTATATTTCAGTTCAAAACTCTGCATCTGTTTATGTTAATTACTAGGAAAAAATCTATCTTGAATGTGCTTTATGAGCTGCTGAGTAGTGAGTAAAATCTTTCTCTGATGCACCTTTAAAAGAAACAGTTCTGTTTCTTTTATGAGAACGTTGAGATCTCTTGATTAAGTGTTCATGTACATTTTAGAGCTTGTTGTGTCCTTAGAATTGTTAAGAAATGTGTTCCAGTCAACTCCACATATCAAAATTCTTTCACTCAGATTAGTAATTTTGTCAAATAACACTTTAAAGAATTTCTAAATCTTCTGTGAGGGAGTGTAAACATTGACTAGTGTACCAAGGTTATTTTTTACCTTTCCTTTGACAATAACAGATCTTCCATCTTTGTCACTGTCATCCTCAATCTTTGTCCAAAGTTTGCCATGTTTGAATTACCGTGAGTACAACTCTCCTCCTACTGTCTTTGTAAAAGTAGACTTGAACGATGTCTTGCCAATGGATCGGTTTGCTGGTGTAGGGAGTTTGAAAGCGCATTCCTCTTTCCTTCAACACCTTCTCGATCACTTAGTACTCTCTGCACTTTAGGGTGACCTCGGTGGCATAGTCTTGATCAAAATAAATGCTTTTAACTTTCAACTGGATCTGCCCTTTTTCCATGCATCTTTCAGAATTTGCTCCTTGGTGGTGAACTCCTGAAAATTGATAATAATCAACATTGGAGGTGTGTTGGGGCTGGACCTTAATGTGGGGACTCGGGCGCGCTGGATTTTAAAATTAAAGTCTGTTGGCATAGAGTGCTCCCTTTCTGAGGAGGTCTGCGATGAAATGAAGCACAGACTTCCCCTCTACTCCTTCTTCCACTCCAAATAGTCTGATGTTGTTCCTCCTGGATCTGGGGCCTCATTTATAAAACTTTGCGTAGGATTTGCGTCAGAAGTGGCGTACGGATGAAAAATAGGACGTGCGTACGCACAGAAATATTCAGATTTATAAAACCGTGCGCACGCACATCCTACGGATTTTTCCCTTGATAAATCACAATCAATTCTAAATGCTGCGCAGCTTTTGCGGCTTCATGACACGCCCATAGTTGCCCATAAATAGTCCGTGAAACGCCCAGTTTCAATCAATCAATCAATATTCATTGATTGCGAAATCATAGCAAACACAGAGAGGAAATCAAAAAAACGTAACTTCACTCAATGTGAAGTAGAAGTTATCGTTGGGGAGGTGGAAAAGAGGAGAAAAATGTTGTTTGGAGGGCACAGTGTGGGCATTACTAATGCCAAAAAGGCACTTGAGTGGCCGGACCGCGGACCGCGGCCGAAATAAAAAAGAAATGGTCGGACATCAAAGTCGAGGCAAAAAAACGTCTAGGGCGCCATCGCCAGAGTGTGTCTGCCACGGGTGGGGGAAAGGGGACACCGGAGTTGACCCCTCTTGATGAGAGACTGGCGGCAATTACTGGGGAATCCCTATTAAGGGGTGTGGTGAATGAGGCGGAGGGGGACACCGACGCGCCAGATGCCCAAAAGCCCACAGAGGTCCAACAGGACGGCTCGAGGAAGTCAGAACCGGCTCATAAGCCACTCATCCTCGTTTGCCAGCAAGTCTTCTTGTTACCTAAAGATGCGTTCACTCCGAATTCTTCCATTTGCCACATCTTCTAAGAGTGCAAGATCAGCCATTGTGCGTCATTACGCATTGTGATGGGGCATTTTATTTCCATCCATTTAATTGCATCTGACAAGCTACAGATGTCGGTAATAATCGACATGAGAATAGGAAATTGTTCAGCAAAAAATTTAATTTCTTGTTGCTTTCTGAATGGTTGAGACAAACGCCATACATTGTTTTATCAAAAATAAAACAAACTAAAGGCATATGCATGAATACCATAATTCCATAGCTTATGAAGAAATGTTTTACTATAAAAAGAACTTTCCCCAGTGGACAATTAATACATCTGTCTGTCTGGTTTTTTTTTTTTTCATTCATTTTCTAAACCGTTTGTCCCTTTCGGGGTCACGAGGCTGCCGGAGCCTATCCCGGCCACTTGTGGGCAAAGGCAGGGGATGTCCTGGACAGGTCGCCAGTCTGTTGCAGGGTAGAATATCCACAATCACACATCCATTCACTCTCACAGTCATACCTATGGACAATTTAGAGTTGCCAATCAACCTATGAAGCATGTTTTTGGACGGTGGGAGGAAGCCGGAGATCCCGGAGAGAACCCACGCATACACGGGGAGAACATGCAAACTCCCCCATTGATTTTGTTTTTCATGTCCCCCAGCCGGGACTTGAACCAGGGGCCTTATTGCTGTGAGGCAAGAGCGCTAACCACTGCGCCACCGTGCAACCCTGTCTATCTAATTGCACCTATATCTGCTCCGCCAGACGGACACATTGACGAGAATATCAGTTTTGTACATTATTTCGTTCTGTTAACTATATTATTTATGAGGATGAATTGCACAACATGCCAATATTGCAGAACATATTTCACTTTTCTTTTTGCAAATATGTGTTCATTTGAATTTCTGTTGTAATTTTCGTTTGATTTTTTTTTGTTTGTTTCACTGCTGATCGGGTGTTGGTGTAGGCTGTTAATTGTAAGACTTGCTTTGTGAAGTCTTCATGTTATTTATGAGAGGCAGTATTTCACTCAGAGTCATTTTCACTTTCACGTGTTTCTTCTATCTGCCAACGGTGTCGCCATTTCTCATTTCACCCGTTTTTGTGCGTATGCCTGGGTCAGAGCTATCGTGAAGGACCGCACATTTTCCCGTCAAGTTTGCTTTTTATAAATATCAATTATTGCGTAGAGAGTGGCGTACGCCTTCTTTTGTGCGTACGCAACGTTTATAAATGAGGCCCCTGGACTCTAGATTTATCAGCTTGGTTTGCATGGTTCTTAGGTGTTTGATACATTGAGTTAGCAGGTGGGTCAACTCCACTGTCATGTCCTCAATTTGCCCCACATGCGTGCCTCTGCCTTGGCCAGTCTCACGGTTAGACCGTGCATTTCTTCCCTCAAACTGTGGAGTTTATTCTCATCTCTTGACGTGAAGCACTGGTGTTTTTAGAATTCCCTCATTCTCCTCTTTAAGTTCAGCTTTAAGCAACTTATTGGATTTCAGTAGATTGCTTAGTGTTATGGCCATTGATAGTAAAATAAGAACTGGACTGAACTGGCCTTCGAACAATTTCACTCATGATTGGAGAGAGTGGTTGCCATAGAAATGTAGATGGGCCAATCAAGGCTTACTGAAGACATGTGGTTCCAACATGCAGATGGACATATCGCAGAAAAATGGGGGCCGATTTGACTTTATTTGGTTGGAACTGGAAGCAAGACATTTTCTATGGGTGACACGATTCGTCCAGTTATATATTAAACATTCAAATTTCTAATGCTATTGCCAGAGCTAATGCTTTACTTTGCTCGGCTAAGCTGTTAGCTTTTGCCGTCACGTTGTTTTTATCCCTAGTTTTCTGCACTCTTTTGTCCCATGTCCCATTTGAATAAATATCCCCTCAATTGGTAGTGCAGTAGTGCATTCGAGTTTACAAGCTGTTGTCACTAACTTTAAGTGAACTATTTAGAAGTTTTGCAGAGCGGCTGCAGGATGCGTCTTAGCTCTTATATCATTAACATGTTCTAATGGCATTTTTCGGATTTTGGCTAAAAACTGCGTAATCATAATGTAAAGACCACTGGGAAAGTCTTTAAAATAGATATAAATATGATCAGAATAGAACTTTAATAATTAGATTTATGCTTGTTGATCCCACATTTGCTGTTCAGTTCATTTATATACACAAACAAATTTCCCAACAAATTTTTATGGGATGAATTAAGTATCACCTTATCTTTAAAACAAAAGCAGTTTAAAATAAATACCTGGATCTAGAGTGAGTGGATGAGAGGCTGTAGGAATGGGACGTCTTGAGCTTGAAATGAGAAGGCGAATCCCTGTTAAGCATACAAATAGGAAGATATTTGATATTTAGAATAGAATAATATCAGTCATTATGACACTGAAAAACGTATTTAGGAATGACCATAGCAATATTGTATTCATTTTCATTATAGCTCTATATTTGAAAAAAGAAAGATATGGACAATAAAGCTTGTTTATTTTTTTGTATTTGTTTTTAATTTCTGCATTAAAAGTTACTTTTTAAAATAACACCACACAAAAATGTGTTTGGTTCTTTAATGTAAAAAAGAAAACTATGTATGAATGGAAGTTAAGTTTATATTTGAATAGCTAAGCATTATATCTATCAAAAATAAACTTGTAAACAGTCTCAGCAGCATATTTAGCAATGATATATGACTAAAGTTACATAAGCTATAATAATTCTCTGGAAAAATAGGAATAGGATTCTTTTGTGTACCTGTCTCTTTCGTTTCTATGGTAACCATACCATTTCTTGGGAATGAGGGCAGAAGAAGGGGCGTCCCTGGGGGGAAGTATCCAGGTGGTTAGGGTTGGTTGGTAAGTGCTGTTAAGTTGGCCTGTTGGGATTGGTGCGTTGATGAGGGAGTTGGGGCAGAATGGTGAGAGAAAGGAGGACGCTGAGGAAGATGAGGAGGGGTGGGAGTTTCTAAGCTGCTGGGAGTTGGATTCAGTCAAGCTTCCAGAGGAAGCACAAGAGGAAGACAATGTGTTGCTGGGGAAAGCAAAGGAAGAAAACAGCCATTTGAACTTCATATTAAGATATACCAGTTTTAATATGAATATCTGCATGTTTTGTACCCGTCCCAGGTCGAGGATGATCCAGACAATCCCACAACTGGATCTGTGCAACCAGAGAGAAAAAAAAACTTTTCTGACAAAACTTACAAAAAAATATACAGTACAGACCAAAAGTTTGGAGCATGGAGAAGGAGCTGTGGGGGTGCTTTGCTGGGGACACTGTAGGGGATTTATTCAAAATTGAAGGCATACTGAACCAGCATGGCTACCACAGCATCTTGCAGCGGCATGCTATTGCAACCGGTTTGCGTTTAGTTGGACCATCATTTATTTTTCAACAGGACAATGACCCAAACACACCTCCAGGCTGTGTAAGGGCTATTTGACCAAGAAGGAGAGTGATGGGGTGCTGCACCAGATGACCTGGCCTCCACAGTCACCGGACCTGAACCCAATCGAGATGGTTTGGGGTGAGCTGGACTGCAGAGTGAAGGCAAAAGGGCCAACAAGAGCTAAGCATCTCTGGGAACTCCTTCAAGACTGTTGGAAGACCATTTCAGGTGACTACCTCTTGAAGCTCATCAAGAGAATACAGAGAGTGCGCAAAGCAGTAATCAAAGCAAAAGGTGGCTTCTATGAAGAACCTACAATATGACATATTTTCAGATGTTTTACACTTTTTTGTTATGTATATAATTCCACATGTGTTCATTCATAGTTTTGATGCCTTCAGTGTGACTCTACAATTTCCATAGTTATGAAAATAAAGAAAACTCTTTGAATGAGAAGGTGTGTCCAAACTTTTGGTCTGCACTATATATATATATATATATATATATATATATATATACACATTTCCTAAATATTAAAGTTTCAGTCCCTCACCTGAGGAGGAAAGCTTTTCATTCACTTCTGACACTTGAGTCTGGCTGACCTGGACAAACATTACATTCCATAAACTACAGAGTCAAAGTGTTTTTACATTCGTTCTGTATATATTTCCTCACCTCTGAAACCAGCTTTGACAGACTATCCGCAGGTTCTTTGTCGGGGGACACAGTGGATGAGTTGTTGTGCATCTTTCCTTCAGCCTCACTTAATAAACAACACAAATGTTATGGGGAAAACAACAGCCTAATCACCCAAGAAACCTCAACCAGGCAAAGTCAGCTCCATGAACTGTAGAGTTGGAATGTACTTGACGAGTCTAAATACATCCCTAAATAACAGTGCTTTTGGGTGTTTCCTACTGAAAGTAACAATTAAAAACTGGTCGTTATGTCTACATGAAGCTATAGTCACATACAGTATGCCTGTATGATCTAAAAAATTTTCCAGTGGCCTGTTAGTTATGGTTATGAAGTTTTTAGCCAAAACCTAAGAGCCAGTGTTATTTTTTTAACATATTTTTTCTGCAGAGTAGCAGTATTTCATTAGAAATTCACCTTTAAGTTGTAGGTGCCTTTGTTTACACTTTTTCCTGCTAGTTTACAGCCCCTCACAACCCCTAGCTAACATCAGCGATGCAACAAGCATGGTGAGCAATATTGGAGCCATCCACCTTCAGGGATGTCATGAAAATGGAACATACCATTGTCAGGCATGCAGCAGGTGTATCATGAAATATTAATAAGGATAGCTTTTGCCCACTTATGATGTAAGTGGGCGTGTGTTTGACTATTTTCGTCTGTTAGCTTACGTTCTAGCTGTCAAGAGGCTTTGCGCTGACAGAGAAGAATTAGATGAGCCACTGCCACTGGCGAGATCTGTTGCAACAGGGGGGACGACATCAGAAGCGCGACATGATGGCGTCTTTGAAGCTTTCTGATGGTTCAGTTGAGAATCCTGTAGAGGAGATTCAACAATGGTTGTTGAACCGTTCTCTGTCTTTATTTATGGACATTTAAAACCAAGCATCATAAACAATACAAAATCAAATGCAGTCTGCAACACTTCTGTCAAAAGCTTTACCTGTTGCATGTGCTGTGGCTGTAGAAGCTTTTTTAGAGGGGGAGGGGGCAGGGCAGGACCAGGTAATGGAGTTAAATTCTGAGACGTGGTGATGGCAGGCTTTTTCCTCAAGCTGTTTCCACACACTCGCTCTTTCTTAAAATTGTTAACAGCCTGAGTTTGAAAGAACATAAAAGGGATTTTTGTTCATTTTAATTTTACACTTTTATCAGACTATTGTAACAGAGCGCACACTATTTAAAAAAAAAAAAGTAATCTTACCTGTCTAAGAAATTTATTGGCTGTCAGACTGTCTGGGGAAACAGAGGATTGACCACACGTGGGGCAAACATGATCTTCCGAGTCAAGTAATGTGGTTCGAATGCCTGAGAGAGATGAAAGACACTAGGACTATGACATAAAAACACTATATTTTATGTTAAATAATGCAGTACAAGTCAGAGCTGTAAACATTCATTGTTTTTGTTCCAAAGGATGGAACGTATTGGTCAATGCACACCCAATTTTAAGTAAATGTTTTGTATATGTTAAGCTCACAGTCATCACAGTAGCTGTTTCTACAGCAGTGTATGACCACGGCATCATCCAGCAGGTCATGGCATATGAGGCAAAGAAGTTCATCAGGGACCGGATCATCCTCGCTTTCAGACTTGGGCTGCTTCTGTGGTAAAAATGGAGGCCTTTCCTTCTTGCCGATGGCATACGCCTCACTATCGACATGTAACAAAGAGATTTTTTATCAACTTTTGAGACACAGTTAACAAAAAATGTGTTTTTTTTAAGTAAAAAAAAAAAATAGGAATCTTGATAAAGATTTGATTTGCAAACTCATGACAACTAACTTTGTTAAGAAATTGAAGTTTGAAGTCTGAAACCATTTATTAATTAACTTTTATTTCCAGCAATTTCAGCTATTAAAAACAAAAAAGGTAATAAAAATAAAACTTATAAAATCTATTTAAGATGGTAATTTATAAAATCATTTGAGAATAAATAAAAAAAAATGATACTTTATCTTTCGATATAATATTTGCGCCTAATCCTAAATAGACGTATTTGTACTTAAAGATACATTTTATACACACACACCCACAACACATTGAATCCATCAATAGGTTTTCTTAATGCAACGGTTATATATATATATATATATCTGCAACCGCACAATGGGGAGGCATCAGCAGCATCTCCAAGATTAGCTGCCGCCACCCAATTTTTTTGAAAATCGTTGGTATGATCATGAATTCAGGCAGTTAGTCAGACAGGGATGACGCCTTTGAGAAATAGGGTGACAGCTGGGTGGCGGCAGCCCTGTTTGAACAATGGTAATGTCTCAATATGGCCACCATCATATTAATTGCCACCTGGCTGCCCAGTAGCCAGGGGTATTTTGAAAAGCAGGCCATTCTGCACCACAACTCGGATTTTGAGCGATGCACCCTGATGGGAGGAGCGACTTGGCAGGGGTTGGGCCCTTCCAGTGCGGTGGAGGGCTACTCTTCTGGTTGGGCTGGAGCTTGCACTCTCTGTCCCCCTATGCCTCCCTAGTCTCTGGCATTGGGGGCCCCTGTGGCGGTACTGATCGCCCTAGTGGTGGATGTGATTGCTCGGCAGGCAGTTGTTCTCTATCTGCTACCATGCGGGTGTTAGGTCTTCCTGGCTGGGGGCCTTGGTGTGGGGATGACTGGGCACTCTCCCTCCTTTTTACATTCCATCATCCACCTCAAAAAAATAAAAACACTCACTCGAGCACAGGTGCTATCGCACCTTTGCACAAATAGTTTGCGTGACTGAATGAAATGTTCCACACGTGTTAGTCTGAATGCATAAGTATGTGTGTGTGAATGTTAGTTGTATTGTTTACATGTTGACATGTTTGTGTGTGAACACTTTTGGAGCCATCTGGTGTGTTTTTAACATTTGACTGTGTGTGGAGAGCCCCGCCCCTTCTAGATTTGTATTACATCTAAACCTAAACATAATGATTATAAACATCCAACGAGTTAGAAAAAGAAATGAAAAAACAAAACAAATGCCAAAAGTTTTTATTGCTGAAATTTTGCATTTAGATTGCTGTCCGGTGGCCTCATAGCATATGTGGTCGTAGTCTAACCCACTATATTCCTTTCGGGTCTGGGACTGCCAGAGCCTGTCCCAGCTACTGTTAGGCAAAGGCGAGGTACACCCTGGACAGGTTGCCAGTCTGTCGCAGACAAATACATTGAATCTATTAAATATATTGATTGTCAATAGAGTTGATAAAATGCTTGAACGGGTATCATGTCTTTGGCTATATGCAAATGTGTCACACAAGATATAAACTAGAGCTATGACGGTGTAGGATTCGTGATCACCGCGCTGATGAAGCAGCAGGAGTCGCAGGTGTTACAGAATGAGTATGTGTGTCAGCACGTTGCGTGTGAAAGGAGAACGGGTCGCGTGAGATTGAGTAAGAGTGTGCACAAGTATTGGGGGGGGGTCGCGTTTATGTTTGGAGTTACGGAGTGAAGGAGACCAGTCATAAAAGGTTTCCCCCAGGTGTTGGAATAGGTTTGTGGTGCTGCTGCCTTTGACTGCGATGGGCCTTGGGCAAATGTTGCAGCGTGTGGTCTTTCATCTGTGGCAGCAAACCCATACCAGTTCCACACAACAGATGATTTTGTTCCTTTCTTGGGAACAAACTTCCCACTCTCACCGGTAGCCATGCTGTCGCTTGCTGTTTTGTGTGTGCTATGATGTTGTTGTTTGTTGCTTGCCATACCGCCGTGTGAAACGAACTCCTGGGAGCCAAAAATACGCCATTACACAAAAAGTCGGTTTAGTTATTTTTAAAATCGCCCGTAACAAACAATTTGAATTCATTCATTCAATCGATTTTTCGCCCAGGCCTACTTATAAACCTATTTTGCCCCTTTCGAGGTCATGGGGATGCCAGAGACTATCCCGGCCACTTGTGGGAGAGGGCAGGGGACATCCTGGAGAGCTCGTCAAGTCTGTCGCAGGGCCACAAATCACTCACCCATGCACATTCACAGTAACCTATGGACAATTTAGAGCAACCAATTAACCTATGAAGCATGTTTTTGTGGAAGGAAGCCCGGAGTGCCCAGAGAAATCCCATACATGCACAGGGAGAACATGCAAACTCCACACAGAGCTGGGACTGAACCGGGGGCCTTGTTACTGTGAGGCAAGAGCGCTAACCCCTGTACCGCCGTGCAGCACCAGGCAGAATTAACTTTACAAATGATGATACCAAAAAAATAAAAAATGAACAGCACAACTTTACTTGTATACTCACGCATCAATAGCAGGAATTGCGTAGCGCCCACAGTTGGTTACCATGACACCTTTGATGTTGGGATCGTCTACCTCAACCATGAAAGAGCGAGGAATTCCTGTGCTTTTCTTCAGTCTCTGAGGAGCTTCAAAGTTTTTGTCCTGCTGGCAACAACAAAACTCTTTATGTGCAAAGAAAAAAAAAAGAACTGTTACCATTAAAAAGCCAATTCCTCTCTAAATTAACATTTATTACACAAGAATTTCAAAAGTTAGTATTGTGTATAGCACAGTGGAGGAAGCATCATGGTTTGGAACTGCTGTTTTTTTTAGGAGTGCAACCAAAGGATATAAATCCTGTAGCTCCAAATTTAACATAGGCTAAAGTGATTTTTTTTTCATACAAGTATGTTGCGTTTCAGGTGTGGATTGGTTGCTACATTTGACATAATTTGTGCTTACCCCACTGGTTGGACAATTTCGAATATGGTGTCCAGCATTTCCACAGCGAAAACAAGTGTAGTTCTCTGGAAGGATGGTACCGAGCTTTGAGTTGAAGCTAGAGACACACAGGGATGGAGGTACACTGTTGTTTAGACGTCTTTAACATTTTCTTTTAAATTTAATTCTAAGAAAAGTGTTTTATATTCACTTTTGTAGTTTGAGGAGATTTTTACAGCTTTATTTCTCTTGTATTTATTATTTCTTTTGTAGATGCAGGATGTTGGGATAAAATGTGTGCTTGGTTGTGTAGTCTTATATAGGTGTAGAAAATTTATCAAAAAGTTGCAAATGCCAACAAATCTTCCTCAAAACCTAAAGAATGACTGATAAATACCACTTTAAGTAGAACATAAATAAGGAATGAGGTCAAAATAGAAAAAAGTCTCCAGAAACTCCAAAAAGTAAAAGGCAAAGAAAGATACATTGCAGCTCAACTTACTTCATGGTGCTGTAGTTGGACTGATTCATCATAACCTTAATCTTATCCTCTTCTGGCACATCTGCATCCACTAGATTAGTCATCTGGATTTAAACATATATACATACATTTGTTACAAATGTCAGTCCAGAGTTCATATCAGTACACAATGGAAGCCATACCATAAAAATGGTTACAACAATGAGCATACCTTAGCAAAAAATGATTTAGTAGAACTCTGGTCCTCCATTTGCTACAATAAAAAAAAAAAAAAACTCTTACACATAATACAATAGGAAACATCATTACTTTTCAAAAACAAAAGTTCTTAGAGAGAAGTGATTGTAATAAACCAGATGATGTAATGCAATTTTGATAGTTGAAATTTGCAACCAACGATTATTTTTGCAACTACACCTGATTTTGTATATTCATCTTCACTACCAATTTGTTTTCCCTGTATCAAGTTTTTTTTTTTTTTTTTTAATTGAAAATGACAATTCCTATTTTGGTATCACTGTGAAGCCTTTTTTAAAAATTGTGTTATACAAAAAGCTCAAAGATTTTATCCTCAGCTTCTGTTAAAAAGAAAAATGTTCTGAACTTTGCAATGAAAAACTTTTTAATCTGTTGCAAAACATGTTGAGATAAGTTCATAAAGCATTTTTAAACTGTATTAATTTGGCATATTAACATATGCCAACTTATACATCATATAGCCAAAATCTCATATAAACACTTTTTCTTAAATAACAAATTCTGGTCCCTACTAACTAAAGCTAAACAAATACGTATGTTTTAATACTTTTTTTCTAAATAAGTTCATATACATTTTATTTCCTTAAAGATTAGACTGGTCTACAAGTTGGGAGTAATCTTACAATTTTCAAACTATAATGACAATATTTCTCCTTTTTCCATAAACAATCTAAAACTGATGCTAAAGGTGAAGCTTCTACAGCCAGAAGTCAAGTCACTAAACTCGAGAAGGAAAAATAAAATTATCATTGTCTTAATGAAAAAAAGAAAGATATCACTATGTTCAGGAGGCCTTCTTATCCTGTAGCGCAGGGGTCTGCAACCCTAAACACTCAAAAAGCCATTTGGATCAGTTTCCCACAAGAAAACACAGGGAGCCGCAACACCATTTGGAAAACCCAGTGTTTCCAGTGAATGGCATCATTTTACTTGTTTTTAAAGTTTTCACTCGTTATTCACTTCTCATTCAACTCATGTCTTGCTGGCTAGTTTGACCCCCTGGGCAAAATTTTATTTTTGTTTTACTTTATTATTAAACATAAGTAAAACATATTTGTATAGTTGAATTCACAATTAAGATATAGAATGTAGCTAGCTCAAACTTAACACACATCACTTAGTGGTTTCTTTTTGAAGGCTGGCTGGCTCTGGTTTTCTTGGGTTGCATACAACCCTGATACGGAAAAACAAATTCACACTCAAATTTAGACTAAACTAATACAGACTCGTTTCTGTTTTGTTTCTTTAACTTTTCCTAAAATCCAGTAAACCCAATAAAGTATATTAATTTTATGGATGACAACTATTCTTTATTAGGAAGCAGCTGTTAGTTTGTTGCAGGGTCTGTAATCACAAGCGGTGAGTCTAAGCCCCTCCCTCTATCTGCTTTTCCTCTACCTGTTCACATCCTCTGCAGCTTCTAGTTCAGGGGTCGGGAACCTTTTTGGCCGAGAGAGCCATAAACGGCACATATTTTTAAATGTAATTTAGAAAGAGCCATACAATAATGTAGCGTCCCTGTCCCACACTGAGGCACGGAGACTGAACCTCTTTTAAGGTTATTTATTCTGGTTACTACAGACCGCAGCCAACGCCGTAAAATTAATACAGTAACTCCTGAATCTCTCCCGCTGAGACGAGAGCACTTCTCCCAACTTTATATTCCATGCTCCTGCTCCAGTCCTCCTATTTCCCTTAATCGGCCCATAGCTGAACCCCATTGGTCCAAACTACCTAACAACAGGCTGAGCGACAGAACTGAGAGCCAATCAGATCTCTGCTTGATGCGTTCAAGGAACTCCAGAACTTTTAACGCGTCCCAACAGCGGACCCAACTCAGTCCTCGACAACATGTTTAAAACTAAATATACAAGCGAATGTGAGCATTTGATGGAATTTCAACATTTTTAAAGTACAATAAGTCTGTGGATTCTTTTTAATAACATCGTTATGCTGTTGCAAATAAATGATGAGTATTTCTCGTGGTGGTTTTGCTGATGGTCTAGTCTGGTTGATCCGTGGTGAGTTTCTGCTTCATGCAGGCGTTGAGACTTTAAACGTGATCGTAGGTCTGAATGTTCTGTAGATGTAGAAAGACTGCTCACATGCAGACGTGGAGACAAACACACACTCACACGCTGCAGTGAGTGACGGGCAGCGGGTTTTCACGTTATTACAATCCCTGTGCGATTCACCTGCTGTCTGTGAGGAAGAAAGCAGAGGGTGGGGGGCACCCCCACCCTCTGCTTTCTTCCTCACATCCCGTCCCCTCATCTGCGCGCTCTTTCTCAGAGACGGGAGCGCGCAGGTTTAGACACGGCAATTAATAGGTTTCCTGCTTGAATAAACTCTGTGAAATAATAGATAATAGTAAACTGAGTGCTGGCGCAGATTTTTCTCTCCAAGCACCGCTACTACTGCGCGCCCGTCTGGCATCGCATCGCGCACGAGAAGGACTGTTCTAATAAAAAAAAAATGGTATAAATAAAGATTTGTCTGCGAGCCATACGTGACCATCAAAAGAGCCATATGTGGCTCGCGAGCCATAGGTTCCCGACCCCTGTTCTAGTTGGTATATTGAGTAGGGGTGTGTATTGGCAAGTCTGGACAGTGTCTTTCTCACGCGCGGAAGTAAACTAGTAGCGGTCATCGTCACGGCGTTGGCCTTTTTTCAGTGTTGGACACATCACTCGGATCCATCAGGTCACTGAACTAGATTCTATTGCTGTAAGGTTCTGCAGAACTTAGGCCCGCTTTGCCAATATAATTTAGCTGATGCTACGTGGATTAGCCGCTGTGCAGCTGCACTGCTTCCCTCGTTCTTTTTTGAGCCTGCTGCAAAGCACCACAATCTAGGTTTTTATGTTACTGGCAGCAACATTGCACAGTTTCTGTCTGGTACCCAGAGTATCGGTCTGGTACCCATCCCAAGTAAAACCTAAATAGTTCATGTCTCATAACAACAAAAAAAGCTGCTTCTTCTTCTTCTCTGAGGTATTATAGTCGTTTTGTGCTCTGTGGAGCTGCTCAAAGAGGCTCCGTGTGCTATGCTGCCAACTAGCGGTCGGAGGTTTAAGTGGAAATCAAGAGTCAAACAAAGAAGGGCGCTTAAAAATAATTAAATAAATATCGTCCTGACAGCATTTTGAATTGATACAAGTATCTTCAAATGAACTATCGCGATATATCGCCGAAACAATTTTTTCTAACACCCCTAGTACTGATGTATACTTCTGCTCGCCTATTGGACCAGCAGGTTACACGTGACCCAAACTGCAGCCAGCATGTAAATAATAACAATATGCAAGTTAAATTAAATAGTACAGCCTTCAAACATCGACTAAAAAAATACTGTGCGATTACAAAAGGAGAACTTTAACACTTTACTAAAATATTTTTTTTAGTTCCTTGATTTTGGAATGGGATGACACGATACAGCTTTTACCTTATGGCCTATGGATAATGATTATTCCGAAAGACTTTAAGGGCCTATACCATGCTATTCTTAAGCCTTATATAGTAAACAATTGGCATGTATATGATAATATATTACCTTTGGCACAAAAAGAACGATTTAAAAAATAAAATATAAGTTATTTTTGAAGCTCATTTTACTACCTGGAAGTAAGACGAGCCGATCTCTGAGGCACTGGCTTTCGTTCCGCTTGGGTGCCGCCCATTTCATGACATCAACCTAGAGTTGACCTCGCCAGCGTGTCTACGTCTCACCCTTGAAAATAAACAACATCCACACTTTTGCAAAGAGGGATGTGCATAATGTGCATATAAATGAAAACATTTAGCTGATCACTGCTAGCTTTGTGGAGAAAGCACCGCCCTGGGGGTGGTGCTGGCGGCGCAAAATCTTCCTGGGAGGGTTGTTCTCACTTGTCAATGTCAGCTCGTGAGAAACCTCTCGTTTTCATGGGTTGGGAGGGGCTGGTGCTCAGAGTGCAGGTTTTTAGAGGAATATTCACATGCCACAATGGATACAAATACCAATTGGGGGTTTCTTTTCATGGGGAATAACCATTATAATACACTTAAGAAGCTCAAATACTTGATTGCTTTTCGTAAGCCTTTTAGAGTAAACTACGGTATATCCATATATCTGATCATATATTATCTCTGGCATACTATAGAACAAATTATTTTTGAAATATTAGTTAATTTCGAGAAGGCTTTTCCTATTGAGGAGTGAGATGACTTGATATCCGAGGCCTTTCTTTCCTTGTGAATGCCGCCCATTTCCGATGTCAACCTAGAGCCGGCCTCGGCAGCCAGCCTGCAACTTTTGCAAAGGTGAATGTGCATAGGATAAATCTGCCTTTCGTAGCCCTAGCATTTATTCTGAAAATTTGGCAACTGCTTTGGCATCTATGGCATTTATTAGAGACAGACTTCTATTGGAGACCAGATGGCTAATGGATTCATTTTGCAGTGAAATTCAGTAAAGAAATGCAAATAACACCAGATGAACATTTCCGGATTCACTGAAATGATTAGAACATTGATTAGTACTGGCTGGAAATCCTCCTGCGAATGATGCTTCTCACTAAAGCATCATCAATCTCCGTATCAAAAATCCTCTTCGCTTTTATGAGGATAATTTTCCTAGAGACACGCACACCTTTCCGGCCACTATTAGAAGCCTGCGTCTAAAGCAATGTTTTTCAACATTTTTTGAGCCAAGGTACAATTTTTCCTTTACAGAAATCCTGCGGCACACCAGCATCCAAAAATATAAAAAACAGAGACTCCATAGTCTGTATTGATGTACAGACACTCTAAGATCTTGCATGCATTTTTTGTAATGATTGAGGCAGAAAAAGCAGGAAGTTGCAGCAGCTTTGCCTGAATATTGTAATAAAAGTTGTGATAGCTTTCAATAATAATTTTTTACTAAATTAGTTGAACATTTGTTGAGTTAGTTGTTTTTCCTTCCAGTTTATTAACATGCAATTTTATGCAACCTCAGAAAAACCATACGAGAACTATAATAGGCTCTTACTAAACAGTGATTTATTAGATGTTATTAGAAATATTAAATATTATTATCATTATTAGAAAACTACTTCAGTTAGAAACATGAAGTGGCCTAAACACTAGGATGTCTGGCTGTTAATGATAAATACAAATCATGAAGGAGAACCAAACTGTTTACCTCTGATTTCATCAAGATGATTTGAAAACTGTTAAAACAGACTAATGTTTGCATTTGGTGTGCTTCATGACAGTTAACAGAGCAGAGTCATTGCAGAGACGCTGTCACTTCAACCCAATGCATCATGGGAGATGTAGTGCAAAAACTGACGCCCGATGCCAGACAGACTCTCTTCTCTGAGCTTCATTATTTTGTTCACTTTTTCCACGGTCTGAAACTGGATTCTTCTGCGAGCTACACCGCTAAAGACAAGCTTTAGCTGTTATTTTTGTTGGAACTGAGAGACTTCATGAGCCAAGTCGGAGCAAGCAAGTGAGGACTTAAATCACTTCTGACTGGTTAGACTGATGATGTATGATTAAGCCTCCAAGAATGATTGGTGGAGACAGTTGAAGGGGGTGGACTTTTCCAAAAACAGTTCTACCAGTATCTGTTAAAACTGCGGCTAAATCGCTGTACCGTCATTCTTATCAAAGTGTCTTTAATAGAATCCAATAAACAAAAAAAGAAAAAAGTATTTTATCATCTTTCATATTCCTTACTACTCTGTGTTTTATCAGGGCCTGTTTGGATGAACACAGAGCTGATATCCTGGGGATGGGAAATGTTTTTAGATCAGCAAAAATTATTAATTTCCCACGGTACACCTGACCATCTCTCACGGCACACTACTGTGCTGCGGCACACCAGTTGAAAGACACTAGTCTAAAGTAACGAACACATGTTAGACATGATGGCTATTTGAGAGGGGACACATTTGGAATTTATACTATTGTACATATGAAAGTGTTTTTGCCAAACACTGCTAGCTCTTCAGAGAAAGTGTGTGTATGTGTTGGAATAGGTGCGGTGCTGGCAGCGCAGACTTTTTACACATCGAATAAAAAATAGTTTTTTTTTTAAACAAACATACACATGATTTTTTTGTACTTTTACTTTTTTACTTGTTTAAACCTTGTCTAGCACTTCTGAACATAATGTTTAAAAACTAGTGCAAAGAAATACTTTTACAACTTGTTCAGTTGAGAATTTGAATATTTATGACTCATCTGTAGAGCAAGGATTATTTTCAGAAGAAAATCATAAGGTTTAAAAAGGAAAAGTATGACTAAATTGAAAGAATTAGTTTGTGATTCATGCAGCTTGGGCAGGAAACACTTGCTTACCAATGGCTGTCAGGGGAGTCAGTATCTTAAAACAACAGAATTGGGCTTATCAGCTGTGAATAGCATGCCTGCATGACAATGTATGACCCGCCCAGGCAGCTCCCCTCTCCCATAGATACTGAATGAAACTGCCATCATGACCAAACTGAAAGCAGATCATTTTATTCTAGTAGCGGTTACATTTAAAAAAAATGTACAAACAGTAAAGGATTATGGGATATAGGGATTTATGACTACCGGTAGCTCATTTCTATGTAGTATTTATTAGTTGAAGTTGATTTTGAAAGATTATGGATTTCCTTTATTTTATTTTTTTAAATCACATTTTCAGTGTTTTCACTTTGTAGACCACATGTGTCAAACTCAAGGCCCACGGGCGAAATGTGGCCCACCATGTCATTTTATGTGGCCCGCGAGTAGGGCTGGGACAATGACCTCATCAGCGCATCACCGCAGTTATTTATTTTTTTAAAGTTTTGCATCTGGTGCGTGATTGGAACTATAATAAGCACATTAAACGCATTCATATTTTCTGATAATTTACTTTTTCTGCTAGTCCTGTGTTCAGACTTTCCTTCTTTCTTTTAGACTGTTCTCTCCTTCTCTCCCACCATGCGGCACGCCTGTCACTGTCTCTTGTCACGCGCTGCCTCTGCGCTGCACGTAGCCCCCTTTACACTTTACACACTCAGACGCGCGCTCTCAGAAGCACACATTCTCATTCTACAACAGATGTTTCCGTCTCGCGAGGAAATACGACAAATTTACTGCGTTCTAATTATTCATTTCCATTTTATTAATTTCTGTTACAAGCTGGGTGCGCGTTCTTGAGTGCTCAACACGGCCGCCCGCCGGAGGATTTTGTGTTGGGGGGGGTATTATTGTTCTCCTTCACTCTGTAACACCAAACACGAACGTGTGCCGTTAGATTTCCATGAATATCACTACATGTTTTGTTTGGGAACTATTTTGTTCAGCGCAAAGTTACGTGTCTGTATAAAAAAAGGCGGAGCCTCCTGCTCTGCGTCCTTCATGGGTGTCAGGCTTCATGGCTGCTGGAAAGGTGATCAAAGTGTCTGCAGTCTTTTTATTACTGAGAAACATTTAATATTCTAATAAAATGTCTGTACCAAAGAGCACAGGTGAAGCCTTGCATGCAGCTAGAGAGCGGTCCGCTGCAGAAGAATCAACACGCACCCCCAACACACGTGTGCGCACCTTCCTCCTACACACACGGCGTGCTGACAGTTATAATCATTCTACAACACTTATATAGTTAGTTCATTAGTTAGATAGGTATTAGTTAGTTGTTACTGTTATTCGTTAATACTACGTTGTAATTGTATTTGTTTCTGATGCGGCCGCCAGGGGATTTTGTGTTTTTTAAATTTTTTTTTCTTTTGGGGGGGGGGGTGCTGCGGTTTACCGCACCCCCTGGTGGTTCATCACTGCGGTGATCAAAAATCGGTCACAGGTCTACCCGCGAGAGCACAAAAGCTTTTAATTTCTTAAAATAAAAATTGGTGTGTGTTTGTTCATATCTAGGGGGAATTGGACTTGAAATATCGGATTGGGCATCTATACATTAGGACTTAAACACTGTCTGCATAACCTAACCTGACACAATCAAATGTAAAAGGATTTATGCTAGAGTAATAAGCAAACATATGTTTTCTATGCAACTGTAATTGTCAATTCAAAAAATTATAATAAATAAATGAGTTATTTAACATTGAGGAGTATTTACATTTATTTTTCATTACATTTAGTTACATGTATAAGTTACATCTGGCCCTTTGAGGACAGCCGCTATGCTGATGTGGCCCTCGGTGAAAATGAGTTTGACACCCCTGTATGTAGACGGTACCTTGGCAGCCGTCCCACTGTCGGCAGAATGAAGAGAGCCGTTCTCATTAAAAATAACTTTTTTCTTCTGAAATGTCTTTGTAGGTTGATGCTAGCTTTAAGACAAAACCCAAAAGACCCTTGCTGTCAGCTTAAATGTTTATTAAAAGAGGTATTAAGTCTGGAAGTCTGAATCTGTGAATATTTTGCTAACTTTGCCCAATTTTTCTGTTCGCTTCCTGCTCAAACTAGTGTCATATTCTGCAACGCCTTACGGCAATACAATGGTTGTGATCCATTCATGATATGCAGACTTCTAGTAATGTATTTATCTATATAAATGATCTTGAAATATATACCGCTGATCATAATAAGAATAAAATAAATATTAAATCCCTGATCAGGTTGTAACATGCGATTCTGATCAAGTCTGAAACTGCGACATTGGGCTCGCTTTTCGATGATTGGATTGGGACATCCCTTTTAGGATATAAATCATAAATGTATGAAACATCTAAGTTTCCAATTCCAATGTTAAGAGTTTTGGTACAAATAGAAATGGTTTCAACTTAAAAATTTAGAAAAGAATACATTTGTACCCACCTTTAAGAAACTTAACATTTACAAAATAAATATTCAAAACTTTCAAAGCATTGCTGTACATTTTCTGTTGAATTGCAGGTCTTTGCTTTCTGTAAAAACTGTTACTGTCAAATTTTTCTTTTGAATTTTTACTTCGAACATCATAAATTAAAATACCTTCTATACGCTATTTGTGGTGCAGGCACATAATGCAACAACAGAGGTCACACTTTACTTTCACTTTACTTAATTTTAAATATATGTCATTAAAATACAGCATTCTAGTTTTGGTAATATGTACGATGCAAATGACTGCTTGTATTTCAGTTTGTTTGGCTTTTCTGACAAAAGATTCTCAAAACAAAACTTTAGCACTAATATGAAGATTTTTTTTAGAGCAAATTAAAAAGAAAAATCTATTTGTTGTGGGGCTGCACGGTTTTGATGGAATACATACGGATCTGCAGGCCCCAAAGATGTGCCCATGTGATCGCTCTCTGAAAGACAAAAACCAAAAGGTCATTAGACAAGCGCAGAGGTAGGTCTTTGTTAAAAACAGTAAAGCATTAATGTTTTTTTTTTTTAACAGATTCAATTTGGAAATAGTTAAAAAAATTTTGTCTCCTGTTATTGGAGAAAATGTCTTTAATTGAGATATAAAATTAAATGTATGAGTTATTTAAATAATTTCTGGACAAACTATTAACCTCTATGCAAAGGGGGACAGTTGGCATAAAAAGTCTGCATAAAACCAGGTGAAAAGTGGTTGCTCATATCTGACTTTTACTTTTAAGCCTCAGTTTCCCGTTTCCTCAGTAAAACAGCTGATCTGTTTATCAGGGTTATATGTGAATAATGTCACAGTGGCATAGATTTGTGATAACTTTAAAAATCTGTTTAAAAATGGTAGCATTTGTCTGTCTGCACAAAAATATACAAAAATATTTAAAAACAACAATAAAACTTTTCAAAATAAAAGCCTTTTCGTGGGTTTTTTACTTGTTTAACCCTTGTGTAGCACTTCTGAAAACGGTTGCAGTGCTGTTCTTTCAATAAGAATAAAACCCACATTACAGCTGTGAAAGCCCCATTAATACAGTATTCCCTCCTTATACGTGGGGGTTAGGGACCAGAGACACCTGCGAATACAGTGAATACGCAAATACAGAGAACCACAAACCCCCCCCCCCCCACGGGCGAAGAATGTCTGTACTGATCAAAAACGCTTCTGAAAAATTTGCTTTGTAAATGCTTTGTAAAACAATTCTTAAAGAACATTGGAATATTGCTCAAATAGTTTTTTTTATTTTATAAAGAGCAATAGACTGTACCGCAACATACTTTATAACGCACATTAGGAATGTCACTCTGTCGCTTTGTGCCTTAAAACCATGAGCCCGTGCTTCCTCAATCAGTTAGGTGCGAGAGGGCATCTTCTTCCAGAATAAGCCAGTCTAATTCATATTAAACACCTGCTCTGCAGGAAAATTATTCTTTCCACGACTGATCCATGTAAAGGAAAGAATGAATGGGGCATGTATTGCCACTCCTTCGTTACCCGGCTAGTGTGTTTGGGATCGTTGTCATGCTGAAAGACCCAACATGACAGAGAAGATCTACATGGACAAATGAGCCAAAATACCAGCAACAGCTTGTGAAAACATACAGAAAATGTTTGACTGCTGTCAATACCCATATAGTTACCCCTCATAGTTGAGGTCTCATAGGTATACCTATGAGGAAAATTACAGGCCTCCCTGATCTTTTAAGTAGGAGAACTTGCACAATTGGCTGACTAAATACTTTGTTGCCTCACTGTATTTTTGGCTCATTTTTCTTTTGGTGAAGTTGTCAGAGTGCAGCGTCACACAACTGTAGGCTTTTTGGTGCCACATTTCAGTTTACACTTCAGGGTGGAGTAAGCTATTGCAGGGATTTCCACAAAAATAACTGGCTGGGAACCAACTCATTGAAACCCACCAAAAGACCCACTTACATGTTCTGAGTCTTGCTGCTGGAGCTGGATTTGACTCCATTGATGGGAATTCTTCTGACAATGACGGAAGAGCCTTTGGAAATCAACTCCTCATCCTCAGTATACTCTGAAACAGAGAAATGAAGACTGTGAGCGAATTTAAACAAACCACTTTCATTTCTCTTTATTCCACACAAACTTTTACCTTTAAATTCAAATGGTCAAATCCATCTTTTAAAATAATTAATTGCAAACATGCTAAAATGTGCTAAGATTTCAGCAATGTTTAGGATATATACTGTGGGGAACTAGGTACTCTTTAAACCTTTTAAAACTCAATCTATGTTATGTCAATTTTATGTCAATGTCATGTTAATGTACTTTTTTATTTATTTTATTTTATTTTATTTATGGTCTCCTGGGGGCTCAACATGGCCAGCAGGGGACAGAGGATGGAAATGAGCTGAAGCTATAATCCTGCTATTTACAGTGTTTCTTCGTTTTTTAGAGCACTTCACACCGTTTTGTATGCATTGTCCCTTTATAAGAAAAAAAAATACAAATACATTTTTTTTTCTTTTAATGTAAAAATAAAGGATTTATTTTTGTCCCTGCTAGCTAACGCTAAACAAATAGCTCATACATTAATTCTTTATATAATTTTAAAGAATATATTTAATTTCTTTACAGCACAATTTATAACTCAGATTTGATTTTTCTTCTTTAGGTTTTGAATATTAGATACTTTAATATAGTTTTTAGTTTTATAAGAGACAACATTTTGATAATTTTGACAGCCAAACTACAGAATATAAATATAAAGTTAAGGTTAAACTAATTTTTATATATTTTTTAAACTGTAAAAACTTTTCCTAAAGCACAATATACTGGATTATTCAACATTTTTGGGATTCATTACAAAGCAAGAAAACCCCCAAAGAGCTGTCAAAAACCGGAAGCACGTGGTTTTAAATCAGAATTGTGCGTGAAAAATAAAAGCTTCCCAATAAAATAAAATAAAAAATAAGATAAACTAAAATCTTCCTTTACCTTCTTTGGTCTGCGCGTTGGTGATCTGCAGGTCACAGTCTCCGGCTCTTAGCTTTTCCCGACCCATAATTCGTCTCTTTAGATCTGTCAGCGTGATGTGCGGGCCGTCAAAAACCACTGTGTCGTAGCTGAGTTTAGAGGAGAATTTATAATGAATGTGCGCCATTGGGAACCCAGACTTAAGTCCTCTACCAGAATGCCCCACAGCCTCTAAAAGTGTCCCCCTTGCAAAAAGTCAAATCCGACGTTTGCGCCCAAAGACGACTAACAGAAAAAGCCGACACCGCTACCACACACCGGGCACTTAATGAAACGCCGCCCGGGAGAATGACCCTCGCCGCATGACATGCCCCGGCTGTCAGAGGACCGAGAACAAGGATTCAAACCACAGCGTTTTACGTCACTTTCGAATCAACTGGAAACTTTTATTCGCGCTAATGTTGCGATAAATCCAGCGAGTTTGCCGACAGAAACCACCAGCCGTTTCTACAGGCAAGCGACTCGTCAGCACTGTGCACGAACAAGCCCGTGCTGCCTTCAGGCGACTCTCGTACACCCCGTCTCCAATCATCACGCGACGCTTGAGCTTGAATTCAAACAGGAATTTTGATTGTTTTACAAAAAGTCAATCCTAAATAAACCTTAAATGAGACTATAAAATATAATTTATTTTAGACTTATTTTATTCAAAGCTATTTCCCCCCAGTATATTATCATATAACAAGAACAGAATATTAGAATATTATTAAACTCATTTCTGCAACTTATGTCAATTTAAAAAAAGATTCAGAGTTAAATAAGAAATTGCTAGTCACCTTACAACAGACGTTTAGAGTTGTCTCTTACCTTATTAAGATGTTTAAATATGCCGCTAAAATAAAACTTTTAAAAAGTGAAAACAAGTAACAATTAACATAACAATCTAAGACTTAATAGTTGTCAATCAAAAATGTATTTAAAACAACAATTACCCAATGTTTTGTGTTGTTATGGACACGTAAAGTTTAACTTTCCTATTTTTTCAGTGACTACAAAGGCAGCATTTTTCTGCTCGGGGCACCTGTTTGTTCAACATAGCATGTACTGTAGGAACACCGCAAATTTGGTCTGAAACCTGAATATGCGCTTTTTGTGCTGTCTATTCGGCAAGAATAGACTTCTTATTAAAAAAAAAACAACAAAGAAGTTTGAACTACTTGAAAATGCTTTAGGTTGTTCAGTGGCACTGGCAGTGGCAAGTAAGTAATAATTATAATAAAAAATAAAATTTTTCAGCCCTTTATCAAATAGCATATTTTTATTTTAAGAGCTACATTAGAAATTGCAAGTAAATACAGAAAATACATAAACTTTTGATTTACATTTTCTCTGTGCATGTGCAATCAATAGTTACCACTAGAGGGAGACAAAAGACAATTGTCCCAATTTTGTGTTGGAGCTGCTGTAAAATTTACATGATTAGATAAGCCTAAAAAGAGTTGTACTAGAAGACATAACACATATTTGTGTCATGTATAGTGTTTAAAGTAATATTATCTCAATTTTGACTGAGTTGTTTTGGCTATAGTGTCAAAAATGACCTTGAATCTAAGTACATTTAAAATAATTAAACCTAAAATAGATAACAGCCTCTTTTGAGTCATTTTTTCCACTTAATAGAAATAGAGGAGGGTGCGTCAAGATCTAGCTACTGAGCCCAAAAATCTATATAATCAATCTCTTAAAATATCCCTGAGATGCTTTGCAGTTGCACAAAAGCTGGTTCTTCTTTGCTGGTAGATGGAAAAAAATGAACATTTTAAGTTAGGCCAGCAGTGGTTATATGTAAGCTAATTGGCGGGCGATTCAGTTGAAAGAAGAGGGGGCAGAAAATGGCCTGCACTCAGCCTTTGGTTGCTCTGACACAAGCTTTCCTGCCAGCTCTCCTCAGAGGAGGAATTTGCCTTATCTTCTCTGGCTTACCGCACCATAGTGAGCAGTGGGTGGACAGAGGGATGCAGCAGGAAGAAAGAAAATGAGGAAAAGGGAACAGCTGCTCCTTTTTGAATGGATATTACTTTTGTCATTTGATCAAAGAGGATTTTACTGACTCAATCATTAAACACAGGAACAATTTGATTTAGCTTTGTGTACTTTTTCAACGTTTTCTTAATTTGTGGATGACATGTGACACCCTCAAACACAACACATTCCTGTGGTTATAAACATGTAAACAGAAAAGCAGAAACACTGTTCAAAAAATAGATAAAAAAAGTACACAACTATGTGTTATTGACTCCTTCCTGAGGACCCCTTGAACTACTGATTTTAAATCTTGGACTGTGATTTGCTAGGCAGGCAACAAGGGAGTGGTACAATCTACAAGTTTATTAGTGTAGTTTGAAAAGAGTGCATACCAATTTCTTATCAAGATGCCCCAAGAAGTGTGTTTTTTTGATAGTAAAGGGCAACACAGTAATTTCTCATCCTCAAAAATATTTTTGTCAGGGTTCAGTGGAGGCAGTTTATCTGTCTCGGATAGAAACACAGGTTTGTTAGCAGTGCTTAAGGATGGCTTCATGAAAAAAAAAAAACCTCTAAATGTTGCTGTAATTGCCACAGCGTTGCTTCATAAATCATATATTGTTTTACCTAGCCAAGAGTCTGCTGAGAAAAGTGAGATGCTTTTAAAGATTCACTCCAATCATCTTGCGATCTATAGTAGAAGCGTTCCCAGTGGTCTCTTAATTTTGATTATGCCAATTTTAGCCAAAAAAAAACATGTGTTGTTTTGTAGGACATACTTTCTGCAGACACCATGTCAAATTCTCGGGCCATTTCACCTACCTCAGCTGCGTTGGCTAATCCTGAGGGCAGTTGGCCAACATGGTGGAGCGGAGTGGCAGCGGCAGCACGGCTTGGGAGTTGGTGGCTCCGGTGTGTCTGTGGAGGTGGCCATATTGCAACAAGTCCAGGGCCATACAGGGTGCCCCCAGTCCTGTTGCTTTCGCTGTGCTGAGAATGGACTAGGTGGGGGTCACTGCTGGCCCAAAAGAGCGGCAGTGCTTGCCTGTAGGCCCTGGGGTGACCAGGCCTAGGGAGTGTGCCTTCTGCCAACCCAACTCTGAGAAACCATTCCTTGAGCTCGCGGATGGAGGACTTTTTCGAGCACAACCTTATGCTCCAACATTGCTCCTCTTCAAGAATGGTTGGTCATATTATGTGAATGGATGGTTATCTCATGTGAACAGACACTCATTTCGGGTCAAACTATCATCTTCCACTGGTGGGTGAATGACTTTAAACCTAACCTTATACAGAAGGACTAGAGAGCCATTGTTGAGATCAGGGACTGACAACCCTCACTGAGACTCTTACTCTTGTTTTTTTTTATTCATAGGAAGCATTGAAGTTAATCCAGCTCCAAGCATTATTTTTTA
Source organism: Oryzias curvinotus (assembly GCA_023969325.1). Taxonomy (NCBI): domain Eukaryota; kingdom Metazoa; phylum Chordata; class Actinopteri; order Beloniformes; family Adrianichthyidae; genus Oryzias; species Oryzias curvinotus. The sequence continues at coordinate 18,985,113 of CM043713.1, read as the reverse complement.
GTAAAAATTCCTGTCACTACAAACTGTAAACCTAACCTAAGAGAGCAAATAAAAGACTATCATGATTAAGGAAATGTCCAACTTCTTTATTCCAAGTTGGTAGAATCCAGGGTTTCAAAATCTGTCATATATTATGAGAAGCCTTGCCCCAAACTGGATGAACTTGAAATCCTGCTTGGCCAGACTAAAGCTTGTCATGGCAATATCTGAATCATGGCTAACCCCTGTCATACCAGATTTTTATGTAGCTTTTAAAAGTTAACTAAAACAACTTATTACAATTATTTAAATAATTTGAACAGCTTTTAAAAGATATTTTTAAAATAGTTTTTAGGATCTATTTTAAAAGATTGGGAGGTGTATTTAAAGTTTTTCTTTTAACTTTTTAGTAGCTTTTAGCAGCTGTTTTTGTAACCTTTTATAATTTTAAAAAGCCTTTATGAGCTTTCAATAGCCTTTTGGAGTTGTGATAGCTTCACCAGCTTTAAACGCTAGTAGGTTCTCTTCAGAATAAACAGGCACTTATTAAAATGTTTTGTGGAATCATGAGTAATGGATTGGTTTTATTCATTTCCTATGTTTTTTTTTCAGAATCATATTTAATGTAAACTACATAGTATACAGTATCCCCCCCATATTCGCAGGGGGTTAGGGATCAGAGACACCCACTAATCTGCAGAATCTGCGAAAACCTTAAAAAACCAAAAGCAAGAGAAAATTGCTTATTCCTGTAAGACAGGGGTTCTCAAAGTGCGGCCCGCGGAAAGATTTCTTGTGGCCCTCAATAAATCCTAATTGACGGTTATTAAACCAGCTGTACATTAGTTGGAAAAATATTGTTTGATAAAGTCCTGTGTCTTATTTACAAGCAGATAAATGCAATGCTTGAAGAATTCAAACTAAATCATCACTATGATACAAATCATAAAAACTATAAAAAATTTACCGACAAGGAGCGCAACAATAAGCTCCAACAACTACAACGAGGTTATGCTGCACAACAGACAATGTTTTCAAAAATGGCTAAATCCAGTGAAGCTGTGACAGAAGCTAGCCACATTGTGGCTTTGGAAATGGCCCGTGGTAGCAAGCGCTTCAGTGACGGGGAGTTTGTAAAAAGAATAAATGCTGAAAGTAGCTGACATTGTTTGTCCAGAGCAAAGGAAAAAGTTTTAAGAAATAAGTCTATCAAATGATACAATTAAGTTTTTATAATTTGCGGTTTTTATCTAAAGTTAAACCCTTTTTATCTTTTAATATTTTTGAGCAGGTCATGCACGCTTTTATCTCATTACGACTGGACAACTGCAACGCACTTTTACACTGGGGTTTCCCACAAGGCACTTTCCTGGTTGCAGTTAGTCCAGAACTCTGCTTCACGACCTTTAACAGGAACCAAAAAATATGAGCACATTACACCTATTCTTGCATTGTTGCACTGGCTTCCTGTTGATTTTAGGATTAATTTAAAAATTTTAGTCTTTTTTTTTAAAGCTCTACATGGACTGGCTCCAAAATACATCTCTGACCTCATTCAGATTTATAAACCAGCTCGTGCTCTGAGGTCAGAGGGCCAGCTCCAGCTTGTGGAGCCCATGACGAGGTTCAAAACTAGGAGAGACAGAGCATTGTTGTCGGCCCTAAGCTGTGGAACACTCTGCCCTCGCATGTCAGAAGAGCGCCCTCTGTGGAGTGTTTTAAGTCCCATTTTAAAACACATTTTTATTCTCTAGCTTTTAACAATGCGTGAGTTGTGTGGTCCTCTGTGTTTTTATCTGTATTATCTGTATTTTTATTTGTGTATTTATCTTGTTTTTATTTTTATTTCATTTTTATTCATTTTACTGCTATAGTTTGTTTTTATTTTGTTTGGTAATCTTTTGTCTGGTTTTTGGTCACTGTACAGCACTTTGGAAACTGCCTGTTTGAGAAATGTGCTATAAACATAAAGTAGATTGGATACAATTACTAGAAGAGTAGAAGATCTGGGCTGCAACCTCCGACCGCAACTGGGAAACCATCTGGAGGGCGGGGTAACTGTACAAATGACACTTGGCCAATAAAGTTATTATAAGTAACTTTTTCTGTATATCCATCTTTTTTTCACTAAAATTCTAATGTCGAGTTCCTAATTTGGCCCTCCGCTTCAAAAACTTTGAGAACCCCTGCTTTAAGAGTACTTTTGTGCATCTATGAATTTTCCTCCAGATTTACAGCTTCCCTATTTTTCCCATCTGATTCAACTACATATGAACAATTCTCCTTCTCTGAAATATTACAAATTGAGTTGGTACATTGAAAGTTTCCTATGCCTCTGGCGTTAACAAGTTGAACATTACTTTTCCAAAACCTCATCCTAGTACTCTTTTTCCACTTTTTTACCATGTGTTCAACCTATGTATCAGACAATCTGTATTTCCTGCCATGTGGAAAGCAGCTCAGATTAACCCTGTTTTTAAAGGTCTATGCAAAATCAACTTTTTGAGCTTTTAAGTATATTATAATGTTCATTCCTCATGAAAAGAAACCCCGAAGCAGTATTTTGACAGCTTCACACATCTCTGAGGATTCCTGCAGGAAAAACCTGCGCTCTGAGCACCAGCCCCTCCCAACCCTGACCTGACTAAGTGAGAACAGCCCCTTCCAGAAAGAGTCTGCGCTTTTCTGGATTGGAAAACAGCTCAGGAAAATCACTTATATTTGATTTAAAAAATTCACGTTTTTGTGTGCCAAAGGTAATATATCATCATATACATGGATAGTGTTTACTATAAAAGGCTTAAGAAAAGCATGGAGGCCCTTTAATTCTAATGATCCCACTGGTATTTCCAACTCCCAGCCAATCGCAATTCTCCTCACTTTTTCCAGGCTATTCGAAAAATTATTACAAAAAATAAAGTATCTATCTTGCAAAAAACAACCTGCATAACGATTCCCACCATGGTTTTCGGATCTCCCAGTCAACCATGTCATCACTGTTTTTTCTAACAGAGCAAATACGTGTGCTATTGAACAAAGGTAATTTACTGGGGCTATATACTATACATAGACCTTTGACAAGGCTTTGATATAATTACTTATCAAGTTTTGCTTCCCAGACTCTGTTCTTTTCACCTGTCCTTCCCAGCAGTAAACTTGATTGCATCTCATTTAAGTGACCAATCTCAGACTGAAAATTGGCTCGACAACATTACAGCCACTAAAGTACTCTATAGGTGTTCTACAGGACGGTATGCTGATGACGCTGTTATTTTCCTGTTTGGCTCAAATGTTGACTTAATTAATGACTAACTTAACACAGATCTGCAGAACCTACATGACTGGCTACAAGCTAACCACTTAACATTAAGAAAACAGAATGCATGCACCTCTGCTCATCTTCAGACCGTTCTCTTCATCCATCAGATCACTTTCTGTACTCATGATCTTCAAATTGTCTCCACATAAAAGTATTTGGGGATCTCTCTTGACTCACAACTAAACTACACTCATCATGTCCAAAATCTTACTAGTAAGTTGAACCAAAAACTGTATTTTTACGTAACCCACTCCATGAAGGATCACTCTGTGCGTCTCTACCCGAGGACTCTGCATTGTGTTATGTGGTGTTGGTTGGGGGTACCCAGTGAGAAAGGGAGTCGACACACGGTGATCAAGGTCATGTGCCATTTATTTGGTGTTGATGCTGACAAATCGATCTTACAAACCATAAACGAACAATGCTCTCAGTTAAGGTCACTCAAAAAACCGTAGATGCAAATTTAAAATAAAGACATTAAACAGAACAGAAAAAGAGCTAAGTGCTGTGTTTTATTAGCTACTAAGCATAGAAATAAAGTGCATAGATAATGACATAGCAAACAATAAAAAGCTGGCAAGCTCATATCAAACAATGAAATAAACTCTCAAAACCTTTTCAGGTGGCAACAGAACATCTCAACAAACACACATTTTTGCATAAACATCATAACAATTGCTTATAGTGAAGTTATTTAACTGGTATACCAAGGGTGCAATCTACAGTGCTTACCTTACAAACCATAAACGAACACTGACCAAGTTCGCCCCGCAGAATTTCTTACAATTTTGCATTTTACCAAAAGTAAAAAACGTTCATTTTAAAATAATTAGTGATGTTTACCCATTCAATGAATTTTTGAGGCTTCGTTTTGGGTTTGAAGAAAATGACTGCAGTTTTTGTTTGAATGACATTGAGACTGTGGATAATTTATTCTTTAACTGTGGAGTTATAAAAACATTCTGGGAAGATTTCTGCTTTTTGGTATTCTTCCAAAATTGCAATGCCAGGTCATTTACACGCAAAAAATGTTTCTATTCGGTGTGGTATCATCTAACAGACCAGAAAATACTGTAACGACCCAGAGTTGGGACAGAGCTGCGGGTGGCCGGCGCCCCCCTCTTTCTGCCAGTTGGACCACAGTGTATGTCAATCAACGGTTGGCTGGTGATTGGTGGGATAGAGGGGGCGGGGTCTACCTGTGTGTGTACGTTGGGTAAATGTTCTCCCTCAGAGTAAGAGAAAGCTGGCTGTGATATTTAGTTCGTGCTGTAACCGTTCTGACATACAGGAACAATAAAGAGCTGCTTGACAATAGACAGAGACTATGTATGGGCCGAGGCATGCCAGGAGGCCTTCAGTTGCCTACAGGGTGCTCTGAGTGAAGCTCCAGTGTTGGCTCCGGCTGATCCCTTTTTACCCTTCATCTTAGACACAGATGCTAGCAGTATTGGGGTTGGCAGTGTGCTGTCCCAGGTGGGGCCAGATGGTGAGCGGGTGGTCGCTTATTTTAGCCAGGCGTTTAACAAGCACGAAAAGCGGTATTGCGTCACCCGCAGAAAACAGCTAGCAGTGGTGCTGTAAATCAGACATTTCAAATACTACCTATGTAGATTGAGATTCACGGTGAGGACTGATCACTCTGCCCTGCAGTGGCTCATGACGTTCAAAGAGCCTGAAGGGCAGGTAGCCAGGTGGATTGAAGAGCTCCAAGCTTTTTACTTTAAGGTGGAGCACAGGGCTGGGGCACGCCATGCTAATGCAGATGCTCTCTCTCGCCGCCCATGTGCATCAGATGATAGTCGGTTTTGTGAGAAGAGGGAGGCCAGAGAAAAAGAGCTACTGGAGGAGGGGATGGGGGTTGTAGAGCAGTATTTTTCAACCTTTTCTGAGCCACGGCACATTTTTTTACCTTAAAAAAAATCCTGCGGCACACCAGCATCCAAAAAAAAAGGATAAACTCAGTCTGTATTGATCTACAGCCCCTCCACAATCTCACGTGCATTTTTTAAATAATTGTGGCAGAAAAAGCTGGAAGCTGCAGCTGTTTTTTCTAAAAGATGTAATAAAAGTTACGTTAGAAGATTTAAAAACCGTTTGAGGTGTGTTCGTTGGTTTCAAGATGTTTAACAACAGATCTCCTTGTGCGCTGTCACTTTAACCCAATGCATCATAGGAGATCTAGTGCATAAAACGGCCAGAGATCGCTTTTCAGAGCTTCATTGTTTTGTTCACTTGTTCCACGGTCTGACACCAGATTCTGTGGAAAGCTACTCCGCTAAAGATGAGCTTTAGCTGGGATTTTTGTTAGGCCTGAGAGACTTTACGAGCTAAATCGGGACAAGGAAGTGAAGACTTTAACCACTTCTGATTGGTCAGACTGATGACATGTGATTAAGCCCCACAAGAATGATTGGTGGAGACAGTTAAAGGGGCGGGACTTTTCCAAAATACAGCCGAAGCTGCAGCTAAATCGCGGTACCGTCATTCTTATCAAAATGTCTTAACAAAATAAAACAAATGCAAAGAAAAAAGTATTTAACGATCTTTCATATTCCTAACTACTCAGTGTTTTATCAGGGCCTGTTTGGATGAACACAAAGCTGAAATCCTGGAATGGGAAATTTTTTTAGATCAGTAATGAGGGCAATTTCCCATAGCACACTACTGGTTAAAAACACTGCTTTAGAGCAGCCAGTAGTTGAGTGGGCTTGCCGGGGGCTGCAGACTGTGGACATGGCAGAGTGGAAACGGCAACAGGAGCAAGGATGCGGACCTGCAGCCTGTTCTGCAGTGGGTTATGGCACAACAGCGGCCACCGTGGGAGGAAGTGGCAGGACTGCCCGCCACAAGCAAGGGGTTTTGGTCTAAGTTTGAGGCTCTGCGGTTACAACAGGTGTCCTGCAGCGGGCATGGGTGGAGCCTGCAACGGGTGAGAAGAAGTGGCAAATAGTAGTCCCAAAGGGCCTTCGAGTTGAGGTGCTGCGGGCCATGCATGGAGTGGCAGGGTCTGGACATTTTGGAGTTGCAAAAACCCTTCGCAGCCTCCGTCAAGGTTTCTATTGGGGGAGATGTAGGAGGGACGTGGAGGACTATGTATAGTCCGCAAGGGTCCTTCAGGTCAGTCACATGCTCCTCTCCAACCATTTCAGGTGGGAGGACCGATGGAGAGGGTAGCAGTGGACATCATGGGTCCGTCGCCGCGCTCTGCTAAAAGTAACCAGTATGTTCTCTCTGCTATAGATCATTTTACTCGGTGGCCAGAGGCTTACGCATTGCCTAACCAGGAGGCAGAAACGGTTGTGGATGCCCTTCTGGGGGGCATGATCAGTCGTTTTGGGGTTCCGGAGAGCATACACTGGCGACCAGGGCAAAAAGTTTCAGTCTCGGGTGTTTTCCCTCATGTGCGATCACCTTGGTGCCCACAAGACTCGCACTACTCCCCTGCGACCACAGAGTGATGGGTTGGTGGAAAGATTTCACCGCACTTTGCGGCAGCAGCTGGCTATCATCATATCAAAGCACCAAAAGGACTGGGATGGTCACCTTCCCCTGGTGCTAATGGCATGTCGGTCAGCTGTGCAGGAATCCACATCCTGTACACCTGCTCTTTTTATATTGGGAAGAGAGCTCCATACACTTTCCATGATGGGTTTTGGCCGGCCACCCGATTCTGAAGACACGAGTCTGGGGCCTGAATATGCTCGGAAACTTCAGGAGCGTCTGGACTCTGCACATACTTTTGCTCGGGAACAGCAGTGAAGTGCCGGACAGAGACAAAAGCGTCATTATGATGTGAAAACTAAAGGAAGACATTTCGTAGTTGACGAGGCAGTGTGGGTTTACAGCCCCCAACGCAAGAGGGGAGGGTGTACAAAGCTGGTCAGCCAGTAGATTGGGCCTTGCAGGGTCCTAGAGAGTCTAGGAGAAGTCGTTTACAGGGTGCAGTTTCCACACAGGGGAAGAAAGGTGGTTCCACAGAGACAGACTGGCCCCCTATCGGGGTATCTCTGCTGCGCCTACACAGACGACGCCAGCTGTCTCATCCTCGCTGGTTTCTACACCACATCCCCTTTCTGCCCCTCCCGCTTCTCCAGATCCACTTCCAGTGACAGCAACACCAACCCTCTTAACCCCGTTGCCTCCGCGGGGTAGGCCAGAGGAAAGTTCCAAGCCGATTCAGAGACTTTGTTGCTCCCTTTTAGCAGGGAAAGTTGTTTATGGTGGGACAGTTTGTTTTAGAGGGCAAGAATGCACCCTCGTCCAACCGGAAGGTGTGGCGGTCTACCCGAACCTTCCTCAAAAAAAGAAAAGAAAAAAAGTGACGTTAATTGATGATGATTATGGTTCTATGGTTCTGTCTTAAGATGTTTTCCTTTACGCTTTCCTGGTGTGTAATGTTATGGGTCAGGTAACATGTGTTCCTCGTGGGCGAGGGACTTGGTGGGGCGGGGGGTGTAACGACCCAGAGTTGGGACAGAGCTGCGGGTGGCCGGCGCCCCCCTCTTTCTGCCAGTTGCTGGACCGAAGTGTATGTCAATCAATGGTGGGCTGGTGATTGGTGGGATAGAGGGGGCGGGGTCTACCTGTGTGTGTGTACGTTGGGTAAACGTTGTCCCTCAGAGTAAGACAAAGCTGGCTGTGATATTTGGTTTGTGCTGTAACCCTTCTGACATACAGGAACAATAAAGAACTGCTTGACAACTGCCCGCCTAAGGAGCCTCTTTGCAGCCATTACAATACTGTCCTTAATGTCCTGATATTGCAAGGAAAGTTTTATATACACAAAAATAAATATTTAAAGACCACACCACTTTTCATTACATTTCATAAAGAGCTCTGTTTTTACTTTTAATCACTTCATTATATGAAAAAGAAAATTAACTTGAAATTGCTTAGTTTTGTTCAGAAATACAAACTTTTTTTTTTTTTAACTTGTCCTGTCCAACAGCTGGGAAAACAGATGAGAGCTGAAGGCCTCTTGTGTTGGACATATTTTACTTTAATAACTGGGGTTATTAATCTTCAGACAAACCAGAGGAATGTCTGAATAAACCCCTTTTGCAGTTGAGGCCAAACTTTATTAAATTCCATCATATTTGAAAATCTTTGGTGTTGGACCGGACGGAAAAGGAAAGGAGGGAAGAAGAGAGAGGGATGTTAGGAGGGGGGGGGGGGGGTAGAACCATGAAGCAGCCTAAAGCAACAACTTTACTCGATGTTTATCATTACGGTAAGGTTCAAGTGTAATACAAATCTCAAAGGGCGGGGCCTGTCCACACACACACTCAGATGTTATAAACACACCTGCAAAGATGTCCACATGTCAACATGTACACAAAACATACACACAATACACACACACATGCATACTTATGCCTTTAAACCAACTAGTGTGAAATATTTAATTCATTCAGTCATGCAAACTATTAGTGCAAAGGTGAGCTAACACCTGTGCTCAGGTGGGTGTTCATGTTCTTCTAAATGGATGGTGAAATGTGAAAAGAAGGAGGGAGAGCGCCCAGCCATCCCCACACCAAGACCCCCGCCGCCGCAGCAGCAGCGGCAGCCAGAACCCCCAACGCTACTCGGCAGCAGGCAGAGAACAACCGCCCCCCGGGCGACCACATCCGCCATCCAGGCCAGGGCCAGCAGGACCACCAAGAGGCCCCCAGAGCCAGAGAGCTGGGAGGCATGGGGGGAAGAGAGCGCTGCCCCAGCCCAACCAGGGGAGCAGCCCCCCGCGCCGCGCCAGGAGGGCCCAACGCAGGGCCCCACCCGAGAAGAGTGCCCACAGCCCCAGACGAGCACCTCATCACCACCCAGGAGTTCTGGGCATCCCCCCGCCCCAACCCCAGGTACGAGCCAGGACCCCCCCAAGGGAGACCCGCTCTGTGCTGCAGGCAGCCACCCACCCGGCCCACGGTTGGTCCAGGAAGAGCAAGGCAGGGGACAGCCAGCCCCGCCCAGGAGGGGGGCACCCCGGAGAAAAGAAGGGCCCGCAAGTGTTGTTGTAAACATGGCCTGACCAGGCTCGGCCACAGTTGGAATGTGGGCGGGGCCCAGCGCTCAGGGGCAAAAACCCGAACCCACCCCACAGGAAAATGGACACTCCCGGCTCAGGTGTAATGTAAACCCCCTCCCCGTGCGGAGAGAGCCCCGCCGGGCCCAGGAAACCGGCACCCAGGGGACACGGCCATGGATGACATGAGCGCCAAGCGTCGCAGAGACCCAGATCATTCATGTACTGCTGTAGGATACTTGCAGACCGCCATGTACGCTGGTTTGCTGCTGTGCTGAGCCTGTCAAGTTCAGGGTCCAAAACAAGGTTGAAGTCTCCTCCTATAAGAATTGTGGAGTCAGAGTGAACTGAAAGTGAGTGATTTAACACTTTCAATCTTTTTGGCCCACAGCCAAGTCCACGCATATTCCAGCTAACGATGTTAAGACTATTCATAGCTGCTCTGACTAAGAGAGTATCAGGCTAAGTAGAGCGTGTGCCAGTCCGTGTGCGCGTGCCCGCTGATCGATGAAGGAGCGCTGTGCGTTTGTGTGCGTGAGCGTTTCCTGACTGAGTGGGCTGCATGTTGCGTGTGTCCTATGTGGGCTCATGTGATGTGTTTGCGGGATGTCCGCGAGTGTGAGCTGGTTCACGTGTGCATGCCCGTGTGACCGCTTGTAAAAGGATCTTTCGGCGCCGCAGAATCTCAACCGGAAACTGGTCATTAACGCTAAAGTGTGTCCCCTTCAGCTCTCGGACACGGCTCTTCACCAGCTCCTTCTGCTTATAGTGGTCAAATTTTGCTACAATCGGTCTCGGACCCTGGTTGTCGGACTTTCTTTCTCCGAGCCGGTGCACCCACTGGAACGCAAATTTCTGCACCTCCTCCTTTGGGAGCTTCAGGTGGGCCTCCATGAAGGATTTCACTGTGGCCTCCTCTGGAATCCCCGAGATCACCGGGTTGTCCCTCATGCTCCTCGACTGAAGATCCAGGAGGGTTTCTTTGATCGAGCGGTTTTCCTCAGAAAGGCGAGCGGTGTCACTGCTCAGGGTCTTGACAGTTTCTCTGAGGGCCTGGTTCTCCGCTGCTAGCTCCCACACCTGCTGCTGGCTGAACTCCAAAGACTCCCGCAGGCCTTGGAACTCTCTGTGGAGGATCTCTAGCAGATTCAAGCGGCAATCAAGGCTGGAGAGCTTTTTATCTATGGAATCTAAGGTGTCACTGATTCCGCTGCCTGGAGAGGAGGCACCTCCGGGAGAACTTTCTGGACGGCCACGTTTGGAAGAAGGAGTGGTGGTGTTAGACTTCCCCATAACGCAGGTATTGTAGCAGCCGTCTATATAATTCTCCAGGTCCTCCAGGCTGTCAAAGGGCTTATTGAGCTTTTACAGATGTTAGTTTAACAGCTAATTTGATATTGCGGTAAAATGGTATAATACAGAAATGTTTGTTCAGCTACTTACGCACCGCCAAGTTGAGTTGCCACACCGGTCTCATCGAGTCTCGCGATACTACAGCATCACACAGAAATACAAACTTTACGAGTACCCCTACCCAGTATTAAACTATTTGGATTGGTTCTATGTTCTTTTATTTTATTTTTTCTTTTACTTATTTGTTTTTTATTTGTGGAAAAAACGGTGTGTGTTATGTTCATTTGTTTTTTTTTCTATTTTTTATTTTCTATGTTTATATGTCATGTTTGGCAATGGTGATTGATCTTCGAGGTAATGTTGATTATATGGTTATTGTTCGTTATTAAATGTACGATACCTCAATTGTCAATAAAGTTTAAAAAAAATTGGTTCCCAAAACCATTCTATCAGTCTGGATCTGGAAGTCCCACAGGATCTTTCCTACAACCTTTGGGGTGTTTCCCATTTTGACCTCGGGGTTTCCAGTCAATATTCTGCACACATGTTCCTGTATATTATTTTAGCCACTTGATTGTGGCGCTTCATGTATGCTTTACCTGCCAGCATCTTACACCCTGCAGTTATGTGCTGGATTGTTTCAGGCTACACCTTGGGTCTTGTCTGGTGTGGTAGATCTGAGCGTCTATGGTTCTGGTGCTCAGGGCTTGTTCCTGAGCTGCCAGGATGAGCGCTTCAGTTCAGTCCTTTAGGCCAGCCCTTTCTAGCCATTGGTAGGACTTCTTGATATCAGCCACTTCAGTTATGGTCCGGTGCAGTGGCGATTTCTTTAAGACTGCAAGGGAAGCTTCGGCCTCCCTTATGATGTCACAAAATTAATGGTCAAATATGTACTATTGTATTGTAATGGGTGGCACCTGAGGGTGTTGCTATACCCATTGTACAGAGGGTGAAAAAAGGAAGCTGATGTGTGGTTGCCATGGTGCTAGCTTCCTGTGAGAAAGCCGGTTAGCTCAGGGAGCAGCGTGAGTTGGCTCAAGCCGAGAGTGTGGTAAGACTGCTTTTATCCTTACCTGTGGATGATGTTTTTAAGCAGTGCTTGATGTTTTATTTTCATTATTTTTATTTTCACGGCAGAGGTATATTTTAAACAAATGGTAAACTATTTTTTATCAAATATTTTTAATATGGCGCTTCTTCTGTTTTTAGTTTTGGAATTCTGTGCCCTGCTGTCCTGTTTTAGTTTTTTGGTTTTGGTGTTTTGTTTGTCCGCTCCTCACAGGCTCACGCAGCATGATTGAATAATCAAGAGCAGGAGCAGACTACTTCATTCTATTTTGTTTGACATTTTTGTTAAAGTCACTTCCTCTCATTTACATTGGACATTATTTATTAAGTGCCGTATCTGACCGAGTGTGCTGTGCATCACAGCTTTCTTGCATGTTTTAATTTTGCATTGATTGGTATTTTTCTGTTTCGCACGTTTGCTGTGGTGTCATCGGTGTAAAGGTATTGTACTACAAATAATGATCCTGTGTCAATAAAACTTTGACTTGCTTTACGTCAGTTATCAGTTTTTACTCGGTGCAATAGTATTAACATTTTATTGACTAAAAATATGTTAGAAAACGTTCATGTCAAAGACGAGTTCATTCAGAATCAGTTACATATAGCAGGTTGGCTGACTTGATTTCCTTCTCATACATTCCTGCAGCGTCACAGTGCATTGAAGCCCAGCGTCCATTGACTTCAGTGGGGCTGCTCTGAACGTTTTTTTTTCAGCACTTCAAAACTAGACGGTCATTGGATAAACGATTATATATATATAATATACATATATATAATGATTAAATAATTATGTCCCACCCACGGACGCTCAGCGTCTCTGGGGGTGAATGGGGAGTGGGCTGGCCCAGACTTCGATCTTCTGCGTGATGATTGGAGTGTCTGCATCGAATGACTGCATCTCCTTTTGACTGACAGCGATTCTATACTAAGAGGAATCACTGAAGCTATTCGCTATTCCCAGACCAGAGCATCGGCCTCACGCTGCTGGTCACCGTGGCCACGCTGGTCTGTGCACTGCTCTTCATGCTGTTCGGTGAGTCTCCCGGGAACAAACGGTAACACGAGTCAGACAGAGCAGCTTATCTGCAGCTCCGGCTAATACCGATTTGGAAGCTAACGGCAGCTACTAGCTACTTATTCCTTTTTTGTTATTGTATTTCACTTTTGTGTATTGGATCGTTGTGATCAATAAAGTTCTAAAAAAAACATAAATAAATAAATTACAAATAAATTACGGGGTAGTGTGCACAAGCCACCAGGGGGCGCTCCTACTATGCAGTTTGGAGTTGCCGCCTGTCTTTCTGTTCCTGTTGATGTCTGAGGACTAGAGCAGTGGTCCCCAACCACTGGGCCCGGTACCGGTCCGCGGGACACTTGGCACTGGGCCGCGGAGCGGTTCCAGGCCGCTGGAAATTTTTGCACCGGGACGCACAGAAAGAAAAAATAATATCCATTTTATTGTTTTTTTTTCCGACAAAAACTTTTTATTTTGAAAAGTGACCGGATTCACTTTGTTACATCTGTCACACTTAACGCACGTCAAAGTCGCGACACCAAACATCAGGTGATAAACCCCACTAAAATTAAACCCAAACAACAAAAATGAGCAAAAAACAAACTTCTTCAGAAAGTTGCTTTGACAAGGGGAAAATTATAATTATTATTGTTATTATCATTACTAAAGAGAAAACACCACCCCCGGTCCACGTTAAATCTGACTTGGGTTGCACCTCAAAGCCCCCACCCACCCCCCGGTCCGCGGTAAACGTGCCTTGCGTTGTACCGGTCCACGGTGACAAAAAGGTTGGGGACCACTGGACTAGAGGACAGTGACGTTGCACAGATTTACGCAGATCAATAAGCAAAACATCCTTCAGTTTATAGTTTATAGTTTTATAATTTGTGTTTTACCTTGTCCTTATATCTATTGATCTTAGCATTGTTATATGCTCTCTGTTAATGAATGTTGGTTCTGTTTGTTTTTATGATCTTGTCATTTGGGCCTTGAGTCCGTCATAAATTATTCATTCTAAAAATATGTTTATATATTTATTTTTTGTGTAGCAATAAACATAATTGAACAAATATGAATAAATAAAACCAAGATTTAAAAGATGAAATAAAAATTGATTTTTATAAAGAAAGTCCACATAAAATCATGATCCTTTTTTAAATTGCTCCATCCGAAGATTTTTAAATTATGTTGCTGTGATTATTTTGTGTTATATTGCTTTAAATTATATTACTGTGACCCTGTCGTACTATGACAGGGTCACAGTAATATAATACAATTTTTTGATGTAGGCCGAGCTTCCACTCTCTGACAGACCAGAAGCCGCTACTGGTCCGGTGGTACATCCCATGCAGGGGTTTGTCCTCCCATGAGGATCTGTCCTCCAGCACTGTATCCTCTGCTCTCCATTGCCTGAGACATGCATCTTGGATGTTTCATCCTGGATAGTGGCTTCTACACTCACTAGTCCTCTGCCTTTTTCTTTGCGGCTAGCATACAGTCTCAGGGCGCTGGATTTGGGATGGAACCCTCCATGCATGGTGAGGACCTTTCGTGTTTTAACATCAGTTGTCTGTATCTCTTCCTTTGGCCATCTTATTATTCCTGCAGGGTATCTGAAAACTGGCAGTGCATAGCTGTTTATTGCCAGGGTCTTATTTTTGCCATTGAGCTGGCTTCTCGGGACTTGCCTTACCCGTTAGAGGTATTTAGCTGTTGCACCTTTCCTTGTTGCCTGCTCCAGGTTGCCATTTGCCTGTGGCATTCCGAGGTACTTGTAACTGTCCTCATTGTCTGCTATTGTTCCTTCTGGGAGTGAGATCCCTCCCGTGTGGACTACCTTGCCTCTATTTGTAAAAATCCGGCTGCATTTCTCGAAGCCCAAATGACATCCCAATGTCAGTACTGTAGATCCTGGTGGTGTGGATCAATGTCAATGTCACGTTCGCTCTTAGCATATAGCTCGATGTCATCAATGTAAAGGAGGTGACTGATGTTGGCCCCATTTCTGAGTCTGTATCCATAGCCAGTCTTGCTGATAATTTGGCTGAGGAGGTTCAGACCTATGCAGAACAGCAGTGGGGACAGAGCATCACCTTGGTATATCCCACATTTGATGGACACTTGTGCAAGTGGCTTGCCATTGGCTTCATGTGTGTTTTTCCACAGCTTCATTGAGTTTCCTATGAAGGCTCTTAGGCTGCATTTACACTGCATGGTTCAAGTGACCCGATTCCGATTTTTTTCCTCTCATGTGGCACAGATCGGATATGACCGGTGAGCGTGTAAGCAGGACAAAAGCGTATGGATTCCGATTTTCTCAGATTGGACACAGGCCTCTCTCCTATGTGGAAATAAATCGGAAACGAATCGGATATGTGCATTTGCGTGTGGCATGTAAGCAGACAAATCGGATATTCCCCAGTAAATGCGAGTCATACATCAGTGACATCAACTCAGGAGACCACCAACTGAGATCACATGACTTATTGAAGTGCTTTTGTGCGCTGATTTTGCTGTCAGCGTGTTACCTTTTAGCCTCAGGCTTCAGACCGTAGTCAGAAACCGCTGTTATTTCCGGTCCGGACGCAAGCGGTAACTAATGAAGTGGGACACCGTTGGTCTGGAACAAGCTAGAGGCCGTTTATTTCTTTGCTTGTGTTGCGGAGTGGGGGGGTGTATGATGGGGACCGTGTGTGTGTGTGTGTGCGTGCGTGTGTGAGAGGAGAGGAGGGGGGGGGGGGGGTGAGTGCAGAGCGAGGTAGTGTCGGAGAACCGTAAATTAAAAAAAGGTCTCTCCCCCAAAAGTTTTGGAGTCTTTCTTAGCCCGCTCTTGGTTCAGAACGGGAAAGTGAACCCCGAAGGAGAATCTTCCTTAGCCCTGGAGAAAATCTCCCGTGCGTTTCTGACCACAGTCGGAAAAGGAGAAGTCATCGCGCAGGAAAGGTTCAACACTTGGATCAAGCTGTTAGTACAGCACGTCTGCTAACACTTTCTCATTCAAAACTCAGAGAGAGCCGAACACCCCTCCTTTTTTTCCACTCCTGTGCATCCCCTCAGGAGCGCCCAAGGCAACGCCTCCTTCCGTTGCTGCGTTGCCTCCATGACAACCGCAGTCACAAAAGTCAGAAGGAGGTCCGCGGAAGGCGGAAATGCTTTTACGTAGTCCTCAGAACATCTACGTTTGATAGTTTCAGCATTGTATAGTGTAAATGCAAAAATAGGATACGGGTCACTTTTAAAAGAGGATGTGAGTGGGTCGTCAAAAAAATCGGATATAGTCAGAAAATCGGATACGGGCATCAAGACCTGCAGTGTAAATGCGGCCTTAGAGTCCTGTTGATGTTGTACAGCTCCAAGCATTCGGTGGTCCATGTGTGTGGCATTGAGTCATAGGCTTTCTTGTAATCAATCCAGGCTGTGCACAGGTTGGTGTGTCATGACTTGCAGTCTTGAGCGACTGTTCTGTCGACCAGGAGTTGGTGTTTGGCTCCTCTGGAGTCTCTACCAATGCCCTTCTGTGTGTTGCTCATGTATTGATCCATGTGCCTATTTATTTTGGTTCCAATTATGCCTGACATGCATCACTGGATTCTGTTCAGAGAGGTTGCTATGTTCTTCTCTCAGAGAGACCAGCCACTGGGCATTGCTGTTTTGTGCTGTCTCTTTATCCCATATACTTTTCCAGTACTGTTCAGTTTCTAGCCTTGGTGGGTCTGCTCGGCTGTTTTGACCCTGCCACTGAGCGTACACTTTCGCAGGTTGAGTTGCGAACAGCCTTTTTATCCGTCTGGCTTCATTGTCTCTTGTGTACCTCTTTAGGCTAGGAGCCTTTGTTTGGCAGTTTCCAGTGCTTCAGGTATGGGCATCTGGCTGTATCTCTTAGGTACTTGCTTTCTCATTGCACCTCTTTGAGCCTCTGTCAGCGTACTCACATCCTTCCGAGTTGCGTTGATTTTGTCCTCTAACCGTTGCTTCCATGGTGGGTATTGTTTTCTTCCATGGTTGCTCTTATAACCAAGCATCTCAAGGATCACTGCTGCTGAAGTGTAAACCAGTTCATTGGTTTCTGTGATGGTTGTGGTAGGAATTGCCCTCAATGCTTAATTTACAGTTTCCAGTAGACTTTCAGGCGGTACATCACTTAACCGTTGTAGCTGGTGTCAGTGTTGCCAAGTGTTCATTCTAGACACGATCTTGTCTTTCAGGTCAGTTGCTGCCTCGCTCAGCGTAACTGTGGTTGTTGGAGCTGTGTACCCAATCTCAGGGTGGGAGTGTAGTATAGCCTCCTCTCTGACCTGTTGTTCTGGCTCTCCCGTGGTATTGCCATTGTATTGTATTGCTTCAATATCAAGTTGTGATAGGAGTTACCGCTTGTGGATGTTCAAGCATTGAGCTACCAGTTGATTGGCAGTTAGCCTTGATTGGGGGTTTTGAAGCATCCATTCATTCCTCATTCTCTGCATGTAACCACGCTGGTTGGGATTACTAGAGTAGTAGCATTTTTTTTTAAATATATATTAATTATTTTTCAGCATATTAACAGAACAAGACAAGACAAAACAAAGCAGAACAAAAAAAAAAAAAAAAAAAAAAAAAAGGCCCACAGATACAAAAATTATTATATGTGCTGGAGTCATATCCAAACCATACAACAAAGAGGAAAGATCAAACAACAGTAGAGCCGGTATTGTACATACGTGTTTGAGATCAAAATTCAAGTGCTCTTTTTATAATTGTGGAAATGTCTAGTCCGACATACAACAAGAAAGGTTCCCATATCTTTCCCTCCGTTGTTCTCTGCCTGCTGCCGGGTGGCGTTGGGAGTTCTGGCTGCCGCTGCTGCTGCGGCGGGGGTCTTGGTGTGGGGATGGCTGGTCACCCTCCCTCCTTCTTTTCACATTCCTCCTTCTTTTCACATTCCACCATTCATTTAGAAGAACTTAAACACTCACCTGAGCACAGGTGTTAGCTCGCCTTTATACTAATAATTTGCAGGATTGAATGAATGAAATATTTCACACTAGTTGGTTTAAAGGCATAAGTATGCGTGGGTGAACAATATCTGTATTGTGTGCATGTTTTGTGTACATGTTGACATGTGGACATCTTTACAGTTAACAGGTGTGTTTATAACATCTGAATGTGTGTGTGGACAGGCCCCGCCCTTTGAGATTTGTATTACACTTGAACCTTACCGTAATGATAAACATCCAGTAAAGTTGTTGCTTTAGGCTGCTTCACGGTTCTACCCCTCCCCCCCCTCCTATTATCACCCTCCTCTCTCCCCTCCTCTCTAACATCCCTCTCTCTTCTTCCCTCCTTTCCTTTTCCGTCCGGTCCAGCACCAAAGATTTTCAAACATGATGGAATTTAATAAAGTTTGGCCTCAACTACAAAGGGGTTTATTCAGACATTCCTCTGGTTTGTCTGAAGATTAATAACCCCTGTTGTTAAAGCAAAATATGTCCAACACAAGAGGCCTTCAGCTCTCATCTGTTTGCCCAGCTGTTGGACAGGACAAGTTAAAAAAAAAAAAAAAAAAAAAGAAGGCGTGTCAGCAGGATTGAGGAGATCCTCGAAGTATTCCTTCCACCGCCCCACAATGTCCCCAGTTGAAGTCAACAGCCCCCCACCTGCACTGAAAACAGTGCCTGTTGAGAATTGCTTTCCCCTCCTGAGTCGTCGGATGGTTTGCCAGAATTTCTTTGAGGCCAACCGATAGTCATTCTCCATGGCCTCACCAAATTCCTCCTAGGACAGAGGACCGAGTTTTTGCCTCTGCAACAGCTCAGGCCGCAGCTCGCTTAGACTGCCGATACCTGTCAGCTGCCTCTGGAGTCCCACAAGCCAGCCAGGCCTGGTAGGACTCTTTCTTCAGCTTGACGGCATCCCTTACGTCCGGTGTCCACCACCGAGTTCTGGGGTTACCGCCGCGACAGGCACCAGAGACCTTGCGACCACAGCTCCGAGCAGCAGCAGAGATAATGGAGGTGGAAAACATGGTTCACTCTGACTCAATGTCCCCAACCTCTCTCTGTACCTGTTTGAAGTTCTCCCGGATGTGGGAGTTAAAGACTTCCCTAACGGAGGGCTCAGCCAGACATTCCCAGCAGACCCTCACAGTGCATTTGGGTCTTCCAAGTCTTTCCGGTCTCCTTCCCCGCCAGCGAATCCAACTCACCACCAGGTAGTGATTGGTGGACAGCTCCGCCCCTCTCTTCACCCGAGTGTCCAAGACATAAGGCCGAAGGTCGCCTGAAACAACTACAAAGTCGATCATCAACCTCCTGCCTAGGGTGTCCTGATGCCAGGTGTATTGATGGACACCCTTGTGCTCGAGCATGGTGTTCGTTATGGACAAACTATGACGAGCACAGAAGTCCAATAACAAAACACCACTCGGGTTCAGATCAAGGGGAGCATTCCTACCAATCACACCCCTCCAGGTGCCACTGTCATTGTCCATGTAGGCATTGAAGTCCCCCAGGAGGACAATGGAGTCCCCCGTTGGGGCACTTTCCAGTACCCCTTCGAGGGACACCAAGAAGGCCTGGTACTCCAAACTGCTGTTCGGCCCATAAGCCGAAACCACAGTTAGAGACCTGTCCCCCACCCGGAGGCGGAGGGACATGACCCTCTCGTCCACCGGGGTGAACTCCAACACTTGGCGGCTGAGCTGGGGGCTCACGAGTAAGCCCACGCCAGCCCGCCGCCTCTCACCTTGGGCAACTCCAGAGTGGTAGAGAGTCCAACCCCTCTCTAAGGATTGAGTTTCAGAGCCCAGGCCATGTGTGGAGGTGAGCCCGACTATATCTAGACGGTATCTCTCAACCTCTCGCACCAGCTCAGGCTCCTTCCCTCCCAGAGAGGTGAAGTTCCATGTCCCAAAAGCCAAGTTCCATGACCGGGGTTTGGGTCGCCCAGGCATTCGGCCTCGACTGCCACCCAAACCACAATGCACCGGCCCCTTTTGAGCTCTCCTATGGGTGGTGGGCCCATGGGAGAGTGGTCCCACTCTCTGCAGGGGTGCAGTTGTAAAATGCGGGGTCGCTCGATTAGAATTGCGCCTGCGCGGTGTAAGGTTCGCTCACTCAGTTCCTGAATACGCCCGCTCAGTTGTTTTCATGTCCTTTCACTTTAT
This sequence comes from Oryzias curvinotus, assembly GCA_023969325.1. Taxonomy (NCBI): domain Eukaryota; kingdom Metazoa; phylum Chordata; class Actinopteri; order Beloniformes; family Adrianichthyidae; genus Oryzias; species Oryzias curvinotus. The sequence continues at coordinate 18,965,216 of CM043713.1, read as the reverse complement.
GGCAGCGATGAAATAGACTTAGCTTTATGTGGTTAGTTTGACTTTGTGTGGCTTGTCTTGGATTCATATGGCTTGGCTTTATGTTGCAACGATCATCTATTTATTTTAGTGCTCATTACATTTATAAGGGGTATTGAGATTCTGTAAACTGAGATATTTACACAACAGATTCCACTCTTTGTACTTCAGTTTCTTTTTATATACTAAAAGAAAACCAAACCAACCAAAAGGTATATTAGTTCTCAGTCCCTGAATTCATTTTCTTTAAAGGTCCTGTTAATGCTCGTCCGTTGCGTCTTCCTTTTAGAGTTCACAGTCTTTCCCACTCCCGACATGTAGGCATCCACATCGAAATGAAATCCAAATATAAGAAAGGAATCCTCTCACCCTTATGTCCAGGCGAGTCCAAACAGAAATAAATCCAAAACGAAATCTTATGTACGAGCTTTTGGTCCCCTTTATCAAATTAATGACAGGTACCTCAGTCACATGATCTGCTACTGATCTGTCCTTAATACTTAAAAAAAAAGAAGACAACACATGGTTTTTCACATGCTTTACACTATTAAAGGAAACATGTATTTGACACAGAATTTATCATAATGTCAATTCTTTGATTAAATACTTTTGTGGTGTGGCCTGGCTTTATGTGGCTTGGTTTAGCGTGGCTTCAGCGAGGCTACAGCAGTGATCGGTGAAATCTTCCATAGAAAAGTAGACAAAACGACAATGGCTGGAGGGTGTGGATGACTGATAAAGGTTGTCTGATTAGATGCAGAGCAGGTGCGTGAGACACAATCCTCAGGCAGGTGTGCGAGGGCGGCCCCAACACCTGACACTGGTGGGGTTGCTTCATTCCGTCTAACATAGTCATTCTGTTGGAGCCAAGTTTCTGTTAAGGCTAGTTTATCTCGATTTTTGTGATTTTTGCAGTAAAATAAATGACTAAATTTACCACTCGGAATTTATTTTTTTGAACACTTTCCGGTTCACTGTCAAATTATTCTGTACTATGATCAAACATAAATCTGTTTAAAAAAAGCTGACGTTGTATATCAAGCATAGCCACAAAAACATCCATCCATCCATTTTCTTAACCGTTTTTTCCCTTTCTGGGTCACGGGGCTGCCAGAGCCTATCCTGGCCACTTGTGAGCGAAGGCAGGGGACACCCTGGACAGGTCACTAGTCTGTCGCAGGGTAGAATGTCAACAATCACACAGCCATTCACTCTCACACCTAGGGACAATTTAAAATTGCCAATTAACCTATGAAGCATGTTTTTGGATGGTGGGAGGAAGCCGGAGACCCCGGAGAAAACCCACGCATGCACGGGGAGAACATGCAAACTCCACACAGAAAGGTCCACCGTTGATGTAGTTTTTCACGTCCCCCAGCCAGGACTTGGAGGCCTTCTTGCTGTGAGGCAAGAGCGCTAACCACTGCGCCACCGTGCAGCCCGCCACAAAAACAGTTTAGACAAATTAACAGCAAATTGTAAAGAAAAAAAATGATTAAAAAAAAACAGACTACTAAGGGGTAAATTAACTAATAAAAAATGTAGTCTTAATGCCATATATTCACACTGATTACTTTTAGTTCACCTTGTCTTATTTTTACATAGCCATATTTCTGGGAGACAGACAACCAAAGATCTTCCTCTTAAAAAATACAAGTTTTTTTTTTCAAAAAACATTCAACTTTGTGGGTTGACTGTTTAGACCAGGGGTCGGGAACCTATGGCTCACGAGCCATATGTGGCTCTTTTGATGGTCACATGTGGCTCGCAGACAAATCTTGAATTATACTTTTTTTTTTTTCATTAGACCAGTCCTTCTCGGGCGCGATGCAATGCCGGGGAGGGGCAGTAGTAGCAGTGCTTGGAGAAAAGAAAATCTGCACCATTATCAATTTACTATTATATATTATATCACAGAGTTTGTAACAGCCTGAAACCTGCAAACTGCCGTCCCAGCAGCTGCGCGTTCCAGTCTCTGAGAAGGAGCGCGCAGTTGCAGGGATGGGATGTGTGAGGAAGGGGGGGCCTGTTTGTGGGCACAGGCAGCAAGGTGAAGTGGCGGTTTTTGATGTGGGCGAAGTGGGCGGTCGCCCAGGGCGGCACTTCATCAGGGGCGGCATTTGTCGTGCCCAATGCCGCCCCCTATGCGTTACACATAATGTGCTACCTACTTACTATATTCAAAGAGGAAGCTTGGAGCTATTAATTTGAAATTGCTTCAGCTGCCGACACGTAACACTTTTATTTTGACACATCAGACCGTTAAGAATGTCTTCCTCCTATTTACTCTTCACACTTATGGTGCAAAAAATAAATTAATAAATAAAGATGAAATAGCTCAGAGTGAAACAACGTAAAACAGGCACATGAAAAGGAATTAGGCAGAACAAACACCCGTGCTCAACCCAATTTCGACAAGAGCAGGCAATGGGGATTATTTCCCAGAATGCCTTGCTCCAACACAGCAGACCCGACGCGCACGTGATCACCGCCCTCTGCTGCAAGACGCTTGCGGCCACACCTCTTTGAGGTAGTCTTTGGAACGTAACAAGTAAAAAAACTCGAGAGGGGAGCGCAACTCTCACTAACAGGTAATTGGGAGTCTTTTCTATCTGACAATCAACTCTGAGCCGCAGCTGCGCGCTGTCGTCAGAGAGAGGGAGCCGCGTGTGTGAGAGGGAAGGGGAGGGGGGAGGGGGGAGGGGGGATGAGCGCAGACCAGTTTTTATGGATTAACGTATTTTTGGAGGATTTCTACTGTTGGTGTTGCACAAATTTAGGGAAATGCCAAATATTTTTGGAGTAATCCCACTGATGAGTTCTATGATTTAGTCTTTAATGTTTTATAAGACCTAAACATATTAATCACAATAAGTTTCATTTTTTAGATCTAATCCCTCTGATATGTTTCACAAAGACACACACAGGACGTCACATATTAATAAATTATTGCTAAAAATGAAGCAGGAGTCCAGCTCTAAAAAAAAATGATAAAAGAGCAACAAAAAAAAACAGAATTATTTGATTTGTCATTTCCTATTAATATTTCCAGGCTTTCTTTGTTTTGTCCTGCAGCATGTTCATATTTGTATAATTTTGACAGAATATATTTCTATGGAGAGCAAAATATTACAAGTTATTTAGGGTTTAACTTGTGTTCCTGTTTTTATTCATATTTATGTTCAAAAAGTTCAGTTTAAAAGGGTTAAAAGTTTAGCTTTAGTGTGTTCAGTTAATGTTTATCTTCTTCGGCCCAAAACCTAAAGCGTGTTTTTAACTTAGGCCCTTGTGTGACTGAGTTTGACTCCTCTGTAATACAAGTCTAGAAAATTCATGCATTTTTTGTGTAAAATGGCTCAATAGAAGATAGGGAACACAACAGGATGTTGTCAAATTTTGTATGTGTGCGGGGGGGGGGGGGGGGGCGCTGGTGGGGTTACTCGCCCAGGGAGTAAGTTAGTGTAGAACCGCCACTGGCAAGGTGAATCGTGCAGGGCTTGTCAAAACTTAAAACACGCTGCCCGTCACATACTGCAATGTGTGAGTGTGTGTTTGGCTCCACGTCTGCATGTTGTGACAGTTTGTGGATGACTTTTCTCTGAGGTGCCAGGCAGGTCTCTCTCCTGACATATAAGATACAAAAAAAATCCACTGTCACAAAGGATGTTATCCACCCCCTCTGCTCTTTACACACAAAAGTCCAAAGTTCGTTTAAAGTCTTTTATTGTCTCTGTTACTGGAGGAGGTTATTGCTGAAATGCAGTTAGAAAGCAAAGCCACACGGCCTAGTTCTCCGGAGTACCTTTTGTTTTCCTGTTCAGTCCAGTACTCCTTAGAACTCCGTTCCGGGTTCCTGGGAAGTTGTTTCTGTAATGTTCGTGTTTCAAAAATGATGAAAAAGGCAGTTAGCTTCCAGTCACTTCTTTTAATAGCCACGTTGTGCTACATCCACCATGACACACTCTTCTTATATGCAATCACTTTTTTAATACCAACCGGTAGAGCCACCTAGTGGTCAACATATGTTATTGCATCATATCACAACATCCCCCTTTTTCTGAGGTAAAATGCAACACCAGAAATTATCAACACATCACAACAGTGAAAATTACTTTGCACCAAAACTAACCACCCTTAACATAAACCAACATACATGTGCTCAAGAAATTACCATGTATGTCATTAAAATTTCTTTCTCACAAGTTCAGTCTGTCAGGTTTCCTTATTTCTCTTGAGGATCGTCTCAACTCAGGAGTTGGAGTGTGTGTGTCAGTGTCATTGTCCATCACAGGTGTATGAATCACCTGAGGTTCATCACAGGTCACACTGAGCTCACCAACACTCTCTTCAGGTGTTTTCAACAGACTGCGACGATTACGTCTGAGGATTTGTCCATCATTTGTTTTCACAGTATATGATCGTGGAGTGACTTCTTGCAGAACAGTTGCTCTGGTACTCCATCCATCAGCATCCTCAACTCTGACAGTGTTGTTGGTTGTCAAGGGAGGAAGATGTTTTGTCGTCCTGTCGTAGAATGATTTCTGCCTCATCTTCTGCTGTTGTAGCTTATGTGCAATCCATGCAGTATTCTTTTCCTTTGATGTGCCGCTCAGATGGTTTGGTAAGGTGGTTCTCAGTTTCCGCTTCATCAGTAATTCAGCTGGTGACAGACCGCTCTGAAGAGGTGATGCCCTGTAACTCAATAAAGCCAGGTATGGATCAGAGTTGCTGTCAGCTGCTTTCTTTAAGAGTTGCTTCAGAATGTGAACCCCTTTTTCTGCTTGTCCATTTGACTGTGGATAATGCGGACTTGATGTTACATGTTTAAAATCATACTGCTCAGCAAACTGCTGCCATTCTTTGCTGTTGAAGCATGGGCCATTGTCGCTTATCACCATGTGTGGAATCCCATGCCTGGCAAAGATTGATTTTGCATGAGTTATGACACAGTTTGAAGATGAGTTTGTTAATAATGCCATCTCAGGAAAGTTTGAGTAGTAATCTATTACCACTAGATAGTCCTTGCCTCTGAGATGAAACAAATCCATACCAACTTTATGCCATGGGGCTACTGGTAACTCAGATATCACCATAGGCTCTTTGCTCTGCTTGCTCCTGTGTTTCTGGCATGTTTCACATTTGCTTATGAATGTTTCAATGTCTTTGTTGATTCCCGGCCAGAAAACCGACTCTCTCGCCCTCCTTTTGCACTTCTCAATGCCGAGATGACCCTCATGTATTCTGTATAACATGTCCATTCTCAAAGCCTGCGGGATCACAATCCTGCCCCTTTTCAAAAGCAAGCCATCCACAACACTAAGCTCACCTCTGACATTGTAAAATTGGGGACTTGCACCAACTGGCCATCCTTCATCCATGTTCCTCATGACATGCTGTAACTGCACATCCTTTGCTGTAGCTTCCGCTATTTGTCTCGACTTTGTGTCAGACACAGGCAGTGCAGTCGACACCATGTTCACATGACACTGGATATCTTCCTCCGTTTCACTCACACTTTCGCCAGCAGGTGCCCTGGATAGAGCGTCAGCGAGGATCAGATTTTTCCCTGGGGTATAAATCAGATCAAAATCATACCTCTGCATCTTCATCATTAACCGCTGTATCCTTGGAGACATCTCATTCAGGTTCTTTTTGATGATGGAAACCAGTGGTCGATGATCAGTCTCAGCTGTGAAAGATGGCAAGCCGTACACATAGTTATGAAACCGTTCCAGACCATATGCCAGTCCCAAGCATTCTTTCTCAATCTGTGCGTATCGGCATTTAGATTTGGTCATAGCCCTTGAAGCATAGGCAACTGGTTTCCAGTGCTCACCCTCAGCCTGGAGTAAGACAGCACCGATACCATCTTTGGAAGCATCTGTAGATAGCTTTATCTTCTTGGTGTGATCATAGAATGACAACACAGGTGCAGTGGTCAGCGTTTTCTTAAGTTGCTGCCACTCACGCTCATGTCTAAATGTCCATTTAAATTCACTCTCCTTGTGCAGAAGCTCACGCATGCATGACGTCTTTGATGTTAGGTTGGGAATGAACTTGCCTATAAAGTTGATCATTCCCATGATGCGTAACACTCCTGTCTTGTCTGTAGGTCTTGGCATGTTCTGAATTGCCTGTATTTTGTCTTGATCTGGTTGAACACCACTTGCTGACAGTTTATCTCCAAGAAAGAGTATTTCTTCCACACCAAACTCACACTTGTTTTTGTTAAGTTTTAGTCCATACCTTTGTATACGATCCATCACTCTGCACAGTCTCGCATTGTGTTCTTCCGCTGAGGACCCCCATATGATGATGTCATCGATGTAGACTCGAACTCCTTCCAAATTCTCGATGATCTGCTCCATCGCTCGGTGAAAGATTTCAGGTGCTGACTTTATTCCAAACGGCAGTCTGAGAAAGCAGTGGCGTCCAAAGGGAGTGTTAAAAGTGCAGTACCTTGTGCTGCTTTCATCCAGCTTCAGCTGCCAGAAACCTTGTGAGGCATCTAGTTTTGTAAAATATTTGGCACCTGACATTTCACTGATGATTTCCTCACGTGTGGGTATTTGGTAGTGTTCTCGTTTTATGCTCTCATTTAGGTCTTTAGGGTCCAAACATATTCTCAGCTCTCCATTCTTCTTCTTTGTGATGACCATTGAGTTGACCCAGTCTGTGGGTTCATTGACCTTTTTGATTACTCCTAATCTGATCATTCTGTCCAACTCTTTCTTTAGGCCTTCTTTCAATGGAGCTGGAACTCTGCGTGCTGCATGCACCATTGGTTGAGCATCGTCCTTCAACTGTATTTTATAGGTGAAGGGCAAAACACCAAAACCCTTGAACACATCTGAAAACTTCTGGACTATTGCTTCCACAGAGTCTTTTACTGGGCTTGTGGTTGGGATGATTCTGTATATTCTTTTCACAAGTCCCAATTCTTCACAAGCTTTGTCACCAAGAAGTGATTCACGTCCCTCATTCACAACAAAGAAGAACAGGTGGTGCACTTTTCCTTTCACTGACACACTCAGTCTGCATGTGCCCAAACACTTAATTGGCTGCCCATTGTAATCTTTCAGTCCAGAACTTTTCCTCTTTATTTCTGGTTTATCTTGCATTGCATTTATGTCAGCCATGTTGATGAGATTTGCTTTTGCACCCGTGTCCAATCTCACAGTGACTACAGTCCCATTTATCATTAGTGGAGCTAACCATTTCTCCTCTTTAGTGACATGATTTTCCCTGTGTGGATTATCTTCTTGTTCATTCTCACAATTCACAATTCCCACAAAGAAAGTGTCACCTAGCTCTGGCTCTTCAATTAAGTTTACAGTCTTTCCTTTCCTCCCCTCTTTTCGTTTGGAGAAACACTGCTTGGCGAAATGGTTCTTGCCTTGGCAGTTGGAGCATTGCTTACCAAAAGCTGGACACTGTCTGGGCTTGTGCTGCGAACCGCATCTCCGGCAGCTGAACTCCTCCTGCCGCTGCTGTGCAGTCCGGGTCTGCATGCGTCTTTTCTGCTGAAACGTCACCGCTCCGACCGCTGCAGTACCGTCGCTCACCTGCGCTGAGGCGATCGCAGACATCTCATTAAAAGTCTTCACATGTTTGTGGGACAACTCACTGGCCTGGCAGATCTTAATGGCCCCCGCCAGCGTCAGCTCTGTCTCTCGAAGCAGCCTCTCTCTGATTTTGTTATCCTCCACGCCGAACACAATCTGGTCCCGAATCATGGAGTCCTTCAGAGTCCCGAAATTACAGGACTGTGCTTTTAAACGGAGGTCGGTCAGGAAGCTATCAAACGGCTCTTGTCCCCTCTGTGTCCGCGACCGAAACACGTATCTCTCGTACGTCTCGTTTTTCTTCGGAGAACAGTGCGCGTCAAATCTGCCCATAACAACATCCAACTTGTCTCCATCACCAGGACTGTCGAACACGAACGTGTTGAATATTTCAATGGCCTGTGGCCCTGCTATCGTTAGCAGTAACGCTACCTTTCTAGCATCTGGCTTTGTTTCCAGTCCCATCGCTGCAACATACAGCTGGAATTGCTGTTTGAAGGTGCGCCAGTTTTCGTCGACATTCCCCGTCAGTTTCAAACTCTCCGGTGGTTTCAAATCCATGTCTTCTGTGAAGTTTCACTCCTGGTACCATGTAATGTTCGTGTTTCAAAAATGATGAAAAAGGCAGTTAGCTTCCAGTCACTTCTTTTAATAGCCACGTTGTGCTACATCCACCATGACACACTCTTCTTCTATGCAATCACTTTTTTAATACCAACCGGTAGAGCCACCTAGTGGTCAACATATGTTATTGCATCATATCACAACAGTTTCCTGTATCAAGTCCTTTGTGGAGGGGATCCGGTCCAGGTTTTTCAACCGTCTTTGTTTTACAGGAGCAGTTCCATGTTTTCTTTGAAGAATTGTGGTTTCTTGGTCCGGTTTTGTTGTGTTCCAACCTTAATCCAGGTTTTAAGCAGATGTCTTGTAGTGTATGGTAGTGCAGGATGAGGTCTGGTGCAGTAAACTGTCTGGAAAAAGTTCTGCTGCATTTGATCAGGTTTCCTCTGGGAAGATGTCAGTCTTTCAGGTTGTGGAAGCATACAGGGTTGAGCGTTAGAACCTCTTTCAGCTTGCTCCTCTCTCTGACTCCTCACCTCCCAGATCCTCTGTGTCTGTCTTTTTATGGCTACGTTCACACTGCAGGGCTTAATGCTCAATTCGGATTTTTTGAAAACCCTTTTTTGTTCCTTTCTTTGCGTTTTTTAATAGTTTCTTCCACTTTACTTGTGTTTTTTGTATTTTGCAACAACAAATACGAAGTTCTGCGACAAAGGACAGGAACATCATTACTTTTGCTTTTTTTTTTATTTTCTCAACTATTTGAACCGACTTTGGGGGATCAGTTGGGATGCAGCTCCATTGTTTACACTCGAGATCAGCTGTTAGCTCTTGGTCGAGCTGAGATTCTCCTCGCTAGAAAGCCAGATATTCCAGCTGAAACTCGGAGGAAACGACGAGGCTGCATAGCTGGATTTAAACGCCGGGAGAGATGACGGAGGTACAAGCCATATTTACCATCTGTTATTATGGGAAACGTCTGCGCTCTCTCTAACAAGCTGGACGAGCTAACGGTGCTCATGCGTCTGCAGCGGGTGTACCGGGAGAGCAGTCTGTTGTGTTTCACCGAGAAGTGACTTAACCAGGACATGACAAACTCCGTGATCTCTGTTAATGGATTCACGCTGGTGCGGGCGGACCGGAGCGCGGTGCAGAGCGGAAAAAAGAAAGGCGGTGGTCTGACGGTGTCCGTGAATGGCAGGTGGTGTAACCCGAACCACATCACTGTGAAAGAACAGCACTGCAGCAAGGACATTGAACTGGTGGCAGTCAGCGTTCGGCCGTACTACCTCCCACGGGAGTTCTCCCATTTGCTGGTGGTCACTGTTTACATCTGAACATACGTCTGAAACACATCTCGGGCCACGGTGAGGCTGGAAATGGTCCCCAGGTCACAGGTGACCAAGCCTGGGCAAATGAACTAAATCTGTTCTTTAACAGATTTGATTCTGCTCAGCCCCCAGTCTCCACCCACACGGCCCCCTCTTCACACCTTTCTAGCTCAGGTGTCTCCTCCCAGCTCCAGCTGTTTTCACCTCAGCACCAAACAGTCCTCTCTGCGCTTCCAACTGTAACAAAGGGACCTCCCCAATGACTCACAGCACCAGACTAGTCAACGCCCACCCACCCTCCAACCCCCCTCTGCCTCACCCTGATTCATGTTAGGAAGGAGTTAAGGAGAACAAAGGCCAGGAAGGCTACAGGCCCTGACAACACCACCTCCAGGCTCCTCAGGGAGTGTGCAGACCAGCTCTGTGAGGTGATGATGTTCGTATTTAATATGAGCCTAAGACTGGAGAAGGTACCAGTCCTCTGGAGGACTTCCTGCCTGGTTCCTGTTCCAAAGGTACCTCGTCCTACGGAACCGAACCACTTCAGACCTGTCGCCTTAACCTCCCACCTGATGAAAACTATGGAGAGGATCATCCTCAGCCACCTCCGCACCCAGGTGAGCTCAGCACTGGACCTGCTGCAGTTGGCATATCGACCAGGCATCGGGGTGGATGACGCCATCATCTACCTGCAGCATCGAGCCCCGTCTCACCTGGAGTTCCCTGGGAGCACTGTGAGAGTCACGTTTTTTTATTTCTCCAGTGCCTTCAACACAATTCAGCCATCACCACTGAGGAGGAAGCTGGAGGTTGTAGGTGTGGACCAACATCTCACTGCTTGGACCATCAACTACCTCACAGACATGATTCAATGACTTTCATTGTGTCTATAAGTTCTACTAAGCACTTAAATTATTTTTTATCAGACACTGGTTTGTTTTGTATAAAACGTACCGACATGTTTCGGCAGAATGCCTTCCGCCTTCGTCATGGTCGTCATCAGATGGTGGTGTGTGACGTCTTTAATTCATTGGAATTTCATTGGAAGGGGTGCGTGGGTGGGGGCCTTTACCAATTAACTGGCAGGGTGCACTTGACTTGCTACCACTAATATTATTACTCATTAGCCGTGGTGTCACATTCTCTGGGACTACCAATGACCCTTTCCTTGACGCACACGTGCTGCGACTAAATGGGTCACAAAGATGCACCAATGTAATCAGATAGTTGGCGAAAAAAATAAAAAAAGGAAATTATTACAAATAAAGCATCTTTGTTGATGATAAAAATACCGAAACAGTAAAGTGCTCTGTCACAAGAACAGGCAGATGGCTGGATCCAAATGCAGCAGGTTTATTAGCCCAGCTAAAAGTCCACAAAGCTAAATCAGGGTCAGGCAGGCAGGAGTCAATAACAGGCATGAGATCATAAGATGGGGAGACAGGGTGGTCAAAATCCAGGCGAGAGTTGGGGCAGGCGGCAGGCAAACAGAGTCAGAAACATTGACAGGAGACAGAAGATCAGGTCAAAATATAATGCTTAAGGAAGACAGAATAATACTTCGCACTAAGTGTGGCTCAGAGCAGTGCAAGTAGACTGTGGGTTATTGAGTTGAATGAGAGTCAGGTGTGTGGCATTCAAGAAGTGCACGCTGGGGTTGCTGGGAGATGAAGTGCATTCAGTCCTCTGGAGATGGTTCCCGCTGGTGAACAGAGGGGGAGACATAGTTCTGACTTCTGACATAGCCCCCTCCTGCGACGCTGCAGTCAACCACGAGGTCGGGGTGCTGGTCTGTGTGTCTGTGTGCATTGGTGGAAGTCGCTGATCAAGGAGGGGTCATCGATGTTGTCAGTGGTGACCCAAGAGCGTCCCTCTAGGCCGTACCCCCCCAGTTCAACAGATATTGAAGCTGACTCCCTGGCGCCGGGAATCCATGATCTCCTTGATGAGATGGGCTGCCTCGCCATCCACCATCGAGGAGGCATGCCGACGTCAGAGGGCTCACACTGCAACCCTCCATCCGGAGGACCACTGGCGGACTTCAGCAATGAGACCTGGAAGGTTGGCAAGATGCGCTATTCAGGTGGTAACTGAAAACAATAGGACGCAGAGGTGATCTGTTTGAGAATCTGGAACGGACCCACGTACCTGGGGTTGAGTTTCTTGCAGGGGAGCCGTAGCCAAAGATCTCGGGTGGAAAGCCAGACCCACTGTCCGGGGCCTAGATTGGGACCCTCTCGTCTGTGCTGATCAGCCTGCACTTGGGTCCGGCGGACAGCTTGCCAGTGCTGCACACCCTATTCAGATAACACCTCCTTCATGGCCAGCAGTTCCTGGTTACCCACATCATAGTTCCGTTATGCAGTGCACTGGAACATCTTGGCTGGCTGGCCATGACGTTGTGAGAGCACAGCTCCGACCTCTGTGTTGGAGGCGTCCACCTCCACAATAAATTGCACAGAGGATGGGCACCTGGGTAAAACGCAGTGTAAGCCTCCGGAATGCTTCTGTGGCTGCTGGATTCCAGAGCAGCCGTTTGGGAGCAGCCTTCAGAAGAGACGTGAGATGAGCCACCACCGTGCTAAAGCCACGAATGAAACGGCGATAAAAATTCGCAAATTCGAGAAACCGCTGCAGCTCTTTCACTGTGGTTGGCTGGGTCCACTGCAACACTGCCCTCACCTTGCCCTGATCCATTGTCACGCCCCCCACATTAGAGGAGAGACAGGGTGGTCAAAATCCAGGCGAGAGTTGGGGCAGGCAAACAGAGTCAGAAACAGGGTCAGGGACAGAAGATCAGGTCCAAATATAACGCTCTGTAAGGAAGGCAGAATGGCACAAACAGTAATTCGGACTAAGTGTGGCTCAGAGCAGTGCAAGTAGACTGTGGGTTATTGAGTTGAATGAGAGTCAGGTGTGTGGCATCCAGGAAGTGCACGCTGGGGTTGCTGGGAGATGAAGTGCATTCAGTCCTCTGGAGATGGTTCCCGCTGGTGAACAGAGGGGAGAGATAGCGTTCTGACTTCTGACAAGCTCACTATGTGAGGCGCAGTCTGGATGCAGGAGACTGCTTTGTTGTGCATTTAAACAGAAAAAAGTGTGAATTTGCTACTATTTTTTAACCAAAGAAACGTCGAAGGCAGACAGCAAAAAATAATCATAAAACAGACATGTCTAAAAATTAATATTTGATTTTTATTTTTTATTTTTAAAAGTATAGTCATTTTATTTAATGTATGTGTGTTTTGAGCTGTATTTTGTTGGTATGGCATAGCCTCACCTGCTTCCCCTGACTGCATATCACTGGTATAGTCATAAGTCTAAATTTCAAAAGAACATAGCCATAAAATAATGAGAAAAAAGTCAAAATGTATGAGAACATTGTCGTACAATTATTATTGTTGTAACATTGCACCTTTGTCCATATTTAAAATCATTAACCCGATTGCTGTTAAGTTGGAGATGACTTCTACCCCTGAGTGTTTCACATCAGCAAACTCAAACTGCCATACAGATGAGGAGTTCAATATGTGGCTGACTGGAAAGGTTCATCGTCCAGCTGATCGCCAATGGGTGCCTGAACGCCACAAAAGCTTAATTGCTCAGTTCCACCGTGCTTACACTGATCTGCCTTAACGTCCCTCTGGTAGCCGGACCTTGTGAAGGGGGTAATGTGGTGACTTGCTGGTTTGGTTTTTATAATTGCTCATTTTTCTCTTCTCTTGTTTCTGTGAAGGCAGGCTGACTCCACCCATTCTCCCGGTGATCCCCCGAGTAGTCACAGCTGCACTTTGTAAATCAGCCCTGTCTGCATTTAAGGGACTCTCTCTGAGCCCTTGGTGTTGGCTTGTCTTGTGTGGTTTCCAGTCCCCCTAAAACCTTGGGACTTTGCTTCAATGTGTTTGTGGTTCTTGCCTGCAGCTGGGTTTCCTCCTGCTTGCTTGAATGTGACAGGAAAAGGATTGCTTTAAATTAACAATTTACATATTAATGGGGGAAAATTCAATTGAAAGAAAAAGTCTGTTTAATGATTCATTTTAATTGAAAAAAAAAACAGGCTGTATTTGCACGACACATCATACACAACCACAAAACACAATGGAACACAAGAAATTAATCACAGTGGATTTGAAAAGGGGATTCTTTATTTTCTAGTTATTATACTATATATAATACTCTCCATAAATGTCATCATATTCATACCATGTAAGGAAAAGTGTGCTTTTGTTCACAGCATGTTGTCCATGTCAGACTGCCGTTGTTCTGAGTTTTACATCACAAAGTGTACAGTGAAACTGGCTGGCAGTTATCTGTGTGTGTCTGTGTGCATGAGGTGCAGTTGGTGTTCCCGTGGACAGAAGAGACATGTGTATGCATGCATGCATATGCGTTTGCGTTTGGAGATGGTACTGAGGGCGGAGGAGGACGTAACAGCTGCAACCACCCGCCAACCACACTTTCAACCGAAACATTCTTTCACCCACGCTTGGGGGATCGGTGGGGTGTGTGTGTGTGTGTGTGTGTGGGGGGGGGGCTGCTCTCAAGAAAAAAGTACAAGAAAGTCCCCATTAGACTGGAGGCGCTCGTTTTTCACTTTCAATGCTCGAGCAACACAATCCCCAATGTGGCAAAAACCGCTTCCTGTTAGTCTCATCTCCATTGAAAAGTTTTATCTTTAAGCGAAACTGCTACAATGCCTGCCGGACACGTTCCCTTGAAAAAGAAAACACTACTAGGCCAATACTACATGTGCAACACACATAATTGTATTTCAAGTTGTTGCAAAACACAAAGCAACAAGCCAACGGAGGAATACAAATGCAAGTGACTCGTCTCCTGAGTTTGTTTGTACTCTAACAGTCCTCAAATTGGATTCAAATGGCCAAAGTCAGTTTTCAGTCGTTTGCCACTGAAGTACTAAACTTGAGATATTTGTTAGGTGGCTGAGCCTCTCACAAGCAGGGCAGCCCTGATTTTCCATGTAGTCCACATAGGTGAGAACAGCAAGGTCAGATACAAAAAAGTTGTGGCGATCACTCAACAGTAATCTGACCAGGAAATTTTAGGATAAATTAGAGTGAAAATTCAGCTTCTGGAAAGTGAGTACTCAGTTGCTTGCTCTGATCTTATGTTTGCGTTTAGACACAGATAGAATCTGCAACTTGGGAACAAGCAAAGTACTAAGATTTCCCCCTGAATTTTTCAACAGATTTCCTTTTGTGTCTCACAGGGAGCTCCCCCTGTTGAGTTACACAGCCATCCAACCACAAAGGTTACCGCTAAATCAGGTGATTCAACAATATGTCTTTACCACTTTGATGCACAGCAACTCCAAACTGCCATAAATTGTCAAAAACATCTGGAATGTGATGAAACTATAAGATTGGATCTTCAAAATTAATATTACCCATCGAGATGGATGACTTTTAAATCCCGTCGATGAAGGAAGACATATTTCTACCCCGTTCGGAAACACATTTCTGTGCAGCTGTGTAGCTTTAAATCTGTAAAAAGATATTTCTTGCCAAACTTCCTGCCTGTTTGTATTCCAGCATTCTTTGGTTCGTCAACCATGAAACAGCTACTTTGGTTTCACCTCAAACAATAAATAGAATGGGTGTTTTTTTAGTAAATCCATTGACTAATCAGAGAAGTTTTAAATGTATCATTAGACTTATAATATATATGTGGATTTCTTATAATTTAGCTCAATAAACGGCAATGGATAACTATGTATATTTCCAATATGACTCATAGAAAAATTATTATAATTTACTGAAAATGTAGAGTAATGTCTTTTACAGAATTATTTTTCTTCTGACTTCTCTGTAAATATGCACAAAATGTCACCTAATCTTTTTCTAAATGATTCACTTAAGATTTCAAGATTCCAGCTGCTAATGCTTTAATTATGCAAGATATAAGTTGCCAACTCTCAGCATTTGTTGGCCTTTGGATGTTTATGTTAAAATATACACAGAAAAAGCTTTAATCTGGAGATTAGCATAAAATTTGCAATGAAATACAAGTAAACAAGATTTCATAGCTGAAATAATTACAGAATTACTTGATACCTTTAGTTGTTCATATATAGATGTTTATATGTATCTTAAAGTTTTATTCAATTTTTCTTTAATTTATTTTACTTTACTAATATTTTTTTAAATACCCTCTTTTCCACACGTATATCAAGTACTATAAAGGCACACTTTAAAGCCTTGATATAATTGCGTTTATTGATTTTGAAGTGATCTGAGAAGTACACAAGGCTCTGTCAACATGACAGACTTTTCCTTACAAATTCCAAACAAATTCGGGTGTTTTTGTAAATATGCTAACACAAAAAACGTATGGCGGTGTGGGGCTGTGCATTTTTTCTGTGTTATTATCTAGGTTAGGATTTTTGCGAATGTTTTATAATGGCTAATGTGTTGTTGCAGTGTCAGGCGGTTTCCTTTTTTTTTTTTTTTTTTTTTTTTTTACAAGGTTACTAACAAGGTTAGGGGATTTTGTAACTATGTTAAACCAGTGTCAGACTTTGGTGCACCATGTATGACATAGGTTTCAAAACAGACCATTCATTGATGTTGTGCCATATAGGGCGGATAATAGGTAATGTGTTTAAACAGTTCTGTAAATGTTTTGGTAAATAGAAGGAAAATACACGCTGAGCTTAAATTTTTACAATAAAAACATTATAAAAGAACAAATTTTGCAAAACTAGCTAAAGTGAAAGAGTTGTGTAAGTTTGTTTGGCTTTTTTCTGCTGAGGGAATGATTGAGACGATTAGTTCTAAAACTTATCCCAATGTAACCACGTCAGGTTGTGGGAATGCAGCGGAGATTTTTCCAGGAGGCCTCATGGCTGATCTTGGAACTGTCTGAAAGACAGGCACTTAGGGGCATCGGTGAGGAGAGACCAGCTGTACACACCACACACACAGACACGTAAACACGCACAAACATGTAAGCACGAGAAGCCCTCCTCACACAGTAGCCATATCTGTGTCTCAGCGTTGGTTGACTAAAATTCCATTTCTACTGATCGTCCGTGTATGATTGGCTGGCTCAGGATATTTCCCAATGAGGATCAAAACAACCGGGACATTTTTTAGTCTTTTTAACACAGTGATTTCTTTCCTTCTTTCAAAACAAAGGGCACGGCTAAGGTTGTGAGCATGTGCTGTATATGCATGTTTGATCATTCATGCAGGAATAATCTTCCCTGTTATTGTTTTCGTGTCTATATTTCACAATTCAAATCAAAATTCCCAGTGACCTTGTTGCGTCATTGTGTGTTTCCTAGTGGAAACTGTCCTGCCTCTTGCACCACTTAGATGAGTGTTTTTCGTCCACGAGAGATCCCCTGTCTCTGCGATGTGTTCCTCCATACAGAGGCTTCCAGTGTGATCAAAACAACCTCACAACTACATCAAAGTAGATGACTAAAACTAGAATCATAAATGGGAAACACGAGCAGTCCTGCATCTCATCTCTGCTCGTGATCAGTCCCGTATTCCAGAAGAATACAGTAATAAGTATAATATGGCAGAGTTTGTCTCTCCACAATGGCACCTTTAGAATACTAATAATACAATATTTGTTGATATTTGAGTATCAAAGATCATTGGTGGACAGCCCTAAAGAGCACCCCGCTCTAAAACAGCTCAGGCTTAGGGTCCCAACACACCTGTAAGGCGTCTTTAATGCACCAGTCCCTACGAGTCATAGAGATGCGGGTGCTGTTTAAGAGCTGATTTGAGATATAATGTAGCTGTTGGAAGCAAATGAATGTGGCATGCATGGATTTAATGGTCAAAGCTGGCATGGCACATGGATGGCAGTTCTGACCCTAAGGGCCTAAGGGACCTGTGTAGCTAAAAAAAGAAGAAAAGCCTACATTTGAGTATGTGTATGTGTGATCTAATAAGGAAGCTTACGTTCTATTATAATTCATTTTTTATTAACTTTTTTTGCACATCGTGCAATTTTTAAAAATCACTAATTAATCTGAGTTTAAGTGATCTAGTCTGAGGCAAACAGACGAGAGCAGGTTAGGTAAACC
Organism: Oryzias curvinotus; assembly: GCA_023969325.1. Lineage (NCBI taxonomy): Eukaryota > Metazoa > Chordata > Actinopteri > Beloniformes > Adrianichthyidae > Oryzias > Oryzias curvinotus. The sequence goes on along the minus strand of CM043713.1, from coordinate 18,947,676 downwards.
TCCTAGTCCATTACACATCTCAGCTCTTGGCTTTATAAAACAGTTGTTTCCGTGCAAAAGTTTCTTCCCTCCCTCCAACATTACACCTTCTAAGCGACATTGCCGGAGTGTTGAGGATGTTAAAGCCCTTGTGTGCTCCTGCTCTTCAAAAATTAAAAGCCCTTGCTCGCTAAAAAAATGCACCCCCATTTTCGTCCTTCTTGCTTCAGTTCACAGTTTTACAGATGCGTATGCAGTAGTTAGCTTACAGAGTTAATATTTAGAGATTGAAGACAGCACAAGCAAGTCCATAGGGATGCCAGCTGTCCTTTTAGGTTCCTGCTTTTGGTGCCAAAAATACAGGAGTTAAAAGAACAGCATTGTATAACAAGAAGTTTTGCTCAGACTGAGATAATTTCTTATTTATCAACAGTCATGAATGTCAAAACAGGGCAAGAAGGTATCAGCTCGGCATGCTTTTTTTTTTTTTTAAATATTTGTTTCTTTTTTCAAAAAGAATTCACTGGTGGCTTTGGGAGAAAACAAAAAGTATCTTCACCTTCTTTGGGTTTCACTCATTCTAAGTCCGAGAAAAAGGATTATGGGAAAAATTATGTGACACTTTCTACTACACACTAATATTCTTCCTCCAGCTCCTCTTCTTTGCATTTTTATTGATTTTTTCATTTTATCACAGCTTCATATTCATTCACATTCATATGAGGGCTATGAAAAACAAAAACCAAACTCAGTTTATTTCAAAAGCTTGAATTTGAGTTAATTTAGCTCCTACAACAGGAAGTTCGATTTTTGGATTTTAATTAAAATATTATTTATAACTTAAACAAAAAAGTAAAATATATTTATTTAATGTGATGAATGTTTGAATATAAACAGGCTTTAAAATAATAATAATTTTGTTAACATTATTGCCTTTTACATTTATAGAAATAAGACATTTTTGTTCTAGAATAGGGAAATATTTAATAAATTCCCAATTGTTATTTGAAATTTAAACATGTTTTATTGTTGAAAGAACAAACACAACTTTTTTTTCTTTACAATTTAGAAAAAGTTTTTAGCAAAAAAAAAATTACTGGGCAGTTGGCAAATTTTTGGGGAAAAAACAAAACATCTTTTTTCTATTGTGGTTCCAACCAATGGATTCTTCTCTCTTTTTTTTTTTTTTTAATAAAATACCTAAAAAGTCACTGTTTTTGTCGAAATAAACCAACTTATTTTATTTTTTTTTCATTCAAACAAAAGAAACAAAAGAAATTATAGTTGATTTCTTTTTTGGACTAGTTTTATTTTCTGTTTTTCACTGCAGTTTTTTTCTTAGAGGTGTGCTGGTTATCACAAAACAGGCAGACAGCTATTTCCAATGGCAGCAGGTTTATTAGCTCAGCTAAAAGTCCACAAAGCCAAATCAGGGTCTGGCGGCAGGGGTCAATAATGGGCATGGGAGCATCAGAGAAGGGACTGGGGTAGTCAGTATCCAGGCGAGATTCGGGGCAGGCGGCAGGCAAACAGAGTCAGAGAAAAAATAGGGTCAGGAAATCGGAAGATCAGGTCTGATCAGTTCTGGCAACACCGATGCGTCGGCTCACGTGTCAAGCTTATAAAGTGAAACCTCGTGTCAGTGCGAGTAGCACTTCGGGGGAACTCACGTGACCGATACAGCCACTGTGTCGGGGTATCACAGATGAGCCAAACAAGGAAGTGCATCTACCAGCAGTGTTGCCAGATTATATGGTTTTCCACCCAATTGAGTGGGTTTGATTTTGATTTTGATGAGAAAATTTGTTTTGGGAGGTTTTTGCATCAATTTAGCGGGTTTTAATTAGTTTTATTAAGAGTCTCTAAGCTATCTTTTATTTTAAAAAATTAACGGATCTTCTCAGCTACATTACTGTCACTTGGTTGCTAAATTAGTCCAGCGGTAAGTTTAACAGTGTAGTGGAAAAAGAAAAATTTTTATGTCTCGGATGCGCGCCCAGCTTCCTGCTGTCGAACGATGTGTGCCCCCGTTTTCCCCGCCCACTTTTGTTTGACGTTTCATTTTACTGAGTCTTTATTGTGTTTAGATTAAATTTAATAAGTATATCAGCAGAGGTTCTTAACTTGGTGTGCTGAAATGATGCCCCATCACTAGGTCTGGATATAACACTCAGTAATCCAGGCAGTTGCGCAGACAGTACTTCACACAGAGTGAGGCTCATTGCAGTGCTAAAGTATACTGTGAGTGATTGCAAATGAAAGTCAGGTGTGTGGCATCCAGAAACTGTGTCCTGGGTTCGCTGAGAGATGTAGTGTGTTTAGAACTTTGGAGATGGTTCCCGCCAATGACCAGAGGGGGAGACAGATCTCTGACTTCTGACACTTGTGCCCGTGGATGTTTAACCGTTTCAGTTCAAATTTTAAAAAATATTTGATGAATATTGATCTGCTAAGGTTCCCTTTTTCCATTTTTAAAATTAAAACTTTTCATCTTTTGCTCATAATATTGCAATTTAGAATCTTTTATTATACTCAACTAAAAAATTTAACCTAAAATGTTTTAAATAAGTCAGAGTTCACCAGTATTTCTTAATTTAGTATTAAAGTTTGCAGAGCCCTGTTTCATACTTGTATACAATGATATGCACTTTAGCCAGTTTTGGTTAAAAAAAAAAAAGAAAAAAAACATTTTCCTTTTTTTAATATAATCTTTAATTGTGCATCTTCTAATTGCAAAATTTTTACATAGGAGTGAAATAAAATTTGAAAATCCTGTGGACGTTTTAGCAGTTATGTGATGACATATTTATCTCACTGCTCTGTAGGTCTGCTAAATGAAACTATTCTACATTTTCCGCACCATTTAATAGCTCATTTTTCAGTGTACCACACAAAAAATACACGTTACCAAGACCATTGCAGGAATTCTCTGCACCTGCACAGACAGCCTTAAGAAATATAAGCTGCGACATGAGCCAATCATATAGGAGCCTAACTGTCTGAATGTCACATTGTGTTCAGGCTCATGCTCTGCATGTGTGTTAATATTTCTGCAAGGACAGTATGAATGATAGGTGGAGTAAATGCTTTGAAGGGTGTAAATGTATTTTTTCCCTTCCACTTTCCACTTATCTTTCAACTGTTTGACAAACTCAAACAAATAGTTGCAGAGATGTGCTCTTAGACTGGAGTGAGCATTTTTGTTCATTTTATTTCTGCAGCAGAACGTTTGACAGTCATTCTCACAAGCAAAGACAACTTTGTATTAAATTCATCTAAAACATAATCATCAAGAGGTAGTGGGCAAACAGGAATAGTCCACCTTCTAGATTTTGTTGAGTGTATTTTCTATTTTTTTGGCACCACCTTTCACAGTACGGTATTCACAGGTAAGCGGTCTCTCCTCCGAACTCTAAACCGTCATCACAGCTTAGCGGTCACTTCTCCATACCCTTCAGGAAACCTTGGTCTAGAAGTGACACCAATGGAAGACAGGACCTAAATCTAGCTGGTTATCCAATGTCCAATGGGGGTGTGGGTGTGGGGGGTGGGGGGGTGGAAGGATGAGCGAAGGTGTGGGGATGGGTGCAAGATGAGATGAAGCCACAGACGCGGGAGGCAAAAGGTGATTTGTGAAAGCTGAAAACTATACATCTCATCCTCTCAAGTTTCAGATAAAAAAAAACAGAATCTGGAAAAAGACCCCCCCCCCCCCCCCTAGTTTTAAGGAAGCACCAATGCATCAGACATTACTGCCTAAAAGTGATTCATCAGTTTTGCCTTGTCTCACCTTAAGTCAGAACCTCCACCAGGTCAAGTCTAAAGCTGCATACACATCAGCCATTTGACACGTGTACAAGAACGTACTGTGTACACGCTGGAAAAGCAGGGAGGGGCTCCTTATTATTCTTTTTCTACTGTTTGCTACCACATGTCAGCCACTTAAAACTGAAAGAGGCTCGGAGCAAAATGTCAAAGTGGTGCAAATCTTTCAATGGAAACAGTTCAGGTCATTGCTAGCGTCTTTGCAATGGCGGATATGGATTACCAATATTTTAGAAGAGTGGCCTTGCTTTATCTTTATTTGAGAAAAAAAACCACAGACATCCTCAGCCTTGTTAGTGTATCTGCGTTCACCAGATAAACCAAATCCATACCTCACTACCAAATCTTAAATCCCTGATTGGTCAAAGTTTGACCTTTTGATCTGGTTTAACTTTCAGTGGCCAAGCACTTTGTACATTGAGCCTGAAAACAGTCATTATAATGTGCGTAGCTATGCATAAACAGGAGACTGTTGAGCCTGAAATGCTCATTTATGCATGTTTACATAGACTTTTCATTGGAAGTTGGTGTTGGATTGCGTGTTGCAGAGGGCGTTGTGAGCTTAGCTTGAGGTCTGACAAGTGGAGGTAAAATCTGATAAGGAATGAGCCTCATCTTCAGGTCACAGATGAAAATCAGCATGAAAGCCAACTATATATACAACAAATATTGGAAAAATTATAACTAGTGCCCCAAATTTGATAAATTCCTCACCATAGTGGCTCCTAACCTATGTTAAGGTGGTTAACTTCCTCACTTTTAAAAGGTGTTGTAATCAGAGAGTCAGCATGAAGATCTAAGGCTGTTACCTTCATTGATCCAACTCTGCTGCTAACAAAAAAAAGTCAATAGTAGAGAAGTCAAAAGACCACAAATCACACAAAATATGCAGACTCTTTTGTCTTCTCACATTTTTTCTTTTTTTTTTTTAGAAGAAGTTGACCCAACGAAAAACCACTCACAATATGCTTTGTTTTATTTTTTTTGGTTAGTCTTTTTGCTCCTAATGAAAAAGTCATAAATATTAATTTTACACCTAATGTGCCTTCTTACATAGGGAGTTACGGCTACAGCTACAGTAATATGTGATAGTGGAGTTGGGAACAACTTCTCCTTCAAAGCAAAGCCCGCAACGCAAACTTAAACTCACACAGGGCTCAGGATTCACAGTTCAAAGGCTAAAAGTTCACAGTTGTGGTTTGTCAGACTTCTTCCCGCACCCCATAACCCTGCCACAATTTTTTTAATTGCATCCCCTCTGAATTTTCCTTCATCTTCATCTTTGCTACTCTAACTGGGTGATATCTACAGCCAGAACCTCTCAGACGGGTGTGGTTCTCCGGTTGGGGTCCTTGTTGTAGTCTTTGGCAAGTGTGCTGCTCTGAAGGAACTCCCGCTCAGAGTTGAGCAGCCCTCCCATGCATGCCTTGGTGCCTGCGTTACCAGCTTCCCGTGGGTTCAGCGTGTACATTGGCATCTCCGAGGCAGCCGGCCCCGTGTAGCCCCCTTTGCCTAGTGGTGACACATCTCGGCTGGGGGCCTCAGAGGAGCGCACACTGGAGCGGCGCCGGAAGCGATAGCGATAGGAAGGGATGCGGCTAAAGGCAGACTTCTTGATGAGCTCAGTACGGGACTTGGCCCGCAGTTTGCGGTGCTTCTCTATGAACATGTGCACAGCCAGAACGCCCACCATTTCTGCCATAATGAAGGAGAGGGCCCCAAAGTAGAAAGACCAGCCATAGGAGTAGGACTTCTTACTGTCACTTTGACCTGGATCCCCGGAATTGGCTGAGATGTAGACAATAATCCCAATAATGTTGCTAAGGCCTAGAAAAGAGAAGCAGAAAACAAATCAAACAGAAAACTCCCATACATAGTTCATAGGAAGTTAATTTTTCTGCATGTTTTCTTTTTTGCATGCTATTTTGAAGACTTCAAGAAAGTTTACAAATGTATTTGACTGCATTTTATCCCTATACAAATAGGTTTAGTTAGAAAAGCCAGTAGAGAGTTAAACACGTTTTCCATGATTCTGACAGAATTGACCTTTGTTTGCCAATTTTGTTCATAACTTTTAAAGACAGGGTGGTGGCTGCATTTTGCTAGAGCAGGGGTGGCCAACCCTGGTCCTCAAGAGCCTCAACCTTGCCTGTTTTCCAGCTCTTCCTCACCAGCGTGCTGTTGATTAGCTGACTTAAGTAATTTCATATCCTGATTGACTGAACACACCTGATTGAGGTTATCAGTATCAAGCAGTCCAGGGAGACCTGGAAAACAGACAGGATTGAGGCTCTAGAGGACCAGGGTTGGCCACCCCTGTGCTAGGGAAACCTTAAACTTTTAGGCTACGTTCACACCGCCCTGAGCAACATGCGCTGAACGTTTTTTTAAACTTTTGCAATGTACTACAAAAAAAGATGAACATTTGACATGCTTCCAAAAAATTTTTTTGCACAAACCACACAAACTACAAAAGAATTAACACTATCAGTAAAAATCAAGCTTTCATTCCAGCAGGAGAGTTTTTTATTCCAGTGGTGCATTTGTTGTGAAAGGTGTTTATTGTGCAATACACAATTCCCCAAGAACTTTGAAGGGGAATTGTGATGATCCTGGGGTACTCAACCATGACAACTAATATCAGCAGAGCAATAAGCTGATTTACTCCATCTGGGTGCCTGACTTCATAAGGAGCTGCAGCTATTCAGTCTATAGATCTGAAAAGTATGTTGGTGATAAGCAAAACCCCAACAAGATAGTTCTTCTCACTCAGTGGTCTGGCTTCTCGCAGTCCTTCATTTTCTCTCACTTTGAACTTCTCCTGCCATGAGCATCCCTTGCCAAAGACAGTAAGACCACATATATTCTACTGTTGTGGTTGGACCAAGAATATTCCTCTTCTCGCAACAACACAGTTCGATGCAAGTTTATTTTCTATTCGTAATGTGGATAATTTCCCTGTAGGCACCCTGTACTTCTGACCTAGTTCCGGTGACTTGCCCCCTGACATGTTCTTGAGGCATTTTACTGATAATGGGGGACATGTGTAAAGAAGCCTAAAATTGCATTTCTGATTTCTTTATCAAAATTATTGTGAATCAAGAGCTTAAAAACCGTATGGCTGGATATCTTCAATACTGCTTACCATTTTTGTTGCACCGGCAATGCTAGGTTGGGGGTGTGAGGGGCTGTAAGCTAGTGGGAGATGTAGAGAGCCCTCAGCAATGGAGAGGGGAAGTCGGGATGCCAACGGTTCTGTCCACAACTCGGAGGCAAATATCTAATGACCTCCTGCCACTCTGCATAAAATGTCCCAGAAAAAAACTCTTTTTTTAAATTTTTATTTTATTTTGGCATAATCATAATTAGAAGATCACTGGGAACACTTTGAAAATAGATCAAAAAATGATCGGAGCAGGACTTTAAGGCTGCACTTCAATGGCTGCAGTTTGTCTCAAGTTAACAACAACTGAAGCAGCTGAACAGAATTGTCAACCAGATTGATGCTGCTTGTTCCATATTGTTGGTGTAGAATAAGAAGCTATGCAGGGTGGTAGAATTCACAAAAAAAATGTTGTTAAAACAAATTAGTGTCTGATTATTGTGGCAAACAATTACCAATTAAGTCACATCTCAGTTATTAGCAATTATAATAATATAATGTTGGGATCCTTCGTGTCAGCATTCATGAGATTTATTATGCATGAGCACTCAGCCTCACTTTCTTTACTAGTCAATTTGCTGCATTTTTATAGAAGAAGTCATAATTTTATCCCTTGTGCTAACTTATGGGGTCCAGATGACCCCACCCTCACATTGACGTGTTATCCAAACATGACAAAGGTGGATAAAGGTAAAGAGGATTTTAAGTAATCCATGGACACCAGTAAAGATCACAAATCATTGAAGAGAATAGGTTCATCGCACTATCTTGTGGGGTCCAGATGACCCCACTCCCAATGTTAAAGTGCCTTGGATAGCACAAGGGTTATTGAGTTGCTATTCCAAATTGTTTTCAACCAGACTATAAATGGAACTAAAACACACGTGTGCTCATAAACGTTAAAATAAATGCTGAGAATCAGACATATCTTAGTCTGTTTTCTTTCTTAAAGTCATTTATTTTGTTTTCGTAAATGCACCAAATATCTGACATTAAAACAAAATGATCAATCACAAAAGAAAACATGGGGAAATATCGTCCAACAAATGACTTCTCGCTGCAAAAGAGAGACAATAGTGCTGTTCCTTGACTCAAAAGAGAAGAGAAAAGATTTAACTCAAAGCAATGACTAACCTGCAGATACAAAGAAGATTCCTGCACTAAGGATGACATTGTGTCTGCTCCTGTAAAACTCACTGGCAGCCACACAGAGCCCCCCCAGAAAGAGCAGGCCCACACTCATGATGGGAAAGATGCTGGAGGCACGCACCGCACCTAGTTTAGGAGGAAAAAGAAAAGCAGAAAAAGTGCATTTACAATACACATTTGAAGTGTTGTTTTGCTTCTCAGTTCAAGCAAAATGTCAGTTTTTAGGAAAATTTTGAAAGCAGCTGACATATTTTTCCTTAAACAATATTTTAACTCTTAAACTCCAAAGACAAACTCTGAAAAGGGGATACTAAAAGTGAAAGTATTAACATTAACACACACATTTGTCCTGGTCTGGGTGGGCACTGTGGCAATGTTCCGATGGCTGAGCTGACTCCTGGTATAAAGAGATTAGTAATATACTTTTTTCTTTACAGCAGAACCAAGCTGTAAGTCTCTTTTACAAGTTACTTTTATTAGAAGTATTTATTGCATGAGGGGTTATGGCTAAGAGGGGTAAGTGTTAAGGGGGGTAAAGTGTGGATTGTTTTATTTGAATTTCTGTCTGTTTTTGTTTTCAATTGTAAAGCCCTTCGAGCTACGTAAAGTATGAAAAACATAAGATTTAATTTGATTTAACAAGCTTCTCAAGTGCAGGCTGGAAAATGTGTTTTTGCCCTTTATCTCCATTTTTTTTATTTTGTTATGGTCTGCAGCAGTTTTGAACTGCAAGGGCCATATGTTTACACAATCCATCTTTCTTATTACGCCTATTGGTGGAGGGGCTGGCCCTGCTACAACCTATTTCCGGTTGCTTACCTGACTCAAGGGCCAAGAGCCGCGACTCACGGCTTGTGGGTCGTGTACGTCGTGGCTCACGCCTTGGGGGTCACGACTTGTGGGTTGCAAAACGGGGTATGGCAAGGGAAAGGGGTCATTAATGGCCAGGAAAAGCTATGTAAAGAACTTTTTCACATGTTTCATCCATGGAGTTTTCACAATTTTAAATCAAGAATCAAGTGTTTGTGTTGGAACAACATTGTCATGGTGCCTCTGGCAATCTCTCCTCCCCCTCCCCTCTCTGCTCTGCTCTCTATTGCTCTCTAACCAGCTGTGGACACTCACCTCATTTAGTCCAGCCTTCTTAAGGAGATCCAGCCCCAGCATTCATCACCAGTTTGTTGCTCCTGATGGTGCTTAGTCTGGTCGCCAAGTTGAGTTTTGTTCTAAAGTTAAGCTTGTTACTTACCTCGTCTTGTCGCTCCACTCTCAGGTCCTTCACCACGAGTGTCCAACTGGAATCCTTTTCCTTCTCTAGCCATGCCACGACTCCGGCCAAGAATCACACCTGCCACGAAAGACTTTCACTTCGCTTTGTGTCCTGCCTCTGCGCCATAATAACCAAGGCAGGACTGCTGACTCCTCTTACCATCCTTCAAACTACGAACTCTAAAGACTTTATTACTTTACTGTTCGGGAAAAATAAATCTTTGTCAAATCTACTGAGTTTTTGTCCGGGTTCCAGCATCTGGGTTTGCCATGTCATACAAATCATGACAGAACGAACTGGCCAAAATCCAGACCCAGCTGACCTGGAAGGACTCCGCCTAGCTGTCACTCAATAGCTCAGAAGGCCACTGTCCAACAAGATCTTTTCCGACATCTCGAACATTGATGGAATTAACAGGCCAATACTCTGCTAACTCTGCAGCTACCACTCCACTTCCGGCTTCCAGTAACGTAAACACTTCCGCTCCCGCTTAGAATCAAGAAAACTTCTGGCTCCAACACAAACCATTTCATGGTGATGTAGAAACATGCGGAGGTTTCCTCCTTCAGTGCCAACTCATTTTTCAGCAAGCACCAAGATATTATCAAGCTGATGACCGCAAGATATCTTTAATCGTAAATTCTCTAAGAAGCAAGGCATTACAATGGGCTCAAGCTTTCATCCCATCAAACCCAATTTTTTATGTTTCATTTGACCGCTTCATAGGAGAATTCAGACTGGTATTTGACCAACCTCGTAAGGACAAAGAGGCAACATGCAGATTATTAAGCCTCAAACATGTCTCAAACATCTGACTCCCAGAGCAACAGGGGGAAATGCAATCGCTATGAGTGGAAACCTCAAACCCAACCTTGCACTCACCTACTCAGAACTATCAGCCACCTACTATCCAGGACCCTCCAGGTAAAACTCCAGAGGAGCCTATTCAAGTCGGCCACTCAAAACCTACACTAGAAGAACGTCAGAGACAAAGGTACCTGTTACTATTGCGGTCACCCGGGACAACTTGTCAACCAATGTCAGCTTCGTTTAAATGCCAGAACCCCCTGCTACAAGACAGACCGCGGGCAGGCAGTTCTGTATCTAACATGGAAAAAAGTTTTTTATACATTCCTGTCAAGCTATGTCCTCAAAAGGGCATTCATGATAGGGCTGGGCGATATGGCCTAAAAATAAAATCTCCGATTTTATTTTTTTTAATTCGATTTTCAACCCCCCCCCGCCCTACTTAAAGAAAGCAATAAGTACAAATGGCAACTTAAAGCAAATGTTGCTTTTATTTAATCAAACACAAAACAAATGTAACCCCCATTTCTGGGATGAATTATAAATAAATGAACACACTCTGGGAATCAAAGTTAAGTATAAGATTTTTCTTCTTCTTGCTCCCTTTTGGACTTGTGTTTATATAATTTTGTCTTGTTTTATGTCATTTTTGTCTTGCTTTTGTCTTATTTTGTTATTCTACACTTGAAGATTATGAAGCAGCAGGAGTCGCGGTTACCCCCCCCCCCCCCCCCGCCCCCGCCTCCTCCTCCGAAAACAAAATCCTACGGCGGCCGCGTCGCAAATTAATGCTGGTACAAGTAATAATTACAACGCAGTAGTCTTTATTAACAAATAATAGCAACAACTATCTGACTAATGAACTAACTATACAGGCGATGTAGATTGAGTATGTGTACGCAGGCCACACGAGCGCGCGTGGGAGCCTTTGACTCATGGGCTTTATGCAAATGTTGCAGCGTGGGGTCTCTTCCTCCAAGTCTGTGGCAGTAAATCCACACCAGTTCCACACAACAGATGATGTTATTCCTTTCTTGGGAACAAACTTCCCACTCTCACCGGTAGCCATGCTGTCGTGTGCTGTTTCGTGTGTTGTTTGTCGCGTGCCATGCCGCCGTGTGAAACTAACGCTACGGAAGCTCTGGGGAGCCAAAAGTGCGCCACATAAAACTGGATTTATTTATTTTTGAAATCGCCCGTAACAAAAAATTCAAATTAATTCATTCAATCGATTTATCGCCCAGGCCTAATTCATGATAGTAAAGCTTTGATCGATTCAGGTGCAGAGCAAAGTTTAATTGACAGTCACCTTGTTGCCAAGCTTAATCTCCTTACAGAACACTTGGACCATCCTGTCGAAGCTGCAGGACTAGGAGGTCAACCACTCTCACGAATTATCCATCGCACCAAACCTGTCCTGCTCATTACGTCTGGTAATCGCCATGACTCTTCAAACTCCCATCGTTTTGGGTTTTCCTTGGCTCCGCACTCATAATCCTCATTTAAATTGGGAGAATCAACATATCACTAATTGGAGTACTTACTGTATGGCTAACTGCCTGCATTCCGCTATACCATCTATACTATCCAGTAAGAATACTGACACTGAAGAAATCGATCTTTCGAAAATTCCCTCCTGCTATCATGATTTGAAAAGCGTGTTCAGTAAGGCTAAGGCGGAGGCTCTTCCCCCTCACAGGCCCTATGATTGTTCCATAAAATTGCTCAACTATGCTACTCTATGCAAGGGCAGACTGTTTAACCTGTCTGGCCCGGAGACGATTGCCATTAAAAAATACATTCAGGAGGCTCTGGCATCTGGTCATATCCACCTGTCTGCTTCCCTGGTAGGAGCAGGCTTTTTTTTCGTAGAAAAAAACGACAAAACACCACGCCCTTGAATTTATTTTCGTGAATTAAATCAAATCACTGTTTAAGATAAATACTCTCTGCCTCTCATCAGTTCCACTTTTGATTCTGTACAGGAAACTCGGGTCTTCACGAAATTGGACCTTCGCAATTGCTATCATTTGGTCCACATAAAAGAGGGGGATGAATGGAAAACTGCATTCAATACTCTATTAGGACATTTTGAGTATCTCGTAATGGTATTCGGCCTCACCAACGCCCCTGCAGTTTTCCAACGTCTCGTGAACAACGTCCAACGTCCTAAACCGTTTTGTACTCGTCTACTTAGATGACATACTTATTTATTCCCGTGACACCTCTCAACCCACGAATCATGTACGTCTCATTTTAGGGCACCTTCTTGAAAGTCAAATATATGTTAAAGGCAGAGAAGTGCAAATTTCATTTATCTACTGTTTCATTTCTTGGTTTTATTTTTGAGGCGGATAATATCCGCCCCGACCCAGCAAAAGTCACTGCTGATACCAGTTGTGAACCCCCCACAACATTTCCTAGGGTTTGCAAATTTTTAGCGCCGTTTCATTAGGAACTATAGTAGCATCGCTACTCCATGTACTCAACACACCTCTGTCAAAAAGCCTTACATCTAGAGTTCTGAGACCCAATCAGCCTTTGATAAGCTGAAAGAGCTCTTTGTCTCAGCTCCCATCCTCATTCAGCCTGATCCTAGTAACCAGTTCACTGTAGAAGTCGATGCTTCCGACTCAGGCGTAGGAGCCGTCCTATCTCAAAGAGAAAAAATCCTCCGGCAAACTCAAGCCATGTGCTTTCTTTTCCCGTAAGCTCTCACCCGCTGAACGCAACTTTGACGTGGGGAGGAGTGACGCTTTGGAGGAGTGACGCCACTGGCTGGAGAGGGCTGAGCAACCTTTCATTGTGTGGACGGATCAAAAAACCTAAGCTTATCTCCGTACGGCTAAAAGGCTGAACACCCATCAAGCCCGCTGGTGCCTTTTCTTTGACCGTTTTTCTTTTACCATAACTTACAGGCCTGGAAGTCGGAACTTAAAAGCTAATGCCCTGTCCCGGAAGTTCAGTTCCAGTGAGAGTCAGGACGCTTCCCCTATCATCTCACCAACCTGCATTGTGGGGAATCTAACTTGGGATATTGAAACTCAGGTTCTAATCATCCTCCAGCTCCTAAAGACACTTTTTTTTGTTTGTGCCATCCTCTCTCCATTCAGATGTGCTGGCCTGGGGACACACCTCTAGAATTTCCTGTCATGCTGGAGTCCAGAGAACCCTTAACCTCCTGAGGCGTCAGTCTTTCTGGTCTGCCATGGAGAGAGATGTTAGAGAATACATCTCAGCCTGCAATACCTGTGCTTGCTCCGAATCCTCAAACTCCCCACATGCTGGTCTTCTGCAACCCTTGCCTGTACCCACTCTCAAGGCAACACCGTCATCGTCACTGTCAATGATCGTTTTTCTAAAGCCACTCAAGTCATTCCTCTTCCACAGTTACCCACAGCCAGGGAAATGCCCGAAATACTTGTTCAGGCTGTTTTTCACCACCATGGAATCCCAAAGGACATAGTCTCTGATCGGGGACCTTAATTCGTATCACAGGTGTGGAAGGCTTTTTGCTCCGCCCTTGGTGCCACGGTCAGTCTGACCTCTGGATACCACCGGTCAAGCGGAGAGAGCTAATCAGGAGGTAGAGGCCGCTCTTTGTTGCCTGGCAGCCCAAAATCCTGCTGACTGGTCCAAGTTCCTTGTGTGGATCGAATACGCTCACATCCTGCTGACTGGTCCAAGTTCCTTGTGTGGATCGAATACGCTCACAACAATCACCAGTCCTCTGCTACCGGGGTGTCTCCATTTGAGGCTTCCCTTGGGTACTCATCACCTCTGTTTCAGTCCCAGGAACTCGATTTGGCAGTGCCCTCGGTCCAGCACCATCTCCAGCGGTGCCAACACACGAAATACTTTTACCTCGCTTCGTGTCCTGCCTCGACACCATAATAACAACGGCAAGACTGCTGACTCCGCTTACCATCATTCAAACTACGAACTCTAAAGACTCTATTACTTTTCCGTTCTGGAAAAATAAATGTTTCAAATCTACTACGACTGAGTTGTCTTCCGGGTTCCACCATCTGGGTGTGCCACATCATACAAATCATGACAAACATGTTGGTTTGGTAAAGTGATTACTACAAGAAGATATTTCTTTATGTCTGTTTTGATGTTTTGTTAGTTAATTAATGTAATACATGTACAAACAATGAAAGAAGAGGAAGAGCAAAGAATGACTACATTCAAAATAATACTGTTGCGGCTTCATCAGTTTATAAGTTTGACAGCTTTCCTATGTGCATAAGTTCAAACATTTGATTCAAAGAGCAAATATATTTTATTTCATATTGGTACATTTTATTTGTAAATTCAAGTTTTGGCAAATGCCATTTTGATTTACTACTGAAAGATATTAAGCATTATTTTGGTTATTGTTGACTAAGTTGCATCTTACAATATTATTACAGTTAAAGGTTACATAGATTTTGCCTGTAATTTAATTGTCTGGCTTTTAGATAGGGCAGACATTTAGCCAACTGTTTTAGACAACTGTGATGAGTTAATTTAATTAATCAACATATGACTGAAAAAAGGCAGATCCATGTTCAGCCTGAGCCCAGTGCACGCTCATAAAGAATACCCCCCCCCCCCCCCCACACACACACACACGGTCACACACACACACACTCCAAATTCCCAGGCTTCCTGGTTAAATGTTAGGTGTAAGAATGGAGAGTGGTCATGATGCTCCGGCATGGACTGGTACCGTGTTAGAGCCTTCTCTGCTGCAGAAAATAACAGACAGATGCAGAGAGATGTCCAAAAACCTGACAGATGGAGAGTCACATTGACATATGTGGAGCAAAAGACTGAGTGACATATGATGAGTAGAAAGCCCTCAAGTACTTACATATTGTGATAACACATCTAAGGATTGTTTTTTTCAGCAGATAGTCTGTCATGCAGCTGAGTTTTATTTTAAGTTACTCAGCTTTTTACAAATATTGAAAGAAATCAGCTGAAACTGAGTTTGCTTTTAGTCACTTAATCATATTTTTGCCTATCTGGCTACCTAGCTGGAGCCCCTCTGCACACACGACCCGCCCCATGTGTCCAACATCCCTAGGCTGTATGGAATGCTGGTTACTAGGTTTCCTGCTCCCCATTGGCTGGTACAGCTTCCATCATGTGGTTTAACTGGCTGCCTTAGGGGAATGTTCCTCTGTGCTTAGTGGAGCAACAAAAACACAGGCGAAGTCTGAATACATTTTCTCTTTACCTCCATTGTTGTTGTCCCCCTCCTAATACATATTTACTGCTTCTTTATAGAACAGAACAAATACCAGAAAGAGCTTCTTTCTTCTGCTTTACAAGTGATTCCAGTATTTGCTGTTTTTGTTTTGCTCCATTTTAGCAAGCCTAAATATGGTCTAAATATGGTGTGTTTCAGACGAGAACAGGCTTGCGAGGT
This sequence comes from Oryzias curvinotus, assembly GCA_023969325.1. Classification (NCBI taxonomy): domain Eukaryota; kingdom Metazoa; phylum Chordata; class Actinopteri; order Beloniformes; family Adrianichthyidae; genus Oryzias; species Oryzias curvinotus. Next base: position 18,932,064 of record CM043713.1, on the reverse strand, counting down.
CAGACTGAATGATCCAGCAAAGGCAGAAGGCCCAGCACCCCACACTCCACCCCATCTCGGCTCATCTTTACTGAAGATGATAATGGTTAACACACAGTGAGAACATAGCCTGCATGAGTGTATCTGTCTGTTTCAACTAGGGGTGTTTAGAAAATCGTTTTGGCGATATATCGCTATAGTTCATTTGGCAATACTTGTTTTGATTCAAAATGCTGTAAGGATGACCTGACTCGCCGGACAGCGCGGCCTCCCGGCTGTCCTCTGGACCAGCTTTGTCTGCCTCACTGGACTGCCTGTCCTCCGGACTCATCGTCTCGACCGCGCCCCTGTGCTCGGCCCGACCTCCATAAATTCTGTTGCCCATCAAAGTTCACCCTCCGCATCCCCTCCTCCTTGGTTGACTTTTGGAACCCTGAAGCGGTTTTGCTACCTCCTCACAGACCATACGATTGCTCCATCAATCTTTTGGATGGTGCTTCTCTTCCCAAGGGAAGATTGTTCAACCTCTCTGGTCCCAAGAAAACAGCTATGGAGAGTTACATCCATGAGGCACTTTCCTCGGGACAAATTCGTCCCTTGTCGTCCCCCGTTGGCGCTGGTTTCTTCTTTGTTAAAAAAGAAGACAAAACTCTGCGACCCTGTATAGACTACAGCAAACTCAACCAAATCACAGTTAAGGACAAGTACTCTCATTTCCTCTGTTTTCAATTCCATTCAGAAAGTCCCTATCAATTCAATTCAATTCAATTTTATTTGTATAGCCCAAAATCACAACAACAGTCGTCTCGATGGGCTTTGAAGTAAAACATGAACTCAAAAGGATCATGAATACAAAGAGTTCAACAGGAAAATACTAAAATGAACTAACAAACTGACTAAGCTTTCCTGCCCTTAGACCCCCTTCGCGGTAAGGAAAAACTCCTAAAAAATCCAGATTCTGGAAAAAACGAAGAAACCTCAGGGGTGCCCACATGAAAGAGGGATCCTCCCCCAGGACGGACAGGCGATTACCAGAACTCTTAGAGAAGAATTAACTTATCTAACTCTACCACTACATATTTAAAGTCCAGCAGACGAGCTTCATCCAGCCGTGGTTGGGGGGACAGTCAGGGGCGTGTGTCGAGCTGGAGACAGGAACCACAGCCAGGTGTCTTGCGAGGTACACGATCAGGACAAGGAGCACGGATAAGCCAACTGGAGTCTGGAAGCACTCCCACTCCCCAGGAGGGGAGAGGGAAAGAGGGACATTACATGAATCGCACTGCACCAAACAGAGGCATGGAGAACTAAATGATGAATAATGATCAAAAAATAGAGAAGAGAGGAAGGGTAGAAGCAGATGAGGAAAGAGGACAGAACCCCAGTGCACCATAGCTACCCCAGTTTCAACTTCTAGCAGCCTTTTAAAACAAATAGTTATTGTTATTAAGTTTAATTTAAACACATTAACATTAAAGTTAAATAATCTCTGAATACTAACTAGTCTGATAATAAGCCTGTCCAAAGAGGAATGTTTTCAGTCTAACTTTGAATGTAGAAACTGTGTCGGCCTCTCTTACATGAGCTGGGAGTTTATTCCATAAAACAGGGGCTTGGTGGCTAAACGCTCTACCTCCAACCATACTTTTACTAATTCTAGGAACCACAAGCAGTCCTGCATTTTGTGAGCAGAGTGTTCTTATTGGATGGTAAGGGACTATGAGGTCCTTAATATTGGATGGGGCCATTCCCTGTAAGGCCTTATAGGTTAACAGGAGGATGTTGAACTGGGAGCCAATGGAGCAAAACTAACACAGGAGTGATGTGATCTCTTCTGCTAGTTCCTGCTAACAATCTAGCTGCTGCGTTCTGAACAAGCTGGAGACTTCTTAAGGAGCTCTTAGGACACGCTGCTAACAAGGAGTTACAGTAATCCAGCCTTGAGGTAACAAATGCATGGATGAGTTTTTCAGCATCACTCTTAGAAAGTATATTTCTGATCTTAGCAATATTCGGCAGGTGAAAAAAGGCAGTTCTACATGCCTGAGATATGTGAGCCTTAAATGATAAATCCTGGTCAAATAAAACCCCAAGGTTTCTAACTGTGGAATTGGGGGCTTATACTTATGCCATCCAGGGAGACTATCTGAGCAGACAGAGCATCTCTCAGGTTTCTAGGACCTAGTATAATGACCTCAGTTTTTTCTGGGTTCAAGAGGAGGTAATTAATTGTCATCCAGGTCTTGATGTCTCTGATGCAGGTGTTCAGTTTCTCTACATTGTCATTCTGGTCAGGTTTCATGAATAAATACAACTGCTTATAAATACAACTGCTAATACAATGAAAATTAATGCTGTGTTTCCTGATTATGTTTCCTAGGGGTAGCATATAAAGCGTAAACAGGATGGGTCCTAAAACTGAGCCCTGTGGGACTCCACAGTTAACTCAAGTGCACTGAGAATGAATGTCCATTTACATTAACGAACTGACTTTGTCAGTTAAATTCTTTGTCAAAGCCGAGAAATGTCAGTTTCACACGTCAGTCATCCCTTTTCTCGGTTATATTTTCGAGGCGGGTTGTATACATCCCGACCCCGCTAAAATTGAGGCCGTATCTCTGTGGGAACCTCCCTCCACTCGTAAAAAGCTCCAACAGTTTCTCAGGTTTGCGAATTTCTGCCGTCGGTTCATTAGGAACTATAGCGCTATCGCTGCCCCACTCATTTAGCTCACGTCTACCACCAGGTCCTATCATTGGAATGACAAAGCTCAGAACGCTTTTGACACTCTCAAAAAACTGTTCATGTCAGCTTCTATTCTCATCCAACCTGACCCCACCAGACAGTTCATGGTCGAGGTTGACGCTTCCGACTTTGGTGTTGGGGCAGTCCTCTCGCGGCGGGAGGAAAACACAGGAAAACTAAAACCTTGTGCGTTCTTCTCCAAAAAACTCACGAATGGAACTACAATGTTGGGAATCGGGAACTCCTTGCTATCAAGCTGGCTATCGAAGAGTGGCATCATTGGCTAGAGGAAGCGGTTCACCCCTTTATTGTCTGGACTGACCACAAAAACCTCTCATACTTACGTTCGGCCAAGAGACTTAATTCACGTCAAGCTTGCTGGTGTCTGTTTTTTGACCGCTTTAATTTTTTCATAACCCATAGGCCAAGCAGTCGCAACATTAAACCTGACGCACTCTCCAGGAAATACTGTTCCTCTGATGACCAAGATGTTGCCACTACCAACATCCTCCCAGACTCATGCATCATTGGAAACCTTACCTGGGACATCGAGACAAAAGTGATGCAGGCCCAAGGTGAGGAACCCAACCTCCTGATCCTCCCGCTGGTACCCTGTATGTGCCATCTTCCCTAAGGTCAGAAGCCATAACCTGGGCTCACGCTTCACGCATTGCCTGTCATGGAGGCGTAGCAAGAACTCTCAACCTTCTCCTTCGACGCTTTTCTGGCCGTCTATAGGCAAGGACGTTAAGGAGTATGTTGCCGCCTGTTCCACCTGCGCTTGCTCCAAGTCCTCCAACTCTCCGCCCTCAGGTCTAATCCATCCTCTGTCCACTCCTAGCCGCCCATGGTCCCATATTGCGGTCGACTTTGTGCCCGGTCTTTCTCTCTCCCAGGGTAACTCCATTATACATACTGTTATCGACTGTTTCACCAAGTTTGTGCACTTCATCCCTCTCTCTCTGCTACCCTCTGCCTCTGAGACCGCCAGAGTTCTGGTCCAGAATGTTTTCCGCCACCACGGGATCCCAGCCAACATTGTTTCTGACCGGGGACCTCAGTTCGTGTCTCAAGTCTGGAAGATCTTCTGTTCTGCCCTGGGTGCCACGGTCAGCCTTACCTCTGGGTACCACCCCCAAACAAACAGTCAGGCGGAGAGGGCTAACAAAGAGCTTGAGACCTCCCTTCGGTGTCTGGCAGATCGCAACTCCTTTCATTGGTCCAAATATTTGGTGTGGGTCGAATATGCTCATAACACGCATCCCTACTCGGCTACAGGTCTTTCTCCATTCGAGGCCGCCCTCGGGTACCCACCACCACTGTTCCCCTCTCATGAACTGGACTTGGCCATGCCCTCCGTGCAGGACCACCCCGGAGGTGCCAGGACATTTGGCAACAAACCAGGGCTGCTCTCCTTCTTACTAAGGAGAACAACTGCTGATCAGCCAATCGTCACAGGATGACAGTTTCCATGCTCTGCAGCGCCTTTTGTTAGTTAATAAACCCATTGCCCTGGAACCGTGTGCCTCCCGTCCATGCTTTTTGGGGGCTTCATGCTCACCAGCACCCCCTACCTGACACATCATCACACTTTATTGTTTCTGGAAAGAATTGGTATTTTGTTTTGTTTTCCCTTTATTTGTGAAGCACCGTTCAGGCTCCTGAACCATTTAAAAGTACTGGGGAAGCTACATTAAGCAATGTCGAAAATGAACAGCAGTTTATTTCCTCAATCATACTTTTAGAACCTTATTGGTTAAAGCACATTCATTCCATCTTTTTTCTTATACTGAAATATATTTTGTTGTGGAAATCAGACAATGTTGACCATTCCCTATATATTTTAATTTATCAAAGTAAAAGCAGTATGAATAAGTAAGTCATACTTAAAAAAAAAAAAAAAAGGAAAATGTGTTCCGGTACAATATCTGGACCATCATGTCAGGAGTTTTCCAGACCAACACTCCAACTACATTCATAATATTGTTATAGTGTGCAAATGAAAAACTGTCTTTAATGGGAATGGGACAGATGCTGGGTTACTGGAGACTACTTTGATGGTTTTTACAACTACACACTCATCCATCCACCTTTATTGTCATGGGGATGCTGGAGCCTATCCCAGCAACTGTTGGTACATCCTGAACAGGTCACCAGTTTGTTGCAGGGCCGTACACTCTCACACATTTCCATTCACACCTATGGGCAGTATAACCCTTTTCTACCCTATGACCCCACCCTTATATTGACGTGTTATCCCTTCCATGACAAAGGTGGATAAAGGTAAAGAGGATTTCATGTAATCCATGGACATCTGTGAAGATCACAAATCATTGAAGGAAAAAAGGTTCAGCGCACTGTCTTGTGGGGTCTAGATGACCCAACTCCCAATTTTAAAGTGCCTAGGATAGCACAAAGGATTGCCTTTGAAAACTGGAGTGCCTAGAGAAAATGCACACAATCATAAGAAGGACATGTAAACTCCACACAAAAGGGAACCAGTAGGGATTCCAACGAGGGCCATCTCAATATATGGCAAGAGTGCTAATCACCACCACTCCACTGCACAATATAGCTTGAAAAACCATAACAACAATTCATTTCATATATAAATTTTACAATATGCCCCAAAATGACTAAACCAATGAGTCTTTTTGTATCTTTATTACCTTTGGAATGTTACAATAACAATATATGATGCAATTTTTTTTTTTTTAATTATTTTATATTTGTTTAATTATACCTTGAGGAATGTGACATAAATTCATCTAAGCAATGACTTTTTTTCTGTAACAAAGGAGAAGTTTTCCTGAGATTTTACAGAAAAATTGGTTCCTTAAAGGAAATTGATTTGCTGATATTGGAATATGAAGATGGAAAAATTGTGCTTTACTGTGTTATTTTTGTGATTTTTGTCTGTAAAATCATTTGTAGTCAGAAAAATCTAATTTTGTTTTTTTGGCAGCAAAACTAGTATGAGAAGTCTGTAAAAACGTGAAAGGATAAGTGACTTACGGAGGAGATACTCTGCAGCATCTGCTTCATAGTCGGCATCTTCTGGAAAATGGTCAATCTTCTTACAAACACCTCTGAAGGTTCCTGCAAAACAAAAGCACCACTTAGTTACCACCATTCTTTGTCTGTCACACCAAATTAATCTTAAAGGTTTCTTTGGCAACATGCTGTTTTTTCGTAGGCATTGTAATTCTATACCCATTTGAATTGCACAAGCAATGAACTCTACATGTCGATAGATAAGTATTTTTAGAATTTTGTTCCTTTTTTTCTGGGTAAAATAATGTAACAGAAATTTTAAAAATTGCAACTTTTTGATTATACTGGTAAACCCACTGACAGCATGCACTCAAAAAACCTTCACATTGAATGAACATAAAAAAATTATGAAAAGGATTTCCACCTGATTAGATAGCTTTACTTGAACAAAAATGAATCATAATGGTCCAACTTAATGTACCTAGGTTGGGTCAACTTAATGTATTTAGGTTGGGTCAACTTAATGTATTTAGGTTGGGTCAACCTAATGTATTTAGATTCAACCTAATAAATTTAAGTTGATTCAATTTAAATTGACCCAACTTTACTTAAATTTTATGTAATTTTTTTTTTAATTTTGTTCATTATTCTAAATTTTCAGCCAATAGGCCTTGTAATGTCCATATCAAAGACATAAACAACCCTGCAATGTCTCGCATTACAAGGCAGGTATTCACGTGTCGTGAACTCTATCTGTAATATTGGGACATGATGCATTTACGCTCATGGGAGTTGGTCATCATCCTCTCCCAAACTCTAACTCATGGTGCAGAAAAAAGAACCCCATAACAGTTTAAATTACTAGTTAAAAAAGAGAAAAAACTGCTAGACAACAAAACACATAGACAAAAACTCACACTTAAACCCCAATCTGCCCAGAAAGGCAAATAAAATGGTATCTGACAATTCCTTACATTATGACGTCATGACACATTGATAGCTTCACACTAAAGTGAAGTTACACCAACTTACATGACTTAAGTTGATTGAAAGTAAAATTACTATATTAGACAACTACGTGATTTCTTAAGTTCAATGAACTCAGGATTTATTTTCACCAAACTAAACAATTAAGTTAGATCAATGTAAAAAAGTTTATCTTTCCAACTACTGCCAAATACTCTCTTTAGAGTGCTGTAACTACTTTGAAAGTTGTTGGTTCAACAAAATGAGACTATGCACTCCTTGACTTCCCTAACATGGCAATCTTGCACATGGAAACTTGTAAAATGCGAAGAAGACGGGCTCAACGTGGGCGGGGTTTTCATTCTGCAGCGTTCAGGCATTCTGCGACGTTGAGCGTTCCCCAGGTTACAGCCAGGTGTAGTTGAGGAATCTCGCATACTCTCGTGATATCGTGACGTAATCTACAGGCATGATCCAATTTAATGGTATCATGTTGGCTCAACATGATTGAAATGAGTAACTATTAAAGTGATGTTATGTACAATCGACATGATTCATTCACGTATAATTTACAAAAATAAAATTTTCTGGTTGAAATGACAAGTTACATTTTTGTCAGGTTTATTGGCTGGTAATTTCCTTTTTTGTAAGAGGCACATGACACTATCAAAATGTTTGGTTGGGTGTTATTCTGAATATTTTAATGCAGCTAATGCTTCCAACTTGGCTAACATGAAGCCTGTTACAAATAAGTTCTAGAGTTTGCCTTACGAGTGACATGAGTTCAAAAATTGACCTTTTTTTAACTTCAAATTTATGTTTACAGTTTGTAAATTTTTGTTTTCTATAACCAAACAACAAAATAAAAATGGAAATGGAAATGGGAGGAAATAAACATACATCAAATAAATCGCAAACTTTTAACTCTAAATTGATTCACTAATTAAACAGCCCTACTATATCCTACATGCTATAGAAATCTAAAGGTATTTTCCAGATAGGCTTTTCTAGTTACATATTTATTAGCATCTTAAACACGATAACTGATTTAAAGTTATTTTCTAATACATTTCTTGTTAAAATAATTGTATCCGTAGGTTGTAATGAGCTCAGTTTAGGCATTTTATTTTAATAATTCCCCAGATGATGCAACCTTCTTGGATCTCCTTTGGGCTGTTATGCCTTCCAGTTTGTTTTGCTTTTATTACATATTAAGAATTTATTTAGATATGACAGAGATAAACTAAAATGTTTTGAGAAAAACAGATGCTCAAAAAGATTTACATTTGTAAAGCTATTTAAGGCTGGAAAAAAAAAAGAAAATGTTGGTATAGACTGCAAAGAGAACGTTCCATGAGGAGTTTAGAAAAACAAAATATTAGTATATAAGATATAAAATATTGGATTTAGCAAATATTGGGCTTACCTAAGTTTTAACTGTCATACTACGTGGAATTGAGTAAATGTATGCTCAAACTATAGAGTAGGGCTGCACGATATGAGGAAAACTTGCAATATGCGATATGAGTAATTAATATTGCGATAACGATATAATTTGCGGTATATAAACAAATAGCAAAACAATCAAAAACACACTTCCCATTTTATTGCAACAGTTTAAGAATTATACTTCAAATGACCTTTGTTGACCTAGGAGGGGAACATCTAACATAAAAGGGCTCCATCTGATTGGTCAACAACGTTAAAGGGTCTATACCGGGGGTCGGCATTAAATATCAAAACAATCTGCCCTCTAAAATTACCGGGAAAAAAAATCACAACAGTTTGTTTGTGCAGCCGTGTATTGTGTGAGCATGACAAACGTACATTAAACACTTCGCCCAACACTCAAACATCAAAAACCCAGCTGTCACCTGGCTGTCAGCTGGTACCGTTGAACAAATGGGGTGACGACAAATCCAACACATGACAACAAAGTTTCATTGAAATAAAACTTTTAAATAAACAACCAAGTTTTCAATCTTTACGGCATGCGCTGAAACTCATCTGTAGTGGCAACCATAACAGCTCGATGAAGTTGACAGTGAACATTCTGATCTGCTGCTACACAACAAAGTCCAATGTCGGTCCAGGGGTGACGTTTTGCGTTACTTTGTCGTCTGTTAAGAACGTGTGAAAACATTCCTAAAAAAAGTAAAGACCTGAACTACCCGCAACTGGAAGATACTGAGTGACTCGAAAAGCTGCACTTTTTGGTGGATATGACTGTGACAAGCCACCTAAACGAGCTGAATGAAAGTCTCCAGGCGCCGCAAATGCTTGAAGCTGTTCTGTCATTCGAGCACAAGCTGGCTGTCTTTGCCAGAGATGTACAGCGAAAGAAGAAAAGAGGATGCTGCTGCGTTTTTACCCTTGCACTGACCTGCTTGGCATTTGGACAGAAATCAAACTTAACTGTATTAATTTGATTTTATATACTTTACCTTAAAAGGCTGCTGTTTTCTTTTTTATAAAAGCAGGCTGCGTTTTATTGCACTCTGTTGAGTTCCCAGTCACGCACGTTCCATTTTATTGTTTTTTGTTCAAATCCTCAAAATAAAAATATCAAAAATCAGATTTCTTTATTACATTTCTTTAATTTTATCAAAGTAATGAAACATAATTAATTGATATTGTAATGAAGTCAAACTTGCACAACAGAGCAGTCACGTGACGCGTCGTTCTCCGCAGAATGCACTGCAGGGCAAATAAACATTTAATCGTTAATGCTCATTATGTATTTGTAGCAACTTAGTCATTTTGATAGTAGGCTAATATAGCTGATATAGATACATATTGCATTTGTTCCCTTCATTATAAGGCTTAAATAGGGCTTTTAATATTTTGCGGCTCCAGACATATTTGTTATTTGGTTTTTTCATCCAATTTGGCTCTTTCAACATATTGGGTTGCCGAACCCTGGTCTATACGATTGCTCAAATGCATAAAGGGATTTATTTGATTTGTTAAATACTTCAAGCTGCCATAAGATTGTTTTAGCAGATTTAAGGTAACCATTTATTACAATTTTTGCTGTCTTTTGCAATATGCATATTGTACAGCTTGATCTCGCGATAACGGGCTAGATGCAGGCTAGAGTGGGAGGGATGGGCTGTAAACATTCAAGTTTTATACGGAAAACACAAAACCCATAGATGCTGCTAAAAGAACAGACATCCATTTAACCACACGCATCCCAAATTCAAATTGAATTCAGCCTGTTCAAATGATACATAAATATCATCAAACATGCATGTGTGTAGTTGCTTGTATTGTCTAGGATGCAGTCTCTTACGATCATGCTGTGTGCCATGAAGAGTGACTCATCCTCATTTACACACACACATTTCCCAGCGTGCCTGGCGTTCAAGCTTTTCATGGCCTGTTTTGTGTGCCATGAACATGTGTGACCAAGCTGCATGCAGCTTCCATCCCAATATTCTGTCCCACTCTCACTTGGTCATCACCATGGGGGCCATAAAAGAGAGCGGTAGTGAGAGAGGGGGAGCTCAGAGAGGCAAACCAAGACGGAGGGAATGCTGGCTGAAAGAGGGAGTAAACTCCTGAGAGAATTAGAGCGCTTCATCAAGCTCATCTTAAATGGTAGCCTCCAGACTTTTGCTACCTTTTTTGGGGGAAATTTTGATTCAAAAAGTGATTATTTTATTGTGTTTCAACATCTTTAACACATCAACGCATAGAAACAAGTGCATGACTAATTTAACTTCTGAATGCACTCCAATGCCATCCTGATTTTGCCTAAACATTTTTTACTCTTTTTAACCCTTGTGCTATCCTATGACCCCACCCTTACATTGATGTGTTATCCGAACATGACAAAGGTGGATAAAGGTGGAGAGGATTTCATGTAATCCATGGACACCAGTAAAGATAACCAAACATTGAAGTAAAAAGGTTCAGCGAAGTGTCTTTTGGGGTCTAGATGACCCAACTCCCAATGTTAAAGTGCCTAGGATAGCACAAGGGTTAAAAGCACTTCTGTTTCTAAAAGAATGCTCCTTCACTTTCCATGCTTTCTCCAGTTCTTCTTTGAGTCCATGGTATTTCTATAGTTTCTCATGTTCCTTCTTCCTGATGTTTCAATCGCTTTGCACTGCCACATCCACCACAACGGCTTTTCTCTGTTCTTTATCCACCACTACAACGCCTTGTTGGTTCGCCATTGCTTTCCTGTCAGTCTGCATCTGAGTTCCTGGTATACAGAACCTTTCAACCTTTTGCCACATTTTAGGCTTCAAACATAAAGATATAAAACTGTAACTTTTTGTGAAGGATCAACAACAACTGGGACACAATCATAAAGTCGAACAAAATTTGCTGGATATTTCAAACTTTTTTAACAAATAAAAAACTGAAAAACTGGGCGTGCAAAATTATTTAGCCCCCTTTATACTTTGTAGCGCCACCTTTTGCTGTGATTACAGCTCTATCTATCAAATCTATCAAATCTATTTATCTGTCTGTCTGTCTATCTGTTTTGTACATTGAGAGACTGAAATTTTTGCCCATTCCTCCTTGCAAAACAGCTCGAGCTCAGTGAGGTTGGATGGAGAGCATTTGTGAACAGCAGATTTCAGTTCTTTCCACATATTCTCAATCGGATTCAGGTCTGGACTTTGACTTGGCCATTCTAACACCTGGATATGTTTATTTGTGAACTATTCCATTGTAAATTTTGCTTTATGTTTTTGATCATTGTCTTGTTGGAAGACAAATCTCCATCCCAATCTCAGGTTTTCTTCCAGAATGCCTCACTGAACATCTGGAGAGAGTTTGCTGCACTGAAAGTAAAGGGGCTGAATTATTTTGGACGCCAAATATTTCAGTTTTTTATTTGTTAATGAAGTTTGAAATATCCAATAAATTTTGTGCACGGGCTGCGCGGTGGCGCAGTGGTTAGCGCTCTTGCCTCACAGCATGAAGGCCTCCGGTTCAAGTCCCGGCTGGGGGACATGAAAATCAACATCAACAGGGGACCTTTCTGTGTGGAGTTTGCATGTTCTCCCCGTGTATGCGTAGGTTTTCTCCGGCTTCCTCCCACTGTCCAAAAACATGCTTCATAGGTTAATTGGCAATTCTAAATTGTCCCTAGGTGTGAGTGTGAGAGTGAATGGCTGTGTGATTGTTGAAATTCTTCCCTGCAACAGACTAGCGACCTGTTCAGGGTGTCCCCTGCCTTCGCTCATGAGTGGCCGGGATAGGCTCCGGCAGCCCCGTGACCCCGAAAGGGAAAAAACGGATAAGAAAATGAATGAATAAATTTTGTTCCACTTCATGATTGTGTCCCACTTGTTCCAGTTTTATATATTTATGTTTGAAGCCTGAAATGTGGCAAAAGGTTGAAAAGTTCAAGGGGGGCGAATACTTTCGCAAGGCGCTGTATCTAAAGTTTCTCATGTTCATTTTTCCTGATGTTTCTGTCACTCGGTACTTTCACATCCACCACATCTGCTTCCCTCTGTTCTTTATCTACCACTACAATGTCTGGTTAGTTTGCAATTACTATCCTGTCAGTCTGTATCTGGAAGACCCACAGTACTGTTGCTCTCTCATTCTCTACCACTTTCAGAAGTGTTTCCCATTTTGACTTTGGGGTTTCCAGTCCATATTCTGCACACATGTTCCTGTATATTATTCCAGCCACTTCATTGTGGCACTCCATGTATGCTTTACCTGCCAGCATCTTACACCCTGCAGTGCTGGCTTATTTCAGGGGCCTCTTTGCACAGCCTACACCTTGGGTCTTCTCTGGTGTGGTAGATCTGAGCCTCTATCGGCCTGGTGCTCAGGGCTTGCTCCTGCGCTACCAGGATGAGAGCTTCAGTGCTGTCCTGTAGGCCAGCCCATTCTAGCTATCGGTAGGACTTCTTGATGTCAGTCACTTCAGTTATGGTCCGGTGGTACATCCCATGCAGAGACTTGATTTCCCATGCGGGTCTGTCCTCCAGCACCATATCTTCTGCTCTCCATTGCCTGAGAAATTCACTGAGCACACTGTCAGTTGGGGCCTTGAGCTTGATGTATTCATGGATCTTGGATGTTTCATCCTGGATAGTGGCTTCCACGCTCAGTAGTCCTCGGCCTCTTTCCTTGCGGCTAGCATACAGTCTCAGGGTGCTGGATTTGGGATGGAACCCTCCATGTATGGTGAGGAGCTTGTGTGTCTTTACATCCATGGTCTGTATCTCTTCATTTGGCCATCTTATTATTCCTGCAGGATATCTGTGGTGCAGCGGTAGGGTGGTTGACCCATGATCGTGAGATTGCAGGTTCGATTCCCGCCTTGCACACCCATGTGTCAAAGTGTCCTTGGGTAAGACACTGAACCCTACCTTGCCTCTGGTGGTAGGTTGACACCAGTGTTCAGCAATGAATGTCTGTGTGCATGGGTGAATGGACTGTGACTGTAAAGCGCTTTGGGCCTTCGAGTAAGGTAGAAAAGTGCTATATAAGTATACGCCATTTACCATTTATCTGATAACTGGCAGTGCATAACTATTTATTACCTGGGTCTTGTTTTTGCCATTGAGCTGGCTTCTCGGGACTTGCCTTACTCGTTGGAGATATTTGGCTCTTGCAGCTTTCCTTGTTGCCTGTTCCAGGTTGCCATTTGCCTGTGGAATTCCAAGGTACTTGAACCTGTCCTCAATGTCTGCTATTGTTCCTTCTGGGAGTGAGACCCCTCCTGTGTGGACTACCTCACCTCTCTTTGTACCTATCCGGCTGCATTTCTCATGCCCGAATGACATCCCAATACCAGTACTGTAGATTTGGTACTGTGCATCAGGGAGTAAATGTCCCACTCGCTCTTAGCATGTAGCTTGATGTCATCCATGTAAAGGAGGTGACTGATGTTGGCCCCATTTTGATTCGGTATCCATAGCCAGTCTTGTTAATAATTTGGCTGAAGGCGTTCAGACCTATGCAGAACAGCAGTGGGGGACAGAGCATCACCTTGGTATATCTCATAATTGATGGACACTTGTGCAGGTGGCTTGCCATTGGCTGCAAGGGCGGTTTTACACATCATAAAGGCTCTTTGAGTCCTGTTGATGTTGTACAGCTCCAAGTATTCAGTGATCCACATGTGTGGCATTGAGTCATAGGCTCTCTTGTAATAAATTGAGGCTGTACACAGATTGGTGCGTGACCTGCAGTTTTGAGAGACTGTTTTGACAACCAGGAGTTAATGTTTGGCTCCTCTGGAATCTCTACCAATGCCCTTCTGTGCGTTGCTCATGTATTGATCAATATGCCTATTTATCTTGGTTGTAATGACGCCTGACATGAGCCTCCACGTCGTGGAGAGACAGGTTATTGGCCGGTAGTTGGTTGGGACGGCACCCTTTGAGGGATCCTTCTGGATTCAGGATTGTTTGCCCTTGGGGGTGAGTCCCATCTCGTAGCAGCTGGTTCATTTGTGCTGCCAGGCACTCATGGAGTGCACAAAGACTCTTTAGCCAGTAGCCAGAATCATTTCAGGGCCCAGTGCTGTCCAGTTCTTCATATCTGAGACTCTTTCTTGGATGTCTTCCACAGTGATGGTTACTGGGTTCTGTTCAGGGAGGTTGCTATGTTCTTTTCTCAGAGAGACTGGGGTCTGTGGGTTTGTGGGTCTGCTCGGCCTGCTTGACCCTGCCACAGAGCCTGCACTTTCGCAGGTTGAGGTTAAATGCAGAGAATGTGTTGTAAATGGACAATATATATATATATATATATATATAGAGAGAGAGAGAGAGAGAGAGAGAGAGAGAGAGAGAGAGAGAGAGAGAGAGAGAAGTAAGAGCTCAGTCTCCCCCTCTGGTCACAGGCAGGAGCCGTCCCCAGAGTTCTAGCCACACTACAGCTCCCAGCGACCCCTTCCTGGATGGCCCACACCTGACTCTCATTCATTCAATCAACCACATCATACTTAAGCAATACACTGAATGAAGCTTAGTGTGAAGAATTGTTTGTGTGACTCTGCCTTCATTACAGAGCGTTGTATTTGAACATTATCCTCTATTTCCTGACCCCGTTTCTGACTCAGTTTTTTTCTGCAGCCTGCCCTGACTGGATCTTGAGTTCCCCGTCTCTCCACCGATGCCTGCCTGACCCTGATTAAGCTTTGTGGTCTTTTAGCTGAGCTAATGAACCTGCTGCATTTGGATTCAGCCGTCTGCCTGTTCTTTTGACATTATTATAAATCAGTTGGATTTTTTAAAACCTGTTCTTGTGAATCCATTTTTTTTTTTTGCGTATTGATAAAACATTCAAAACTAAATCATATCTTTTCTGAGACTACTCCAGAAACTATTTTGGTGTTTTCCTAACTTTGTGCAACACCAACAGTAAAAATCCTCCTAAAACCTTTATACATTTTTAAACAAATAATAGTTTTATTTTAATTACAAAATAATAGCTGTTTTCCTCATTTCATGGCTTTTCAGTACAGCTTTACGTTAGATCTTAATGCTAAATTAACGTTAGTTAAGTGTGAAATATATTAACTATTAAATGGAAAGTGAGGACATATAAAATGTCAACAATCTATTAAAAAAATATTATTCCATTCAGGTAAATACTCAATTCTGATTGGCTTTTGATTTTGCTTTTCCTCAAAAAAAAAAAGTGACTTATACTCTGAAAAAAAGGTAAAAACTTCCCTGTCTTATAACTAAATTAACTTAAAAAAAGTTGCCCATTCAACTTTGTTGAAGTTAGATGGGTACAGTGTTGTGGGAAAGTATAAACTGAGTAAGAAATCCAAGTATTTTTTAGAAAATCTTTAAGTGAAATATCCCTGAAATCATATTTTTAAAAGAATTACAGCAAATACACAACCAGAAGAAAACAAAGATGCATAAATTTAAACACACAAAGAGCATTTATCAGCAGTAATTTGCCTCATTAAGGACAGAATTGCCTGAGGGAAACTGTAGTTACCATCACAGCGAGGAATGAAGCAAATGGGGCCAGAATCCAGCATGCAAGTTGTTGTTACATTATATTTTTGTGAGCAGGCTTACTTCATGTGAGTCATGTGATTGACCTTTTTTGTTGTTGTTGATGTTGCTTTTTTGTGGTCCTGTGTGCCACTTCTGTCACTTCTGTTAGAATAATTATGAACGTAAAGCATAACAAACCCTTTTTGGTTTTGTTTGGCGCATGAATGTTGTTCCATTAAAACAACACTCCTGGGAGGCTTGCCTCAAAACAAGTTTAAAAAACAAACACAAACAACACTGTGGGCTCAGATATTCCTATGACTGTGACACACTGTGGCCACGAGGTGCCATGATGAGAGGTTTGTCCTTGGTTCGTGACTTTCAAACACATAGACACTATAAGCACCAGGACATTATCCTAGGAAGAACAGGAAAACCATTTACTATAGAAAAGTAGAAGAAGCCTCTAGAGCAGTCATTAATTGTTCTTCTTTAAATGTCTAAACATAAGGTATAAAAAAACTCATTTGGAGCACGTCCAGTAAGGACCTTCTGGAGTTGAAATCAAAAGATTAATCACATTGTTTGTTTAGCCTAAATTTTAAGTACAAAATGAAGATATGAAATTCACCATCACATTTTAATGGATTATAAATCAAAAAAAGGAACTTCTGAAACCAGATTGTAAATTAACCCTTTAATAGCAGAGATGTCACCAGCAACATTTTTTATTTATTTAACCTTTATTTAACCAGGAAAGTCGCATTGAGATTAAAAACCTCTTTTACAAGGGAGTCCTGGCCAAGAGACAGCAAAAAGTTACAGACATAGACAACAAATACAATTACATTCAATTATAAAAGCAGTTACATAGCAGCTTTTCTCCACATCAGGATAAGCCGATTCACGTTGCGTTAACGGTTGAAAAGTTATCATAGGCCAAAGAGTGTGTTAGTTAGGCTGCACCAGCAACAGGTCCTTAACATGAAGGGGTTTATACATTTACAGTTGTAAAATTGACTCATTATATATTAAAGAGAATTATACCTGCCTGGTTTGTGTTACAAGCCACCTAGCAGTTGCTGGTTGATCTAACTTGGCTTCAAGTTACTTTCATTATCAAACCTGCTTCAAACAGAAAGTGTTGCCCTATCAAAAAACCCAACCGTATATACGACATATAAACATTGAGAGGTGGTTGAAAGAAAAAAAAACTTTAGGTCCAGATGCCTCCGACAAAGTCATCATTAGTTTTCTTGTTGCCAACTTTGTTTCCATCCATGTCCATGTGCGTGCATATAAATACCTGTCACTTGACTTGGTTTACATCCTTAAGTTGCTGTGAGTCCTATGCTATCTACCTGTATTCGTTATCTCCATGTAGCTCCACCATTTGCTATTGGACTTCAACTCATTGTGATGAAACTACAACTACATACCGTAGTTCTAAAGTCTGATTAAAATAATTACTATTCCTATGCTCTACTTTTCTGAGCCTTATCTGTACTGTCACCTTCAGGAGTATGATAAATCTTTGTTAGCTATTCAATTAGTACTGTGTTTTAAGGGTTTTGGTGATTACCAAGCGTTCAGTCACTACATGCTTACTTCATTTATTCTACTACACTCATATTGATTTCTAATGCTAAAGAAAACACAAGGAACTGCTGTTGGTGTCTTATTTGGGAAGAGGAACATTTTCGTTTGGTTCAAGGGTTAGGGTTATAAATGAGCAGTTAAACATTTTAAAACAAAATGGTTAAACCTTCTGCATAACAAATGCAGGGGCAGCAGAAAGGGAAGCTGAAAAAGCAAAGCAAATTGGAGAGCTTGTTTCTTCAGAGCACCTCTGACAGCTCTGTCTGAAGGACTGTGCTACTTCCTCTCTCCACATCTTTCCCTCTTTCTCCTATTACCTCTTTGCAAAGGGAGGAGAGAAGGAGAGCAAGAAGCTAGTTTCCAAGGTGATGCCTGATGAAAGGAAACAAGGAAGGTTCTGCACGGATGCACACCTCTTCTCTTTGTTTTCTCCCCCCCTTCAAGCCAGTCCTCCCACACTCATCTCTGTGTTTTGATCAGACCTCCTTTTTTCCATCCAGGTCTTCCTATTACCGTCACAAAACATTGATTAATTTCAGCTGTGAGAGGACATGTCTGGACAGAGACATTGCACATATGAGGTTTAGTTTTTGCCATCCATCTAGCCCAGCTACTATTTTTTGTCAAATTGTAATCTGTGAAAATTCTTGTTCTTCTCTATAAATATATTTTAGTTGATTTTAAAAGCTTTCTGCCAAATATCTGAGGAGCCAGTGTCAATCCTTTGAATCCCACTGAGGCGTCACTCAAAACTGGTGGATATGCGTGCCTTGTACAGGTGTGCCTATTATTTCACCTCCAGGCAGCCCATATCCACCATATCCACCATATCCACCCATATCCACCAGTTCTGTCTGTTAGAATTTAGGAAATTAGACAATCTGAATATAGTTTTTGTGGGCATCCTACAAGGGTCCTACAGGCACATTTTAGAATACCCTTACCACATGCACAACAATCGTGCGTTCCATTTTCAAAATTTCCTTTTAGGAGGCCGTACAAGCTTCAAGGGAACTGCAAGAAACAACTACACTCCCCTCAAGATGCATCTGTTCCTTTCTATGACCCTCCACGAGCCCAGACAACCCTAAAAACTGCATGCACCCATATGGGTCAAGGTCCCTCCATGTGACTAAGGCTTTAAATTCAAACACAGAAATCTGTTGTTTTTATTTTAAGGGTTTACTGTTTGTATTTTATAGATTGAACATATGATGCTTCAAATGAGAAACTAAATGTCCAAGGTAGAATAAATAATTTGGCATGTTGGATGTTTTTAAACCATTAGATTTAGTAAGAAAAACTTAAAAAGATTTTCCATCCATTATTTTTTTTTAACCTGATTAATCTATTTTAAGGTAATGAAGCTGCAGCAGGAGTTGAACACTGGTTCACTCCCCAGGCGAGACCCTCCACTAGCACCACCCCATTACAGTCACAACTGAAGTTTGTTTGTCAACAGCCATGTTTAATTGCAATTAAAATTGAAGACTGGATACAAAAGACATCTAAAACAATATAATATAGGAATCTCCACTTCAGAGAAGAAAAATTTTCACATGGTTGTTGTCTTTAATGAGTGGAACATGAGTGGAACATTTTTAACTATGACTGGCTAAATTATGTTTTTTTGGTTGTAGTAAATGGTAAATATTCATGTACCAGATTCATGTACAAATTTATGAAAATTCCATTGCCTAATAATAGAACCCAATATGATGGACATACAGAACAGACCGAAGGTTTGGACACACCTTCTCATTCAAAAAGTTTTCTTTATTTTATGACTATCAAAATTGTAGTCACACTGAAGGGATCAAAACTATGAATTAACACATGTGGAATTATATACATAACAAAAAAGTGTGAAACAACTGAAAATATGTCATATTCTAGGTTCTTCATAGTAGCAACCTTTTAATTTGATTATTGGTTTGCACACTCTCGGCATTCTCTTCATGAGCTTCAAGAGGCAGTCACCTGAAATGTTTTTCCCTTTACAGATGTGCCCTGTGAAGTTTAATAAGTGTGATTTCTTGCCTTATAAATGGGGTTGGGACCATCAGTTGTGTTTTGCAGAAGTCAAGTGGATACACAGCTGATAGTCCACTGAACAGACTGTTAGGATTAGTATTATGGCAAGAAAAAAGCAGCTAAGTACAGAAAAACGAGTGGCCATCATTACTTATTACTTACAACAACCGTTAAAAAGAGACTGCGTGAATCAGGCCTTCATAATAGAATAGTGTTTTTCAACCAGTGTGCCGCGGCACACTAGTGTGCCGTTGGAGATGGTCAAGTGTGCCCTGGGAAATTAACTGATCAAGAAACATTTACCATCTCCAGGAAATCAGCTCTGTGTTCATCCAAACAGGCCCTGATAAAACACTGAGCAATTAAAAATATAAAAGATCATAAAATATTTTTTTCTTTGTGTTTATTTGATTCTATTAAAGACATTTTGATAAGAATGACGGTACCGCGATTTAGCTACAACTAATCGCATGTCATTAGTCTGACCAATCAGAAGTGGTTAAAGTCTTAACTTCCTTGTTCCAATTTAGCTCAAAAAGTCGCTCAGTTCCTACAAAAATACCAGCTAAAGCTCGACTTTAGCGGTGTAGCTTTCCACAGAATCTGGTATCAGACCGTGGAACAAGAGAACAAAACAATGAAGCTCAGAGACGTTAGTCTTTCTACCCTTTTACGTCCGATTTCACACTACATCTCCCATGATTGGCTTAAAGGGAAAGCGTCTGAGCGTACAATGAGTCGTCCTTGTTCTACGTCTTGAAACCAAAAAGAACACACATCAAACAGATTTTTAATTTTCTAACGTAAATTTGATTTCCTTTCTTAGAAAAACCAGCTGCAATTTACTGCTTTTCCTGCCACAATTATCACACAAATGCACTTGAGATGGGGGGGGGGGGGCTGGCCGTCATTACAGACCATGAGTTTCTGCCTTTTTTTTTTTTGGATGCTGTGGTGCCGCGGGATTTTTGTCAAGGTTAAAGTGTGCCGTGGCTCAAAAAAGGTTGAAAAACACTGTAATAGAATATCTGCTATGAAACCACTGCTAAAGAAAGGCAACAAGCAGAAGAGACTTGTTTGGGCTAAAGAACACAAGGAATTGACATTAGACCAGTAGAAATCTGTGCTTTGGTCACAGCTCACCTCCCAAGGGAAGCAGGCAGCCAGGAGGCGGCCAGCAAGCCGCAGACAGAGGCAGAGACAGTGCCAGCGCAGAGAGACAATCAGCAAGGAAGGCCCTTCACCCGAGGGGCAGGAGGGCCAGCACCACCACTCATGCCCCTGACCTTCCTGAGGGACTAAATAATACTGAATAAAAACAACCTAAAGCGAGTTTGAGAAATATTAAATATCATAATTAAAAATGGGACAAAAAAACGAACATACCCAGATTACTTTACATATGAGAAGCTATAAAAGCTATAACATCAATGAGACAGCAATCACTAACTATTTTGTAAACGTGGGGCCAGAGTTGGCAGCAAAAATTCCAAAATGCAAAACCAGCGAGGACAATAATCTACCCATCGAAAGGATCCCACACTCAATCCTTCTCTCTGATGTGAACGAAAATGAGCTTATTCCAATTTTAAATAAATTCAAGTGTAAAAACTCAAAAGATTGTTAGGATGTGGATATGAGAGTGTTGAAAAGGTAATTAATAGTTTCTTTAAGCCTCTAACATACATATGTAACTTATCATTACAACTGGGAGATTCCCAAACCAAATGAAAATGGCAAAATTGATTCCAATCTATAAGAGCAGAGACAAACACCAATTTACATAATATAGACCTGTTTCTCTCCTTCCACAATTCTCAAAATAAATAAATAAAAAATCAATGATAAATTAGTTACATTTGTTAATAAACACAATATTATAAATGAAAACCAATATTAGTCAAAATTGATGAATATACATTAGAAACCAAAAGAAACACGTTGTGGTGTCCCACAAAGTTACAGTCTGGTTCCGCTGCTATTACATAAATGATATATTCAATGTTTCAAAACTTTTAAAACTTATTATTTGCTGATGACACAAATATATTATATTCTACAGACAATCACAAGGGAACTCATCAATGTGCTAAACACAGAGTTAAACAAAGTAAAATCATGGATGGATTACAACAAATTATCTTTGAACCTGGATAAAACCAAAGTGATGTTTTTATTAACTACAAAGCCAACGCCGTGCTCTCAGTTAAGATAAATAATGTCTTAATTAAAAATGTTACAGAAATCAAATTCTTGGGGGTTGTTGTCGATGACAAACGAAGTTGGAATCCTCACATTAGACACATACAAACTAAAGTCTCAAAAAGTATTTCAATCATAAATAAATCTAAACATATAGTAGAATACGACAGTAGACATTTATTGTACTGCTCCTTAATACTACCATATTTCACCTACTGTATAGAAATTTGGAGGAATAATTATAAGAGTTCACAACTTCCTCTCTTTTTACTTCAAATACGAGCCATCAGAATTGTACATAAATTGATCATACCAACAATTTATTTGATCAATTCAGACTTTTATAACTTTATGACCATGTTGATTTTTACACCACACAAGTTCTGTACAGAGCCAGTGGGAAATTGTTACCACTCAATATCCATAAAAAAAGTTCCTAGAAAATTAAGGAGGCTACAAACTGAGGTGATGTAAGAACTTCAAGATCAAATTGATAAGAACCACAAAGAAAACTTTCTGTGTGTCCGTTATGTGGCACTAAACTTTGGAACGGGTTAAGTAATGAGCTCAAACAATGTTCAAATACCCACATTTTCAAGAAAAGGGATTAAGAAATTCTGATTTCATGATATAAAGATAATAGGAGTTAAGGATCAACAGGTGTTTGAATAATTCAAAATACATGTGTAAACTTGATTGTGGTGAAAAAATCAAAGCTCTTTTAATTAAAATCAATGTGTATTATATTTTTGTAATGCGCAATAATGATTACTGAAATGTTTTAATTACAATCAATAAGCAATTGATTTTCCTTACTTGATCTGCAATGTGTAGCCAGGGCTCCAGACTAACTGTTTTCACCAGGAGCACAGTGGCCCCTAAACTGAAAATTTTAGGGGCACAACCAGAAAATTTAGGGGCGCATACCGTAAATCAACATGCAAACCAAATCTACTAATTTCCACTGTATTACTAATAAATACTTTAATAATAGATGCAGAAATTACAATGTGCTGTTTCAAATTCAGTGTCACATTTTATTCTGCACTTTTGAAGATGCAACAACAGGTAAACTGACAGAACCATCACTGTCATGACAGTACAAATAGTAAAGAAAACGGATGGAAATTTATCTTTGTGACACCAAATAGGTGCAGCCAAGATGCACAGTAAGCGTGTTTGAGATCACCCAGGTGAACTCAACGCTGCGCCGATCACTGGGTGTGAGACGTATATTTTTGTTTTTGCTCGAACAGCACCTGTCAATCATCACAAAAATATAGCGAGAAAGGGGTGGAAGCAAGGGGCAAACCTACCCGAACACAGCAGGAAATTTAGTACTGAACTGACTGAAAGCTGCCCTACAGACTACAAAACAATGCATTATGGGACATGTGTGCTGATGGCTTTTGTAGTTGAGTGATTAATTAAAATAATTTAAAATACCAATTCTTTAAAAAAATGCTACATAAATTACAAAACATTAAAATAATCATAAAATATATAATAACACAGATCACACTAAGGGGGAGAGGAATATTAAAACTAAATTGAATGTTAAGGACAACTCCAACTTCCTGTTGTCCTTCAGTCTTGCTCCCCAACGATCCAGGCGTGGTGCTGGTTCATCTCAAGCACGTCTATCGTTGCATTTTCCCCACGTATTTTCAGTGTGTCTAAAACTAATGTTGTTTTTGCTCGAGTGTGTTTAATGTTCAAGCTCCCTTCGCTGTCACGCATGTAGGTGTGGGACATTTATTCTCCTCAGCTGACCCGACTCCCGCGGGAGTGGTGTGCTGCCGTAACAGCCGTGCATAAACCGTTTGATGCGCCGCCGTAACCGTAACCAAAACTTAACCTTCCTCCGGTTCTGTGTGACCCAGAGAAAAGTTCAGCACGGACTGCATGTATTTAGAAAATTACGAGCGAATAAATACGTTCTAAAAAGGAAAGTAAGGAACTCCTTAATGTGGTCCAGGGAGGGAGGGGGCTGTCAGGTGTCCTGCTTTCAAGCCCTGTCATTGTCCCGCCCCCAAGGGTCATATACCCCACTGTGATTGGTTGGTCAGCTCCGTGCACGACAATGAAAAAGTGTCATTCATTAAAACTGACGGGCTGCAGTAACATTAAACTTTCATGTTAAGGCGGGGGGCCGCAAAATATCTTGGAGACCGCAAATAGCCGCGAGTTTGAGACCCCTGCTGTAGTTCTGTCACTGGTACACTAGCCGCAGGTTGTAAGAATGAATCAATAGTTCACTTACTCATAGCTCAGACGCACATATCAGGTTGTGATGATATTTGTCTCCGTTTCCTTCCTGCAGATGTTTACGCGCGCTCAATTATCTCTAGGCCCCTCCCCCTCCACGCATTTTAGCCACTTACAGTGGCTTTCCCTATTCTTCTCACACGCAGTGGCCGCCTCACAGACGGGCATCACGCTAGTGTGTGCTCGCGTTTCATGAGTATGTGCGCGAGTGTGTGTGTCTGCCTGCGTGCGTGTGCGCTCGCGTCTCATTGATTATTTAATTGATCATTGACGTGCCCCTTCCACGTTTAATGTATTAAAAATACGTAGGGTGGGGGAGGCAAATTTACTGGTCGCGCATGTGCGACTGGATGTAAAATTCAGTCGCACACTCTCAAATTTTGGTCGCAAAATGTGACCATTTGGTCGCAGTCTGAAGCCCTGGTAGCAATGACTGGTTACTGGTTTAATGTGATAATGTGTTCTAATGGTAATCATTGATTATAACATAACAGTTACCATTTCTGTTTAACGAAATCATGAATGAATGTTTTCTGAAGATAATCAATCAATCAATTACTAGGCACTGAATTTTATAACTTGAAAAGAATCTATCTGATCAGAACCGGATTACAAAAACTATGTAAAAGTATAAAATGAATTAACTTAGTGGGGGTGGGACTACATAAGCTCGCTTCTTCCCTTTCAAGCAATAAAGCAAGCTCTACTCGACTTTAGTTATTGATCACTATATTTAATTAAGCAAATATGATTAATTTTATTTTTTTTTGTTTTCTGATTTTTTTTTTCATTCTATGCATTACATCATTTCGGTAATGCGTTTGATAAATCAGTGTAAATTCTTTATTGCTTTGACTATAATGTGTCATGATCTGAAAGCGAAACACACCCAGATGCTGGAACCCGGAAGGAGGACACCGGTAAGTGGTTAGGTGAGTTATTAGGATTTATTTTGATCCAGAGATACTTGGAGTTTGGTGTGGCTGGAGGTTCAGATGAAGCAATGACTGCGGCGAGACTGGAGGTTCTGATGCAGTTTTGAGTTCACGGCGTGGATGGAGTTCTGGGCGAGCGGCGTGGCTGCAGATCTCGAGTACGAGTATCCCTCTGGGGATTCAGGAACGTAGCTGCTGCCCGAGGAAGCGTCTGACTCAGGTGACTCTCGTGGCATGAAGTTCTGAGGCAAAAACAAACAAGGTAAGCATGGGAGCAAGAAACAAGGGGGCCAGACTCTAGGTCTAAGAATCTAAGGCTAGAAATGCACCATCAGGGTTAACGAACTGGCGAAGAATGCTGGAGCTGGGTCTCCTTATGTAGAGCTGAGTCTTGATGAGTTGAGTAGTCACAGCTGGTGAGTCAAGAGCAGTCAGGAGGCACCATGACAGTACCCCCCCTCAACGACCGCCATCTTTCGGTCCAGGACGCCGATCTGGGTGGGCACTGATGTGGGCACTGAAGTCACTGACGAGGGTAGGGTCTAGAATGAGGAAACGGGAGACCCAGGAGCGTACTCTGGACCGTAACCCTCCCAGTCCACCAGGAACTGGAAGCCACGGCGAGGAACATCCAGGACACGACTGACCGTGAACACCGGAGTGCCATCAATGATATGGGCGGGCGGAGGAGAAGTGGAAGGTGGACACAAAGGGCTGTCCAAAACAGGCTTAATCTGTGAGATGTGGTATGACGGATGTACCTTGAGAGCAGCCGGAAGACGGAGGCAGACGCAGGAGGGGTTGATGATCTTGTCAATAGTGTAGGCAGGGTCCGATGAAGCGAGGAGCGAGTTTGCGGGATGGGGACTGGATGGGTATGTTCTTGGACGAGAGCCAAACCCTCTGACCAGGTTGGTAGTTGGGCCCCACCACCCTGTGTCAATTGGCAGTACAGCAGTTGCTCTCCTTGGTGCGGAGGAGAGCAGCCCTGGTCTGGTGCCAGACGCCTTGACAGCACTGGAGGTGGTGTTGGACTGAGAGAACTGTCAGATCGAGTTCCTGGGACGGAAACAGAGGTGGTGAGTACCCGAGGGAGGCCTCGAACGTTGAAACCCCTGTGGCAGAAGATGGGTGAGAATAATGGGCATACTCAATCCACATCAGGTATTTAGCCCAGTCCGTGGTGTTTTGAGCTGTCAGGCAGAGGAGAGCAGCCTCCAACTCCTGATTAGCCCGTTCCGCTTGCCCGTTGGATTGGGGATGGTAGCCTGAGGATAAAGTGACTGTGGCACCCAGTGCTGAACAGAATGTTTTCCATACCTGGGATAATTGTTTCGGACAGCACATTGAAATTAAAATCTGACACATTGAGGCATTACTGCTATCCTGCTAAGATTAGTTTTTGTTCATTTTTATACATTTTCTATTCTGTTTGTCCCTTTCGGGGTCACGGGGCTGCCAGAGCCTATGGACAATTTAGTCACCAATAGTCACCAACTAACCTTTGAAGCATGTTTTTGGACGGTGGGATGAAGTCGGAGAGAACATGCAAACTCCACACAGAAAGGTCCCCCATTGATGTTGTGTTTTTCATGTCCCCCAGCCGGGAATTGAACCGGGGGCCTTCTTGCTGTGTTTATGTTCATAAATCCTAATAGTGCTGATGGGAGAGCTTTTGAAGGCCAACTTCCCAAACTGTTTTAGAAGCAACATACCTTTTGCACAATTTGCAGTGCATGTTCCGCTGCTACTTGTCGAATTTTAAATAAGTGTAATATCTCCACACAGGGACCAAAATTCAATTTGTGAGACACCAGCCAAGTCGGCTGTTTGATAAAGAATAATTGACTAGCCAAACATATTTTTTACTAGACAAATTGTTACACTGTTTTACACACAAAATACCTTGGCTATTTTGCATTTTGAACTTTTTTCCTGATTGGATAATGAAATTGCATTAAAGTAATTTATACATGGTGTAAAAATGTCTTTATTGTCATCTAACTTTTAACTCAAATTCAAACATGTTGAGAAAACAAGGACAGATTTAATCTATTCTGTCCTAATTTTGCCTCCAGGTGATCACAGCCAGCAGTATCACACATACTGTAAATCAGGGGTGCTCATTACGTCAATTGCGATCTACCGGTTGATCTTCATGGACATGAGGGTAGATCGCAGGCCAGCAAAGATAAATAACCAAAAAAATTAAAAATATACTTCCAATAGCATGCTGTTGTTCCGGTTGGTGTGATATATATGTAAAATAAATAAACATATTAAACACTGAAAAAGCTCATTATGAAATAAACAAGTCATTTTGAAAAACAGCAATGTGAAATAATCAATCAACAAAGCTAATTTGGAAAATATTGATTTTGAAATCTGAGTTTCTAAAAAAAAGTAATAGAATTATTATAATATTCAACATGATTAAAAATAAATATTTTGAAATGCTGTTTTAAAATAATGAACAGGTTATAAACGCAAAATGAAAGATGTTTAAAAAATAATGGCTAATTTAAAATCTGTGTCCAGGTTTTTCCCCAATTTCATGATCTTTTTCTATATTTATAAGAGGTTTATTGGTTGATTGTGTGATTGCAAAGGTCGTATTCATTTTTTTAATTATGAACAATTCGGGACTCCATAGCTTTCAGCCAATCCTATATCTCTTTTTCATCCATTTTTCAAATTAAAACAATCAATAAAAACACAGCAAAAACTAACTGCTTTATATAATGGACAATTTCTTGACTTCCAAGAAAACAAAAATGATGGATTGATTATTATTTTCCCATGTATGTATTACATTTAAAAAAGGGGCCACTTTTTTGCGCCACTGGTTGTAGGTCTCCAACTTCACTGATTAAGATATAGATGACAAAAATAAAAATTATAAACTTAAACAAGTCAGCAAAACCTGTGGTAAATATATTATGTGGATCCTGTATAATGACATGATGAAAAGATAAAAAACATACCTAACAAAGGTTCTGGTCATAGTGCTTCAGGCTATAATGCAGGCTGCACTGACAGGTGTGCTGCTGGGTGGTGCCATGGTAGTTATCACTGCCAGAATATGTTTTCCTGTCGCGGGAATACAAATTTTGGCGGACATAGCTGGTTTGTGTCAGAAAGCATGAAAAGGAGATGTATTCCTTGTGTTTTTTCTAGGGCTACTGAGGATTTGTGCTTCATGTTTGTCATTGTTGTTTTTTCACATCTTCAATGTTAATGACAGCAGTCTGTGTAAGGAAAAGAATGGCAATTTGGCTAATTTACCGTTTAAAAATTGTGATATATATAAAACTGGTGTTGTGGAAACATTTGCCAACTGACAAATAATAATTATTTTCTAAAATATTTGAACAAGCCTATTGTGTTTAGTAGCTACAACTTTGTTTACAGAGCAGAATACTGGACAGCTGTGGGAGTCCTCTTATACATAAAGCATTACCGTAACTTCTCCCTGTATCCCTTCACACTCCTTGAATTTCTCCAAATATGAAATATAAAATATGATTGAACAACGATGTTCTGTGTTTTCTTTTCCTTGTGTTTGTTTACATGTAGTTAAATAATACAATTTATGGCAGTGAGCATATTGTGCTTTAATACCCCCGCCCCTTCCCTTTGTTTTTTAACGATGAATATGTTACGAAAAAACTGCAAACAACAATGACAAACATGAAATATACACCCTCAGCAGCCCCAGAGGAAAAAACACTGGAAACATCCATCTGCTTTTAACAATTTCTGTCAAAAAAGAGCTTTGTCCCATGACAGGGATACAAATTCTGGTCTTGGATCGGCCTGAGTGAGGCTGCGGTCCGAGCTTTATCTGTCATGTTTCCACCCGAGACTTCGTAACGGAAACTGCCTGCGTCAGTTTGGGGTATCATCAGTTATCAGGTCAAAGTAGGACAATTAACATCTATCATTGTCAAAGGCATGTGACTGAAAAAGGATTAGAATTGATTCATACCTGGAAATTGATGGAAGTATTTTCAGTTGTCATATCTTCAGGCCTCAGAATTATCACTTTACTGTTGTAAAAAAAAAACCACAATAAAGTATCTATTCCCTTATGACGGATAACTAAAAGAACAAAAGCAGCGAAGCAATCACAATAAAACTTAACACCAAACAACTGCCGGGTGACAGTTGTTGCTCAGATGAAAGCACAAAGGAATTAATTTAAACTTTCACAATTTTTCAAATCGCAAATTTGAAAAAAGTAAAATATAAATTTTTTCTGTTGTAGTTCTGAAATTTATCATTAAAAAAACAGTCTTTTTTGCTGCTTTTTATCGTTGGTTTTAATTTTCATTAACTTTAATTTTAATGAAAGAACAGCCCTGACAAACCGTGCAAAAAAAAAAAAAAGAATCATGTGAATTTGTGTTACTAGTTGGGTCCAGGCACAAAAAAGGCTGATGGTTATTCCAGTTTAAATTGATCCAGAGCTAAATCTGTTATTAGCACAGCTAATGTTGTTAGCACGTATGTATTAACCTAATCCTAACCCTTCTTCCGTGTCAGTTCGGCCAAAAACAAGCACTGGGTGCATGGATTAAAAAAACTATAAGCGAACATGCACTTAGTAATAATCATTAGAATAATAAAAGCCTGTTTAGAAGATCATCTCCCTGTGTCGATCGAAGCTTAGTTTGTTTACATCAGAACTTCTCTTCCTCTACGGATTTATCCAGACCAATCACTATCGTACACTACATCGGACCAACGTACAGCCAATCAAATACTGTGACGTCATCATTAGTCGCTGGCTGTGTTCGATGGTCTGCGACTAATGATGACGTCACACTATTTGATTGGCTGTACGTTGGTCCAATGACGTGTATGATAGTGATTGGTCTGGATAAATCCCAATTGGAAGAACCTGGAAGTCCCGATGTAAACAAGTCAAGGTCCAAAACACGAAGATAATCTTCTAAACGGACTTTTATTACTTATGATTATTACTAAATGCATGTTTGTTTATAGTTTTTTTTAATTTAATCCGTGCACAGTGTTTTTTTTAGTCGAACTGACACCGAAGATGGGTTTGGATTAGGTCAGGGGTGTCCAAATCCAGGCCTCAAAGGGCCGGCAACCTGCTGGTTTTCCAGAAACCTTGCCTCATCTGCTGTTGATTACCTGGATCAGGTGTGCTTAGCCAATAAGAAGCTTCAACGGCAGGTTGTTTGGAAAACATATAGGACACCGGCCCTTGAGGCCTGGAATTGGACACCCCTGGATTAGGTTAATGCATACGTGCTAACAACATTAGCCGTGCTAAATAACATACAGCCGTGGATCAACTTAAACGGGAATAACCATCAGCCTTTATTTGTCTGGACCCGACTGGTAACACAAATTCACATGATTGTGTGCTCGGTTTGTCAGGACTGTTCTCCCAAAAGCCGCCTCCGCCCATCCCAAAGCCCGTCCTCTCTCTGGAGATACAAATCTACACGGTTCTTCTATGTACCAAACCTCCATCACATCCCCGCAATCATGAAGCCAAGAGTCCATCTGCTCTGCTCAGAGACATGCACATGCAATGTGCCTGCGCGCACGATTGTGCAACAGACCAGCACAATTGATTAATCCGGTAAACCATTTAGTAAACTCTGTGCACGGTTTATTAATCCGTGCGCACAGTTAGGTGCTCACGGATTAGTAAACCGTGAGCACGGTTTATCTGATTTTTTTTCTTTTTAACCACTGGCACCCTGCAGGCTCCGTACAATTGGCTGAAAGCTAACCCGCCTGGTTAGCTAAAAGGACTTTAGTGATAGCTTCTTAAGCCAACTATGACATTTGTTGACCTGGCACTTTAGAAGAGTCGCCCAATTCACTGCAGGCATTTCTCTCACAAATATAGAGGGATTCACAAATAAGAGGCGTTTTGCAAATGCATATTCTGTGATTCGTGAAGTGTACCTACAATTATATTTGTGAACCACATTGTGTGCATTTCTGAAACTGTTATTGTGGATTTATGAATTTATACTTCATGATTGCATAAATATATATTTGTGAACTGTGTGAGCGTGTGTATTTGTGAAACAGTTTACGTGCAGTTCCTAATTATGATACTGAATTCTCTCTATCTAACAAAAGACCTCGGTTGCCAAGGAAATAAAAAAATTGTACTTTTGCCAATTCTTCTAAAAAGTTACATAGACCTGTTTGTCAACTATGGTGACCAAAAAATAAAATGGTTGCTATGGAGATAAAACCAATAGAAAAGATACCATTTTAATGAATTTGTCACATCCAGCTCTGACCAGAGTTGGCAGGGGGCAAATAGATGGAGCAAGGGGTGTGTAGCTGCCGCTAAGACAAAAAGGACGGATCATAAGGGGGCAGCTTTGATTTTTTTTTAGGGTTTTCCATGTTTTTCTTTCCACTTTGAAAGCTAGAGAAGGGATTCAGCATTGTAGATTGGCATTTTTTTAGCTTGGTTCCTAAGACACACTCGTTACTAGAACCACCTTATGAAGATATGTAAAGATAAAGAAAATAGGGGTTTCCCATTGAAGTAAAAAAAACTGTTTACACTTTCAAGATGCAAATTGAAGAAAAATACCAAGTAGGAATGAAAAAAACATTAACTTTAAGGGTTAAATTTGAAAAAAGTTCTATTTTAGTTTAACAAAAAAAAATAATCAGAAAGGTCTAACCTGAAATACAAAAATTGTATTTGTCAAAGCATTTAAACCAAGAGGCAAGTTTCTCCAAATATTAAAAAGAAACCAAAAGTGGATTTTCTTCCAAAAAAACCCCCAACATTGCACCTTTTTTACCTGAGAATTGCAAGGGAAAGGTACAGCCTTTGCTTGGAAAGTGACTGATGTTAAACATAAGCGTAATGCTGTCTGGCTTAAAAAAATACAACAATCAGGCTCCAACCTTCAGCTATTTTACTTTCAAAATAATAGTAATTGAGTATTAGATTTCTATATCAGTGTGACTTGACCTGGCCAATGGGTCCACAGCACCTTTTAGAAGAACAGGTACAAAAAAGATCTAGAAAAGTATACAGCATTTTCAACAAGAAATATGAGCTTTCACACAACGGCAATAGATTATCAAAACCATGTTTTAACACAGGCATCATCATATGGTTTCATGGAAGGTGTCCCTCAGGAAAGAACAAACTCAGACTTTCAGTTTAACCACAAAGAATTCCATCCTTTGAAATAAGTTGAAAAGCTCTATTTTTTTTCTAAAATATTAATTACTTAAGATGATTAAACCCACAGATTGTGTGTAAGTTTCCCTCAGTCCAGTGAGGGACACTTAGGGATATACCGGCCTCTCGCTCTATGCATGAACAAGCAGCAGAAAAAAATTGAATACAGGAAACAAAGTTTGAAAAGCCCTAAAAAATGAAAGAAATTCTAAGGAATTCCTGGAGGTGGACATAAATGCAGTGAGTTGGGGATAAAAAGGCACGTGTATATGCATCAACAAGTGTTGATTGAAAACTTAACCCTTGTGGCCCCCAGTGGATCATTCAAATGCGAGATTGTTATAGCAAGGAAACCTGCAAACATCAGCTTCTGTTTTATGCAGTGAATGTTTGTGAAATTTGGCTTGTTTTAACACTATGATGTGGTCACGTGACCTCAAGGGAAGCTTATTGATCTGTTGTCACACTAACAAATAATTAATAAATACAAAGGACAAGAGGTTCCTTTGCTAGGGTGGGGGACAGAAAAAGGAGCTTCCAAGCGCGCATGTGCTTTCCTCCAGACAGCTGTGGCAGTGAGACAGGTCAGACTGATCACGTACCTTCCAGACAGCAGGTTCGCCAGAGGCCGGAGTGCGTCATCACCTCTTCGTTCTTGCGGCTCGTGTCATTGTCGCCGCTGCTCTTCACGCGGCAGACTCCGCGCGAGTACAGCCAGTAGTCCGTGCCGACGGCGATGGTCATGAGGCTGAAGGCGGCGAACGCACCCACCGTCGTCACGAGCATCTGGATGCCGCGGTCACACATCAGCATCTTCATATAGGCGGTTCCTGGGTCCCTTAATCTCTTTTCTTTTTTCCTCTTCTTTCTGCTTTTTGAGATTCACCCTTTATTTCCTTAATATCCCGCGAGACTTGGAGAGATCGTGGAGTTGAGCAGCCAAGCATAAAAAACGCATAGAGGAACACAAATCTAGATGCAGATTTGTGTGATTATGAAAAGGGGGAACATTTTTTTTTTTTTTTTGATTCGCGGTTCGCTTAGTTGAGGCTCAACGCAATGGGCGGGAAGCTGGGAAAGCTGGCAGATCACTTTCTTTTTCGCGCATCAAAAATCGGTTCTCACCATTCCCATCCAACGAGCTGCCCACTCTCCGTCAGCGCAGGGTGACGGCGGTGCCACATTGCGCCTCAGCTCTGCGCGTCTCCTGCCGCTCGTGTCCCCCTGAAAAGACAGCTACGTTGCGTTCCAGCTGCGCTAATCCCCCCTTCTTTGGTCCTAACGTCCTGCTGTGTTTCCTTCTCCTAAAAAAAAGATTCTCTATGTGTAGCAGCCAGGGTGTGGAAACACCATCATCCAAACGTCAAAAATGGCTGGCTCTCTGAATATGTTTAATTAAAGCCACCCACCTAAAAAATAAAATAATATATAAAGCTCCAAAATATGTTAGAGCCAGCTCTTATTCGAATTATTCGATGCACGCATAGGTTTTTTTTTCACTTTGCTGTCAGGAAGGCGGTCTGTTTGTTTTTAGCTCCAGCTGTTGACTCACTGAATTTTTTTTTTTTTTTTTGCTTCCTCCCGCCTTGACGTACGAAATCTTCTTTGGGTTACAGAAAATGAGTCCAAACCTTGTTTTGATCAACGGTACTCCAGTGGCAGGAGCTGTCTGCTTAACTCTGATGACTTATTTGAGATAAAATGGAAAAATGAGAGAAGAATTTCTTTTTATAATGATGGCATCATTGCTTCTTGTTTTTTTCCCACGATTTTTCTTATTCAAACAACACACCCACAAACAGACAAAAAACTGAAATTCCACCGGGAGGGGGGGCACGTTTAAACTGGTCTACTGAGCTACAATCAGAAACGTGCGATGTATCTGCATCCACCCACTCTGCAAAGAGACGAGAAGCACGGAATCATAGGAAATCCTGTTATATATTTGGAGGAGAATCTTCTCAAAACTCCAGGAAATCACAAAAGATGAAAAAGCAAAGACGATGAGCTGAAATCCACAGTAACGTTTGGCACCTTCAGGTATTCTAAAGTCCCCCTCCCAGTCTCTCTACAAACATCTCTGGTTTGGCCTAGTTTCCCTGCTCAGAGCTGTCCATGGTGCTGAATCCGGTGCTGTCCTTGGTGCCGTGTATATGCGGTGCTGCTTCTCATTTCCTTTCTCCTCCGCCTGTGAGGCGCCAGAATCTCCTGCAGATAAGTAAGGCGCGCACGCGTTGGGGGTGGGGGTGGGGGGGGGGGGTCATCCGTTTAGAATCGCGCCCGCGAGTGAAGCAGACGAGCCGCTTAAAGAGCCACTGACCTGCTTTTATTATGATGATTCCACTTCAGCCTATGGTCCGCGGGTCACTCTGTCTACAATGGGAGAAAGTGTGCGCACAGATGGACAATTGTAAATATAGGAGTATGCATCTAAAAACTGACCAATAAAGAAGAAGGAACACATTGTCTTTTTCTGTGCACTGACATTTTGCAATAAAACAACATAAAACTACAAGAATATTTGTGTTTGGTCTCTGTCTTTAATTGCTTGTTAAACCTTGTTTAGAAACTATGGTGGCCTACAGGTGCAAGACATCTTTACATTTAAGATACAACAACAAATCCCAATACAAATGAACAAATACTGAAAGACAACAGCAAATCATGAAACACAACAGCAAATCCCGGAGCAAATTACGAGTCCTGAACCACAACAGCAAATCACGAAACAAATTACGAGTCCTGAAACAAAAGCAAATCTGAATGCAAATGACCAAATACCGTTTTACAAAAATCAACCCCGTGAATGAATGAAAGCAGAGACACAGCTTCTTACAGAAGGGACGCAATATAAAACCAATCGTGTATGGGTCTTTAAAGTTATTTATTATTCTTTTCTTTATGTGGACACTATAAATACATGAAACAGTCCAAAAGCATTTTTTATTGTATTACTACAGGGAGTGCAGAATTATTAGGCAAGTTGTATTTTTGAGGATTCATTTTATTATTGAACAACAGCCATGTTCTCAATGAATCCAAAAACTCATTAATATCAAAGCTGAATATTGTTGGAAGTAGTTTTTAGTTTGTTTTTAGTTTCAGCTATTTTACCAGGATATCTGTGTGTGCAGGTGACTATTACTGTGCATAATTATTAGGCAACTTAACAAAAAACAAATATATACCCATTTCAATTATTTATTTTCACCAGTGAAACCAATATAACGTCTCAACATTCACAATAAAATATACATTTCTGACATTCAAACAAAACAGTGACCAATTTCTGGGCCACTGGGCCCAGAAAGCCAGCACCCACGGGACACGCCCGCCATTGCCGAGGGCCTAGTTCCTCCCGCCAGTGATGGGGTAGGTGACAGAAGATCACCTTCGTTGTCTAATGTATGTGTCTGTGTTGGAGTGTATATTGTTGTGGGGTAAAGGGTGTGTGTACTAAAGGGTGCAGTCAAAATTGAAAGGTAGGGCACTAAGAGGAAATCTCTTGATTGCTCACAGTGATGTCCAAGCGCCCTCTCATCAAGGGGCCCTAAATGTCTAAGATGCAGTTAAAATTGATGGATATGGCACTGAGAGGACGTCTCCTTCTTGCTGGCAGTGATGTCCAATGACCTTCGCCCAAACCAAAGGTCCTACATGTCAAAGGTGCAATTTAAATTAAGAGAGGGGGCCTAAAGAAGGACAGGTCGGAGACAGCTGCTAGACTGACCCCCGATTGGTGAAGGAACCATCCTCCAGCCTTTCCCCCAGCATTGGGCCAGAGTCTTCCCAGCCCAGGGGCTCCATAACTTGAAGAGCCGACCCTCCAGGCCCCACATCCCTGAGGGTCATTAATCAAAACCCACGATCGTGTCAGACAAAGACTCTAAAAATAGGTCCCAACGCCTTCCTGCCTGACACTCAGCATTTAGGGGATGGATTGGGGGGGTTGAACTTCAAATGTCTCCCCGAACATGGCTGTGTCTGCAGCTCACTGCTCCCCAAATGGGTTGGGTCAAATGCAAAGAACAAGTTTCACATACCAGATTGTGTATACGGTGGCACAAATTAAATTGTTCCGAGATGTGATTGTGGCCATGCGACAGACCCCGTCCTTTCCCAACAGTGGCTGGGTAAGACTCTGGCAGCCCTGTGACCATCTGCATGGTTTGGTACCGGGCCGCAGATGAAAAAAATATGCATAAACTAACTTTGATTATTTCCGTTTTGTTTGTTTTCTGTTTTATTTTGGAAATCTACCAGATTCTGTTCACCATATCTGTCTGTCTTGACGCGTCATGTGACTTTAAGCAGCTGCTCGTGTTGCTAAGTTAATAGCCCAAAGCTAAAAAGCTAAAGACAAAACAAACAAAAAAATGTATCTTGACAGTTTCTTTGGGGAGAAAAGAGTCTGCGAGGAACATAAATAAGCATCTTCAACTTCAAAGAAACTTAAAGCTGCTTTTTAAAGACTAAACCAACAGTTTTCCTCAAATTATGGGTCTATTCAATAAATTGAGATAGTTATTCTCACATACTAAAAGCTGCTACCCCGATACACGGCGATTGATTCTCAGATGTTTCGCAAACACAGAAAATAAAGGTTCAGACACGGTGGATTCACCTTTATTATTATATTCGGAAAATACCAGTTTTTACGACGGTTGTGTCATTTAATTTAGCTTTATTTATGCATCACACCTAAAAGTGGGTTGCAGGTAAAATTAACTCCAGATCATTAGCATCCATTTGACCTCTTCATCTTCATCACAAAGTCTAAACTAAAGTCTAAGCTTAAACCAGCCGCAAGCATTTTACAGGAATGAAGATTCGATCAAATAAAGTGTCCAATCTGCTGAAGATTTTTCTGATCTGAGGAAACTTGTAAAAGGGAGAATAGGGGGGAATTGGGCAGGCAGCTGTTAGAACCCTAGCCAAAAAATCCTCCTGTGTTACAAATAAACAATGAATCAGGATTTATGTAAAAAAAAAAATTGAAAAATCTTTTTGTTCTGAGCCTGGGTTGAGTTCTCTATGTCATAATAGCACTCTATGGAAAAAAAAAACTGTTGTCACTTTTATTGAATTTTTACAAATCAGTAACAACTTCTACAAATCAACAATTTTCCCCTAAAAATTGTTTTATTTTTAAACATTTCTTGTAGTATCATTTTAATGTGAAAAATAGGTTTTTTAGGAAACCAGAAGCTAAAAAATATTAAATGCAGACTTCGGCCCCATTTGGATCGGTTCATGAAAATATTGCCTCCAACACAATGTACTCAACTAATGTCTACAACGTAGAAGAATGGAGCTTTTTCACACAGGTCAAGTTAGCCACCAGAATGGATGTAGTAAAAGCTGCTAACAGTGCAGGTGAAAGCTCTTTTAAGCAGGTGATTTAATCTCAGTCATTGGTCCAGAGCAGATGGAATCATGAGGATCAGATGTAGGAGATGGGTCCAAACTCAGCCACATCTCCCAGCCGAGACACAAGCAGAAAGCAATCCCTCACAGACTCATTTACTCCAGCCATCCAAACTCTCACAGACACATAAACATACAAACACATTTACACAAAGAGCGCAGAACACACCAGGGCCATAACAATGGTTTTGTGGGTGGATCATAAAAGAGCCATTGTAGGTCTTGAAGGACTGAAGACATTATTCTGTGGTCATGACACTGCTCCCACTGCACCAAAAATCTGCATCTGTGTGTAAAAATCTTCTGCTGTAAAGAACTAATGTACACACGTAAAAAAAAGTCAAAGAAATTCTACAAATGTGTAGATTTATGTTTCAACAAATAAAATCACAACTGACAAATTACCATTTGCATGTGTTCATTTTAGATTCTTTGAATCTGAATCCTTTAGGGTTACAATTTCAAATCATCGATAACAACTGCTTGAATCTGCTGCTGCGTGTGCGCGAATCAGCTGCCACAAAATACAGCTCACTAAAACTGCGCTTGGACTTTTGACACATTCCTTGTGAGAAATTTGTGTCAAAACGGATCTGTGTCCAATAATGGAACAAGGGGGGAGGTGGGTTAGAGGGTCTGGGAGGGGGTGGGTTTCAATCAGAGTGCAGGACTCAGAAGACCAACGCGCCAATATACCTATGGATGATGGATCGGTCCACTGCATTGCCATGGCGCACCAAGCTGGGGTAAGTTGCCTTAGTAAACATTGTTTTTGCTCCTTCGTTGGGTGCCTTTAGAGTTTATAAATTCACAGTGACCTAATTTTATAAACGACTACACTGACCTTCTGTGGTTTGTATGAAAGTCAGCGGCTAGCGGGGTTAAACCCGTCTGAGTACATCAAAGCCTCAGCGGTCAGACTCTATGTCTGAATTCCCACCCTAACCCCTTACTACTAATAGCTATATAGTGCGGGATTATTTTTAAAAACAAAGCAAACAGGGTGGGATTATATAAATTTGCCTCCTTCCATTCTCTTTCAAGCAAAATTAAATTTATGTCTAAATATCCTAAATTTGATATGTCATTGGATGAATGTATAACTGATAATTGTAATGTTTTTTGTGTGTTATTCTTATTTGATTGCTTGAAATAAACCATATCAAATCAAATTTGGACATCATTCCTTTTTTTTTTTTACAGTGAAAATGAAGTAATAGATTTCACAAAGTGAAAATTTAATTTATATTGATTTCTTAATCCACTGTGTCGATGTTTTATTAAAAATAAAAATTAACTTGCTCCAACCCTCACCTGGATTTTGACCAACCTGTCTCACCTCTGATGATCTCATGCCTTTTATCGACTCCTGCCTACCTAGCCCTGATTTAGCCTTGTGGACTTTTAGCTGAGTAAATAAACCTGCTGCATTTAGATACTGCCGTCTGCCTGTTCTTGTGACAATTACATATTTGACTGTCTACAAAGTGTGGAATGTATAAGTGGTCAGTCATGGAAAAACACTATCAATCCTGACATCTATTATTTACAGTTTAGTCCATATAATTACCATATTTGTTGGCATTTAAAATCATTTTTTCATTAGTCATTAAATCATAAGATTTAAAGTTGAAAATGAAGATGAATTACCATTAATATGAAGTTTCTAATTTTTTACAAATGGTGTAGGGCACATACAGTTCAGACCAAAAGTTTGGACAGACCTTCTCATTCAAATATTTTTCTTTATCCCTTGTGATATTCTATGACCCCATCCTTACATTGAAATGTTATCCCTACCATGACAAAGGTGGATAAAGGTGAAGAGGATTTCATGTAATCCATGGACACCAGTGAAGATCACAAATTTTTGAAGAAAAAAGGTTCAGTGCACTGTCTTGTGGGGTCTAGATGACCCAACTCCCAATGTTAAAGTTCCTAGGATAGTACAACGGTTACTTTCATGACTATCAAAATTGTAGATTCACATTGAAGGCATCAAAACCATGAATGAACACATGGGGTATTATATACATAAAAAAGGGTGAAACAACTGAAAGTATGTCATATTCTAGGTTCTTTATAGTAGTCACCTTTTGCTTTGATTACTGCTTTGCACACTCTTGGCATTCTCTTGATGAGCTTCAAGAGGTAGTCACCTGAAATGGTCTTCCAACAGCCTTGAAGGAGTTCCCAGAGATGCTTCGCACTTGTTGGCCCTTTTGCCTTCGCTCTGTGGTCCAGCTCACCCCAAACCATCTCAATTGGGTTCAGGTCTGGTGACTGTGGAGGCCAGGTCATCTGGCGCAGCACCCCATCACTCTCCTTCTTGGTCAAATAGCCCTTACACAGCCTGGAGGTGTGTTTGGGGTCATTGTGCTGTTGAAAGATGGTCCAACTAAACACAAACCGGATGGAATAGCATGCCGCTGCAAGATGCTGTGGTAGCCATGCTGGTTCAGTGTGCCTTCAATTTTGAATAAGTCCCCAACAGTGTCAAAAGCAAACCACCCCCACACCATCACACCTCCTCCTCCATGGGAACCAGGCATGTAGAGTCCATTCGTTCACCTTTTCTGCGTCGCACAAAGATACGGTGGTTGGAACCAAAAATCTCAAATTTGGACTCATCAGACCAAAGCACAGATTTCCACTGGTCTAATGTCCATTCCTTGTGTTCTTTAGCCCAAACAAGTCTCTTCTGCATGTTGCCTTTCTTTAGTAGTGGTTTCATAGCAGATATTCTATTATTTAGGCCTGATTCACGCAGTCTCATTTAACAATTGTTGTAGAGATGTGTTGTGGTGTGTTACCATGCAAAAAAGACAGAAGATACTTGATACTCATACTTGGAACTTATTTTTGTAGCTTGACCTATCATGAAAATACGGAAGGGCCATGGAGAAAGTAAAAAACAGGCATAAAAATTTCTGACAATCTTTTGTCAGAATTCTGACTTTAATCTCAGAACTACGGAGGCCTGTGAGCTACTTCCTTCAGTTATGCTAGCATTTTGTAACTGTTACCAGATGTAAAAAAACTCTTAAAATGTATGTATGCTGTTGAAGTATCAGGGTGAACTTCTGTAAATAACAAACAATCTCACGCAGTTTCAAACTGTGCATTTCTACACACTTTCTGTGTAGAAATGCACAGTTTGCATGCAGCTCATTTATATTTATTTCCCTGATCATCTCCTTTCTGTAGATTTATTTCTGGAGATTTAAAGACGTTTATGCTTCTGAAAATACAATGGGACTTGTTTCTATCCGACAGATTGTCATGTTTTCTAACTACGCGTGATTGTAATTAATGGCCGCCGATGTTTATTTAGAGTTTATTACAATATTTAGCTCTCAGGCTTCCTGTCACATTACTCGCCATATCTTATTATTGTCTTATCGGCCAACATACAGCACATGATGGTGCCCCGTTTAATAATTGTCTATTTTCATTATATTTATTACCAGACCACACAGATTTGCTTCCTTTACATTTGCATTAGTGTAAATGAGAAGCAGATTGCGGAAGTCACATGACACATCGGAGTAGCGTCTCAAAGGCAACCGTCATCTCTTCCTGGGAGAGTACAGATTGAAAAGAACAGCCAGGTGTTGATTACTTTGAATACATTTAAACACCCGCATTAGCAAAGCTAATACCAAGTCTATCAGTGCTGCTAATATGTTTACATAGCACAAAGAATATGGTTTTATTTTTTTGACAGGTGTAGTTTTAAGAGTTAGGGACAATTTCAATGTAATGTCATTGGGTGGTTCTCCAAAATAAATCAGACAATAGACTCAATGTAGACCAGGATTGTCTGGGAACGCATTTTCATGGTCTGTTTGGATGCACCTGATTTCTCCCAGGTATAAAACGTTTATGACTCTGTAAATAGGCAACATGTATTATTGTTACAGGTTTTCACACAGCAATATGGAAACTGAATGTTGGTGAAAGTTCTTATTTATCCAGGTGATGTCTGGACTGGAAGATGGAAGTCCAGATGCCAAGTCTCAATTCTAAGACATATTTTTTTTCTTTTGTGCAGATTGACAGTAATGTCATTGCTTTAGAGGATGATGCAGCTCTGGGACAAAGGCAACACACACAATCACCATTCACACACTTTAGATTAATCAACTATACAATGATGCAAGTGTTTTGGACTGATGGGAGAAGCTGGAGAAAACCCACTCATGAGTGCAGGAGAACATGTTAACTCCACACAGAATGGACCCTTTTGGGATTTGAACCAGAGCCCTCTTGCTATGAGGCACACCTGTTAACAAGTACATCACTGTGCAGCTGTGATGTGTTAATTTGGGAAATAAGACCATTCTAAGTTAAAGCAAAGTTAGAAACAATATTGAGTGTGAGTTTTTTGATTGTTTCAAGCATGGTCAATTGGAACATACTTCCTTCAACACAGGAGCAGCACAATTATAAATAAAAAAAAATAAGTCACAATCAGAGAGTATACATCCTTACATCTTACTTTTCATATTACAAACTAAACAGTTGATGCTTGAAACAGGAAGGGAAAAAGCAAACTTATTTAATCCCTCCCCTATTATTATATGCATAACTTTACAAAGATACATGGTTGCTATGTTATCAATTATAAACTGTATTGTTTCTATAAAAATGTATAAATACAATTTTTTGTTATTTATGTTTTTGTTTGAATTTATTTGAACCACAACACCTTCTTTAGCATACGGGTGAGATTAAACAGGAGGTGTCAACATTATTTACAAGGGCAGAACTAACACATGTAATGCAAGCGACTTAATACTTCAAAAGGATACAAATAAATCAAATAATGAAAATGTAGTTGATTTAATACCTTTGATCTTAGGTTACTATCATTTGATGCATCTTTTGTGCAAACACTGAAAATTAAAAGTAAGTAACTAAATAATAAAATAAATGTGTTTAATTATATACACTTCTTTCAATTTCACAGAAGGAATAGGAGACCGGGATAGGCTCCGGCAGCCCCATGACCCCAAAAGGGACAAACCGGTTTAAAAGATGAATGAAAAATGAGAAGAAATAAAGTCAAATTAGAAGGAAAAGGTGTGTCAGTTATCTGCAAATATTCTCAAATATGTGCTATCGCACATATAAATAAAAAGAAAAAGGACAAAAACAAAATCAAGATCACTTAACAGCTGTGATAGCATCAAACAAAAAAACTAACGTCAAATAAAATTTATAAAACAGACGTGGGCCTTAGCAGTTGCCCCACTTTTGACATGTCCACCGACGTTCCACTAGGGGTTCCACAATATCCACACAAGTGGCAAGCAGAAGAAGGGATTAAGTACACCATAGAACACCTTTGGGCTGCTGGTGTGTTGGAACCCTCCCACTCGCATTGGAATCAACAATCTTACCGATAGAAAAGAATGGAACAGGAAAATACAGGATAACCCATGATCTTAGAGCCATAAATAGCAGACCAGTAACACCCACTGTCCCAGTCCCTAATCCTTATGTCGGGTTTACCAACCTTGACCACAATCACTCTTGGTTCACCTGTATTGATTTGGCTAATGCTTTCTTTTGTCTACCTCTACATCTGGATTGCAGGAACATTTTCTCATTTACATGTCTAGGCAGACAACTCAGATACACACGTCTTCCCCAGGGCTTTGCCTTGTCCCCAGGTATTTTTAATCAGGTCCTCAAAGAAGCATTATCAGACTGTCCCTTACCACCCACGTCAACAGGGATTCAATTTGTCGATGATCTTCTTATAGCCTATCAAAATGTCGGTGACTGCCTGGAAGCTACAGGTGCTGTTCTTCGACAGCTTGCAGACAAGGGCTTTTAGGTCAGCAAGCAGCACGCTAGACAGCATGGAAAAGAGACATCATGAATGCACCAGATATGCAGCTGCAAAACTACTACAAAAAACCGCACACATGTGATGGGTCATCCTTTGCTGGCTCTGACCTCTCATGGAGTGGTGGCAAATGTGAACTCCCAAGCATTCATGTTTTCCCCGCTCAGACAACAGAGACTGAGCAAAGTGCTGGAAGCACCAAATATTACCTTCACTCATGATGTTATCAACATGGCTGACATGGTTGATTCATGCTGAACGAATCGAAAAACAGGAAAAAGTCAGACCTGACTAAGAATCAACACCCCTAGAGGGTGTCACAGACCTGTACACTGACGGATGTTGTTTCAGACAGGAGTAGGGATGGGTACCGTGCCCCGGTTGTTAAAAATACTAGTTGTCATCCAGCACCACCAGCAGGCCACACCCACCATCAGCTCAATAGTGAGCACCTGTGAGACTCAGCCAGGAACTTACTTAACTCAGCCAGCTTGCATTCCCTTCCCCCCTCCAACCTCTACCAGGAGAAGAAGCAGTCCCAGCCAAATGCTACCACAGATCAGTCC
Source organism: Oryzias curvinotus (assembly GCA_023969325.1). Taxonomy (NCBI): domain Eukaryota; kingdom Metazoa; phylum Chordata; class Actinopteri; order Beloniformes; family Adrianichthyidae; genus Oryzias; species Oryzias curvinotus. The sequence goes on along the minus strand of CM043713.1, from coordinate 18,888,340 downwards.
ATGTCCAGCTAAGTGGATGCATCATAGATGTATGTTTTATTATCTTCAACCAACAATGAATGATGTGTCATTGTATTATCTTCAACCAACAATGAATGATGTGTCATTGTATTCAATGACACATGGGGGGGTTTGCACGCGGAGCAAACAACAAACAGGTAGAGGGGCGGGGCTTAGATTCACCGCTTCTGATTCCAGACCCGCAACAAACTAACATCTGCTTCCTAATACTTAATAATAATTAATAACTAATGATAGTTGTTATCTGTAAAATTAATATAATTTATTGGGTTTACTGGATTTAAAAAAAATAAATGAAGTTGGCAAAATAGAAAGGAGTCTGCTTCAAAGTGAATTTGTTTCCATCTTTTAACTTTACTTAACTTAACTTAACTCTGGTGTTTGACAGACAGGAAAGTCTATTCAAGGTTGTGGAAAATGGACAAAAGATCGAAGGAAACATCACGGTCATAAATAATAAAAATAATTAGATTAAATAATTAAATAAATATCCTGTCTGGAACATTCTCATGTATAAAGTAAAATGTTTTGTTAAACATTTTACTTTATACATTCTCATATATAAAGTAAAATGTTTTGTTAGAAAAATTTAATGTTGTTGCATAATGAGGAACTAAAACACTATGTTCTTAATTTGTTATTTATTTATTTAAAATACCGGATCGATAAGCAGTATCGATAAGAGTAGTAGTATCGTTAAAACCTTAATGATACCCATCCCCAGACAGGCGACAGAAGGGCTAAAACCAATCAAGCATAAAGAAGAAATGGAAGGGTTGGCAGAGGCTTTGCTGTTGCCTAAGCAAGTAGAAGTGGTCAAATGCAAAGGGCACGATAGCGGATCCAAGGTTGCTAGTTGAAACAAGGCAAAAGATCAAGCAGCAAAACAGTGCACGGGTTATCAGGAAAAGCATATAATGATCGAAGTCATCAAATGAAAGTGGTCCGAACCTCGATGGACAGGGCCCTACCGGATCACTGAGAGGACATCGGACCCTGCCTCTGAGGTGGAGCTCCACATACCCCTACATAATGCACCAGCTTTTCTCCAATGCCTGGACCTTCTCTACATTCCCCGCTGCAGACCTATTCATCAAGGCACGCATCTGAACTTTCAATATAACATCTCCAGCTCCATCCCGTCTTTCTGATCCACTACTCGCAACTTAAGGAGAAACACTGGTCGCCGTGCTGAACGTGTCCTGGTGTGCGTCTCAAGAGCGTCGAACACAACCACCGGCAGCAACTCAAAAGTAAACTTAGGTTTACTGAACACCCGCTCTCTTACCAAAAAGGGCCATCTCATCCAGGATCTGGAGTGGACTGTAAGTTAGACTTTTTATAGCTGACTGAAACGTGACAGCAGAAGAATGTCCTCATGGGTCTGAATCTGCAATTGGATCTGCTACTCTATGGTGTCAATTCAACGTAATGTATTGCGCATCAAAGCCGTAAAACCTAGAATCAAATACCCATCTGGAAAAACCCAGACATCCTAATAAACAAAAAAATGATACACTTCCCAGTTTGGTAAGCAGGGGGCGTGACGTTACTAGAGCATTTAATTATTGATAGAAGATTCATAACATCCCAGGAACTTCAAGACAAAAATAGAATAAATAACTTCTTGGAATATCAGCAACTTAAGTCTATTATTACTAAAATGTTTAAATACAGAGACAACGATTTTAAGCTACCAGAAGTAGTTACCTCCCTGATTCATTTTTCAATGAATAAAACTCTCTCCAAAATATACAAACTTTTATGTAATTTAGATAATAATATTTCACTTCCAATAACAAAATGGGAGGCAGATTTGAGTATCAGCATAGACGAAAGCTTTTGGTCAGAACTTTGTCAAAACCCCTTTAAACTGACAAAAAGTCCAAATCTGCAGCTAATCCGTTTTAAAACTCTACACATAATTTACTACACTGGACAGAGGATGTTCAAGATGGGTCTCAGTAACTCAGACATTTGTCAGCACTGTGATAATAATCTACCTGACAGTTACATCCATGCACTGTGGTTCTGCACGCCTGTCCAGGCTCTCTGGCAGCAGGTATGTGCCGATCTATCAGTCTGGCTTAAAGTCTTAATCACGGCTTCACCTTCACTTTGCGTGCTTGGTGACATGAGTGCCATCGAGGTAGAAGGAGGATTAGTATCTATCATTTTCATAACTCTTTGTATTGCTAAAAAAACATTTTAATAAATTGGAAAAACAAGAAAAAAATAAATATAAGTCAATACAGAAATCTGCTTTTTGATCATATCAGCTTGGAAAAAAGTGTCAGCCCAAAGTTCAAGTAACTTTGAAAGAATTCAGTCTCTCTGGTCTCCCATAGCTAACTCCATGACTTAGAGGGTGGGGGGCCTGGTCGTCGCTGCTCCCTGCCTTTCTGCTGTGGAGCGGGGTGGGGGTCGGGGCCTCCGCTGCCCAGTGGGGGCTGGTGGGGATCCCGTTTGTTGGGGGATCGGGTCTGGTGCCTGGGCGGGGCGGGCTGCGGCGCTGCATGGTCTTCCGGGCTTGGCGTTGAGGGGTGCATGGTGGGGGGGGTAGAGTGGTGGCCCGGCTTGGCTGGGGGGCTGATCTCTTTGCCCGTGCTGGGGGGGGGTCGGTGGGGGGTCCTGTTCGAGGGGGGTAGGTCCAGTGGCGCTGGATGGGCTGCCCATCTACACCTGGGGCTGGGATCAACCCTTCCCTGGCTCTAGGACAGGGCGGGGGAAACCCTCTTGGGGCCCCTGGTCGCTCTGGGTGTCATCCGCTGCGGCTGCGGGGTCTGGGGGTGTGTGTGTGTGTGTGTGGGGGGGGGGGGTTTGTCGGCCCTGTCTTGGTGGGGGGGGGCTTTCTGGGGGGGGCATTATGGGTACGGGACCTTGGGGGTTTGACGGGTCGGGTCTCCACTGGTGGCAATCGGCAGTTGCCCCGGCCGTTTGGCATGCCTTGGTCCCGTCGAGGCCTGACCAGAGCTCTCTCAGGGCTGGCGCTTGGGGGTGGGGCCCTGGGCTTGCTCCGGGGGGTGGGGCGCTTTTCTGGCTCCTCTCTCTCTGTGTGGGGTGGGGGCCTGGGGCGTCGGCACCCCTCGGGGGATGGGGTCCCGGGGCTGGGGGACCTGGGCCCTATGCTGGGGGGGGGCTGGGGGATGGCTGTTTGACCACCGGGGGACAGTCTACCAGCTGTCCCCAACTTACCCCCTTCCTCATATAATCTCATATTAGGGTGAGGGGGTGGAGGGTGTAGCCTGCTATGCACTTTGGGGGGGGGGCTACTTGGCAGTGGTCCCCCTCCCATGGTTGCCGTATGGAATGGGCCCCCCCTCTCTTGGTTTTATTTGCACCATAGACATGTAGGACCCTTGGTTGGGGGGGGGATCTTGGACATCACTGCCAGCAAGCAGCAGATGTCCTCTTAGCGTCCTACCCACCAATTTTAACCGCACCTTAGACATTTAGGGCCCCTTGGTGGGGAGGGTGAGGAGACATTACTGTGAGTAATCAGGAAATGTCCCCTCAGTGCCCCACCCACCAATTTTAACTGCACCCCTTTAGTACACACACCTTTACTCCTCAAAATATACATTCAAACACACAGACATGCACACACACCTACACCCTCACAAACACACACAGACGCACACATATTTTGCAAGGAAGGTGGGACCTAGGTCCATCTGTCCCATACCCCATCCCCAATGGGGGGTACTGGGCTCTTGGCAACGGCGGCCGTGTCCCCTGGGTGCCGGTTTCCTGGGGCTGGCGGTCCTCTCTCCACGCAGGGAGGGGGTTCACATTATACCTGAGCCGGGGGTGTCCGTATCCCTGTGGGGTGGGTTCGGGTTTTTGCCCCTGAGCGCTGGGCCCCACCCAATTCCCAACTGTGGCCGAGCCTGGTCGGGCCATGTTTACAACACCCCTTGTGGATCCCCCCTTTCCCCGGGGTGCCCCCCTCCTGGGTGGGGACGGCTGGCCCCTGCCTTGCTCCTTCCTAGACCAACCGTGGGCCAGGTGGGTGGCTGCCTGGAGTGCGGAGCAGGTCTCCCTTTGGGGGGTCCTGGCTCGTACCTGGGGTTGGGGCAGGGGGATGCCCAGAACTCCTGGGTGGTGATGAGGTGCTCGTCTAGGGCTGCGGGCGCCCTTCTCGGGTGGGGCCCTGCGTTGGGCCCTCCCGGCGCGGCGGGGGGGCTGCTCTTCTGGCAGGGCTGGGGCGGCGCTCTCTTTCCCCCATGCCTCCCTGCTCTCTGGCTCTGGGGGCCTCACGGCGGCCCTGCTGGCCCTGGCCTGGGTGGCGGATGTGATCGCCCGGGGAGCGGTTGTTCTCTGCCTGCTGCCGTTTAGCGTTGGGGGGTTCCAGCTGCCGCTGCTGCTGCGGCGGGGATCTTGGTGTGGGGATGGCTTGGTGCTCTCCCTCCTCCTTTTCACATTCCACCATCCATTTTAGAAGAACATGAACACTCACCTGAGCAAAGGTGTTAGCTCACCTTTACACTAATAGTTTGCATGATTGAATGAATGAAATATCTCACACCAGTTGGTTTGAAGGCATAAGTATGCGTGTGTGAACAATATCTGTATGGTGTACATGTTGACATGTGGACATTTTTGCAGCTAACAGGTGTGTTTATAACATCTGAGTGTGTGTGTGGACCGCCCTTTGAGATTTGTATTACACTTGAACCTTACCGTAATGATAATCATCCAGTAAACTTGTTGCTTTAGGCTGCTTCATGGTTTTATCCCCCCCTCTCCTATCATCACCCTCCTACCCCCCCTCTCTCTAACATCCCTCTCTCTTCTTCCCTCCTTTCCTTTTCCATCTGGTCCAACACCAAAGATTTTCAAATATGATTGAAATTAATAAAATTTGGCCTCAATTACAAAAGGGGTTTATTCAGACATTCCTCTGGTTTGTCTGAAGATTAATAACCCCTGTTGTTAAAGTAAAGTTTGTCCAACACAAGAGGCCTTCAGCTCTCATGTTTGCCCAGCTGTTGGACAGGACAAGTAAAAAAAAAAAAAAATAGAAACCCTAAACCCTAAAACCATAAAACTGCAAATCAAAATTCATAAGTTGAGGACCAAAACCCACAATTTGCAACCAAAAGATCTAACCCAAAGAACAATCATATTTCTCAGCTGCCAATTTGTTTTCTCATCATTCTGAATTCATCGTTTTGAGTTGCGCTTTTATTTTTTGCGGTTTTGATTCCAAAACCTGTTGACACATAAAACACGTCACGTAGGAACACGTCAGTCAAGGGGAGGGGAGGCAGGACATCTCAGAGATCCAGAAGCTCATTGGCTACCGAGTCTCACATCAACATACCAGTTTAGAAGGTGAGTTTTTCATGTTTTTCAAATCTTTTACTATATTAAATGATCAAACGTGTACTTTATGCAACCGGACGACGCCAGCACAGTCAGATGAGCTCCACCAGTAACTGCTAGTGAAAAAAGATGTTAGAAAGTAAGATGTTGCATGAAAAACTATCGCTATTCATTGTAAACAATGTTCTCCTGTGCTAGCCATGCTAGCTAGCTCAAAGCTAGCGGGGTTTCCGGCTCATTTCATGACTTTTACGGATTAAACAAAGTCAATTTTTTACGACAGTGTCAGGATCGGTCATGTCAAACCTGGGAATAATTGCCCGTGAATTGTCCCTAGGATTAATCAAATATTTTTTTCAAGAAGGACATTAATGTATAACCCATAAGGCTTCTCAACATTTACCATTGGGATTACAGAATCAGAGCAGAGAAAATTGTAGTAGACCAGCAAAAACATGCTAAGTATGATTTTACTCCCCTTAAAATTATTCTACAAACAGACATCTATAGAAATATTAGTTATTTTAAAATTAGGTTGTGGTTTTAAAATTGACTAATCCTGTATATCTGTGTTGTTTTCTAAAAGGGCCATTGTTTTGCATGCCATAACAAAACAGGCAGAAATACTGAGCCAGCCACGACAAGGCGTGGATGTCTACAACTTCTTGAAGGTCATCGAAACAATTTTAATATTAATTTTCCGCTCCCTTTTTTTGGTTAATTGACTTTGCTGTTTTTTGTTTCCATCGAGGTGCAGGCCCCAAAGACCGTGACATCTGTGGTGTGATGCAAAGGCTTTCTTATGGCATTTCATCTCTGCCATAAAGAAAACTGAGCGGGTGTATTCAGGAACTGAGTGAGCGAACCTTACAACCGTGCAGTCGCAATTAGAACCAAGCGACCCCGTATTTTACAACTGCACGCCTGCAGTCCCAACTGAGCCGTGATCCCGCGTGGTCAACCTTTTTTCACGCCTTCACCAGGATTTGCGCTCAGTGTTAAGGGGGCGTTTTTCTCACTTGGAGGGCGGTATTCACGGGTGTGTTTGTCACTTGGGGGCAGTAACCCTTCTGGTTGATCTGATTGGCCAAAATTTGTAAGTCTTATCCACCGAGGCAGCAGGCCGGGCCTTTATTTTTCAGAGCAGGGGGGGTTAACAGGCTACGACAGAGTTTTAGGGCCACGGTGAGGAAAGAAAATTCTGGTCAACGTGTCAAAAAGTTTCGAGAAAAAACTTGCCGTGTCGAGGTAAAAGGCGAAATAAAGTTTCGAGATTAAAGTCGCAATGAATTTCATCTCATAAATTTATGAGAAACAACTCATAAATTTACGAGATTAGTGTGAAAGTGAGCATGCAGAGCTGCAGGTGAACGCCGCAGCAGCAGAGCAGACCAAACGTAGTTGAACAGGTGAGCTGAATGTTTATTGATAACGTTCCAAATGTCTGGAAGCTCATTTGTTTGATTTACAATTTATTCAAGTTTTATTTATTGATGGTTTGTTTGCAGGATCTCTGCAGCCCGATGAAGCCGTCGGTGTCCCTGCAGATGTTTGCTTGAATCCTTTCTTCCTCCACCAAAGACCAGATCTCTATGTTTGTGTGACGCTTCCGTTTGAGGAGGAGAAGCACTTTTTGCCTTTTTCAATGTTGTAATGCTATTATAACAGACTATTTTCATTCATCTTTGTTTTTTAATGATGAAACGGGACGCTTCACCTGCAGGAGGGGGCGTACGTAACATTGTTTACTTCTGCATTGGTGTTCGGATGACAGGTTCACAACTTCAGGTTATGTGAATGAAAAGAAGAATAACACTGAATACTTCTGAAAGACTCAGCTTCACTTCTCTCACGCAACATTGCGACTTTAATCTCGAAACTTTATTTCGACTTTTATCGCGTCACAACACGATTACCAACAATTACCACAGGCACCACTGTCACCTTTACCTTACATGCTTTCTCCAGTTCTTCTCTGAGTCCCTGGAATTTTTCCAGTTCCCACTTCTCTGAAACCCACAGCATCAACTCCTTCACTAAGTCATTGCCAGCTGGCTTTAGGCTCTGCTGTTGCCAGGCAGCAAAGACCCCTTTGCAGAAAAGCATCATGGGACATGAAGTTTGCAGTCACTAAAGCAACCAATGTTGGCCATTTATCTATGTTTCAGTTTTCAGTTTTATCTCTTCTTCCCTCTTCACACAATGCAAAAAATAAATAATAAAAAGCTGTAGGATGGAGAGGCACACTGTAGGGTTTCTGCTCAGTGAACTGGAACCTCCACGCCTCTGGCCAGTCTACAGGGGGTGGAAACGAAAAGAAGATGAAAGAAGGAGGGAAGAAAAGAAAAATAAAGACAAGAGAAAGCAAGGAAGAAGGGTAAAGTTAGTGAAGAGATTAAAAGAAGGATTAGGAAGAACAATCGAAAGCCGAAGGGCAAATAAATAAACCATCTGGGCATTTGTGAAGATGTTTTGACGTATGTGAGTTTGTTTATATGTTCCCTCCTACGTGTTTGTTTTTAAAATGAAAATTACTTCAGGGTAGAAGGAGGACATATGGGATGTAGCAAGATGTTAAAGTGTCAGTACTGTGATTTATGAAGTGTTTGCAAACAGAGCCTATGGAATTGATCAGGCTTTGCTATCTCAATGCACATTTTTTACATGTTACAAGAGTAGGAGTTAGCATAGTCAAAGTAATGCCCATTTTAGCTGAATCAGTCTGTTTTCTTACGTGTTTCTAACAAGATTGGGAGTTGAAGGAACTGCAAATATGAAATATTTATTTCTGACTCTTTTTGTCTCACTTAATGCACCTTGTGGTATGTTGACAGAGTTAGAAAATAGACCCATTTATTGACAGTCCGCCTCATAATCCGGTGTGCCCTATAGTGAGGAAAATATGGTATGTTTAACTGCCTTAAATGCTTAATTCACCTTCTTTGGTGTGTAAATTGCTGAAAAATGTGTAGAGACTGATTAAGACAAAGTGGAAGTCACATGCCTGATGGTGTGAAATATGTCAGCTTACTGGAAATGTCTGCAGGGTTGCATCAGAGCAGTGGTTCCCAAACTTTTTCTGCAGGGCCCCCCTTTCTGAAAATGTAGTGCAGTGGTTCCCAAACTTTTTCTGCAGGGCCCCCCTTTCTGAAAATTACAATATTTTCGAGCCCCCCCACACTGACACAAACATACAATCCTTTGTTTCTAAACTTCACCGCGCCTTACAACATGTGGTTAATGAGAAATCTTTCTCTGAACGGTAGAATTATGTTATCTAAAGCTGAAGGAATCTCTAGATCTGTCTATGTGTCTCTGTCTTTAGAAATTCCAAAACACATCTGTAACCTATTAAACAAAACATTATTTGATTTTATTTGGAGGAAAAAATGTCATTACTTAAGCAAAATTTGTTTTGTGTAACACCAGAAAACATGGGGGCATGGATGTATTAACCTTTAAAACTTTAAACAACTCTTTTAAAATAAAGTGGTTAAGTAATTTATTGAAAGGGGAAGACAATATCTGGAATGCATTTCCCAAATATATATTTGACACACTGGGAGGCATTAAATTCTTGCTAAAATGTAATTGTAAAATTGAAAAATTACCCACAAAACTTTCAAACTTTTACAAACAAGCCCTGCTGGCCTGGAAACTCGTTTATAAACATAATTTTTCTCCAACAACTTGTTTTATTTGGAATAACAGTAATGTACAATACAAAAATAAATTACTTTTTTTCCTAGGTGGTATGATAATGATATTGTTTTAATCAGACAACTTTTCAATTCTCATGGACATCTTCTGATGTATGAAGAATTTCTTTTAAAATTCGGTATTCCTGCTCCACCCAGAGAATATGCAATAGTGTTAGATGCCGTTCCAACCAGTCTACTACAACTGTTTAAAGAGATTTATAACACAAGTCAATTAAGAACCCAGACAAATTTTTGGGACAATGTGGATATTTGTGTTCATTCAGTTTCCAATAAACAAATAAGAAATCTTTTACATACCACAACCTTACCTGCTGGGAGGTTTTACTGGGAATCCAAATTTGTGGACATTAAATGGACTTATGCTTGGACTATTAGTAATAAATACTGTCTAAATAACAAAATAAAAGAGGTGTCCTTCAAAATATTGCATTGTATATATCCTACCAAAATTTGAGTAGATTTGTTGGACATGGACCTGTTTTGTTCATTCTGTGGAACTCAGGAGGAAACTATGTATCATCTGTTTGTGGACTGCAGACATACAAATAAGGTTTGGATTGAAGTGGGAAACTATATTGGAAATATAACTAAACAAACTGTTACATTTTTAGAAAAATACATTATTCTGGGTTACCTTAATGTCAAAGTAGACAAAGATTGTATCTTCATTACACAATTGTTTTTATTATTGGCAAAATTCCATTATCATAAAGCCAAATGGTCAAACTCCAAAACTAAATTCCAGCAGTTTTTGAGTGAAATCAATCAGTAATGTACCATTATCAAACATCTGCAAAACCAAAAAGCTATTCGGACTAATTTAATTTTTGAAAGTTTTAAAATTTATTAAACCCCAAAGATTTTTGAAGTAAAAATTATTTTTCTCTTATGTTGTATATGTATGTGTATATATTTATATACTTGTTCTTTTATTTCTTATATTTTTCTGCAATATGTACACATTTCAATCCCCCCTGAGACATTCACATTGTTAATGTATTATGTTGTTTGTCAATAAAGTATGAAAAAAAAACTCCACCGCGCCCCCCTTGCAATACCTCCGCGACCCCCATAGGGGGCGCGCCCCCCAGTTTGGGAACCACTGCATCAGAGGGAGAGAGATGGAATGGAGAGGGCAAGAAAGAGAGGCAGGGTGACATAAATCCAATAAGCTCTTCAGTCATACTAACTTCTTGAACGTTTTTAAGATGCACTGAAGGAAATAAATAGGATATCCTTTGGCTTTTCTGCACTCCTTGTTGTATTGTAACTTCCATCCTTTCAACATTATGGATTTCCCAAAGAGAAACATATGATATTCATCTAAGAATTTAGTTCCTACCCATGAAATGGTAGCAGTATCTATGTCTAAATGCCAGTCGTATGAGGATCAAGGTTGTGTTTGCATCTGCAGTACAATCATTGCTGTCAGGCAACTCATTAAAAGTTGCGCCATCAGATCAGATCTTTGTGTCTTTAATAGCATATTAGGTCAGTTAATATTTTTTTTAGCTCCCGGCTATTTTAGTAAACACCTACTTGTAAACAACTTAATTAGATTTTCCCATGTACAAATTTTTGAGTTTGTGACACTAGAAATCCATTGTTTCCATGGCGAAGACGTATGGTAATAACTCTGCCTTAAAACTAGCAACTTAGCATAAAGTCACAATATAATGAATTGTAAGACCAGGAAAAAAAGAGAACAACAGTGAATGTCAGGGTCACAAAGAGTAAATATGTGCACACTCTGCCTTGTGTTCAAATAATTTCTACATTTTGCTCTAAGGTAGCATTAATACAGATTTTTACAAAAAGATATTTCGTAGCGACAATTAGAAAGCATGCTTATGGGAGATATTGCCACAAAACAATATTATATCAGCTAAATTTCACTATGGAATCAACATTTTTATTAAATAGAGATCAGTCCTGAATGTATAACAAGTTACTACCAACTACCTTTAGAACATTGTTAATTTGGCGTATCCCAATACTCTTGTCTGGGACTTCAACCGTATTTAAAAAAAAAATATATAGAGGTATATAAATATATATATATATATATATATATAAATAAATGAATGAACCTTATCTCTGTTTGGCAGACAACCTCCAGCACTCTTGATAGCAAACCAAATTCCTTCCTACCCTCCAGCCTCACCCACTGCTCACTTGAGACTAAATCTACTTCAGACTAAATAAACCAAAAATGGTGGGAACAGTAAATTCCTAAATTTGAAAGGTTTTCTTCCCTTAACTGTCTTTTCTAAGATACCAGCCCTGTAATATTACAGTTCAACTTCAATATAATTGCGTTATAGATAATTCGTTATTCTCAATTACAGGTTTGTCACCTACTAAGTATATTAAGTCTTTAGCTTTGATCTCTCAAGTAAACTTTAATAAGTCCTGGACTACACATCAAAACACCCACATCTCATAAAATAACCAACATTCGGCCAGAATCATATGGAATTATTCCTACTTTTAATGTTAATATTTTATTTAATTTTCATATAAGTTATTTAAAAAATGGTAGCATTTCAAGCAAGCAAAAGTAAAAACTTTGTCATCCCTTGTATTTTTTTAAGAAATAAAGTAACATGAAAAATGAAATTTCCTCTGTTATGGAAATTCTCGCCATTTTTTAACAGAAGCTTTAACAAACATGATGCTTTGTCAAGAAGATTTATTATTTTACAGTGGAAACATCATAACACATTTTTCTTATAATTATCTATATCACAGAACAGATGCCTGCTCTGATGTGCATTTGCACTTGTCTAAATACTCAATTCAGGAGACTGTGGTGGTTCAAACTCAAAGCAGAAATCACATGTTGTTCAGCCTTTGCAAGGATAACATCTTTTGGTAAAATGCCAAAAAAATAAGGTATGAACTATGGTAAAAGTCAAAAGGTATGAAATATGGGTCAAACGTAAACTTAAGACAGGGATGATACAACTTATCAGGAGGAGCAGGATGAAAAGGTTAAGCCGAGAAGGGAAAAAAAAAATCTATTGAGAAAAAATGTATTATAAAAAGTCAAGAGGAAGGAAAATAAGGAAAGACACTGCGAAAGATTAGAGGGAAGGAAGGGTGGGAAATAAGGAGAGGGAAAGGTCAGACGGGAAAAAAATGACAGAGTGAAAGGTGTTATCTTAGCAAAGGTCAGAGACAGGAAATTATGTCAGAATCCAGTTACAGAACTTGAAGAGTACAGAATTAAATACTTAAATTCATAATTCTTGTTGCCTCTCATACATTTACTTTGCTAATGTCTTAATTCGTGTATAGAAAAATGACACTATTGAGATGGAAGATATACTCCTATGCACTCAACAGATGCTCATTTATCTATAAGTAAAGAAAAAACAAGTTGCTTTAAAAATATTTAGCAGGTAGCATATCATAAATAGAGCAAACATAAATTGTATTTATTACTAGGTACATAATTATTTATCAAACACAGCCTAACACTTTCTATAGAATCCATATGATATAAAACAAAAGACACAAAAGAGAGCTTATTACATGCATGCATAGAGTTCCTTATAATTCAGAAAGGTAAATTGTAATATTTAACATAAATATGCATATGTGCATATTTTTTGCTTTCTGTTGAATAAAGTGATGCATTTGATACTTAAGACTCTTTTCAAATGAAAATCTACCAGCAGTTCAAGTAGCCTTTGCATTATCCGAGTCGTATGCCTGCACTTTGCTTGATCATTCAAAAACTGACGCCCAAACAGGAAGCAGTGAACAGTTGAGCAGTCTTTGTTGGAAATGACAGCAGCTTGAGATAAAGCTTGAAGTCTGCTGAGCAGGCAATGCAAAAAAAAGTTATTCTGAAATTACAAAATAAATGAAAATATTTTTTTTACAGTAAATGTGGAGAATGTTGACTTGAATTAAAAAAGGGGTCAAATATTCAGTCTGTGCAATAGACCAACAAAACAAGTTACATGTGCCTTCAGGCTGGAACATTTTAAAGTCAATCTATGGCTTCTTATGCTTCAACTAATAAATCCAATGCTCAGTCATGGATGAGACAGCATTCTTTTGTACGGTTGTGCGTGCATCACAGTGACTTGTCAGCATTATCATTGATGTGGCTTGAAGTCAGAAGCCTGATTCACTTATAAATAATTGTTTTTTACTGACGAGAGTCATACCACTAAGCAAATGTGTATGGATGCAAACATAACTTTAATACATGACCTAACGCATGGTGGATTCTAATAAAGATGGAGATGAAAATGGGTTAAAGAGATTCTGTTGCTGCATTGGCAAACGTGACCAAAAAAAAAAAAAGAACTGACATCCATGTGGCATAACAAAGACAAAAAATAAAAACTAGAAAAACATGGTTGAGATGCAGGTTGAAAAAGTCAAATAGAGCAGTGTTTTTCAACCAGTGTGCCGCGGCACACTAGTGTGCCGTGGGAGATGGTCAAGTGTGCCGTGGGAAATTACCCTCATTAATTAACCGATGTAAAAACATTTTCCATCTCCAGGAAATCAGCTCTTTGTTCATCCAAACAGGCCCTGATAAAACACAATAGCTCAATAGCTTTATGTTTGATAAAACATACAATTATTTTTTCTTTGTGTTTACTTGATTCTATTAAAGACATTTTGATAAGAATGACGGTACCCGATTTAGCTGCAGCTATAACTGTTAGCGGAAAAATCCCGCACCTTTAACTGTCTCCACCAATCATTCTTGAAGGCTTGATCACATGTCATCAGTCTGACCAATCAGAAGTGGTTAAAGTATTTACTTCCTTGTTTAGATTTAGCTCAAAACGTCGCTCAGTTCTAACAAAAGTACCAGCTAAAGCTCGTCTTTAGTGGTGTAGCTTTCCACAGAATCCGGTATCAGACCGTGGAACAATTAAACAAAACAATGAAGCTTAGAGACACTGGTCTTTCTGCGGTCGCGGATTTTCGGCACCACATCTCCCATGATGCATTGGGTGAAAGCGTCTGTCTTAGCGCACAATGAGCCTCTCCTCTTAACATCTTTAAACAACGAACACACGTCAAACAGTTTTTGAATCTTTTAACTTAACTTTTCATACATCTTTTAGAAAAAAACAACTGCAGCTTCCAGCTTTTTCTGCCACATTTATCACAAAAATGCACGTGAGATTGCAGAGGGGCTGTAGATCAATACGGACTGAGTTTTTACTTTTCTTTTTTTCTTTTTTGGATGCTGGCGTGCCGCGGGATTTTTATCAAGGTTAAAGTGTGCCGTGGCTCAAAAAAGGTTGAAAAACACTGAAATAGAGGAAAAATGGAAAAAAATGATGCAAACATTTGACAGACTGTACACTTTCCATGTCACGGTCAGATGCTCAGTCTGAGTGTGGCAGAATGGCGGCTTGCTGAAGCATGTGACAATTGTCAAGAAATGCAAGTGTGATTGGGGGTGCTTGCATTGAGCAGCCTCTGCTCCAGAAAAAGCTTGCAAAACCTGACTAACTGAGGAATCTTCAGTGCCAATTTTACACTTTTAAAAAAGACACTAAAATATCTAAAACTTTAAAGCAGCAGCATCATGGCTAATGCTATAAAAGCTGAAACTAAAATATAAAGTCTGTGCTTTCTTGAATAATTATTGTTTTATGGATTATTTCCATTTAGGTCAATTTGCCCTACCACTAAAATCAAATAAACTGTACTAAATTGGACCTGTTTCGTGCGTTCAGATCCCTCTGTCTGCAAACCGAAATGTGCTGCAACATCAACATTCACAAAGTGCACACACAAAGAAACTGATTTTTAGACCTAAAGTTTGTCCTGTAACGTTTTCCTCCTCTGATGGATATCTGTGCTAAATAGCTGGAGCCACGTATTCCGGGTTAGTGTAGGAGAAACCAAGGAACTCGTCCTGGTCCAGGTTCATGATGACAAGCTTGTCAGTTGGTGTCAGGTCTGTTGGCATCTTGGTGAACTCCTTGTCAAAGTTACAGGTGTCGCGACGGGTTCTCTGCAAACAGAGTTTTGTTTATGAAAGGGGGAAGCAAAGGAGTGATGAGAGAGGGAAAAGAAATGAGAGTTATTGGTGAATAGGGGGATGGAGAAAGAGAAAGGAGTCCTGTTAAATACCTCAGACCAGACTATTTGTATTTTTTAGCATTCAAAATCCTTTTGACAAATTCCTGTTTTTTCTTTGTTAAAAAGCAAACAAAATTACATATGTATCCTGAATGTGAGGGTTTGCTGTGTATGCAGCCATAACAAAGAACTAAACACACACCTCTGATACCTTTTGACTGGATAATATGTTTGTTAAATTGATAAGATGTGATGGGACCGTTCCAAGCAAGATCATATTTAAAGCCTCAGAATGGAAAATAGTCCGTTATTTGTCTGCAGCTTTGCCAAAAAAAAAAAGGAAAACTCAAAAGTTGTCTTTTTAAAAGGTCTTTGAAACCATTTTATTACCTCGTCATTAAACAGCAAGCATTTTGTAATATCTTTTAAATCATAAGAATTTATGATTTAAAAGTTACACAGTTACACATAATGACATATGTGTAACTGAAAAACATCAGAGATGCATTTTACGGTCACTTGGTTTGTGGTACATCCAACATAATTTTATTTTTTAAGAAAAATGGGTCTGGTTACTTATAGATCAATCTCAAATGCAGCGATCAAATCACAATTATGTTTTTGGACAACATACAGGGTTTATGATGGAAAAGCCCAATAGTAATCAGATTTTTTAATTCAAATTAAACCTGCAAATAAAGAAAACTGGTGTTACCTATAATTAGAAAAAAGAAAGCAGACACAAATGGGCACATAGTAATTTTGAGTGTTAACACTGAATCTTATTCAACCTACTCAAGCATTTATGGTGCCTAAAATAAACCAATCATAGACTACTTCCAGGCATGCATTATTGATGCTAATTTATTAGCTCCTCCCTGTAGAAGAAAAGGACAGAAGATCTGAATGTGAGAAGATGTAGAAATGGAATAGAAAGAACCCTCCAGAATATCGTGAATCACAGGTTCCTATATTTCAAAACTGGTTTTAACTAGCTTTCACTGCCTTCATTCTTCAACCTAAACACATTACTTTTCACTTAGTCACATAAAATAGAAATACATCAAAAAACTTTTTTTTTAACTTAAGATTTATTTTTCATTTTTTGTAAACAAGATATAGAACAATTGTACATGACATCAAATGAAATAAGACCTACAAACAAAGAGAAGAAAGAAAGAAAAGAAAAATAATAATAATAAAATAAATAAATGGATAAAAAGGGCAAGGAAAAAAATAGATCATGTCAGCCACCATTTCAGAAATGTAAACAGGTAATACCATGTCCAGTGAGTTTTTATATACAGTCTATTTGTCCCATTTTTCCTTAAATTTTCCTTCTCTCAATCTTAAAACAGGGGTCATCTTTCCATGATGTAGATCTCCTCCACTATTTCAGTCCAGTCTGTGAGGGTTGGTGGTTCTGGCTTAAGCCATCTTCTGGTTATTGCTTTCCTTGCTGCAATTAGGAATATTTTTCACCAAATACTGATCTTGAGGAATGACTGTTTCAGAAATTTTGCCCAGATGTAACACTACCTGATTGAAGGGAATTGTATAGCGCAAAGCGTTTGTTAAAACATGATGGATGGAATGCCAAAATGGTCCTATTTGCGAACAGCTCCAGAAGATATGAGAGTGATTTGCCTTTACTGCACCACACAGTCTCCAACACATATGTGGATTTGCTGATAGTTTACTTTTAATTGAAGGTGTAATAAAGAAGCTCATGAGATTTTTCCAATTAAATTCCCTCCATTTCAGTGATGTGGTAGGAGACTGAGTTGATGGACATATTGAATACTGTATTGTATTCAGTATTCAGTATTCAAAAAACATTTTTACCCAAATTACTGCAAATTTTGGAATTGAAGACGAGAAATAAAATATAGAAAATTATGGAAAATACTAAATAATGTAAACAGAAAAATAACAAAAATAAGTTATCTTAGTTTGATCTCAGAAAAAAAATGGCCATTTGGCCACTGGCTGGATTTTGGACAAGCCTATGGTTGAAGTCATTGATCTGTCGATGACTGTGTACCGGAACAAACCATTGCAGAAGCAGGGCTCCCAAGACCAACCTGTATCTATCAGTCACATTTTTTTCTTTATTCTAGAAAAGATACAGTTGTTTAAAAACCACAGGATGACAAACAGTATTGTTGTATTTTTACTGTCAGAAAAAGGAAATTCCTATTGTTTGGAAACTGCACAAACATTTTGGTAAATGTGGATCTCATCTGATTTCCCCATTCCTGCTCCAGTGAGACAATCCAAAAAACTAGGAGCTCATTTTTCCCCCCTAGAAGTACCTGCTTTTGGATTTCTTCAATCACTATCTAGAAACAAATCAGTCTTTAGGTTAAACATGTACTATACACTTTTTTTATGTCTGATACTAGTGGGTTCTTTTTTGAAAGCAAATATTTCAAATTGCCCCTCAACCTCTCAAAAAAGTGTCTTTCAAGTTATATATTGTTTAAAGTGTTCCTGTACCTGTCATTAATCAAGTTGCATCCTTCAGAGGTTTTTGCCTCCTGTAATTAAATTGTTTCTTTTGAACCAACGCAGGACAGTATGAGTATCTGGTCATGCCCTTTGGTCCCTATAAAGCCCCCTCTGTGTTCCAGACTTTTGTCAATGAGGTAGTCTGTGACAGGCTGCAGTGCTTTTGTTGTCATTTACATTGAGGAAATCCTGAATTTCTCTGACACATTTAAAAACATTACTGGTACAAAGGCCATTGAGATGATTATTGTAGGGATTTTGGGCTATATAAATAAAATTGAATTGAATTGATTGATTTGTCCTCTCAGTGCCTTACCCGCCAATTTTAATTGCACCCCCTTAGTACCTTTTACCCCTCAAAATATACTCTCTAACACACATACACGCACGCACACACACATGCTTACAAACACACACATATACATTATACAAAGAAGGTGGGACCTTGGACCACCTGTCCCCTACCCCAGTGTTTTTCAACCTTTTTTGAGCCACAGCACACTTTAACCTTGAAAAAAATCCCGCGGCACACCAGCATCCAAAAATTATAAAAAAAATTTTAAAAAAAGGAAAAGCTCATAGTCTGTTTTGATCTACAGTCCCTCCACAATCTCAAGTGCACTTTTGTGATAATTATGGCAAAAAAGGCTGGAAGCTGCAGCTGTTTTTTCTAAAAGATGTAATAAAAGTTAAGTTAAAAACTAAAAGTTAAGTTAATTAATCCGCCGTCCACAGACAGACAAGCTTCATGGTTTTGTTCACTTGTTCCACGGTCTGACACCGGATTCTGTGGAAAGCTACACCGCTAAAGACGAGCTTTAGTTGGTATTTTTGTTGGAATTGAGAGACTTTATGAGCAGAATCTGAACAAGGAAGTGAAGACTTTAACCACTTCTGATTGGTCAGACTGATGACATGTGATTAATCTTTCAAGAATGATTGGCGGAGACAGTTAAAGAAAAACAGAGCTGAAGCTACAGCTAAATCGCGGAATATATCTTCATTCTTATCAAAATGTCTTTAATCGAATCAAATAAACACAAAGAAAAAAGTATTTTACGATCTTCCATATTGAAATCCTGGAGATGGTAAATGTTTCTAGATCAGTTAATGAGGTCAAATTCCCACGGCACACCTGACCATCTCCCACGGCACACTAGTGCCGCGGCACACTGGTTGAAAAATACTGCCCTACCCCATCCCTGGTAGGCGGTGCCAGGCCCTTGGCAACGGCAACCGTGTTCCTTGGGTGCTGGATTCCTGGGCCCGGCGGCCCTCTCTCCACGTGGGGAGAGGGATCACTGTGCTCTCTGGCAAGACCAGGTCCTTGTCTCTGTAGTGTGGGTTCTGGTCCTTGCTCTCGAGCGCTGGCCTTCTCCAAATTCCATCTATAGGTGAGCGTGGTCGGGCCATGGTAAAAACACTTCTTGTGGACCCCAACCACTCTGGGGCATCCTGGGCAGGGGTGGCTGGCCCCTACCTTGCTCTCAATTGGACCAACCATGGACTGGGTGGGTGGTTGTCTGAAGCGTAGGGCGGGTCTCCCTTGGGGGGCCCTGGCCCATGCCTGGGGTCAGGTTAGGGGGATGCCCAGAACTCCTGGGTGGCGGTGGGTTGCTTGTTTGGGGCTGGGGGTCCTCTTCTGGGGCAGGGCCCCACATTGGACCCTACCAGCGCAGCGGTGGGGGGGGGGGGGGGCTGCTCTCCTGGTTGGGCTGGGGCCTGCACTTTCTGTCACCCAGTGCCTCTCCGCTCTCTGGCTTTGGGGGGCATGGCGGTCCTGCTAGCCCTGGCCTGGGTGGCAGATGTGATTACCCAGCAGGCGGTTGTTCTCTATCTGCTGGGGGGGGATCCTGGCTGCCGCGGCGGGGGTCTTGGTGTGGGGATGGCTTGGTACTCTCCCTCCTTCTTTATACATTCCATTAGCCACTTTAATAGAACATTGCACAAATATTTTCAGTGATTAAATGAAATATTTCACATGGGTTTGTCTGAATGCATAAGTATGTGTGTGTGAACATCAATTGTATTGTGTACATGTTGACATGTTTTGTATGTGGCCATTTTTGGAGCCCACAGGTATGTTTGTGGCATTTGGGTGTGTCTGTGGACAGGCCCCGCCTCCTTTTGGATTTATTTTACTTATAAACCTGACTGTAATAATTATAAACATCCAGCAACTTGTTGCCTTATGCTGCTTCACCCTTCTACCCCCCCTCCTCTTTAATCACTCCCCTTCCGGGTATCCCTCTATCTTCACTGTAATAAATCCAACTTAAGTTTTTTGACTTAACACAATCTTTCAAGTTGTAATAACTCTATAATCTAAGTTGTAATAATCAATTAAATAATTTAAGTCAGTTCAGCAAGTTAAGGTTGTACACTTCAACATTATTTATTGAGTTGTCTGTACTTATATATCTAAGTTGCAGTTCAGTAAAGTGTGATAAAGTTCTGTGAACTTATCTTTTTTAATTGTGAAACGCGGGAATGCCAACTTTTGGAGTTGGCATTGTCCACAGATTTTTTTTCAAGAAGCGTCTTAACTCTTATTTAATGAGTTAAATAAGAGTAAGCAGTAGAATCAATTATATATATGCTTGTGTGTGTGTGTTAGTTTATAGACACGAACCGGGGGTATTCCAGAAAGCATGTTTAAACTCCCCTGACTTTAACCTATATATATATAAAACTTATCCAACTGAAATTAGCCTAATTTCTTACGTCTATCCAACTCAATATTTCTTTTCACAACTCAAATTTACATATTTATCTAACTAAATATCATATTACTCCAATTCAGTGACGTGCGGTCAGGTTAGGCAGGTGAGGCAGAGCAGAGCCTCACCTGTCATAATCGTGATAAAATAGAAAGAGGGAAATTAAGTAAATATCATTTTCCACTGATCTGTGTTAAATATACTTTTTCAGTCAACTCAACACATTTTCCACAGTTTCTGAGGTTAAAATCGCCAAATTTGAGTGTTGCGCGATCACAGACAGAGCTGAATTTCCGGGTGAGGCTCAGGAGCGCTGTGCCTCACCTCTGACGGTAGAATTCAATGTTAACATGCACGTGCGGTGAAAAAAACTGCTATAGGTCAGGATAATAGCTTTCAGGTGAGGCATGCCTCACCAGCAGGGGGCAGACGTGAGCTGACAGCTGCTTTGTAGCTACACTAGTGCCGTAGAAAAAGACTTAGAACGTCTTTCTCCACTGAGAGGAGAAACTCATAAAATAAAGGAAAATAAGGAATGCTTGGAAACAGATCATGGAGCTTTTTGTGGAGAAGGATCAACACATGGACTCAAAAAGTAAGGCCAAACATGTTTTTCAATGTTTGTTTTTTAAAAATAACTTGGGAGCAAGTGGATAAAAAATGTAAGTAAAATCATTTATTTAACTTTTATGATCATTCTCAGACAACATTTGATAAATGATTATAATTTGAAGTTGGAAAATTACCAGAAATAGTTACTGGAGGCTCAAATGTGTGCTGAACACATCTGTATACTTTCATTTGGTTACAGTATAGGAATAATTTATACACAAGAAGAGTGTTCTATCGATCTATTAAAGACATTCTCTGTAGGACAAATATGTTTTTGTGTGCATTTTATAAGCTGTTAGCTGCCGTTGGATGAATGGTGAAATATTCTGTTCTTTCATTGTAAATCTGACTCCAGAGAATTCAGTGCCTCACCAGTCACTGACCCCACCGCACGTCACTGCTCCAATTCAATTAAACGTTTTTCCATCCTAATTTATTGTACTTCTTGAACTCTCATATGTCTGAGTTTGAGCCTCCAGATATACTGTTTTTTAACAATAAAAATAAAGGAAACATTATGGATATAACCCATGATAGGATTTAATATTTCTCCTACTTTAGAATTACATGCCATTACAGTAGGGGGGCTAAATAATCTCATCATTCTCTTCCTCCCTCTCACTCATGGTGCAGAGACTTAAGCATAGTAGGACAAAATAACTCAGCAAAACACAGTAAAACAGCTAAACAACTAAACACATTTGGTCAAAAACCCACACTTCAACCCAAATCTGTCCAGACAGGCAAAGGGAATGGTATTACATAATTCCTTGCGGTGCCGATCCAACAGCAGCACCAAAGTTACACCTACTTAACTGAATTCATTTGAATGAAAGTAAAATAACTGTCTGAAAACTACTTGTGATTTTTAAACTGACTTAACTAAAAAATGATTTATCTTAACTGAAGCAAATAATGAAGTTAGATCAAAGTAAAAAGTTTATCTTTAAACATCCATATGCATATGTGGTCTTATCACCCTTTCACTGTGGAAAAAGTATTATCTGAGCTTCTTCATCCACTAAATCATCTTCAAATGGACACGCCACCCCCCAGGGCTTCAGCCATTTTGTAAATAACGTTTTGGTGACCTGGGCCTTAGCCCCGCCCATGGCTACTAAGACTTATGGGAAGTGTTGATTCCAACACCATGAGTTAAGTAGCTGTGAACAGAAGTAGGGCTCATGTTGATGCAGTTATAGAATAAGGTCAATTTAAATTATTAGGCCTCGCGCACACATGTGTGGGTAAACTGTTATAGCTCACCTGTATCTCAATGGTCTTGTAGAGATTTGAGACACATGTAGTGATGCTAAAGCACAGTAAGGCATGTTTGAACGTGCAACCGAGTTGACAGTCAAAATCAAAGGTTCTCGCAAAGCTATATTTTAAGTTACTTCAACCTTTAGTAAAGTTACCAATAATTACAATTAACAGTTGTTACAACTTAAAAAATTAAGTCTATATACCTTAGCCTGAGTTGGGAAAGGTTAAGATTCAGAGTTGGGATTACGTGACATTCTAGGTCACTGTAAATTACATCTGAGTTGGTCAAAATTACAATTCAAAGTTAATCCAACTTGAACTTTTAAGTTCATACAATTTACAACTGAGTTAGAAGAACTTAAATAAATCAGTTTGCAAACTCCAACACAAAACTTAAGATGTTGAGTTCAGGACCTTAACTCAAAATTTTACCGAAGTTTTTTGCCTCAGCTCTCATCTGTCTGCTCAGCATTTTGACAGGACAAGCAAAAAACAAAAAAGATCTGCATACTTTTTTGTTAGACATTTCAACAAGAATATTTGTTTAAAAACATTGTTTTTTTTTTTATAAAGGTTTTCTTCACAGTCAATATCTAAGGGAACAAGCAACCTTATTCCTTAATGTCAATTGAAAACAGCACAACAGAATATTTTTTGACACTGTTAAAACACTTTTTTCTAAAAATGTTGTAGAATTTTAACACCAGCTATGGTAGAAAACAGAAATTTTGACTTCAGAGAAATGCTTCCCTGCCTTTCACAGAAGTGAAAGTGTCAGCATTTCATTGTTTTCCCCCCATCAGAAATATCTAATAGAATTAGCTTTTGCTTAAACACTTGGTGAATCTTTGTAATGTTATGATTTGAATTCATCTAAAAAAAATCCAAATACATTTTCCTCATTTTGACAAAAGTTACTTCCTGTTGCTTCCTTCCTGTTTCCAAATTGTTAATTTAACTTTGGAATCTCTCCCAAAACTTTGGGAAAGCATTGTTTACATGCATAAAACTGCTGCACATGCTCATGTTATTATTGTAGCATGCACATACTGTAGATGTGCAAACAAACCCACATATGCATATGCATGGAGCTGCTTGCCATGTAGGCCAGATCATAATGTGTTCCATTACTTGAGTAGCAGCTAATGCTGTGGGGCACAGAAAGAGAAAAAAATATGCTAGAAAAGATGAAGCATACAACAGATAAATATCTGTGGCCCCTGGTGAAGAATCATACATAGAAAGCTCAGAATAAACAAAGGCTTTAGAGAAAACATATACAATTTGCTTTTTTAACTGTGTTTCACAGGCAGTCCCTTTAAAAAAACCATGGCTCCCGGACCTTTGATTGTGGCCTCCTTAAACATCCGCTTCCTACTCCCGCCCTTGCCTGTTTTCCCCTCCATCTCCCTATCTCATATACTGAACCTATCTCTTTTCAGAAATGAGAGGATTAGCGGGAGACGAGCCCATGTCTGCTGAAGATGTAAGAGGAGCGGGAAGCAATGAGGAAAAGGGAGGTGAAGAGGAGAGGAGAGCGAATAAGAAAAGCGGTATCGAACGCTGACCTGTTTGGGGCTGATAAGAGCAGGCGGCTTTGTGAGGAAGCCACTGGCTTTAATTTGGGGGCTGCAACATTCAGAATTAATTATCGCACACACTCCAGCAGGGCTGCAGCTAACTGTGTACATGGGCTATTACATAAAGTCAAATACAAAGTTTACACAGCTTATGCGCAGCAATTTACTATCACAGAAGGTCTGAACTACTTTGAAACATATTTCCATAAAATAAATATGTGCAACTATGCCAGTATAGAGTAAAAAAAGAAGTTTAGGGTATACCGTATTTTTAGGACCATAAGACGCGGTTAAAAGTCTTAGATTTTCTCTAATCTGTAGGTGGCACACTAATGTATATATGGTGCCGCAGCGACTTCCAGCTCATTACAATGGAAAGCTGTTCATCTTACGCTCATACTGCCGTAAAAAGATTGTCGACAAACGCCTCCAGCCCAGTCACATCACCTACATGGACGAGGTGCCACTGACTTTCGACATCCCGTTGAGAAGAACACTGCTCCCGTTCTCAAAAAGAACGGGGTAGCGATACACACAATGAGGCAGGAAAAGTCAGCTTTTATTGTTGTGGGAGGCAGCGCCAGACGAGTTACGCCACAATTTGTGAGTGGATTGTTGAAGCCTGGGCTAACGTCTCTGTTTGAACTGCTTTTGAAGTACAGAAAAGCCAGTATCATTCATGAGGAGCCGCACAGCAACGAGACAGACTCACGTGGAGCGCTTGTCGGACTCACGCGGAGTGCGCCGTAATATGCAACAAATAAACTGATCCAAACCAAAAAAATTACAAGAATAAAATACTAAAACCTGGTTCAGATAGAGAAGATGAGTACTTTGATGTATTTTTGGAGTCACAGTAGTAGGTTCATAGACAAATCGCAGGAAAGTTTCAACACTAGCAGGCATATTTTAACGGACCCTAACCCTAACCCTAACCCTAACCCTAACAACCGGTGCGCCTTTTGTATGTGTCAAATTCAAAAAAATTACCCATAACTAGGCCAGTGCGCTCTATGTTCATGAAAATACGGTACTTACATATTTCCTAAAGGAGATAGCATCATTAACTGGCATGTATAGAAATTGATGCTAACATTTTTTACAAATAGTATGTTTTTCAGAGAGATGCCAAATAACTTCCAGAAATTGCATTTGAACGTGTCTACATGAAGTCTCCATAAAATTAAACAACAATTTAATTTTGTCGCATGATCTTTATTTTGTCTTTCTTGCCTTTCGGCTGCTCTTTTAGGGGGCACCACAGCAAATCATCTACTTCCACCCAACCTTATCATCCCTATAGACACCAATCACCCTCATGTTCTCCTTTATACTTCCATGAACCTCTTGGTAAGTAATCACTGTTCGATCTCAGAGCAGGGCAAACCATCACAATTTTTAACATGTATTTATATATTTACATGCATAATATATGCACATCCATCTTTGCAAAAGTTTGAACTTTGTTTGTTTTCGTGGGTGAGATGCAGACACTCTGCCGATGGCAATTCTAGGTTGACGTCATGAAATGGGCAGCACCTACAAGAAGTGAAAGACAGTGACGTAGAGATTGAGTTGTCCTACTTCCAGGTTGAAAAAGAACTTAGAAAAATACAATTTATTAAAAAAAAACTGTTCTTTAGCCTTCCAAAGGTAATTATCATACACAGGGAGATTGTTAACTAGCATTGAACTTTGGTGCTTTATGCAATTTGATTCACTAAGGACAGTACTGATTTAGTGTTTATAGTTTATGAATGCATTTCATTTTAATTTTTTTGTGTAAAAAATACATTTAGTAAGGACAAAAAAGAGAAATAGAAGAAATAAAGCAAATGAAATGACTTATATTAGTTGGCTCTGGATTTGGATTGCTGGTCCCCCTTTGTTAGGGCCCGAGCACGGAGTGCAAGGACCCTATTGTTTTTCGAATGTTTATTATTATTGCTAGGGCCCGAGCACGGAGTGCAAGGACCCTATTGTTTTTCGAATGTTTATTATTAGGGCCCGAGCACGGAGTGCAAGGACCCTATTGTATCTGTTAGGTTTATTAGGGCCCGAGCATGGAGTGCAAGGACCCTATTGTATCTGTAGGAGTTATTATTATTATTATTCTTTTTCTTCCGACGGAAGAGTCGCCTTTTTGAGGCCTTTAACATACCCCAAAACTCACCAAATTTGGCACACTTATCAGGAGGCGCGAAAAATTTCGTATTTTATGGGAGACAGGCATGGGTGCACAAAAATCAATCAATCAATCAATCAATCAATCAATTTATTATTTGTATAGCACTTATAAAAGCCAAGGCAACCAAAGTGCTTAACATAAAATCAACTAAAATCAAAAACAAAACGATGCAATAAAGAAACAATAGCAATAAAACAATAAAATCAATTGAACAATAAAAGCAATAAAACAATAAAACAATAAAATCAATTGAACAATAAAAGCAATAAAACAATAAAACAATAAAATCAATTGAACAATAAAAGCAATAAAACAATAAAATCAATTGAACAATAAAAGCAATAAAACAATAAAAGAATAAGATTAATAAAATGAACAAGCTGGCCCACTAGATATGCTCACTGGAGTTAAAAGCCTGAGTAAAAAGATGTATTTTTAAAAGAGTCTTAAAATTACTGACAGTTCTGGCAGACCTCACAGAAAAAGGGAGAGCATTCCAGAGTTTAGGACCTGCAACTGAAAAGCCTCTGTCTCCCCGAGTCACAAGCCGAGTCCTGGGAACCGCTAAAAGCATTTGCTCTTCAGACCTAAGGACTCGACAAGGACGATAAACATGCAAAAGCTCAGAAAGATACTGAGGTGCCAGACCATTCAGACATTTAAAAACCAAAAGTAGAATCTTAAAAGTGATTCTAAAAGACACAGGCAGCCAATGAAGTGACAATATATCGGGGTTATATGCTCACACCGTCTGGTCCCCGTTAACAGGCGGGCCGCTGAATTTTGAACCAGCTGGAGACAGCGGAGCAGAGACTGATCTATACCACAGTACAGAGTTACAGTAGTCCAGTCTGGACTACTGTAAAAATGGCTCGATAGCGGCACCTACAAAATTTGTTTTCGCGAGCCCCGCCACATGCTTTAACGTACAAGCTTGATTTTTTCAGGGCATGTTCATCAGATGGAAACCTACAAAAAAGTCTCCTGGTACCAAGCTGTCAGTCGCACAGGAAGTCTGATATATTGATGTCATTATGTCATTTTTGGTCATTTGCAGGCCTCGTTCTAGAACGAACTCCTCCTAGAGATTTATGAATAATGACTCCAAACTTTGGTTTTGTAAACTAGACCCATGTCCGATGTTAAATT
The DNA here is from genome assembly GCA_023969325.1 of Oryzias curvinotus. NCBI lineage: Eukaryota > Metazoa > Chordata > Actinopteri > Beloniformes > Adrianichthyidae > Oryzias > Oryzias curvinotus. The sequence continues at coordinate 18,861,174 of CM043713.1, read as the reverse complement.
GCAAAGCTTTTTTGTCTTTCTTTATTTTTGTGACCGTGGTGACGCTTCAAAATTCAAGGTCATTTCGAAAACACGCCATGAAAAGAATAATGTCCATTACTCAGCCATGCATAATCCAATCTGATCCAAAATTGATGTGCATGATTGTAGTCTGACTCTGAACACATCTGCAGTGAAAGAATCTGGAAAAAGTGTAGCGCCACCTGCTGGCAAGAGGAAATGACATGTTTGACTTGGAGCATCACTGCTCCAAGTAGGATGAGCCGATACACCTGAAAATGACGTCCACTTGTTGAAAAGCCATTGAAGTTTACTCTGATAAAAAACTATAACTTTCAACGCAGGTGTGTGGTCGTGACAGAGCGGCAAAGTTGGGCGTCTTGCCATGCACACAAAAGTTGTTCTCACGTGCACATTCCTTGTCCAATCTCACTGAAATTCAATGGAGATGATGAAGCTTCCATTCTAAACCCATGGATATGACAATTTTGTACGAGCTCCATAGCGCCACCTAGTTATTGAAAAACACAGTTTTTGTCGCATTCTTCCTTATCTTTTCTCTGCGCTTCGTCCGACGTGCATGAAATTAAAACTGGAGTTACTCAGAAGGGTCCTCTCTCATCATCTAAAATTTCATGGGTGTCCATCTGACGGTGCCTTTATAAGGCCCCCCCAAACAGGAAGTGGTCAATTGCCATTACTCATAAAACAAAGCTTCATAGCAAATCAGCTGTTTGTCTCAGGAAGCTGAGATTTCAGAATTAGATGCCTTTAATAACCTCCAGCTTTGATATGGAACACAATAGGGTCTACGAGAAACTTCATACCTCTATTTTTCCTATGAAATTTTGGACTGAACAAACATTTTTAGCATAAATTCTGTTTAGGTTATCAGCACCAAGAATTCAACTTTAATAGGCATTTATGTGCTACTGCTTCCTGAATTCTTTCAGAATTATTGAAGTTACAGGTGACCTCTGAGAGAGCTTTACATCCAAAAAGGTCAGAAAACGTCTTTTTAGGCAAAACTGCAAACACCTATCATTTTTCATAACTTATCCTTCAAATATCAACACAAAAAATTAGAAAATGGTAGGGATCTGTGTTTGCTGCCTTCCATATTTCTTTCAGACTTGTAGGTGAAACAGATGCATTTTTTATAAATATTTTACATCACATAATCTGTGCTTTTTCCGTCTGGACTCCAAACAAGTGTGTTTTATTATAACTTATGTTTCAACTATCCACACCAGGTTTCACAGGCATATACCTGAACATGTCTAATTGGTCCCTGGATATTTTTTACAGATATAAAATGTACTGGTCATCTGTAAGATGTATTTTCCTCTTACATGCTCCTGCCTTTTCCTCAGTCTGTCCTGCAGCAGGAGTCAAATTTCACTCCCTTACTCCCCCCCCCCCCCTGCTGCCTGTTCATATGCGAACTACCCAGGAGTGTCAAGATGACAAGAGTTTAGCCACACTGAAAGACTGCTTTTTCATTTGTTTTGCATGTCTTTTATACATTTTTATTACTAATCATTGCTTTTTTTAGTCATCTATAATGCAATTAACTCAATATTTTATTTATTTATTTATTTATTTTACAAACAAAACATATGAATGTGCTCCAAAACAAAACCCAACTCTCAGTACAGTTCTACAGATGTAACATAAGACAGTAAATGTCTCTTTTATCCTTTTTTAATCAATGCTGCATCTTATTTCCTTTCTATACATCCAATGAAATTAATCTACAAAACCAAAAAAACACAGCATATAGCAAATGTCTCTAAAAAAATTATGTGTATATACAATAAGTAGCACTTTTAAACAAAATAATAACAAATCCTTCCAATACAAGCACAAAAAATGGAACACAAAATTTAAAACCCAAATTAAAAATGGCAATTTTAAAAAGATAATTTTTTCAGCAGCTTTTTAAAATCAATCACCAATTCAACTTTTTTTTGGATGAAACACAGAACTCCAGAACAATGAGGCCATTTCTCAAAGTCTCTGTCACCTTCAGTTTTAAACAAGGTCTGTGAACATCCACCATACATTGGTCTCATGTACTCAGAGACCTGCTAAAAGTGCACAATTGTAAAAGCTATTTTATATAGACAACTGTTTGGTTGCTTAGAGCTCTAAATATAAAAACAATGCTTTTATATCACTTAGACACAGATGAAGAACCATATCAACTCGATTAGTAACATGGCATGTTTAGGTTTAATTAGGTTAAAAACTTACATCACTAGACGACATGAAGCTGTTCATCACATTTTTGACCTAAACATGTAAACACATGCTTGGCTCTGCAGTTTGGAAACGGTATTTGGGAATCTCTTCATCCCAGGAGCCAGCCTGGCCATAGGAACATCCCCACAGTGCCCACCCAGACTGGGACAGCAACGGGGTCGACACAACAGCCTAGAGGCTGCTGTCTTTAACTCCAGCTGCCCCAGCAAGGGAGACAACTGCAGCAACAACCACCGACCAAGCCGGCAAGCCCTGGCAGAAAAGACCCCCACATGAAACACTGCAGGCTGTTCCATAAAAAACATAGTTTTGCCATTGCCTTGCAGATCGCAGTTCAAGTGGTTTAGTTTTCCAGTAATATCAGTCAAAAATGTAGGTTCATATTCACCATATTCAGCAGACATCTCCTCCAATAGCACCTTGAAAATCCTGTGCTGTCTTGCTTTGCAGCTGTTGTTTATGATTTTTCACAATAAGAGTCATTATGTGTCCAGAGCCAATCACTTCTGCACATAAGGCCTACTGGTGAATGAAGCAACAGTAATGCAGACACTTTGGAAAGTATGGGTCAGCTTTACAGTGAGTGATGAAACCTGTTTGTCTATTGATCATAGCAGGAGCCCCGTCTGCAGTCACTGCTACCAGCTTTACTAATGGTACCTTTTTCTGCACAAAAACTCCTTCACCATGTTATACATTTCAACTCCTCTTTTAGTTGTCTGTTAGGGCAGATGTGTCAAGAGTTCTTCTCTTGTGGAAACGAAAAGCTATGCTGCACTGTTGCTGTCCACAGACTCATCAAACTGAACATTAAACCACCTGCACTTTGCAAGATCCCGGTCCAGCTAATTGGCCAAGTTATCAGACATAGCTGACACTCATCTAGACATTGTAGTGGAAATTAGAAGAGTTCAATTGTTCTCATCCTTAGGGACAGTGATAGCAGTTATCATCATTGCTTGTTTCTCAATCTGATAAAAACCTTCTTCTCCTTGATGAGAAAATGAGCAGGTCTAAACAAGGCTTAGGTTTAAGAATTTCTTTCATGCTATATGCAAAAGTCTTTGCCCCTAAAGGCAACAGATTACAGTCCCCCCCCCCCCCCCCCCCCCAGGCTGCTGTCATGTTAACAGTAGCTTGGAGCTCCAGAATGGACAAGAAAGAACGGCGAGAACGGCTCGAGCGGGGCTTTGCCGCTAAATGCTACTTGTAGCTTTAATTTGGATTGATTTTGTCAGCCGAGATCGCCTAACCCTTGTGCTGTCCTATGACCCCACCCTTACATTGACGTGTTATCCCTACCATGACAAAGGTGTATAAAGGTGAAGAGGACTTCATGTAATCCATGGACAGCAGTGAAGATCACAAATCATTGAAGAAAAAAAGTTCAGCGCACTGTCTTGGGGGCCCAGATGACCCAACTCCCAATGTTAGTGCCTAGTATAGCACAAGGGTTAATATGTCACTCCCTGATACCAAGCTGGAATTCGTCTTTCCTTACACAAAAAAAAAACACACTCTTGGTATTTTATAAAATGCCAAACCATTAAGTAAAACTATTTTAATATTTCAGGTAAAAAGGCTGTCCCTGCTTAGTGTATGCAAAATAAGAGAAAAAATGGTTTCTTTCTGTTGCAAACATCAGTAACAAACGTAATGTCAAAGATAGCAAACTTATTTCAAAATGCTGCAAATGTTTGAGTGTCTGCATATGGCATAGAAGAAGTAACAGACTTGTTTTTATGTCGAAGGATGCGTTTTTACATATGAAGGAAAGTGCTTCTTTCTCATTACAGAATTCTGATCATATGAGGTAGCAAAGGATCCAGTTATTAGTAAATGAAGCAGTGCAGATCAGTGCCCCATTAGTACCAGACCCACACACACTGCTGAACTCCCTCAAGCCAAACCATACGTTTTTTTCAGTATTAGATCTACGTAATGCATTTTTCTCTATACCAATACATCCAGATTCCCAATTTTGGTTCGCATTTACTTATAATGGTGCTAAATACACATATACCAGACTCCCCCAAGGTTTTGCAGACTCTCCCACTATCTTCACACAGGCCATAATGGCCTGCCTTTCTGATCTGCAGCTATCACCTAAAAGCCAGCTCATAGTGTACGTAGACGACATACTAGCAGCAAGTGAAGATAAAGAAAGCTGTAAACAAGATTCCCTTGCACTGCTGCGCCACCTCCACAAGACAGGAAATAAGGTAAGCCAGGCAAAACTGCAATGGGTAAAGGAGGAAGTCGCATACCTAGGCCACACTCTGACAGCTGCAGGAAAACAAATCCATTTTATCAGGAAACAAGCTGTGGCACACACCCCCAAGCCACAAACTAAAAAGCAAATGATGTCTTTTCTCGGGTTGTGCAACTACTGCCGTGCTTGGATATCCCACTATGCGGTTGTCACTCAACCCCTCCTTGACTTGATTCACACCAAAACAATGACCATGACAGATAAGATACAGTGAACACCAGAGGCGGAAGAAGCATTCACAAACCTTAAACAAGCTCTAATCAACACTACCACATTAGCACTGCCGAACTATTCCAAACCGTTCGTGCAGACAGTGGACTGCAGGGACGGGTACATGACCTCTGTGCTTATGCAAAAACACGGAGACAAATTACGCCCAGTTACATTTTACTCCAAAAAGCTTGATCCTGTTGCCCAATCTCTACCACCATGTGTACAGGCAGTTTGTGCTGCATCGATGGCTGTAACCTCCTCGGCAGATGTAATATTATTTCATCCTTTACAACTTTTAGTCCCTCATGACATTGACGTTTTACTTCTACAAAGCAAAATGAACTTGTTTTCACCTGCGAGACATCTCTCTTATACAGCTACGTTATTAGCCCAACCACACATCGCAATCGCTCATTGCAAGATTCTCAACCCAGCAACATTGTTACCTCTCCCAAAGGATGGAGAGCCACACAATTGCCTGGAAGCAACTGGCAAGTTACAGTTACCACATCCAGACTTAACTGACACCCCTTTAACGACAGGCATGACTTGGTTTGTTGACGGTTCCTGCTCAAAAACGGAAATGGGAAAAAACCAGACTGGTCACGCCGTTGTCCAGTTACCTAAAACAATCATTGAAGCAGCTCAGCTCCCTTCTAGCATGACAGCACAAGCAGCTGAAATTATGTCATTAACCAGAGCATGTGAATTAACCAAAGGAAAAGACCTTACGGTGTACACAGACAGCCAGTAAGCTTTCTCCACATTTTTTTATTTTGCCAAACAATGGGAACGCAGAGGAATAAAGACTTCCACAGGCAAACCCGTCACCCACGCACAACTTTTACTTGACCTACAAGCCATAAAAGCCCCATCAAGGTTAGCAGTTTGTAAATGTGCTGCAAACACTGCAAACACAGACACAATCTTAATAGGGAACAGGCTTGCTGATAAAATTGCAAAACAAGCTGCGGCAGGACACCTCAACATAGGAACATACTCTGCAGAAACAGAAAACACAAAACTCATAGACACTAGCATCTTGCATGACATGCAAAGCTCAGCTCCACTGCAGGAAAAGAAATTGTGGTTATCAAAAGGAGCAGAAATAACTGAAAAGCAAATTTATGAACTGCATGGTAAACCTATACTCCCGAAATAATTGTTCAAATCAGCGGCAGTAGCGACACATGGGCGATGCCATGTGTCGACACGAGAAATGACAGTGCTCATACAAAGTCACTTTACAGCATTTGGACTACAAACTTACTTAAAAGGGTTTTGTACAACATGTCCTACCTGTATATGGTATAACCCACAGGGTAACATGCGACCAAAGAGGGGAACTTTTCCTAAGCCATCCTACCCTTTCCAGGTATTGCGCATGGATTTCATTAAACTAACGGCAAGTGGCCCCTATAAGTACTGCCTTGTGCTAATAGATGCATTCTCAAAGTAGGTAGAAATAATCCCTACCAAAAAAGCAGACGCGATCTCAGTAGCAAAAGGTATCAGTAAAACCATAATTCCCAATTATGGAATACCAGAAATTATATATAGGGATAATGGAGCCCATTTTGTTAACACCATCATCCAAAACATGGCCACCAGCCTAAAAATGACGTTGAAAAATCCCTGTGCATACCACCCACAAAGTGCAGGACTTGTGGAACGCACAAATGGAACAGTAACAAGCAGACTCAAAAACTGCATGGAAACAACAGGAAGACCATGGCCAGAGTGTTTAGATTTAGTAAAACCAAAAACTGCATGGAAACAACAGGAAGACCATGGCCAGAGTGTTTAGATTTAGTAAAACTATACATGAGAATCACACCTACATCAGATGGCCTAACACCCTTTGAAATATTCTATGGAAGGCCCTATAGGTTACCTATAGTAGCCACAGACTTACAAAAAGCAAATGAAGAACAAATAATGGCAGATTTTATCATAAGAATGATAAACCAGAAGGAGGTGTCCAATGCAAATTTACTGCCATCTGAATCTTTATCTCCGGAAAGGAAAGCACACCAGTGAAACCAGGCGACTGGGTGTTCATCAAGATCCTAAAAAGGAAGAACTGGGCCAGCTCACGGTGGGAGGGACCATACCAAGTCCTCCTAACAACACCCACGGCAGTAAAAATAGCTGAACGCCCCAGCTCAGTCACTGTAAGTTGCAGCGTGCACCAGAGGCCTAAAGGAGGCTGTTGTGGTGAAGTCTGACTACAAAGGGGTTCCGTCTTTTAGTGGCGGTTCATCTCAATCGTCAGTGAAGAAACCAGCCGAACCCAACATCCATTAGAACTTGGATCTTTGAAGTGACTCTGCAACCTAGCAGCATGAAAGGCCCACTGCTGGGAGACTGCAGCAGGTGGGTGCGGAGCTGCGCTGTGACTGTAGCATGTCTTCTTGTCGCACTGACTTTCCTAGCAACGGAGAAACCGGAGAAGGCGGTATCAACCTAGCCCGCCGCTCATGGGATCTGCATGAAAAGACAACTTACCTCAATATTGCCACCCACGATCATTCCTACAGTACTCTGGTGGCAACTGATGAACAGAACTGCACATGACAGCAACATCACCAGCTGTTATGTGTGTACTTTCATGCCGTATCCTTCCCACAATACAGGTCTCCGCCCAGGCAATATCACCAAAAGACAACAAGATTGCCTGTATGAACTTAGCACACACCCTGGCTACAACCGGACTAACAGGAGGACATTCAACTCCTGGAGCAAAAGGAATTACTCTGAGAAGTTTTGGGTTCCTCCCAATAACACCCGTGGACCGTGTGGACCCCATTAAGCTACCGGAGGTGATAGCTTTGGTGAGCATGAAGCCTGGCTCACTTGGAAGTTGTGTATACAACAATGGCACAGTGAAAGTGGGCGTGGTGCCCTGGCATCTGTGTAACATCACCTTGACCTTCTGTGACTACAATCTTACAGTTTGATCTAACTACTCAGCTTGTATGCAAAATACCAACAGTATCAGAGGAAGCTGTGGATTATTCCTGATCAGACGAACATTTGACATAAGAAACCAGACCAAAGGTAGGCAAAACCAAGCAGGTTGCAGTACCATAGTGCCTAGGAACAGAGCATCCAGGATCCAGCTGATTGGTACTTCCTGTGCGGACACACTGCCTACGCATGCCTTCCTCCAAACTGGGGATGCCTTTCTGCTCTGGTCCCTCTGGTTCCACCTGTGTTCTTCATGAACAGAACGGTCCCTACACCCCACCCCGCACGACGGAAACGTGCTGCACCGGAGTTCCACATGAACACCCTACAAATGACTACCAATACTGGAGTCCCATGGGAGTTTTGCATCTAGGGTGGAGGGGCAAAATTCGGACAATCATTCTTTCCATGGATCGGAGTGGCAGAAGTAAGGGACCACATCGAGATCAACAGGTACGCATTACTGAGACTCCTTAACACCACCTACAAGTTTTCCATTGCATCAGCAGCAGAGATGTCAGCCATAAGAACTATGATTCTGCAAAATCGACTTGTGCTCGACCTCCTAACTGCATCATCAGGAGGTGTGTGCAAAATGGTTGGAGACACCTGCTGTACTTTCATCCCGGATGACACCAGTGATGGACAGGACATTTCTACCGCACTGCACGATTTAAAAAAGCTGCAAGCCTACGTTAAGTCTGCGACTCCTAGCACCAGTTCCACCAGTGACATCTGGTCCTGGCTTACATCAGGCCCATGGTGGCACCTCCTGCTGAAATTATTTACCCCTATACTCATCGTTTTGTGCCTGTTTTGTCTTTTTACAACCTGCGCTCTGCCTTGTGTCATGTCCATGATCGCAAAGGCTACCACGCAGGCTTTCATTTGTTACCAGCTTGTCAAACAAGCTGAAGAGGACCCCTCCTCATGTGAATACTCCTACGTCAGAGCCATCATATGAATCTCTCACTGAAAGTGCCAAAAGATAGTGGTGAAATGATGATGTTTTGATGCCCTGTTCTTATGGGGAAAAAAAAACATTTTTCACCTTTGTACCTTCCATTTATCTGTGTTTACTTATGACGTGTTTGAAATGATGAAAAGGAGGGATGTTAGAGTTATATAATTATCATTTGCTTGCACACTATAATCTCCATAATATGATTGTCTCATTTCTATCTTTCAGTAAGAAAACAATGACTTGAAAAGCTCTGATTATACAAGAATATGATGTTCCTATTGTTTCTAATTAAATGACCCACATTCATGTCTGCAACCTTCAGTTTTCAATAAACGAAGACTCCATGCACTAGGAAGGCAGAACTCCTCTTTGACAGTTCGCGCTGTGACAGACCGATTCTCCTTCTGCAGAAGTCTAGCAAAAGTTCTCATCTCCTGTGTGGTTCTTCTCTTTATTAAGGAAACGTCATAACCCTGACACTCCCCAACGGTGATAAATGAAATACATAATTAACTGACTTTCTTCAACTGTGAGACACTTAAAGAATGTATGTTAGTTGTTGATAGGATCAATATAGATAAGGATTATTGACCGACAAAGTGTGCATTATCAGAAATAAACACACGTCATGGAATACTGGTTGCTTCTGCAAAGTGTGTTTAATTTCTATTAATGCACACTTTGAAGGACATTAACCCGCTTAAATCATGGTCACTCAAAAAATTTAATAAATATTAAATTAGGTTTTAGTACTTTATGCTTCTTTCATTTTTTTTGGTTTCGATTTTGTTTTCACACTGGAAGACTGTGATTATTTGTTACGTGGTGCAACGCATTGTCACATTTACATGACAACGCGCTGGCACTGACCTCGACTCCGGCAAAGGAAAGCTATATATATGCTGATTGTCAGGTCGTCAATAGGTTAAATAAAGCATCAGTTAGGAGAAAAGGTTCACCTCTTACCACTTGTTTTTGTCTAGATGATGAAGGACAAATAAAAAGTCAGCTTACTTGACTTTTTATTATTATTATTTTTTTTTAGAAATTTTAAACCTTTAAACTCCATAGTCACAACATAGCAAAGAAAAAAGAGAGTACTAAGGGTTTGCTTTCCAAAGGTTTGGTGGAAATCTAATGCTACAAATATAATGGGCTTGTGTAGCACGTTCAATAACGCACTGAACGCTGCTTTTGGTCGCTACCTGATACTCACAGTTTGAGGAGCCTTGGAGCAAAATGTTGAAGTGGTGCACTAGGCTTTTTTCTTTCACAGCTATATTCCGATTTATGAAAGACTTGACTTCACATAATTCCAGCCAGGCACAAACCGCACTTATTAATTTCTCTTCATTACTGATTTTCAAAAGGTTGGTACTTCAGTGTTTTGAACAGTGTTAATTTTGTTGACGATAATTTTTCGTCATAATCTTTGTTAACAACCTTTTTATCCCCAACGAAAAATTAAACAATAACTAAACAAAATTTCCTGCTCAGACACGAAAACTTTAACAAAATATGTTGACATTTTGGTCAACGAATAAAAATGAAACAAAAATGCCCTAAAGACATCCAATCATAACGACTGCTGGTGGAGATAGGCGGGAGCAGAAGCAAAGCGATCCAATCAAAACACCTGAAACAAGGCCGGGCATGCTTCATTAACCGGCTGCTAATTTATTGAATAGCGTTTTGGGGATTTAGGTGAAAAAAATGTCTACACCGGGTAGAAAAAGAAGAGCTGACATGGACAAATTTTACATTGAACGCAACCCTCAACAAGACTTTGTGTACGTTGTGTGGAGCGGCCATCACAGGCAAAACACAACAAACTTGAAGCAACATTTGCAGACAAGCCACCCTGAAATCCACGCAAAGGTAAGCATGCAAACACTATTATTTATAGGGCCTTGGTGAATATTTACAAAGTTAAAGTTACTCTCTGTAAAAGAAAATACTCATGACAATGAAAAGATCATCTAAAACCTTTTAGGAAAAGGTAAGTGTAGAAAGTGTTATGAAAAAAGTAAGCCTTTGTTTCCCCCTTTTACCTGCCATTATTTAAACAGCCGCAGAAGCATCTGGAGAATGACAGTAGGCCACCGGGTACCAAGAAGGCTAAAGCTACCCAACAGAGTATTTAAACTGCATCTCAAAATATCTTGAAATACAAGAGTGACTCAAAAGAGCAGCTGAGCAAAGAAGAGGCAAGAGCTAAATTGATTGGAAGCACAGGATTACCAATCACAACTACTGAAGATGAAGACTTTGTTCACATGATGGAGACAATTGATAAAAGGCTGACTGTTCTCAAGAAAACTAAACTAAGTAATCTGATAGACAAATACTATGACGATCTTAAACAAACTTTCAGGAGACAGTTGGCTGCTGCTCAGAAGATGTCTATTGGGATTGATTTGTGGACTAAAAAAAGACTCACTGCTTCATTCATGCCTATCAGTTCATCCTACTTTTGCGTTGAACAATCAGAGCACATTTTGTTGGCTCTTGAAGAGGTTGCTCATTCTCACACTGCATAATCAATAAAAGCTTGTGTGGATAAATGTAAGCAAGAGTGGGATGTACCAAATGAGAGGATCATCGCAGTGATAACGGACAATGGGAGCAACATGGTGGCACCATTTAAAAAACACCACATCAGAAGAAAAAGACAGCTCTGACGATTTAGAAGATTTACCCATGGAAGGTTTCTCTGAGTCTTTTGCTGATGAACTATGGTGAGCCATTTATTTATATCCCACTTCTTTTAATTTAACTATTATTCATGTCACGGTACGCCTGGGAGTCCTATCCATCCCCCTCTTTCTCCCCAGATTGGACCCAGCTGTCAGTACTCATCTCATCAGTCCTCCTGCCTACTTAAGAGGAACCTTCACCAGCATTCAGCGCCAGTTCGTTGCCCCTCTACGGATCACTCACCACCAGTGCCGACCTGGGTTCATTCATCACCATCAGGTCAGCCTGAGATTCCAGACCTCCAGCCACGCCAGCCATGCTTGAATAGCAACAATATGCACTTCCTGATTCTGAAAATGTTTTAAAATGTTTTTGTTCTGGATGTATAATGGATGTGCTTTGTGCCAGGAGTTTTTATGTTCATTTTGAAGAAATATAAGTTTTCGGTCTTATTTTTAATACATTGAAGTTTTAATCTCCAGTGCTTAGTGTGTGTTTTAACCATCTTTTGAACTCGTAAAAGGCTCACCCCCTTCAACATCTCTTTAGATAAATTTATGAGTGCAGAGACAGAACTCCCTTTTCCCACCTTGGATCTTTGTCAGCATGTCAGAGTGGTTCTGCTGGGACATAGTGATTCTGTCATGGACCATATTTCAACCATCTGTGGGGAAGATCTAATCTGTGGAAACCAGCCAGATTCTCGCTCTCATGTGGAGGATGAAGTTGACCTTTGACCTAGTGACTGTTGTCTCTGCTGCACAGAGCAGAGTAGATACAGTCGGTGTGGCCATTTTCCAGGCCAACAGGGTGGACCTCCAAAAATGGGCCGACGGAAGCAGCTGGTCCAGCTTTCAACCAATCAAGCAAATCGCATGTAACTCGCGTTTGTAGGCTTTTTAATTTGAGAATCCAGATATCTGTTTTTAATCTGTTTCAGAATTTTTGTTAATGAACTATGTGTATTTTAATACAGTCAAATCCAGTGGATTCATTCTCCCGGCTTTTGAACACGCTTAAAAAAAGCTGCAAAGCGAACAGATTTTTCTAACAATTTGTTATTAACTTTTGTTTATAAAATGTTAGAAAAACTTATTCCACTTGATTACCTCTTTATTAAAGTTTTTTTAATGTGCATACATTTCTTATTAGTGTGATGCAATTATAATTTCTTTTCTTTGAGTGCGATTTATTTATTTTTTTAAAAGTTGTTGATGCTGAACTTGCAGAAATGAAACTTTGGAAAGCAAAGTGAAATACAATGTTTCTTTTCCCAATAAGTAAAATATTTGGGTGTTATTCATATGTTTATAACTAAATACATTTCATAAAAATGCTTTACCTTTAACACTATAATTTTGTCGAATAAATATCTATTGTAATTTGACTGAAATTAGACTAAAACCAATAGAATCAACATGACTAAATTGCAATTAAAACTAAACCATATTTTGGTCAAATGAGTATGAATAAAACCAAATTAAAATTCTTTGTCAAAATTAAAACTGGTTTTGAAAAGGACACTACCCATACGTATGAAAGGGCGTAAAAACAACTGAGCGGGTGTATTTAGGAACTGAGTGAGTGAACCTCACAACGCGCAGGCGCAATTCTAACCGAGCGACCTCATATTTTAAAACTGCACGGCTGCAATCCTAACTGAACAGAGATCCTGCGCGGTCAATTCTCTTTTGCGCCCTCACCTGGATTTACGCTCAGTGTTAAGGGGGCGTTTTTGTCACTTGGGGGGGGTATTCAAGGGTGTGTTTGTCACTTGGGGGCAGGGACCTTTCTGGCTGATCTGATTGGCCGAAATTTTTGGTGAGGCAGAGGGGCGGGACTTTCATTTTTCAGAGCAGGGGGGCTAAACAGGCGGCTCTTGAACTGCATGGGGCTCTCTCTTTTACTATATTTTCTATGTTCAGTACTTTCACAACCATAAGGTGAAAGTCTTACATTTTTTCCAAAATGTACAGAGCAGCCCTAATGTGTTGTTGTGTGACTTCAGTAAAGAGGACGTAGGAGAGAACAGCATGAAAACAGAACGGAGGGAGGTGAAGACGTAAAAGAAGCCCCGCCCCAGTACAAAGGTGCAGATATGAGCATAATGCAGAACAACTTAGTTTTGGAAACCCTGGAAATCAAAGAGACACGATTATGAGGCACAGTTTAAATTGCAAGCTATCAGCTACGCAGAGGAACACGGGAATAGAGCAGCTACAGTTCGGTTAAGTTAGATCTTCACAGATTTCGGACTTCCTGCTTCAATAACTCCTCTGATAAACGTTCAAATGTGTCAGCAAGTATCTCAATCCTTTTGTATTAACACAGAGAGTGAACTACAAAAGCATTTCTAAAGAAAAAAGATCATTTTTATTCCCTTTTAATCAGAATTGTTCGCTTCAAGCTGTGAATGCAAACAGAGCAGGGAGCCGGCTGCCAGGGGAACGTCAACAATGTGCGTACCCTGTGAAACACCATTCTTTAAAAATCAATAAACTTTTAAAAAGCGAATACATGTCTATATTTATATGAACTGGTAATGAAAACTCGTCAGCATAGTAATGCTACATTGTTATTATTATGCTTACTTTTGTTAGAAAGACAATCTCTATTTTATAATTATTATAATAATTATTATTATTTATAATTTTTAAAAATTTAATAGAGATATGAATCATGACATATGTGCACAATAGCTCTGAAGATACCAAAGCTTCTGTCACCACACCTCCTGTACTGACTAATCATGACCTTATTGTCCTACTGCAATAAAGATTATGTCAATAGTTCACTTTGTTTATTGTTAGGAATTTTTCATATTTAAATATTGATCAGATTTGGTCAAAAATGCTCAATAGCTTTGAAGATGCTGTAGTTACTGACACAGAACCTCCTCTACTGACTAATCATGACCTAGTTTTCAAACTACAATAAAGATTATGTAAAAGAATCCTAGCATCTTCAGAGCTATTGAGGATTTTTGACCAAATCTGATCCATTTGTAAAAATGAACAATTTCTAAAAATAAACAAAGTGAACTATTGACATATTCTTTATTTTATTCTGCCTTTTTAAAACACACCAGCATGCACGTTTCACTGGTATGTGTGTTAACGTTACATACAGAAAAAACACTCAAAACTAAAACGGCGCAGTTTAATCCAGTTCTGTTATATTGTAGGGAGAGGAGTGTGTTATTAAATGATATAATTTTAATTGTGTGTTTGGAGGCTTTCATAGAAAAAAACGGCGGATGTAACATGGATTAAAACATTAACCAATAACCCAAAACCAAGGTAAGAAAGTGCAGTGGGTTTTTTTGTGCTGTAAATTTTTCTCATGTGAAAATCACTGCATTTGTTACAGTTTTAATGCTTTTAATCCACGTTACAGCCGCTGTTTCTTTTCTATTGAAGCCCCAAAATGAAAGTCCCGCCTCGCTGCTTGACATGCAAATTTTAGCCCATCAGATCAACCAGAAAGGTCCCTGCCCCCAAGTGACAAACACACCCCTGAATACTGCCCCCAAGTGACACAAACGCCCCCTTAACACTGAGCGTAAATCCAGGTGAGGGCGCAAAAGAGAATTGACCGCGCGGGATCTCTGTTCAGTTAGGATTGCAGCCGTGCAGTTTTAAAATGCAGGGTCGCTCGGTTAGAATTGCGCCTGTGCTGTAGTGAGGTTCACTCACTCAGTTCCTAAATACATCCGCTCAGTTGTTTTTAAGCCCTTTCACTTTATGGCAGAGATGTGATTCCATATGAGAGTCCCTGACTAGTCAAAATGCAACTGGTTTAACTTTCAGCACGTATTAAGTGGTTGTGCGTTGTGCACGTTGAGCCAAAAAACGAACTATAAAAACTTGTGTGGTGACACGAGAACACAAGAGTTTTGAATGCGGAAGCCTGAAATGCACATATATGCGCATTTACATACTTTTCATTGAAAGTGATTGCTAATTTCCGAGCCTCATGTGCCTCGTACGTAAATGTACGTAGACCAGAATTTTGGCCTTCCGTGTCCGGAACACTCGTTGTATGCAAGTTTTAAAGTCTGGTTGCAGGCTCTATGTACACATTGGGTGTTCATTGATGGCCAGCTGAAAGTTCAATGTGTTGAAGTTTTTCACACTAAATGACCAATTGGGAACTTGGATTTGATAGTGACGTGTATGCAGCGTCCTTTTCAAAATTCGCTTCAGGTTACATCCCACTGTATGTAGCAGACAAGCGCCAGTATACAGTAAAAATGAAACAAGAATAATCCCTTCATGTCCAGTGTGAACAACACACGATGGATGGATGGATGGATGGATGGATGGATGGATGGATAGATAGAGAGATAGATGATGATGATTTTTTAAGTGAACATAATGTTCTTGAAAAGTGTCAGTCTGGTTTTAGGACAAATCACAGTACTGAGACGGCCCTTCTAAAAATTTTAAATGATCTCAGACATAATTATGACTCGCAGAAACTTTCTGTTCTGGTGCTGCTAGATCTTAGTGCCGCCTTTGATACAGTGGATCACCAGATTTTAATTGACAGACTTAGGAGTCGGGTCGGCCTCTCAGGAACTGCTCTTAACTGGTTTCACTCCTATCTCACAGATAGACACTTTTTTGTAAGTATGGATACTCGTTCCTCAGGAGTCCATGAAATAGGTTGTGGGGTTCCCCAGGGTTCAATCTTGGGTCCAATACTTTTTAACTTGTATATGTTGCCTCTTGGGGATGTCATCAGGAGACATGGCGTTGACTTTCACAGCTATGCTGATGATACACAGCTTTACATCGCCGTGTCTCCTGATGACCTTGAACCTGTCAACACTCTTTTAAGCTGCATTTTAGATATAAAGCTGTGGATGGCAGAAAACTTCTTGCAGCTCAACCAGGACAAAACTGAAGTTTTGAAACTGAAGTGAGAAACCTGGGCGTTCTTTTTGACTCTGAGCTGAATTTTAATCCTCACATCAGAAACATTGTGAAAACAGGATTTTATCATCTTAAAAACATTGCCAGAGTCCGCCCATTCCTCTCTCTTGCCAGCACAGAGGTGCTAATGCATGCTTTTATTTTTAGTCGTTTAGATTATTGTAATGCCCTGCTCTCTGGTTTACCCAAAAAGTCGATCTCAAATCTACAACTTTTACAGAACTCAGTGGCACGAGTTCTGACGAGGACCAGAGGGCGGGAACACATTACACCGGTTTTAAAATCGCTGCATTGGCTCCCTGTGCGTTTCAGGATTGATTTTAAAGTTCTTTTAATGGTTTACAAATGTTTTTATGGTCTTGGGCCCTCTTATTTAAATGATATTATTTTACAATACGAACCCTTGCGGACCCTGAGGTCCTCTGGCACTGGCCTCTTAGTTGTCCCTAAGGTGAGGACCAAGACACACGGTGAGGCTTCGTTCCACCATTATGGTCCTCGCCTGTGGAACAGCCTGTCGGAGAACCTCAGGGCTGCAGAGACTGCAGACATTTTTAAGAAGAGGTTCAAGACCCACCTTTTTAGTCTGGCTTTTATATGACTTTGATCATTCCTTATGTCTTTTATTATTCATCTATTTATTAATTGAGGTATTTATTTACATATTTATTTATTTTCTTGTAAGGACTATTATTATCTCTGTTTCTAATATGCAATTCTTTTTATTGTTATTTTACCAATGATACTTAGGTTATGTTTTAATCACTGACCTATTTTATTTTTTAATTACTAACATACTTATATCTTATTTTATTTTTTATCTTTTTCTATTTTTATTGTTGTTATTTTATGATCATTTTTATTTTTTATTCTGATGTTTTTTACTCCAGTGTTTCCTCTTGGGGATCCATCGTTCTTGGGCACCACCAGCTTGACCTGTAGGGGGTGCCATTGCTCTGGTGCCTGTTCTCATTGGGCGGGCTGGGGTCCCACTCTGTGGTCTAATAGCCATGGATGGGGCCCTGGGCTACCCTGTGTTGGGCGGGCGCTGCGGTAATGGCCCCTGTGGTCGGGCTGGGCCTTGGAATGAATGGATCCCCATGATATTGTTTCCTCACAGCAGTACCAAGCCAGACCTTCTTCAACTGCAGTTCATTGTTTCTGTTCATGGTTCTACTGGGGTAACTGGGTGGGTGGGGGTGGTGAGGGAGGGGTACCTTCTTTGTGTGATTGTCCTTTGTTTTCTGTTTTTAACAACTTTCATTTTTTATGACTGTTTTATCTGTTTTTATGTTAAGCGCTTTGTGTTTTTAACCAAAATGAAAGGCGCTATATAAATAAATAAAGTTTGAGTTTGAGTTTAGATAGACGGCCATTTTACCCTTCCGCGGGTGGTTACTCACACACAAGCTCAGGTCCTCTACCAGGGGACCTGGGAGCTTGAGGGCTTGAGGGCTTGAGGGTCCTGCGCAGTATCTTAGCAATTTCTAGCACTGCACTTTTCTGGACTTAGAGGTCTGAGGTCTTTCCAGGTATCTGTTGTAACCACTCCACCAGCTTGGGAGTTAGTGCCCTGAGTACTCCAGTTACCACAGGCACCACTGTTACCTTCACCTTCCAGGCTTTCTCCAGTTCTTCTCTGAGTCCCTGGTATTTCTCCAGTTTCTCATGTTCCTTCTTTCTGATGTTCCCATCGCTTGGCACTGCCACATCCACCACAACGGCTTTCCTCTGTTCTTTGTCCACCACTACAATGTCTGGTTGGTTCGCCATTACTGTTCTATCAGTCTGGATCTAGAAGTCCAACAGGATCTTTGCCCTTTAATTCTCTGCCACCTTCGGAGGTGTTTCCCATTTTGACCTTGGGATTTCCAGTTCATATTCTGCACACGTTTCTGTATATTATTCCAGCCACTTGATTGTGGTGCTCCATGCATGGTTTACCTGGCAACATCTTACACCCCGCAGTTATGTGCTGGATTGTTTCAGGCGCCTCTTTGCACAGCCTACACCTTGGGTCTTGTCTGGTGTGGTAGATCTGAGCCTCTATCGCTCTGGTGCTTAGGGCCTGTTCCTGAGCTGCCAGGATGAGTGCTTCAGTGCTGTCCTGTAGGCCAGCCCTTTCTAGCCATTGGTAGGACTTCTTGATATGCGCCACTTCAGTTATGGTCCGGTGGTACTTCCCATGCAGGGGTTTGTCCTCCCATGAGGATCTGTCCTCCAGCACCTCTGCCTTCCATTGTCAGAGACATCCACTGAACACACTGTCAGTTGGGGCCTTGAGCTTGATGAATTCATGCATCTTGGATGTTTCATCCTGGATAGTGGCTTCCACGCTCACTAGTCCTTTTCGCGAGCCCCGCCACAAGCTTTAACGTACAAGCTTGATTCTTTCAGGGCATGTTCATCAGATGGAAACCTAGAAAAAAGTCTCTTGGTACCAAGCTGTCACTCGCACAGGAAGTCTGCTATATTGAGGTCAATATGTAATTTTTGCTGTATTTTGGTCATCTGCCGGCCTCCTTCTAGAACGAACTCCTCCTAGAGATTTATGAGTAATGACTCCAAACTTTGGTTTTGTAAACTACACACATGTCCAATGTTAAATTGCGATGCGTTTAAGTTTACCGTGGCGGCGCGTCGAAATTCGAGGTCGTTTCGAAAAGACACCATGAAAAGAAAAATGGCCATTACTCAGCCATGCATAATCCAATCTGACCCAAAATTGATGTGCATGATTGTAGTCTGACTCTGAACACATCTGCAGTGGAAGAATCCGGAACAGGTGTTGCGCCACCTGCTGGCAACAGGAAATGACATGTTTGACTTGGAGCATCACTGCTCCAAGTAGGATGAGCCGACACACCTGAAAATGACGTCCACTTGTTGAAAAGCCATTGAAGTTTACTCCGACAAAAAACCATAACTTTCTAATCAGGGGTGTGGTCGTGACAGAGCGGCAAAGTTGGGCGTCTCGCCATGCACACAAAAGCTACTCTCACGTGCACATTCCTTGTCCGATCTCACTGAAATTCAATATATTTGATGAAGCTTCCATTCTGAACCCATGGATATGACAATTTGGACGAGCTCCATAGTGCCACCTAGTTATTGAAAAACACAGTTTTTGTCGCATTCTGCTGTATCTTATCTCTGCGCTTCGTCCGACGTGCATGAAATTAAAACTGGAGATACTCAGAAGGGTCTTCTCTCATCATCTAAAGTTTCATGGGTGTACATCTGACGGTGCCTGCATAAGGCCTCCCAAACAGGAAGTGGTCAATTGCGCTTACTCATAAAACAAAGCTTCATAGCAAATCAGCTGTTTGTCTCAGGAAGCTGAGATTTCAGAATTAGATGCCTTTAATAACCTCTAGCTTTGATATGTAACACAATAGGGTCTGCGAGAAACTTCATACCTCTATTTTTCCTATGAAATTTTGGACTGAACAAACATTTTTATCATAAATTCTGTTTAGGTTATTAGCACCAAATATTCCACTTTAATAGGCATTTATGTGCTACTGCTTCCTCAATATTTTCAGAATTATTGAAGTTATAGGTGAACTGTGACACAACTTTACATCCAAAAAGGTCAGAAAACTTTTTAGGCAAACTACAAACACCTATCTTTTTTCATAACTTATCCTTTATACATCAACACCAAATTTTAGAAAACGGTAGGGATCTGTGTTTGCTGCCTTCCATATTTTTTCAGACTTTTTGGTGAAACAGATTATTTAAAAAAAATCCTTATTCATCCCAAAAACTGTGTTGAATCCGTCTAGACTCCAAACAAATATTCTTTATCATAACTTATGTTTCAACAATCGACACCAAATTTCACAGACATATAGCTGTACATGTTCCAAATGGTCCCTGAAGACTTTCACAGATATAAAATGAACTGGTCAACTGTAGGATATATTTTCCTGCTCCAGCCCTTTCCTCAGTCTGCCCTGGTGCAGGAGTCAAATTTCACTCCCCCCCCCCCCCCCCCCCCCCCGCTGCCTGTTCATACGCTAACTACCCAGGAGTGTCAAACAAGATGACAAGAGTTTAGCCACAAGAGGGAGGCCAGTTCAACACTGAAAGACTGCTTTTTCATTTGTTTTGTGTGTCTTTTATACATTTTTATTACTAATCATTGCTTTTTTAGTCATCTAAAGTGCAATTAACTTAATATTTTATCTTTTTTTTTTTTTTTACAAACAAAACATATGAATGTGCTTCAAAACAAAACCCAACTCTCAGTACAGTTCTACAGATGTAACATAGGACAGTAAATGTCTCTTTTATCCTTTTTTCATCAATGCTGCAACTTCTTTTTCCTTTCTATACATCCAATGAAATTAAACTACAAAACCAAAAAACACAACATATAGCAAGTCTCTAAAAAAATTATGTGTATATACAATATGTAGCACTTTTAAACAAAATAATAACAAATCCTTCCAATACAAGCACAAAAAATGGAACACAAAATTTGAAAACCCAAATTAGAAATGGCAATTTTAAAAAGATAATTTTTTCAGCAGCTTTTTAAAATCAATCACCGATTCAACTTTTCTGTGGATGAAACACAGAACTCCAGAACAATTAAGCAATTTCTCTAAGTCTCTGTCACCTTCAATTTTAAACAAAGTCTGTGAACACCCACCACACATTGGTCACATGTACTCAGAGACCTGCTAAAAGTGCACAACTGTAATAGCTCTTTTATATAGACAACTGTTTGGTTGCTTAGAGCTCTAAATATAAAAACAATGCTTTTATATCACTTAGACACAGATGAAGAACCATATCAACTCGATTAGTAACATGGCATGTTTAGGTTTAATTAGGTTAAAAACTTAAAGCCAGGGGCCGGAAGGGATCTGGTTTGGGGACCACAGGATTTCCTCTCTGCTTTTTGCAGATGATGTTGTCCTGTTGGCTTCATCGAACCAGGACCTCCAGCGTGCATTGGGGCGGTTTGCGGCCGAGTGTGAAGCGGCTGGGATGAGGGTCAGCACCGCTAAATCTGAGGCCATGGTCCTTGACCGGAGAAAGGTAGTCTGCCATCTCTCGGTGGGTGGAGTGTCCTTGCCCCAGGTGGAGGAGTTTAAATACCTTGGGGTCTTGTTCACGATTGCGGGAAGATCGGAGCGGGAGATGGACAGGCGGATCGGAGCGGCGTCCGTAGTTATGCGGTCGCTCTATCGGTCCGTCGTGGTGAAGAGAGAGCTGAGCCGAAAAGCAAAGCTCTCAATTTACCGGTCGATCTACGTTCCAGTACTCACCTATGGTCATGAGCTATGGGTCATGACCGAAAGAACGAGGTCCCGAATACAAGCGGCTGAAATGAGCTTCCTCCGCAGGTGGCTGGCGGCTGGGCGCTCCCTTAGAGATAGGGTGAGAAGCTCGGTCACCCGCGGAGAGCTCGGAGTAGAACCGCTTCTCCTCCACATCGAAAGGAGCCAGTTGAGGTGGCTCGGGCATCTAGTCCGGATGCCTCCTGGACGCCTCCCTGGAGAGGTGTTCCGGGCATGTCCCACTGGGCGGAGGCCCCGGGGAAGACCCAGGACATGCTGGAGAGACTACGTCTCTCGGCTGGCCTGGGAACGTCTCGGGGTCCCCCCAGAGGAGCTGGAGGAAGTGGCTGGGGTGAGGGAAGTCTGGGCATCTCTGCTCAGTCTGCTGCCCCCGCGACCCGGTCCCGGATAAGCGGAGGAAGATGGATGGATGGATGGATAGGTTAAAAACTTTTATCACTAGACAACATGAAGCTGTTCATCACATTTTTGACCTAAACATGTAAACACATGCTTGGCTCTGCAGTTAGGAAACGGTATTTGGGAATCTCTTCATACGAGGAGCCAGCCTGGACATTGGAACATCCCCACAGTGCCCACCCAGACTGGGACATCAACTGGGTCCACTTCACAGCCGTGAGGCTGCTGTGTTTAAACTCCAGCTGCCCCAGCAAGGGAGACAACTGCAGCAACAACCACCGACCAAGCCAGCAAGCCCTGGCAGAAAAGATCTCCACAAGAAACACTGCAGGCTGTTCCCTAAAAAAAAAATTTGCCATTGCCTTGCAGCTTGCAGTTCAAGTGATTTAGTTTTCCAGTAATGTCAGTCCAAAATGCATGTTCATACTCACCATATTCAGCAGACATCTCCTCCAATAGCACATTGAAAATCCTGTGCTGTTTGCTTTGCAGTAGCTTTTCTAATGGTACCTTTTTCTGCACAAAAACTCCTTCACCGTGTTATACATTTCAACTCCTCTTATATTTGTCTGTTAGGGCAGTTGTGTCAAGAGTTTATCTCTTGATGTTAATAGAAACCAACAGCCTTGCTGTACTGCTGCTGTCCACAGAATCTTCACACTGGACATTAAACCACCTGCACTTTGCAATATCCCGGTCCAGCTAATCGGTCAAGTTATCAGACATGACAATGTCTAGACACCTGTCTATAGTCTATAACTTGTTTTGGTTTTTAAATCCATATTTACCTCGTTTTAGTGAGTTAGAAGGTAACTATGCGTAAAAAGTGGGAAATTTGTAAGGATAATGCAACAGTTGTGGGGCAAAAAAAACTGTGATGCTTTGTATACTCGGCATGTGATGTGTGTTCATGAATGCACTTGAACACGGGCTCTTGAATGCAGGTTTTTGATTGGGGCTTCTTGAACGCGCATTATGGCAGCTGGTGCAACTGGACAGTTGCTACCCAATTCTAGTGCATGTCTACCACCTATAGTTGGAAGAGGTTTGGTGCAAATCTTGCTCCAGGCTTTTTCTTTCACAACTCTATTCTGATATATAAAAAAATTTGTTTCATAGGCACAAACCCCAATTATTAATATCCCCCTCATGATCAATTTAAAACAGTTCTGTGTTTTTAAAAGGGCCATACCCATTTGGCGCTACCAAATCCCTATCTGTTGTAACTTTCAACGTGGGTTCAATGGCCACATCATTTTTTACGTAGAGCCCAAAAACAATCGTAAAAACGTAAATAGCGATGAGTGAATGCAAGAGTTTTGATTGCAGAAGCCCAAATTGCACATTTATATGCATTTACATAGACTTTTATTTGAAAGTGGTTGCTAGAACACTCATTGACAAGGGTGGTGTGAGCATAGTATTGGTGGTATTTCCAGTGTCATCAAGTCTAAACAGAAAAACATCATCAGAGCTAAAAAGGTGAGCCATTGGCCCGGAATGTGAATATTTTACCATTTTACAGCAGGAGGACAATGGGGAAAAAGGTTAGTATGTCATGGTGCCTGTCCGACTCCTCCCCCCTCCAGCTCTGCCTGCTTCTCTGCCTGATTGCCACCAGCTGACTCCACTCTCTTCATCTGCTGCTGCTGCTTAAAAGGAGACTCCTCACCACTGTTCTTCGCCAGTTCGTTACCCCTTATGGTGACTAGCCCTGGTCCAAGTCATGCTCAGAAACTTTATGTTATGCTTTGTTCTGGCTCTAACCATCTGCTCCCTGTCTCAGGATCTTCAACCTGTCAAGAGTGAAGTCAGCACGGATCATCCTCTCAGCTGCACAGAAGCCCACAAGAAACCACAGTCTACGCCAACCGCATTAAGCCCTCCAGCCACGCCATCAGGCTCGTCCACGTCAACACCAGCCACGGACAATTACACATCTGGAGAAACAATAAAGCTCTTCTTACCTCAACACTCACCTGTCTTCTTTCTGGGTTACAGCATCTGGGTTCCACCCTCCTGCAGTACCATGACATAGTACTCACATCTGGCTGAATTCAAACCGGCTATATACTGTAACGGATTTAGTTCTCTTAAATCAGGGGTGGCGAACACTTGGCTCGCGAGCCGCATGGGGCTCTTGGCCAATGAGCGTGCGGCTCTTTGCGTCTCATCATATTTTCTATATACTTTGCCTCATTTCATATTTTTTTCCCTCTTAAACCACACTCAAACCATCAGAGGGTATTGAAAATAAATAATAATTAATAATAAAAGTAATTTGGCAGTGTGTGTGTGTTTGATGCTGCTCCCGACACATACGTGACCGCCAGTCATTTGCGTAGGTTACGCCCAAAGTCGCAACACATAGATAAAGATTTGATGTGCGTGCAGACTGTTACCCTCATGGTCAAAATGGTGAAATTCAGAGTATAAGATAAACACAGGATGTTTCTAGAAGAACGGGAAGATTCTTACTTTTTACTGAACAGAATGGAAAGTCACAATGTTTATTATGAGCTTCTGGAAACAGTAACATTGGTCATGGCAGAAAAGAACAAAACGTATCCCGGAAAAAATTAAAAACTCTTCCTGATCATCTGACACAAATTGTCTCCTTTATTAACAAGTTGAAGCTTTTCTAAGCGCACATTCAAAACAACAATCATCCCACGTTCCTTCTTTGTGGCGCTCACAGCAGAAAGCTGCAGTCAGAATGAATGAAGCGCAGAACGTGACGGTGCTGCTGAACAAAAACGACCGCAGTTCACTTTTCTCATGGGTTTAATGCAGAGACTGACTGATGAGATCCCCGCTGGTCACTGATGAGGCAGCGAGAGAACCAGCAGAATGAGCAGAAATCTCTGTGAAAGAAGGCCCTGTTATAATGTGGAGAACAGACCTCGGTCCGTTCTGACCGACACTCACGTAAAGGAGCTGATCAGAGAGGCTACAACTGGCCTGGGGGTTAGCCCCGCCTTCAGCCCCAAAGAGTCATGGGAAGTGGGGAATTTTCAGTGTAAAACCATCAGCCAGGTAGCTGTTAGCTGAATTAACCTGCATGCCGTTTGGCTGAATGGGTGTGAGCAGGAAGGAGGGGACGTGAATAACACAGCCAGTTAAATTATAACTCAGCACTTATTAGATTAATACTCCTAAGTATGAATTGACTCATTACAATGTATTAATTTTTAATAAATTATTTGCTTTTGAGTCAGATGTCAGTCATTCAATTTTAAATTTAAAAACATATAAAAGCAAGATATTCTAATGAAGGTCAAATTAAGTTGCACACAACTGAAATATAATGTATTTAATGTGTTTATTGTGAATATGAATCACTCAGACACCAGAAGGATGCTCTGTCCAGATGTTTGTGTATTTGATGGTGTAAGGGTCATTGAAAGAGGAATGTTGAGTTACAAAGAATTACCAGTTAAATGCTGATGGATAAATGGTGAAATATTCAGTTTTATCATCGTAAATCTGACTTCAGAGAAGTCAGTGCCTCTCCAGCATCAACCTCACCGCCCGTCACTGAGTGGTTGTGTGTGTCAAAGAAAAGAGTGAGATGAAGAGAGAGAGAGTGTGTGGAGGGGGTCTCTGACCTCCAGGGTAGTCTCTGTGTTAACTCTGGTTTAGATGCATTGATGTGTGTATTGAGGGTGGACACTTTCCTTGAAATAAACACAAGTACAATACTTGCTGTTCTGTTGTAGGGAGAGGAGTGTGTTATGGAAAGTAATACGGCTTTAATTGCGTGTTTGTGTGTACGCCGTGGCAGATCAGGGTGTGGTGTGGCCGCTTTGACTCTCACAGTGAAAAAATTTGGCTCTTGATGTCAAACTTGTTCGCCACCCCTGCCTTAAATGGTCAAAAATATGGCTAAACTATAGTTGGTAACATTTATTATTACCTATATTTTTTGGGTTATTAGGCTATTTTTTAATTAAAAAAAAATAAAATAAACTAACCATATTTTCCACACTCTATGGTGCACTTAAAAACTAATTTTTTTTAAAGCAAAAGTGTGGCTTTTAATCAAGAGCACCTTATATATGGATTCATTCTAATTGTTCTTACTGATGTTGAAGCGATCTTGAGAGGTAGACATTGCCCTGTCAAAATGTTTGGCTGGGTGTTAATGTGAATATGCAACATGGCTAACATGGCAGTGTCGGACTGCTTTCTTACGTTACTTAAAAGGTTGGGAGTTAGCGTGGTATTCGTGCTAAAGTAATATTTTAAAATCGAGTAGTCACAGTAACATTTTTTTATGTGGTATCTGTATGTGTTTTTTTTCACATGACAAAGAAGATTGAGAATTAGTGTAGTTACAGTAACGTTTGTTTTAGCGCCATCAATCAATCAATCAGTGTTTTTTATGTGTTCCAAAGAAAGTTGGGAGTTACAGGTATTGTGAATAAGCTATCGCAGCTAACAGTACTAACATGGCTAACATAGGAAGTTCTAGAATTACTGTGAACGCAGTTAATAAAGTCTGACTGACAGACTTATCTCTAACTATTTTGTCTTGCTTAATGCACCTTGTAAGTTGGTGTGCCTTACACATGACATAAGTTTGAAATAGACCAGTCATAGAAGGTGCCCCTTATTATCTGGTGGGCTATATGATGTGTATGACGAGTACTTGTTTTTTTATGGATTTAAAAAAAAAAATTATAAACCATTTGTTTCTTGACAACAATAAGTACAACTCAGTGTCTAGATGATAACTAGCTAAGATATTGTAGCGGACTAAGTTGGACTGGGTGGCGGTTGGTCATTCCTAAGTTCCAGAGTTCCTTGAACCCATCGTGCAGAGAGGCTGGTAGGCTCTCAGTTAGTTGTTCAGCGGTTGGGGGAGAGAGTTCGACAGAGATTAAGAGTTGCTGCATGTTGTACGGTGTTGGTTACGGCCTACAGTAGCCAAAATAAAAACCTAAAAAGGATTTAGTCTCCGTGCCTCAGTGACTCAGAAAAGGGGGACGCTACAATATTTTAGATTTGTTTTCAAATATAAAAACGTTTTTATTGTTTGAAAGGTAACACTTTATATTAAGATTCCTTAACAAGCTTTGTTAACACATTAACAAGCATTATAATAGAATTGTTAGGGTCTTAGTAAGATTAATAGATAATTAATTAATAGATAATAGATAATTTATTAGTACAATAAGTCTAATAAGGTTTATTAAATTACTTGGTTAACACATTTACAAGTATTATTGTTAGGATGTTTTTAAGATGCAAATGATACATTTATTTGGTTTTTAGATGCCTTACAAATGTGTCAGTGTTAATAAGCTTAATAAGATTTATTAACAACCTTTGTTAACAAATTAAGACGTATTATTATTGTTTGGGGTTCTAGTAAGACATTTATTAGCATTATAGATGTCTCACACAAGCCAAAGTGTTGATAAGCTTATAAGTTTGATAAACTAACTTAACAAATGTATAGGCTTTAGTAATGTGTAAGATGCTAGTAAGATATTTATTAGCATTATAGATGTCTTGCAAATACCTGAAAGTGTTAATAAGATTCAATAAAATCTCAAGTCAGACCATTGTCTTTAAAGTCCATATTACTGACTCACACCTGCTTCAAATGTACAAATGTATTAATAAACTGTTAACAAAGATTATTGTTTTGCAGCACCTCATCTAAAGTGAGGACCACAAACAACCACAAAGCATAAAGCTTGCAAAAAGGACTTCATAACATTAAAACAGACTAAACATACAAAAATATTTCTGTAATAAAATTTATTTTAGACAAATTAGCTATGGTAATTCAAAAATTACCAGCTTGTGCAACTTTACAGTGGACTTGGAAGCAATGCAACAGTGGTTGAATGCAGTTGGCATTGAATCCAGCAAACTGTCTGTTAGTAATGGGATTTGCAATGAATGTTTCACACAGGATAGATGCTAATACTTTATCCTTATATTAGCAATGTGCTAGAGTCATCCAACACTGGTCCATATGTTTTTTTGTTTTGTTTTTGAAAAATTGACTGAATTAAATTATTATATTTCTTTTAAAGAAATATTTTTGTATTTTTAGTCTGTTTTAATGTTATAAAGTTGCTAATACTTTGTTGTTGTTTGTGGTAAAAATCGTCCTTACTTTAGATAAGGTACTGCAACACAATTAATAAACTGTTAACAAAGATTATTAACATATTTGTACAGCTTATAAGCAGTTTCAACAAACAGTTTACCAGTAAAGACAGTCAAGTAGTCAATAGACAATTTTTACTTTTTTTAACAGATTTGCCAAGAATGAATAATTCTTTAATATGCTTGGTTTTTCATCATACCTTATATGAATTAGGTCTTTTTAGGTTTAATTTTTACCAAATAATTTAAACTGTGGCTAATGACATGTACAACCTTGAGGAAATAGTTTAGTTTTGTCTCCATTGGAACAAATAATCTAAAATTTCTAAATAAAAATATCCATTCTTTTCATGTGTGGAGGAGCTGTGTGAACTGCACAACTAAGCCAAGCGCCTTTTCTTTCTCAACATGCTTTATTTTTATTTAGTTGGCTTAAGTCCTGTCAACATACATCATGCAACGTTAGGGTCAACAAATGCGACTGAGATCATACATCATTAGCTGAACAGCTAAAGAATATTAATTAATCCAACTGAGGGGGAACTTTCAACGCATCTCTAAATACAAAGCTAGGTCACAGGGATGCAAACGTACAATTTAAAACACAATAGAGCATTTTCATTCACAGGTCACATACATTTAAAACAAACAGGTGCATTCACACTGTAAAAAAACAAAAACAGGCAGGTAGTCGCATCATGCTGTTGTTGTATAGAAAGTACTGGCTGTATATGTCAACACAAACCGGATCAGAACATAAGAAATAATATGAATATGATTTATCAATGCAACAGACTCAAACTTTGTATGAACAATTCCCAACAGCATTTCTCAATGATAGACCCTTTGCAAATGTGGTTATTTATTGATTGGTTCTGTCTGCAGAATGCAAATACTGAGTAGAATAAATGCTTAAATCCAGTAGGGAGAAAAATATCTACAGATACTATTGTTCTTGTCTCTAGCATGCAAGGAACACATTCCAATATTAGCTAAGTAAAGGAGAAAACGGATGAACACGATTATCCGTAAACACTGTACAGCACACCTATGTATTGGGTCCTAACTATAGCAGGGTTTGTTAAAAGTAGAAAAAGTTAAATCACAACTGTCACAAAAATATTAAACAAAACATTTTTAAAATCTGTTTTTGTCAGTTATGCTTTGTTACTTCAGATATTCCAAATTTCTTATTAGTCTTTAGAAAGCAACTACAGCAAAACACTTTAAACAAGTTGGAGTTTTAAAATTTGTCTGTAAAGTCCATTTAAAAATAATTTAGTGTAAAAAAGGAAAAGAAAATATATTCTTCTTTTTTCATTTTCAGATCAATTTATAACATTTTTCCTAAATAATGCTTTTCTTTATTCAGTCAGATTGACTATTTTGAGTCATACATTTCTTAAATTACCAGATTTCTTTAAACAAAATGTTTACATTTATTGAGTTATTGAAAACTCTCATTCATTGGAAAATACAACAAAAAGTATTTTAATTTTAACCGTCTGTTCAAAGATGTATATTCACGGGACTATTAAAGCCACCATAAAAATAAAAACATGAAAAAATATGAGAATAAAGTTGTAAATTTATGAGAAAAAAGTTTTAATTCATAAGAATAAAGTCATACATTTATGAGAAACAAGTAGTAATTTTTTGAGAAAAAAGTCGTAATTCTACAAGGAAAATGCCTTGCTTTTCAAAAAATATAGGCTAGTTGGTTGTGTAATGTGGATGAATCCACAATACCTTCCAACTTAACCCATCATTGCAGCCATTTATGATGTCATAAGGCCTTAATCTCTCTTTGTGTGCAGTGGGGGTGTGGGGCCTGAGGGGTCGGCTCTACGAGCGATGGGACCCTAGGCCGGGGATACCTGGGCCCAATGCTGGGGGGAGCTGGGAGACGGTTGTTTCACCAACCTTTGGCCAGTCTAGTAGCTGCCCCCAACTTACCCTCTTCCTCATAAAATCACGTACTTGGGTGATGGGCTGTTCCCTACCCCATCCTTGGTGGGGGGTAGCAGGCTCTCTGCAAAAGTGGCAGTGCTCCTTGGGTGCTGGCTTCCTGGGCCCGGCTGCCCTCTCTCCACGCAGAAAGCGGGATCCCTGAGTTCTCTGGCAAGACCATGAACCATGGGATCACATCACATCTGAGCCCCAGGGTGTCCGTGTCCCTGTACCTGTTCTGGTTCTAGAGCACCAGCCTTCTCCAAAATTCCAACAGTGGGTGGAGCTGCTCAGGCCATCTTTAAAACACTCCTTGGGGACCCCCACTTCTCTTGGGCGTCTTCCTCCTGGGAAGGAGTGGACTGCCCCTGCCTTGCTCTCTCCTGGACTTACTGTTGGCTGGGTGGGTGGCTGCCTGGAGTGTGGGGTGTGTCTCCCTTGAAGGACCCTGGCTCATGCCTGGGGTGGGGGTGGGGGGATGCTGAGAACTCCTGGGTGGTGGTGGGCTGCTCATCTAGGGCTGGGGGTGCTCTCTGGGGGAGGGGCACTGACTTGGGCTGGAGCTTGCACTCTCTGTCCACCTGCTCTCTGGCATTGTGGGCCCCTGCAGCAGCCCTGCTGGCCCTGGCCTGGTAGGCAGACATGATTGCCCCGTGGGCGGTTTTCCTCTATCTCCTATACCACGCAGGATTTTGGGGGTCCTGGCTACCACTGCTGCCTCGGCGGGGTCTTGGTGAGGGGATGACTGGGCACTCTCACTCTTTTTTTAACATTCCATCATCCACCCCAGAAGAACGTAAACACTCACTCGAGCACTGTTGCTAGCTCACCTTTGCACAAATAGTTTGCGTGACTGAAGGAAATGTAAACGGTAAATTCGAAATGGCCTAAACTTATATAGCGCTTTTC
Organism: Oryzias curvinotus; assembly: GCA_023969325.1. Classification (NCBI taxonomy): domain Eukaryota; kingdom Metazoa; phylum Chordata; class Actinopteri; order Beloniformes; family Adrianichthyidae; genus Oryzias; species Oryzias curvinotus. The sequence continues at coordinate 18,830,157 of CM043713.1, read as the reverse complement.
TACCTTGTTCAAGACCCAAAGCGCTTTACAGTAACAAGCCGCAGTTACATGGGCAAAATATCTTGATCGGATCATTGGTCGGGTTAAAATTCACCTGTGCACATAGGCTCAGAAAACCTTTTTCCAATTAGAACAAACGTTCCCATGGGTCACACTTTCAGTCAGAATGAATCGTTTGGGCATGCACAGTAGTGTTAAAAATGCGTCCCGTTGTAAACAAACCGCTGCCACAGACATTTATGCAGCAGCTCGGTAATATACGAGACGATCTTCCAAACGTGCTTTTTATTAATGTTGTGAATATTATGAAGCGCCTATTCGCTCATCGTTTTATTTAATCCGTGTGGTCAGTGCTTTTTTTGTGGAAGAACGGAGCTGGAAGGGTTTTGACAGGCTATAAACACGGGCTAACAACATTAGCCTCGTGGACACAAAATCCAGGACCATGCGGGAAATTCTGCAATCTGCATCTTGGCTGCACATAAATGTGTGGGAATAACATCAGCCTTTATTTTGTCGGGAGACAGCTGGATACACAAATCCACGTGATTGTTTGAACAGTTTCTAAGGACTGAGCGACATTTATTTCTGCTCTGAAAAGTTCACACTCCGCCCCAAAGAGTCCTGCAGCCGCTGACCCAGAGCGGCAGGACGGCTCGCAATCTGAATTCTCCCACACATAACAAAGCAACAAAACGCACACGTAACAAAGCACCCCCCCACACCCACCCCTCAAACGCAAAGTTAATCGGCAGCTCTGCTCACTGCTCACCGAAGCGCTCCTGCCCCGCATCCCCCTCGTGAGGGGTGTAAGAGAGGGGAGAGGCAGAGAGCCAGCGGGGCGAGAGCAGAGCGGCGCTTTGCACGGGGCCTCCGCAGAGCAGCTGATCGGTCCCGTATGCGCTCCAAAGCTTTATCTCAGCGAAACACCATCTATGGGTGACGTAAACCAGAGCAGAAGTGACACACGATCGGAATGAACTGTTTACATGCAACACGATCGGATAAACGATCGGTATAACCCACCTATCTCGATCGGAAAGAAATTCTGTTCCGAAGGAGTCTGATCGGGGCAGACCATTCCGAACGGCGCGTTTACATGACACATTTTCTTTCCGATCAGGCATTCTTTCCGATTACTTTTGCCCATGTAAACGCGGCTACAGTCCCATTCACTCAGTCACACACACATTCACACAGTGGCGGCGGCTCCGCTGCCAAACACTGGCACCAACCTCCCACCAGAGGCAAGGTGGGGTTCAGTGTCTTTCCCAAGGACACTTCGACTCATGGGAGTATTTGGCAAGGCAGGAATCGAACCTGCAATATTACGATCATGGGTTGACCGGCCTACCGCTGCTCCACGGCCGCCTAATGTTTTACATGCGTTGGTCTGAAGGCATAAGAATTATTGCCGGAAATCCACTCTTTCTGTGTCAAGAGTCTTCTTCTGAAAAGGCCCAGTTTCCTACAAATTCTTTTCAATGTCCTTGTTATCAGAAGTCAAAGCTCTGCCCCCCCCCCCCCCCCCCCCACCCCGGTCACCGGTGGGAGCAGTTTCCAGAGAACTTAAGGCACTTCATCTCCCAGTAACCCCAGTGCTCACTTCCTGGATGCAACACATCTGATTCTCATTCACCCAATCAATCACAGCATCCTTAAGCACTGCACCGAGCTGAGCTCAGAGCGAAGTATTGTTTGTGCCACTCTGCCTTCATTACCTAGCGTTATATTTGGACCTGATTTCTGACTCTGTTTGCCTGCCGCCTGCCCTGACTGTCGCCTGGACTTTGGACTCTGGCTGCATGCACAGACTGGACAAGCGGCTCACTGACAGCTTTTCGTGAGGGACTCACCGCAGAGCTGCAGTGGTAACTGGCGTGCTACGAGGGATTAACCTTGGATAAACTCATAGCTCACACCATCAAACTGGACAATTTGCTCAAAACCCAGAAACCACGCAATCCAGCCTCAGAGAACATCATGCCTGTCTCACCGTTTCTCCCAGGGGCCGCTGGCTAGCTCTAAACATGAGCCCATACAACTGGGCTCCACCGACCTCTCTCCAGGGGATAGAAGCGTATCCGGGAAAACCTCTGCTTCTAATGCGGCCAGCCTGGCCACATTCGCAACACCTTTCCCAATTGCTCTGCAGAACCATTGAGTGAACCCATGCGCACCTTTACTCTGCCTATTTCCCTGCGTAGTGCAGGGGTGGGCAATTATTTTGACTCGCAGGCCACATAGGGTTCTAAAATTGGATAGAAGGGCTGGAAAAGGAGCAGATGCGTGGACCGAGAAAGAAATAAGATGGAATCTGAATGAAAACATTTGGATTGAAAATTATATTTTAAAACAGTGCATTTTAAAAGTTTTTAGGTTAAATCTTTTGTTCTCAGTTTAGAGCCAATTGCACCAAAGGCTTGATGAACCTCGTGTAAAACTTGGAGAGATGCTGCGTTCATGCATGCAGGGTTTGAATGATCGTAAGATTAAAAAAGAACAAATTTTCCAACACCACATGGATGCTAGAGAAGGGTCCCCAAACTTTTTCTTGTGAAGGCCACAATAACTCTTTTTCTTTAAACTTATTTTATCTTTCTTTTATTGTAAAGCCCTACAATAAAGTTTTAGGAATTCACGATCCTTTTAATAAAATAAAATAAATAACACTATTTATAAAATTAAATAATGACCAAATAACTGATTTTCAAAGACAAAAAGTCAGCGAAATATACTGATACATAAAAAAAACCCAATAAATAATGGGTCTTCTATCGTCATTTTCCCGCTGAGACTTTGAGGGCTGCAGCTCCTCACACATCTCACAGTTTGTGCTAAAACTGAGGAGCTGTGTCCTGCACGCCTGTTTCTCATCCAGTAATAATGAAAAAAGCAAATTTTTTAAGTCTTCTGCTGCAGCTAAGCATATATCTGCGTTACCTTTTCACCAGTACAGAGTTCCCTAGTTTATTGTAGGAGTTATGTTTTAAAAATAACCCGTGATCGGTGAAATCCACAGAGTATGATTACAGACGTTTATGGCAGTAAAACTCCTCACTGCCCACTTTCTACACTTTTCTCAGGCAGACATGAACATTTTCTTCTCCCAGCAACCCCAGCGCTCGCTTCCTGGATGCCACACACCTGACTCACTCAATCAACCACAGCCATAACCACATACTTAAGCACTGCTCTGAGCAGAGTTCAGAGCTGAGTTGCCACTCTGCCTTCATTACCTAGCGTTTTATTTGGACCTGATGTCTGACTCTGTTTGCCTGCCGCCTGCCCTGACTTAATCTTCTGACCCTGTTCTGACTCTGTTTGGCGACTCTCACATGGATTTTGACTACCTCTGTCTCTTCTTTGATGATATAATGCCTGTTACTGACCCCTGCCTCATCCTAATTTAGCTTTGTGGACTTTTGGCTGAGCTACTAAACCTGCTGCATTTGGTTCCAGCCTGCCCATTTTTGTGACACTTGTATTTATTATAAAGCAATGTTGGCACACTCAAAGTCTTAGTATTTCCTTATTTGTGAAATCAATGCTAAAGTAACCACCATGTGCTTTATTTCTCTCAATCTGAAACTTTTTTGTGTTGTTTTATTTTAAAACATGTTTTAGTGTTTGCTTCACAACTTTATTACTTTAATCTTGTAAATTCTTAATTTATAACTTATGAAATCAAAAAATAAAATATTGACTTCTTAATTGTAAATCCACGACTTTATTCTTTGACTATTCTCATAAGGACTATTCTCACAAAATTACAACTTTTTTCTCATAACTTTACAATGTTATTTTCGTAAGTTAATTTTTTCGTTTTTGTTTTATGGTGGCCCTAATGGTCTGTGTGTAAAACATTTTCTTTAATTAAATAACATTATACATGGAGAACTATCTGTTTTTTTACTATTTTATTCCTTTTAATGTGAAATTCCTGTTTTACCTATACTCGTTGCCTTTATGTATATATTTTATTTGGATGTCAGATATTTCATTTTCTTGATAAAAAATTGGAGGAAAACTACTGAAAAAAAACAACAACAATTAATGTCATGCAAAAAAACTCCAAAAGAAAAACATTGCCAAAATACATTTACAGCTGTGGGTCCAGTTCATGTTTCAATTTTAACTAATACCATAAAATAAAGTGGTTGGATAATTTAAGGTCTATTCACAAAGTAAATGTATACAATGAAAGGTAAAATTGACTTAATTAAAGTCACCCTTGTGATTTTGCATAAACATTGTTCACACTTTTTGTTCTCACGACAAGTAGCACAAGCTGTCACCCAAAAATGCAAAAAAAATGTTAAAAGCTTTTAGGAACCAGATTTCCATGCATCTTGTTCTTCGTCAGCATTATTCATTGCATCATGCATAATATTGTACAACACTCTGTTATAGGAATATTCTGAAAAAAGAAGTTTACCTTAATCCTTGGCAAACTGGATGCTGTTTGATACTGAGCTGAAGCTGTAGATAATGAATGAGCGATTTATCTTTGCTTTCCAGAGGGCTACAGTACATGCAGTAAGGTTGTTTTATTCTTAATTTGGAGTTAACACATTGTCCAAGATTCAACAGATTCTATGGTTTTTGAGTTTCATCTCTAAAGTGTGGTCACTCGTGAAGACATAAGTACTTCCAGGACATTTAAAGGAAACATGCATGTGAATTTGTGTGGAAAACATTGGGATTTTACAGGTCAAAAAGATTGTGTGTGCCTTTGTGTGTATGTGTCCCTGAAATCAATCCTGCTCGGCAGCAGAGGTGGTGGCAGCACTTCCTGGAAACTCCGGGTTGATAAAAGAGAATCCCTGGAACTCGTCTTGGTCCAAATTCTGAATCACTTCCTCATCTGGAGGGGTCAGCACTGGCGGGTGGCGGGTGAAAAATCTGTCAAAGTTCTCCGCTTCCCGTCCACACTGTTGAGGAGGGCGGGGTTAGGGGGGAGGGGAAGGGAGGGATGGAGCACAAGTAGGGAAGGGAAGGAGGAGTGGGAATGGACAGGAATGGATAGGTGGAGTGGGTGGGGTTGGGGTGGGGTTGTGGTGAGGGTAGAAGGAAAGGAGAACAAAAGAAGGGGAATGGAAGGGTGAACCAAGGTGTGAGATGACATCACTTGAAAGTTGCTTCAAATATCAGAACAAGTGCAAGTACTTGGCTGCGCTTGACTTATTGCTCCATCTGCCAAGATCAAAATCAGCAGGAGACAATAATAAAAAAAAAGCACAGCTCATGTACGCCTTTCTTTTTCAAATATTTGAAGCCTATTCAATCCAAATTTCAAGCACAAACGGTCTCAAACATCCCAGGGGCCGTGCACTACAGAGTTACAGAGAACTTGCAGATGAAAAAGGGAATTTCTTCCAGTAAAAACTGTGTTTGTTTGATCGAACTTGGTTTAAACTTTCTGAATGATCGACCAAACGCAGGCTAAGAAGAATGAGATAAATATTAGTACAACTGTAGTAGATTTGCCAAGTGTGACGGTTTCAGTTCTTTCCTTTTGTGTTTGGTTCTTTGTTGGTTTTGGATAGGTTGTGTTACTTCCTGTTTTATTTTGTAGGGTTTCCTGTTTTGTTGTAGTTTTGAGTTTTACTTTGGTCCCCATCCTTCCTGATTGTGTTCACCTGTGTCTCGTTTGTCTGTATGTATTTAAGTCTTGTCATTCCCTTCCTCCTGTGCTGGTCCATAGTATATATTTCGGCTCTTCCCCTGTTTCGAGTGTTTTATACTGTTTCGAGTTTTCTAGCCTGCTTATGCAGTGGTTTTTGGTTTGTAGCCTTTTGGTAACATTAAAGCCCCTATCCACCTTGACCTCATGCCTCATCCTCTCTGCGCCTGGGTACTCCCCCAACCACCCGCCGTAACACCGAGATTTGACCAAAACAAAAAAAATGGTTGTGTGCGCAAAGAATTGGGGAAGGAAAATGTTCACATCGGTGTATCAATATTAGAGCTGGAACATTTTTCTAGTGGTTTACAATTTTAGTCAAGCATATTTTTTTGCTTTTGGTTAAACAGTGATAAAATTGACTGTATAAGAGAACTGGACATAGCAACTGTTAAGGTCACACATAGAAAATGGCATACTTCTGGCTACAACAAAATGAAGTCAATTTAGTGCGCATTTTTTTGGAATATGGATTCTGTTGGAGCCAGGCTACTACCATTACTGCCCCTCCACTCCCACTGAGAGTAATCCTGTCCCGTCCCACCACCCGACCAAATCTTAAAAAATAATTCTGTTCTGTCCCACTCCTGGTAATCTGACTCCCACTCCCGTTCTAAACGATCCCGCTCCTGTCCCACTCCCTTGCATTTTTGTCTGATGAATTTATTTGATTACATCTGACGTACCTACCAGCTCTCTGAACTTAACGGAAGAGTGATCCTTAAGACATGTGAATAACCACGAATGATACGTAAGTGCAGTAGGATAAAAGTTAGCAAGCTAACAACGATATTTTTCTGAAAATGTCCCTAACAGGGGCTTTTGAGCTGAGCTAAGCTCTTTTTTCATCCATCACAGCACAAAGCTTTAATTAACACACAGGATTCATTATTCTGTGACATCACCCAGAGGAAAACAACGAGCTCATTAAATCTGTGTTATTCAGAAAACTGAGAGAAACTGAGCCAGACTGTTTAGAGATTGGGGGAATATGGAAAATAAGAAATCCACCAGGGTCATTATGTAGCTGGAGTTAATTACTGCCGTCACCTCCATATAGAGAGTATGATTTGGCTAAAAAACAAAATAAAAACAAAAAAGAATCAATGATAAGAAATATTTGGATAACAAATCAATTGTGTAAACAAAGAATGATGATCAACCAACTTAGTAGGTTTTGGGTCGAACTAAAAGTTGTTTCCTGCAGGAGTCTGTAGTGCAGAGCCCCAATCAGGTTTGAGACCTCATCCCGGAGCATGCAAATGAACAGACAGACTCAATAAAAACCGTTTGAAAACAGAGAGAACAAATAAAATGTGCAGATGAGCAGACAGATGGTTTGATGCTTGGCGGTGCTGAGCAGATGGATCGGGGAAGTTTTTTTTTTGAGGGGGGGGTGTTGATGGGGAAACAGACTGATAAATCAATGAATGCAATTAAATGAAGGCATACACAGTGATGACATTAAATGAAATGTTAGGGAGCTGCCATTAACATGTGTACCAATATGCGAACTGGCCGCTAAAGCCTGATTGGTCCAAAGCTGAGAGAGTCTGACAGCATCCGTTTTCACAGAGCTGCAGAGGATAAAACAGGCTCATCATGCAAATAGAAACAGTTTTTCTGAAGTAAAAACCTGGCTTTGTATTTTTTTCAAAAATCAATTTTTACTTATCTGAAAAAAAAGAAGTCTGAAAAACAGAAGACATTTAAAGGACATCATCAAAGAATCAAAGAACAAGGCAGAGAAGAAGAGATCAGACAGCATGTGTCAGTAATACCAACAGAAGACTGCAGAAGACGCCTTTCTTCTGCAACCACCGAGCCGCGACGGTGACCTCTACACAAACAAATTCAAACGCACAAAGATGCACAAACGCACGTAGTGCCATCCATGCACAAAAAAAACTGCAGAGAAAGCTGCTTCCAAAAACGTAGAGGATAAACCACTCTGTAGCTCAGGGCTCTGTGCTGTACTTATTTTGCCTGTTTATGAGCACAAAGATGACATCACTCTGAATATAATTTTAGTTATCCTTTGTAACCCTGGTGGCATAGGCCATCAACAACTTTTCTCCATCGTCTTGACGACGTCTACTTGACGTCAGCCTCCAGGTCCCTCCTCCACATGTTCCGTGGTCCCCCCCACGGGATTCCACGTCAGGGCCTGGCGCCTAATGTTGGATGTTTTCTCAGAGTGTGACCTAGCCAACCCCATCTCCGCCTTCTGATCTCTTTGTCACTGGCGCATGTTTCTAGTTCTGACCAAAAGAAAAACGAAACACACAAAGGCCACTTTTTGTCTAGACCCCCTTTCTTCCCAGAGGTGAAATCTAACCACAGAGAGAACCGTACTCTGTTCAGTTCATTCAGAGTACAACTGTGCAAAGCTGTAAATATTATTATTCAAAACCTGCTATGTATTCCTTATCTGAGCCACGTCATCAATCTACCTGCATCCCATTCAGAAAGAGGAAGAAAGAGGGTGGTATTGTCAGAGTGAAAGGATGGGCAGAGTAATAGAGACAGGGAAAAAGGTTTTAGAAAGATAAAATAAAAAAGAGTAAAGTTACACTACAGGTGGGGCCTTCAGAAGGATTTGAACAATTAATGGGAACAAAAATCCTCCTTTTTAATTTGCTAGGAAAACCTTTTGCCCATGCACTGCACTCAAATGTGATCTGCACATCCCACTTACAGCTCTGGGTTTGAATGGTGGCTGCACCTCCTTGTTCTCAAGTTTCTCCCAGTCCATGTAGCGGAAGAAGCTGTGATCTCGGATATCTCTTTCCCCTTCTGGACCACAGCCCAGGCGTTTCGCCGGATGCTTAGTCATCAGCTGGAAAGAAAAAAAGACAAGAGGTTTAACTGAATGTCACTCCATTGGTGCTAACCTCTGCCTCATCTAAAGTTTCATTTCTTCTTCCTGTCACTGACCTCTCCTGTTTTTTTCCCCTCGAAACTCCCATGATGTCCAGTAAAGATTGTGTAGTACAACAAACAAAATGTCTGGAGGGGTTCGCCTAATTTCAGCGTCTGACTTCTGATGCATATTCATGATGGCATGCATGAGCTCAATCGACGGCAACTCATGCTGCCTGAACATTAATATTTTTAGTATCACATCAAATTAAGATGTACAACTGCAGCTCAGTCCAGCGGCGTGGCAGCCAGGTTATCATATACTGTGACGGGGGGAACCAGGAGAGAAAACCCAAGAGCAGAAGGAATGACTCAGATCCAGTTTCCAAAATGAGGAGTCTTTATTGCCAATACCAAACCGTAAACTGGAGCATAGAATAGGAGACGCTTCGACACAGAATCAGCCATAGTTTAAGTAGACCCAAACATAATTAACCAGTTGACTAACCAGTTGAACACCTGTGACTCTCACAGGAGACCTCAGAAAGGAGGAGGGACACCAGGCAAGATCACAGCAGAAATGACTCCCTGATTCACACCACCAGGATCTACAGTACTGACATTGGGATGTCATTTGGGCTCAAGAATTGCAGCCGGATGGTAACAAAGAGAGGCAAGGTAGTCCACACAGGAGGGGTCTCACTCCCAGAAGGAACAATGAAAGACATTGAGGACAGTAACAAGTACCTTGGAATTCCACGGGCAAATAGCAACCTGGAGCAGGCAACAAGGAAAGCTGCAACAGCTAAATACAGCCAACGGGTAAGGCAAGCCCTGAGAAGCAAGCTCAATGGCAAAAAAAAAAGACCCGGGCAATAAACAGCTAAATTAAAAGTTTAGTTTAGCTAAATTAAAAGTTTAAAATGTCTCTCCATGTGAAACCTTGGGGCGGGGTGACGTTAGAGACCGTGAGTGTGTGTAGGTGGGGTGTGCCTTGCTCAGGAGCAGCAGTCAAAACTCATTACATTATGGCTAGGACAATCATTTTTCCAAGGTCAGTCCACCCCGCACCACAAACACTTGTGTGCACACGAATATTTCATTCATCTCCTTCTTCTACCCACACCCCCCTGATTCAAATGTCAGTGGTTAATTCAAAAGAGTAAAACAAAAACATCCAATTGGTAATAATATCTGCATATGATTATCCTTTCCTCACAAACAGCCTTTTATGTCTCCTTTTGCTTTTACCGCCTTTTTTTGTTCCACAATATCACGATATGCAGGCAGTAACCGTCTCAAGAACACTAGAAAAATCAGAAAGGACTGAACTCAGATGAGCTCTTGATTACGGGCAGTATTTTCTAGTGCTCATCATTGCGCAATTTCATCCACCATCTGAGCCTATTATGGACCCACAAACATGTATTTTTAGTCACAATATGTTTAGGTTTTTTTAGATCCCAGGATTTTAAGTCTGATCTTTTGCAATCATGCAAATCAGGTGGTGCAGCTGTATCTGCTTTTCCCGCCAGCATATTCATTATAAAGCATTTCCTCCACAATGATATAGAGGTGAATAGAGGTTGTAGATTTCTGAAAGAACATTTTGTTTTAAGAAGGTTCGAAAACAGGCACAACAGTTAATGCCTTTTACTGTTAGGCTTTACCAGAACGGTAAATGTGTGATGAAATGTAGAAGCACACGAAAACAAATCTTTTTGTGTTGGACCTTTTACAACACACATTAGCAACAATAAAAAGAAAATCTAATCAAATTGGTAACTATAAGAGACAGAGAACAAATATGTCAACGTTAATGGTGGAACGTTTAAAACAAAACAGCCAGAAAATCTTATGGTTAACTTTAGTTTTGAGTCTTTAAAGCTAGGATCACCAAACATTAATTTTTATTGTTTCCCAAAGCTATCATTTTTGACTTGGTATTGCTTTTGGAAAACAAGAAGGAAATGTTAGTTCTACACAGTGGTATACTGATTTGAAGGGGAATACAATCATTTGGTGACGGAAGACAGTAAAGTTTAGTATCATCTGCAAACATTTAATATAAATTTGTTCTTTAACTCCAAAGTGCAGCACATGTACAAGCTACATAAAAAAAGGTCAATCAAATCAGATAGCAAATACTGCTGGCTCCAAGAAGCCAAAATTCCATAGACTTAAATAGACGGCAATCAGCAATTACATATGTCAGGAAAACCATTTTGTTCTGCTACCTTTTTTTAACATGTTTTTGTTATACTTTTTTTTCTGCGTATTACTTCTTTATCACAAGTTATTTAAGTATTAAACTGACCAATCAGATGCCTGAATAGAAGTTGTGGTGGCGCCCTGCTGGCCCCACATCAAATGTTCGAAATGGTTTCAAGTGGTACCTTTCAACAAGCTCACTCCGGATTGGTGGGAGTGGTTCCATAGAAACAATGACTCAGACCAACTTGGACCAATCACTGCTTACTGACAATATCTAGCTCCAACATGATGGTGTTAGTACAAAATGACTTCATTTTGTTGGAGCCAGGAACAAGCCATTTTTCTACAAGTGACGTCACACTCAGTCCAGTTTTCTTATACAGTCAATGCTTTCCCCAAACTTTATTATTTTTCTTTTACCGAGAGCTTATTTTTTGGGAGATTCCACAATCAAATGAGCAGGATGAGTTGATCCAACCAAAGGAATCTGAAAAATAAAATGTTGCCAAAAATGTTGCCAGAGAAACCAGGTTTTCTTAGTCTATCCTATAAAAGCCTGTCATGTGTTGATGGTACTAAAATGCTTTGGACTATCAGAAAAACTGTGTTTAAAAAAGTGCAAAAATGTCACAAGAGTAAGAATACTTAAGGTCATCCCAGGTCATAGACATTAGATTTTCATGGGAGATACAAAGAACTGAATAAATATGACATTTTTTGAGTGCTATATTTTTACTCATTTCCTTACAGTGTTGTAAAGCATCACCTAGCTAACAATAGTTTGTAAAACTGCTAATCTGTGTAGATAACAAATGTACAGCACAGTTCTACGTTTGCATTCTACAAATGAAGTCATATTTGGGTAGTTAGAGCAAAAGGGTTTTCAGCCTGCTCTCAAAATGCAAAATTTCCTGTCTTTTTATTTTCTAGCAGGGGAAATGTCTGATAGTATTTGAAAAGCAGTTTCATGGGGTTTTAATGCAAGCACATGCTTGTGCAGCACTTTTAGTGTGCCTGGGCAGAGGTGGCAGTGCACAGTGGAACTCTGGGGGTAGAGCTTTCATGCTTCACTGAAGATTCTCTGTAGCAGCACTACAACCCAGTAGTCATCACTAATATATAGCATACATCCTGTGTTGGGGTGTGTTCTGTGCCTCCAGGATGCCTAAACCTTTAAAAAAAAAACTCATTTTATTTACATAATATAGAGACAAGTGTTTGGATTTATAATTCCAATGCTTTAAGAGCGATTTAAGAGCGAGAGGAGCAGGCTCAATTTCAGCAGTAATCAGCTCATACACACATCCGCCCCAAACACGACCAGCGCAATCCATTCAGGAGGTGTCAGACTATTATTTGCTCTTGGCCGGCTATTCTGGAGAGGAGTTTCCATGGCCAACTGAGCGCACTGCACCGGCTTAAGCTATTAGAGCAATGCGGTGTGAGTGTCATGACAGGCAGAGAGGACATACAAGGCATAGAAACAATGGTTTACCCATGGATGCTGCAGAGAGAGGAGGAAGAGGGTGATGAAGGAAGGATGGGGAAGAAAAAATATGGCTTTTTGTTTCAAATTAATACAACTGCTTTAATTAAAAGAGATGTTTTTGTGTCAAACTTTCCTGTTAATTTCTGTGTTTTTTGTCTTATTTGCCAGCTGGCCTGTGCAGGATGTTTAGACAGAGACTTTCCGGATTTCTAAACTTGTAAAAGTCCCTATTTTGTTCAAAAATCTCTCAGATTTTTGCAATCAATAAATGGTTTTAATCAGGTGCTCCATAACTACTGGGATGTAATATTGGCTTCATAAATGAATAGCGCACGTACTCCTTTACAGATAGCCACCGCCTCTTTGGACATTGACTTGGGATAGGAGACATGATGCTCCATGATGGACTGGAACAACTCGTCCTCATCCTCGCCATCGAAAGGAGGCTATAAAGGAAAAAGAAGCAAAACATTGAGGAAAACATTAAATGCAATCATGCATTTCTCAAACATCTCAAAACTCAACAAAAAGTGCTCTGCAAGGAATACAAAATTGATGGAAATTGACATATTTATAAGTGGAACCAACTGCTCATGAGACAACAAACAGATCTATTTTACACTGCTTACCAGTGCTACCACTGCTTACAATAATAATGTGCATATTTAGAATAAGACAGTTCTTGTTTAAAATAAATGGCTTGTTTTTAAGTGAAAATAGTTTAGTTGATTTAGAAGACAAAGATTTCAGGAAAGAGAATTATATAAAAAACTAACATTTCAACTTCTTCTGGTTAACATTTCCTGATTGAAAATACATATTTTTTTATACTTGTCAAGAAAGGGTTGTATCCTATTTTTAGAAAAAAAAATGGATTAGGGCCAACAATAGAATGAAAATGTATTATATGGCCAAACAGAGGTACAAATGTTTTTTTCACTAGATCTTTTTTTAACAGTTTGTTGTTTTTAGAAAGCTAGTTTGAATTGCTAAATGATATAATTTGAAATAAGTTCACAAAACCTGCATACATTCCGAAAGAAAATCCTAATTTCTCCCTCAGATGTATTTCCACATTCAGAATCTTATTTTTTTTTTTAATTATATCATTTAGTAACTCAAATTTGATTTGTCTTTGAAATAATTCTAAATTCAATCTTACTGCTCCACATGTTTCCATAAAAATCTTTTTCTCATGATTTTAATTTTTGACATTCTAACTTTTGTTTTTTAGGGTGATAATTTTATTTTCAATATTTTGACTTTCATCCCAAAGGGTTAAAAATATATTTCCTATCACATTTTTTCTGCCAATATCCTTAAATCTCGTTGCACCATTCTTTACTGTGATCACTGTCACAAGTCCCTGTTGTGTTTCACAGAGCAGTGTTGTATATTACTCTGCTGGTGGTCCTTTGTACTTGACTTGCAAGGAATATTTTAGGCTGGGTGTTCTTTGGAAACTAGACAATCAGATTACAAACTTATTTCATGTTTTACTTTTGTTAATTAAACAACACAACAAAACTGTATACTGGAATGCAATCTGAACAGCTTTTAAAGTTGAGGTTTTTTTTTCAGGGATGAGTTATTTTGTTATATTGTGTTGTTCTTTGTACACCCAAAGAGATCAATATTCATAAAAAATGTACTCTTCATAATACTTTCTGTTTACTCCGAAAACTTAACAATATTCATGATATTTGACTTCTTGAATGTATACAAAAATGGGACACACCCACCTGTCCAGCTAACATCTCATAGAGCAACACTCCAAAAGCCCACCAATCCACAGATTTCCCATAAGGTTGATAAGCTATAATCTGAAAAAACAATAATAAGTAAAGTATAAAAAAAGCTGCACTCATCACAAAGAAAGGAAAACGCCTCCAAACTATTAGCTTTAACCTCAGGAGCAATGTAGTCCGGTGTTCCACAGAAGGTCTTGGTGGTGACTCCATCATTCATATTTTCTTTACACATGCCAAAGTCTGCGATCTTAATGTGGCCTTCACAGTCCAACATGACATTATCCAGTTTTAGGTCTCTATGCAAAAGTCAAAAAAAGAAAATGAATTGTAGAAGTACACATTAAATCCTACCTTGCTTAACTCCAGTCTGAGAGCAAACCCTTGCAATTTTGTCTTGAAGTTGGTTTAGAAACAAATGTAAGTGCAGCCAGTTCCAAAGGTAGCCACCAGGGTACAACTGAACCGACCCCAAACCTGCTCATATTATATCCACCTGCCCAAAGCAGTTTTTGCCTGTACCTTTAGAATCGAAACCATCCAATTTAGCGGGAAATTACCCAGTCTGGCAAGATTGGTACTGCAGGACTGCATTATGGGATCTGTAGTTAAATTGTTACCAGCACTACATATCGCCGAGCAATTAATACCAACAAAATTGAAACCTCTGAAGTGAATAATGCAGACTATCTTGTTAAACAGCCCTCAACTCAGCCTTAAAACTCCCCAAAGCCCAGTCCTGTCAAGAATCCAAGTGATTTGCCAGAGCATGCTTGATCCACAGATGCTTAAAGGACCCAACTGATCTTTGCCAATGTCCCAGTGCCAGTCAGCCTATCTCCTAAACTGGTCTGAGGTCCAAAGAGGAACCTACAAAAAGCATGCACTTTCCATGTTGTAGCGAAAAGTTTTCTATGTCATAATCATCTTTTTTGCCAGTGGAGTTTTAGGATTCTTAGTAAGTCCAGAGAAAATCTTAGTTTCCTGTCACACCAACAGAGATGACAGTTATAGTGGGACTTTGGCTGTTTGTTTGGTTAGTGAGGTTCAGTCCACAAGTTACCTGTAGATGATGCCTTTTAGATGAAGGAAAAACAAACCAATCGCTATCTCCGCAGCATAGAACCTATAAAAAAAGGAAAAAGCAGAAACACACAAACTAAAGCACCAATTAGTGTCAGGTTGAGAGAAATGGAGAAAGAGGAGGCAGATAAGTGGTTTGTGTGTGCGCGTGTGCCAGCGTAAAGGTCAAGCATGTCTCCTCAAGATCAGACAGCATCTAATAAGATCAACAGGGGTCTTGACAAACTGACTGTCTTTGCATGGGGCGTGCACAACACACAAGAGATGTCAGCATCGGGAGAGTTCGCCTGATAGTAATAAATGTTACCATACTGTCTGCACTATAAGGTGCACTTGTTTTAAAAAAAAAAAACAAAAAAACAACAGTGGGCCTTATAATCCGGAGTGCCTTATATATATGAATTATTTCTGGTTGTGCTAACTGATGTTGAAGCATTTTGAGAGGTAACATTTGAAGTGTTTGGTTGGATGCTATTGATAATTCGGTAACACCGCTAACGTGCTACTAACAAGGTTTCGATCTAGCGTAGTTAGAGTAACATTTGTTGTAGCGCTTTTAGCAGCAGCGGTTTTTCCTATGAGCAATGTGGTGTTTGTGTGTTTGACAGATGAAAAAGTCTCTTCAACGTTGTGGAAAATGGGCAATAGGTCAAAAGAAACACCAGGTGCCCAGTTTAAAAACATAAGAGAAGAGTCACAGGATAAAGGATATATGAAATTTTATCATTTTTATTTAAATTTGATCATTTGTTATTTGGAATTAAATTATAGTTATTTTTTATTTAATTATAAAACAGAATTTATTTTCATAAGAATTGTTTCTAAACAGGTTTTTCACCTTGCTTGGTTGCTCATTTCTCATTCAACATGAATGCTCATTAACTCAATGGAGAAAGTTCTCTGTTCTAAACCAAAGTACAAATAAAAGAAAAAGAGACAAGAACATGAAGTTTTTGAGTCATAAGTGAAGTCTTGCTGGTGTTCTCTCCATTTGATGCTTTCCCCTTCAAGTGGGGCAAAACAACTTGACAGTCATATTTACCCAAATCAAAAGCTATTCCAATAAAAAAAACATCTTAATAGGTCAAGTTAAATTTAAACATAAGACCCCTTATTTTGTAGCTGCTTCAAAATTTTTGCATTCATTAAACTTGTGAGTTTAAAACATGACTCCGCCAGCTCCTTGCTGATGTTGCAGCCTTTTTGGGACAGGGTAGCCATCCACATACCACCCACTTCTCCATCCATCTGGACCATCTAGGGTTGCACAGCACTCATTAGCGAACAAGACTGTTTGAAAATTACTCTTTATGTATGTCTGGGTCCACTGCAGCCGTTTTTGCTTGTGAGTGTTGTTCAGGGGAGGCCGAATAGAAGGTTTAGGTATAACTGCAAGCCTCTGGAGGATTGTTACATGTGCTTGCTGCTTTGTAATGGTATTTTAGCAGCTGCTCTCTTAATCCCCTGCATTTGTCTGGGGGAAACCTCCCTCATTCTGCCTTTATCTCCACTAACCGATGTGTGTTTTCAGGAGTTTTCAGGAAATATCCAAGGTTTTCAGATCATGTCCAAGGCATTTAACCATTTAATTCTTTACAGCAGCAGAGATATCCTTTTTCTTTTCAAATATTGCTTCAAAACGTTGGTCTGCTTAATAATATGGAATGTTCCTTTTTTTTCTATTTTTAAACTTGTCCTGTCCAACAGCTGATCAAGCAGATTGAAGCTAAAGGCCTCCTGTGTTGGACAGATTTTACTGTTACATTAGTGGTTTATGGATCTTCAGACAAACAAATTATATATCTGCATAAACCCCTTTTGTATTTGAGGCTAAGCTTTATTTATGATAATTATGTTTATATGCAGTCTTTGTCAGATTGGATGGGAAAATAAAGAGAGGGCGAGAGAGTGGGATGGGGTAACGGTGGGATGGGGGAGATATTGGGGGTGGGGGAGCAATTGATAAGAGTTTAAAAAATATATTGCATCACTTAGTTCTCACATAAACACCAACAGAACCTATAATTAGTTGTGAGCATACTATCTAAGTAGGTGATATAACAATATTTCATTTAGCGATATTAGTATAGATTTAAAATGCTGTACGGACGCTATTTATTTAATTGTTTATGAGCATCCTTCAGCGTCTGACTCTTGTTTTCCACTTAAAACCGAGACCGCTAATTGGCAGAACAGCACACTTAGCCTCTTTGAGCAGCTCTACACCAATCAGAAGAACCAACTTGTTTTGTTGTTGTGAGACATGCACTATTTAGTTTTTACTTGGGATGGGTACCAAACCAAAACTTTGTGCAATATTGCTCCCAGAATCATACAAAAACGCGGATTGCTGTGCTTTGCTCAGATGAGAATGTGTGAAGCATTGCAGCTGCACAGCAGCTCATTCATGGAGCACCAGCCTAAATGATGTCTGCAAAACAGGCCAAAGTTCTGCTCAACTTCACTTCATTAGATTCTAGTTTAGCGACCTGAAGGATCAGAGTGATGTGTACAATGCTCTGAAGAAAGGCCAACGTTGTGGAGATGAGCTGTGAAATACGTGTTCACTTCAGCGTGTGAGAAAGCGGAGCTGCAGTACAGACTGTCATGTAAATAAAACATCTTAGCCACATTAAAGCACTCTTCTTCTGTCCCGCCCCAGCCCAACCAGGAGAGCAGCCCCCCCGCCACGTCGGGAGGGCCCAACGCAGGGCCCCACCCGAGAAGAGTGCCCACAGCCCCAGACAAGCACCTCATCACCACCCAGGAGATCTGGGCATCCCCCCGCCCCAACCCCAGGTACGTGCCAGAACCCCCCAAGGGAGACCCGCCCTGCGCTCCAGGCAGCCACCCACCCGGCCCACGGTTGGTCCAGGAAGGAGCAAGGCAGGGGCCAGCCGACCCCACCCAGGAAGGGGGCACCCCGGAGAAAAGGGGGGCCCGCAAGAGGTGTTGTAACAAGGCCCGACCAGGCTCGGCCACAGTTGGAATGTGGGCGGGGCCCAGCACCCAGGGGCAAAAACCCGAACCCACCCCGCAGGGACACGGACACCCCCGGCTCAGGTGTAATGTGAACCCCCTCCCCGCACGGAGAGAGCCCCGCCGGGCCCAGGAAACCGGCACCCAGGGGACACGGCCGCCGTTGCCAAGGACCCAGTACCCCCCACCAGGGATGGGGTAGGGGACAGATGGACCTAGGACCCACCTTCCTTGCAAAATGTGTGTGTGTGTGTTTGTAAGGGTATGTGTGTGCATGTGTGTGTTTGAATGTATATTATGAGGAGTAAAAGGTGTGTGTACTAAGGGGGTGCAGTTAAAATTAGTGGGTAGGGCACTGAGGGGACATTTCCTGATAACTCACAGTAATGTCCCCTCACCCCCCCTACCAAGTACCCTACATGTCTAAGGTGCAAATAAAACCGAGAAAGGGGGGGCTCATTCCATACGGCAACCATGGAAGGGGGACCACTGCCAAGTAGCTCTTCCCCCACAAAGTGCATCGCAGGCTAAACCCCCCACCCCCTCACCCTAATATGAGATCATATGAGGAAGGGGGTAAATTGGGGACAGCTGGTAGACTGTCCCCCGGTGGTCAAACAGCCGTCCCCCAGCCCCCCCCCCAGTATAGGGCCCAGGTCCCCCAGCCTCGGGGCCCCATCCCCCGAGGCACAGACGCCCCAGGCCCAGCACGACCCACCCCACACAGAGAGAGGAGCCAGAAAGCGCCGCCCCCCCCCGAAGCAAGCCCAGGCCCCCACCCCCAGGCGCCAGCCCTGAGAGAGCTCTAGTCAGGCCTCGACGCGACCGAGACAGCCAACCGGCCGGAGCAACCGCCGATTGCCACCAGCGGACACCCCGACCCGTCAAACCCCCAAGCCCCCCCCCCCCCCCCGAAGGCCCACCCACAGGACACCCAGAGCGACCGGGGGCCCCAAGAGGGTTGCCCCGCCCCATCCCAGAGCCAGGGAAGGGCTGATCCCAGCCCCAGGTGTAGACGAGCAGCCCATCCAGCGCCGCTGGACCTACCTCCCCCGACCAGGACCCCCCGCTAACCCCCCAGCACGGGCAAAGAGACCACCCCACCAAGCCAAGCCGGACCACCACTAAAAACCCCCACCACGCACCCCCCACCACCACCATTATACAGATTATTTCTGAATGTCGTTTTTGGTTGGGTTGTGGAACATCCTTCTTTAGCATTTTTGTTTTTTACCTGAACTCCCCTGGCAAGCTACCTATCACAGGTGGCTGAGATTGATGTCAGTGATCCAAAGAGCCCTGAGACACAATGTCATCCATTAAGTTAATAGAAAAACAAAGAATGTTGATCTTTTGACACTTAAATACAATTTTCATAAAAAATTTGAAACACACTGTAAAGATGTGTAAACATATAGCGGTGTTGGACTGTGTTTTTTTTTAGGTATTACCAATAAGGTGGGGAGTTAGCAAAGTCATAGTAACACTTCATTCATTCACCTTCCTATCTGTTTTTCCGTTGCGGGGTCACGGGGCTGCCAGAGCCTATCCCGGCCTCTTGTGGGCAACTCTCACATTCACACCCAGGGTGGATGTTGATTAACCAATTAACCTATGAAGCATGTTTTTGGAAGCTGGAGTGCCCCCCGGAGAAAACCCACGCTTTCACGAGGGGAGAACATGCAAACTCCACACAGAAAGGTCCCCAATTGATGTTCTAGTCCAGGTTCCCCAGCTGGGACTTGAACCAGGGCCTTCTTGCTGTGAGGCAAGAGCGCTAACCACTGCGCCACCATGTATACAAGTAACACTTGTTTTAGTGATATCAGTCTGTATTTTCATGGGCTACAAAAAAGGGTAGGTGTTACAGGTATTGTGAATATTCTAATGCAGCTAACATTTCTAACGTAGTTAACGTGTAGTGTGTTACAAAAAGGTTCTAGAATTACAGTGAAAGCATTTAATAAAGTCTGACTGAAAGACTTATCTCTGACTAGTTTGTTTCACTTAATACACCTTCTATATGCAAAATTTCAATATTATACCATTTATTGACAGTGCACCCTATAGTGTGAAAGTACAGCATACGCTTTTTTACCGCGTAAGAACTAAGCGCTAATGAAATAATTGAAAACTCTGCAAGCCAGGGTTGAGGATTCTGCCCTCTTCTTGCTACAACAGGGTTGTGAATTTGCACTATTTCTTTTACTTTCATTCTTTATCATACTTTTCATCTTCTCATTAAGCCAATTTTAATCTTTAAATCCAGCAATACAGCTTTTAGGATAGTTGTAGTATTTGTTAGAGCACTAATGGATGTTACCAGTGCAGGATTGTTACCTTTTAAGCACATGCACAATCACACAGCTTCCTATCAACAGCACCTCAAAAAAATTATGTTTAAAATACATTTAAGGCTGGTTAAAGAGCAGGAGAAAATTTCTACTCAGACTCTGAAACGTCACGCAGGGATAAGGTGGGGGGGCATGCTTCCATTACTGCATGGAGAGTAGGCGTGCCTCCTTGTAAGCTCTGCTCTCATGAAGCAGCTCCAACAGGAGGGCCATTGTTATATTACTTGGATGCACCTGCTTCTTATGTGTGAGACTTAGGAGACTAAAGAGTCCACTGATGGCTTCTTCACTGAAGGAGGAAAAAAATTGCATAATAAAACTAAGATACATCACAGTTTCAGCACGAGGCTGAGATTAGAAGCTGCCCTTTTTATACTCACACAGCATGGGGCTCCTTGAACTTGCCGACCTGCTGGATCTGATACATGAGATCGCCGCCGTTTATGTACTCCATGACAAAATACAAGCGGTCCTGATGGGAGACAAAAGGAGAGACAAGGAAAACAAGTCAGAAAGTCCTTAAAGGTTCATGAGGAGGCATGGAAAACAGCTGGTCTGGAGGTATCCAGGTCAAGAGATTTGAAAATATATGCGAGATGTAGAGAAATTGAAGATTGAGTATTTGGCCGATACTCCTAAAAGATTCCTCAGAAACATACATTTTGTCATCCGTTACCTTAAAAAAAATGCCAATAAAGTACAATGAGAGAAAATGGGTTGGATAGAGGGGCAGGATAAACACACTTTCAGTTTAGAGTGGAGATCCACACCAATGTTTACCCTTTATGTCCCACTCCGAAAATCTTTTTCCTATTTTAAAGTGTTCCCAGTGGTCTTTTAATCATGATTATACAGTTTAGCCCAAATCAAAAACCTGTGTCTTTTTCAAGGACATAGTTTCTGCAGAGTGGCAGTAGTTCATTAGAAATTTGCCTCTGAGTTTTGGGTGGGACAGGTGATGCGGAGCAACTTCACCTCCACTTCCTCTCATCCATCTGTTTACACCAGGGGTGTCAAACTGAACTGCACAGGGGGCAAAAATCTAAAACACACCTGAGGTTGCTGGCTGAACAGTATAAACATTTATTGATATTTGCCCGGATGATTACTCCTTCATAGGTTGGCCTCAGACATCCGACTGTAGAAGGGGAGTCGCAGTGGTCTCCCGGAGTTGTCTTCGGACAGTTCTCATCTTTCAGTACAGATGACAGTACAGATGATTAAGGCCGGGAACAAGAATCCTCTTTTCATATATATATATATATATATATATGTATACATATAATGGGAAGAAGGAACATGATAAACTGGAGAAATACCAGGGACTCAGAGAAGAACTGGAGAAAGCCTGGAAAGTGAAGGTGACAGTGGTGCCTGTGGTAATTGGAGCACTCGGGACAGTAACCCCCAAGCTTGAGGAGTGGCTACAACAGATACCTGGAAAGACCTCAGACCTCTCAGTCCAGAAAAGTCCAGTGCTAGGAACAGCTAAGATACTGCGCAGGACCCTCAAGCTCCCAGGCCTCTGGTAGAGGACCCGAGCTTGGAGGAGAAACCACCCACGGGGTGAAAGGTTCAGGTTTAGATATATATATAACATCCCTCTCACCCTTCCATGAGGTGACTTAACATCAACTCTGCTCCTCGAAAAAAAATTGAAAAAACATTCAACTTGAAAAATTATTGTTCAACCCACCATGGTCTGGAAGGTGGATTGCAGCTGTGTCAAAAATGGCGGCTTTCCGGGCAAGGCTAACACTCGCTTCTCCACCATGGTGCACTCCACGTCATCGTCCTGGATGACAACGTCCTTCTTCAGGATCTTTATGGCATACAGCTCCTCTGTTCCCTTACGCTCCGCCAACATCACCTGCAGAGGAAGATGGGAATAGAGACGCTGGGTATTTCCCTCTTATCAACAGAAAACAATTTTTGATGACAGAAAACTGTAGGGCAGCAGTGGCTCAGGCGGTTGAGTCATCCAATGATCGAAGGGTCGGCGCTCCCCCCAGCCAACTGGCAGCCACGCCTCTGTCAGTCTGCCCCAGAGCAGCTGTGGCTACATCAGTAGTTACCATCACCAAGTATGAATGAGGAGTGAATAAATAATGTGCTTAGAGTGTCTGGAAAAGCACAGATAAATACAATCCATTAGATAGATAGATAGATAGATAGATAGATAGATAGATAGATAGATAGATAGATAGATAGATAGATAGATAGATAGATAGATAGATAGATAGATAGATAGATAGATAGATAGATAGATAGATAGATAGATAGATAGATAGATAGATAGATAGATAGATAGATACAATCATTCATAAAACAGATAAAAACACAATAAATAGATAAAAATATAAAAGGATAAAAAGAATAAAAGCAAGTATGAACAATTCCTAAAAACATGTCAAGTTTCCCAGAAATTCAGCTTAATCAAATCAAAAGCAAGAGTAAAAGCTCTCAACACAGAGTGTTGTGCAGTATGATGGCTCGTGGGACAAAAGACTTTCTAAGTCTGTCTGTGGTGCAGCGTTGTGATGAAAGTCTGCTGTTGAAGCTGCTCTTCCTCTCACTGAAGTCCTCATGCAGAGGGTGTGTCACATTGTTCATAATTGTCTGAAGTCTCAACAATGTTCGTTGTTCAGCCACCTCCTCCACTGTGGCCAGCTTCAGTCCCACAACAGAGCTGGCCCTCCTGATGATCTTGTTTAGTCGGGTCAGGTTTCTCTTGCTTGTGCCGCACCAGCATACAACAGCGTACAGCAGAGCACTTTCAATCACTGTTTGATAAAACATACTGAGAAGCTTGGTGGAGATGTGCTTGAGGAGATTGTGTGGCAAGATGGAGGTCTAACTCTCCTGTGTGACGTTTCCACAGGACGGCCTCGGCCGGTGGTTCCTGCAGGGTGGCGGCAGCGCATTTTTGAGTCTGTTCACTCCCTCTCACACCCGGGTGTACGTGCTTCTGTGAGGCTGGTTAGTTCCCGTTTTGTGTGGCCTGGGTTGCGTAAGGATGTGAAGGGCTGGGCCGCGGCTTAATGCATGTCAGCGCGCCAAAGTTCACCGGCACACGAAAGCCCCCCTAGAACCTTTCCCGATCCCAGCCAAGCGTTTTGACCACGTTCACGTGGACTTGGTTGGCCCACTGCCTCCCTCGAAGGGTTTCACACATTTATTAACAATGGTGGATAGGACCACCAGGTGGCCTGAGGTAGTTCCTCTGTCCTCCACTACTTCTGCTGACGTGGTCGGTGCTTTTCTCTCTGCCTGGGTTGCCCGTTTTGGTCTACCGTCAGATATTACTTCGGACAGGGGCCCCCAGTTCACTTCGGAGCTTTGGTCAGGAATGGCGTGATCTTTAGGGGTGCAGGTGCACCGTTCTGCGGCTTATCACCCTCAAGCGAACGGGTTGTGTGAGCGTTTCAACCGTTCTCTTAAGGCTGCCCTCCGCGCAGCGCTCACTGATGACTGTTAGTTGGATCGTTTGCCGTGGGTCCTACTAGGGCTACGCTCAGCTCCTAAGACCAACCTAGACGCGTCCTCCGCTGAGTTAGTGTTTGGACAGCTGCTCCGAATTCCTGGGGAGTTTTTATTGGAGTCTTCTGCCCCGGGTCCCCGATTACCGTCTGCCCCTGGCCCCGTGCACCACTGTGTCCCACGGTCATTTATGCCTGCATCGCTCCAGTCAGCCCAGTTTGTTTTTGTCCGACATGACGCCCACCGCTCGCCCCTTCATCCCCCCTACGATGGTCCGTTTCGTGTCCTGGAGAAGGGGGACAAATGTTTTGTCCTGGACATAGGAGGGCGCAGAGACTTTGTGACAGTGGACCGGCTGAAACCAGCGTTTGTGTTGACAGGTGACGCTGTGCAGCCAGCTCAAGTTCCTCGCCGGGGACGCCCTCCTTCCAGACCCCCAGATCTGCCACGCTCTACAGACAGTGTCCCACAGTTGGCTCCACAGGCTGCGGGTCGACATAGCCGTTTTGGCAGACTCATTAAACGCCCTTGCAGAATGGGTTTTGATGGTTAAGTTCCTTTCTGGGTGTTCGGGGGGGGGGGGCTGTGTGGTGTTATCCTAGCCTCTGGGCTTTACACCCAACAGGCTTTGCAGTTGCAGGGCCGTGGTCTTATTCAGTGTTCCTATATAAGATGATTTGCCCGCTTTATTTTAAGGTTGGCATATGAGTGAATAAAGCTTCACGTATCGAAGACCTGTCTCCTCATCATTGCCACAGTCCCATGGTAAATCTCGCCCTGGGTAACCGTCCACCTCGCCCATATCAAAAACCGCCACTGGTCAGCAAGTCTCTCAATCTGTTGCTATTAACACAGAGAGTAAACTACAAATGCATTTCAAAAGAAAAAAGATTGTTTTTTATGCCTTTTAATCAGAATTGTTCTTTTCGAGCCTTCGTTGCCTATGTTGGAAGATCGACTCGAGCGCAGCAACTTCCAGCAGATGACAATGAATAGCTGTCCATCCGCCACTCCTTTTACTGGGACGCAGTAACGGGCGAGTTACGCCACATTTTTGGACTGTAGAATTTAAGCTGGGGCTGACGCATCTGGTTGCACTGTTCTTCGAGCTTTGGAGCCGCACGGCAACGAAACGGACTCTGACGATTACGGAAGTGACGCTGGCGTGTTTGATAGAGATTTAGCCCAGCTGTTCTTTTCAGATACAGAAGATAAGGACTTTGATGGATTTGTAGATGCTGATTGATGACTGAAAAAATAAAAAAAATAAATCACAACCAACTCAGTTTTGTGTTCGCTGCCTTTTTAAAATACACACTAGCATGCATATTTTACCGGTATGTTTGAACGTCAAATACAGAAAAAAACACAGATAACTGAAACTGCACTGTTTAATCCAGTGCTGTTGTATTGTAAGGAGAGAATTGTGTTATGGGTAATAATATGGCTTTAATTGCGTGTTTGTGGTGTATGTCTGGCAGGTCAGTGCGTAGTGTGGCTCTTTGACTATCACAGTTAAAATTTCAGCTCTTTGTGTCAAACTTGCTCACCACCCTTGTTTGTGTTAGAGGCTTTAATAGAAAAAAAACGGCGGATGTAACATGGATTAAAACGACCCAAGGTAAGAAAGTGTGGCGCATTTTTTTATGCTGCAAATTTTTTCTAATGTAAAAATCACAGCTTTCGTTATCGTTTTAATTAGCCGCTGTTTCATTTCTATTAAAGCCTCTAAAAGAAAGTCCCGCCCCGCTGCCTCAGCGGTTTGACATGCAAATTTCAGCCAATCAAATCAACCAGAAGATTTCTGCCCCTAAGTGACAAACAC
Source organism: Oryzias curvinotus (assembly GCA_023969325.1). Lineage (NCBI taxonomy): Eukaryota > Metazoa > Chordata > Actinopteri > Beloniformes > Adrianichthyidae > Oryzias > Oryzias curvinotus. Next base: position 18,804,437 of record CM043713.1, on the reverse strand, counting down.
ACTCCTGAACACCGCCTCCCAAGTGACAAAAACGCCCTCTTAACACTGCGCGCATATCCAGTGAGCACGCAGGATCATGGCTCAGTTAGTATTGCAGGCGTCCAGTTGTAAAATGCGGGGTCGCTCAGTTAGAATTGCGACTGCGCGGTTGTAAGGTTCGCTCACTCAATTCCTGAGTACACCCGCTCAGTTGTCTTTACGCTAGTTCAATTTATGGCAGCGATGAAATACCATATTGCAGTGTCATTTAGACTCGGGTAACCCTTGTGCTATCCTTGGCACTTTAACATTGGGAGTTGGGTCATCTGGACCCCACAAGACAGTGGGCTGAACCTTTTTTCTTCAATAATTTGTGATCTTCACTGGTGTCCATGGATTACATGAAATCCTCTTCACCTTTATACACCTTTGTCATGGTAGGGATAACACGTCAATGTAAGGGTGGGGGTCAAGGGTTAAATATTTAAGTCCCAGGTCAAGATGTTTTTATTTAGGAGAGCTTTTAGTTGGTTTTAGTCATTGTTTTATTATGTTTTGACTTTAATTTTGACTGTTTTTGGAATTTACTTCCTCTCTGTGTTTTGAATGAATTTTATCTTATCTCTTTTTTTGATCTTATCTCTTTATTTTCTCAATTTTTGTGACTTGTCCTGTCCAACAAGCAAGCAAGCAGATCAGAGCTGAAGGCCTGTTACGAAAAGGGTTTATTACAGTGCCCAAGAGGTTTCGCAACATTGCAATTTATATTTTGCAAAACAACACAAATTAACGCACTACAATTCTTTGTGCGGCCATGGGATTGTGTCTTACAACACCCAACATCTCCTCACCTTCCCAGAGGAGCTAAAAGACATCCTCCTGGACCGCCAACAACACCATTCTGGGCCTGCACATCACATTTATGTGATCATTTGGGACAAAGTAAGCTTTCACAGAGCAAACCTAATGAGAGAGTGGTGCCAATAAAGAATTCTTGATCACCTGCTTCAGCCTTGTTTATCTGTTGCACTTTGTGATTATCTTGCTGTTTCGTGAAGTACACATTTTTGTATAATGATTTTTTTCTGTAGTAGGCTTTGCACACTTGTCTTTAAGCAGGACTTTCTTGAATCGTGCTTGTAGCCACATCTTACGATGGAGTTTTAGGGCCAGTTTAAAAAAAAAAAAAATTTTTAATTACAACTTTTAAGATGTAAATTTTGAGAAAAAAAGTCATAACTGTTAAATTACGTGATTTTAAGTAATACATTTACGAGAAAAAAGTCGTAAATTAACGAGGAAAAAACACCAAGGTTTTCCGTTTATCGAGCCTAGCTTGAAGATGAAATATGTGGAGCCTTTTGTGAAGCGTTAAACAAAGAGATTCTGAACCTTTTGATGACTCAAAAGCTTTTCCAGCATTAGGTGTCAGTAAAGCGGAGTTTCATATGTAAAATAAGGAGCTCAGAGAAATATTTGGGTGTAGAGGACCGCTGCAGCCTTTATTCTCCTTTTCATTCACGCACCCTGAAGTTCATCTGTCACCTAATGTCATGAGCCTGTCATCCGAACACCAATGCGGAAGTAAACAGTGTTCCATACGCCCCCTCCTCCAGAGGAAACATCCCGTTTCAACATAAAACAATAAAGAGGAATGAAAATAGTCTGTTATAATAGTCATTAGAATGTTGAAAATGCCAAAAAGCAGATCGAGAGCACTTGGGTTAAAGGCTGCAGGATTTACGTCAAACCACTCGGTCCACCGGACTGGTCCAAGGTTCTGGTTGTGAACACCATGAAAGACTTTGAGAAGTGCTTGATTACGGTTGTCTGAAACAACATGGAGTAATAAACCAAAGAGTCAAATAATTTCAAGAAATGTGAGACCTGGATTCATCACTTCTCCATATGTCTGACGTCATCTGAATTAACAGCAGAGAGTTCTGACATGCAGACAACTTGACCTCAACTTTCACCGAGCTGATATCAGCTGAAGAAGGATATGGACCTGAATCTAATGTCTGCAGACATAACATCGAAGAGAACTATAAACTGTTTTGAACCCAGAAGAACAGCTGTTATTCAGCAGAAGAAATGCCAATCTTGGACAATCGACAGATATGGACCCTTTTTATTTTTCCCTTACAGCATTACTTTATTAAATATAAAAAAAAGAAAAACATATAAAAAAAGTAAAACAAATGATTAATCACTTATTGAAAATGGTTAAATTAATCGATGTTTAATGATATTACTTCACTTGCTCCAAAAATGGATACATTGATTCAAAAACCTTTCCTAATGTAGCATAATTTTCCACATGTTTTTAACTTTTGATACTTGATGAAATTTTGCTATGAAAATTCCTGAAACAGTGTTGTGTCTATTTTACTGATATAGTATTATGTTCTAATCATATAAATGACTTTTATGAGTAACATATATTTTAGATGACTGATCTGCATTTGCCATGTTGATTTCTAAAAGTTTTTTTTTTTTTAACATAACAATTAAGTAATTCATCTTTGTCATGTGCTTTATCGATACCTTATGATTTTTAATTCTGTCTGATAAAAACTAGGAACCGGATATTGATAAATCATGTAATAAAATGGCTATAGTATAACGGGGTGGGATTATATAAATTCGCTTCCTTCCACTCCCTTTCAAGCAAAATTTTATTTTATTTTTTTCTACTTTGTTTCTTCACTTGTTCTGTCCAACAACTTAGCAAACAGATTAGAGCTGCAGGCCTTTTGTGTTGGACAGGTTTTACTATCACAAAAAGAGGTTGTAGAACTTTAGAGGCCAGAGGGTAGATCTGAATTAACCCCTTTTTGTTGTAATATTTATTTCTTTATTTGTTATATTTAGTTTGTGTGAGGAGGAAGAGGGAAAATGTGTGTCGGGGGGGGTGGGGGGGGGGTGGGGTGGAAGAGAGTAAAGGGAAGAAAGGTGAAAAAAGGGGGGAATACAAGCACTGATTTGGATAAGTTATTCTTTTAAGCTGTAACAATTATACCAGATCTGCTGGAAAGACAAATATTCCATCATGGGTAAAAATCTGACACGAAGATGAGTGGAAAATATCTGTCCATCAATACACTGTAGGTTAGAAGGAGGGATGAAGCAGACAGGGAGCAGTGTGGCAGTGTGCACGTGCACGTGGGGGTGGAGATACATGCATGCTGCCGAAGTGAACCTTATGTTGTGGGGAACCAGATCCTACCCAGCCAGAGCAGCCAGACCAGGAAAGGGGAGGAGAGGTCCCCCAAGGCCAGGGCCCCCCCCACACCGGACCCAAGCAGCCCGGGAGGGAGGGAGGCGGGGACCGCCCACCCGACCAGCTAGGCGCAGAGAAGGCCCCCCAACAGGGGCCCCCACTACGCCCAGAGGCATAAGCGAACCCGGTGTCCGGCCCCCAGGCCACAGGACAGGAGCGCTTAGCCGTACCAGGCGGCAGCCATGGGGGCCGCCGGGCGCTGGACGCCGAGACAAGGGCCAAGGACGAAGCCAGGGACCCAGAACCCAAGAGCCGCCCACCACCCGACCGGTGCCCCGTGTCCGCGAGCCAGCCACGGCACACGACCCGAGCAACCCAGAGATCGCCACGCACCCACAGCCACCCCCCATAACCCTACCCACTACAACCCCCCCCCCCCTCCCTTACCCTTTAAGTGCCCTACCCTCTCTGTGATGGGAAGGGAAAGCCCCAGAGGGTTCCAGTGAGCCAGCCCCCAGGTCCGTCCACCCATGCACTCACGCACACATACTCACAATCATCTGGTTACCTCCCCACCCCCCACCGCCACGCAGTAACCCCCCCCCGCCGACCGACCCCCAGCGCCGTACGCCCGACCATCACCGCAGCCGTCATGATACCCATAAGCAATATTTATTAAAATGTCTAATTATCCTAAGTTTGATTAGTTACTGTATGAATGTACAACTGAAGATTATATTGCTTTTGTGTATTGTTTCTACTTGATTGCTTGAAATAAACCATTTCAAATTAAAAAAAAAAAAAAGTGCTCCTCATTAGACTGAAGCAACAGACAAACGTAGAGATCTTGTCTTTGGTGGAGGAAAAAAGGATTGAACTGGGCAGCTGCAGGGATACCGATGGCCTCATCGGGCTGCAGAGATCCTGCAAACCACCCATCAATAAATAAAACATTAATAAATCGTAAATAAAAAAATAAGCTTCCAAACATTTGGAATATTATCCATAAACATTCAGCTCACCTGTTCAACTGAGTTTAGTCGATCTGCTCTGCTGCGTTCACTTGCTGCTCTGTATGCTCACTTCAACTTTAATCTCGTTAATTTACGAGTTTTCTTCTTGTAAATTTACGAGTTATTTTTCTCATAAATTTACGACTTAAAATCTCGTAATTTTAGTTTTTTTTTTGGTGGCCCTAAAACTCTGGCTTAACTCACCGGCTCTACAAATGTCTATTGCTTTTTGTAGCGTGAGGTCAGGGTCTTGTAACAGCCGTTCTCTAACTTGATTATCCATTATTCCACACACGATACGGGAGTATCATTAAGTCAGTGAGATGCTCGAACTCACAGTTTCTTGCTTTATTTTTTAAATATGCATCAACAGTTTCTGATTTTTCTTGCAGGTGTGTGAAGAATAGGTGTTTTAAATACATCACAGTTTTTCTTGACTCACAATGCTGCCTGGGGGGTATTCCAGGAAGCATGTTTAAACTAGCCTGACTTTAACCGTGAACTCTGGCTGAAATCCGCCTGAACTTGCTTACTCTGGGTATGTCGGTTCCAGAAGATCGGATATGAGTTGGCGTAATTACGCTCGACTTGGTAACCCTGGGTTAATGCACGTGCACGCCATGTACATAAAGACATTCTCAATGGATCGCCGATTTCTGGAGTCACCATGGAAACGCGTGGTGAGATTAATGACGGCGTATGAAGATTATAAGACCATCAGAAAAGTAACACGGCTGCATCCACAAAAGGAAGACTTTCTGCTCGTAGTAGAAGAACAGACAAAGTAAACGCACGAGTTTCTGATCTTATTTCCATTTTCCTTGTGACGCATATATATAACTTATCCAATTTTGAAAACTTTAATGAATTACTTCTATTGGTAACAAATAATTGAGTTAAATTTATTCAACCTAATTTCTTACGTCTATAAAACTCAATAATTGTTTATACAACTCAAATTTATGTATTCATCTAACTAAATGTCATATTACTCCAATTCAATTAATATTTTATCCGTCTTAATTAATTATATTTCTTGATCTCTCATATGTCTAAGTAAGAGCCTGCAGATATACTCATTTGTTTTAACAATAAAAAGGGCGGGGAAAAATATGCATGGAGTGCTTAAATTCATTAAAGACTTTTCCATCATTATCATTGCAAAGATAAGATGAGGGGTGCTATATAAACTCATCATCCCCTCCTTCACTCTCACTCATGGTGCAGAGACGTAAGCATAGTAGGGCAAAATAACTCATCAAAACACGATGAAACACAGTAAAACAGCAAAACAACTAAACACATTAGGTCAAAAAGCCACTCTTAAACCAAAATCCGTCCAGACAGGCAAAGGAAATGGTATCCCACAATACCTTGCGGTGCCGATCTAACAGAGGCACCAAAGTCACACCTACTTAATTGAATTAATTTGAATGAAAGTAAAATAACTGTCTGACAACTACGTGTTACTTTTAAACTGACTTAATAAAAAAATGATTTATCTTAACTGAAGCAACTAAGTTAGATCAAAGTAAAAAAAGTTTAATTTTCCAACATCCATATGTGGTCTTATCACCCTCTCACGGTGGAAAAAGTATTATCTGAGCTTCTTCATCCACTAAATCATCTTCAAATGGACAGGCCATGCTGCTTCACCTCTATGTAAACAAACTAACCTTCAACTAAACCTGCTCCAGACCAGGTTATGTTCAGAGCACGAGTTGCTATGGCAACTTGACATACCCGGAAACATACCTCCATTTCTGGAACCGAAAACTGAGGTTATCAACTTCCTTAGCCTCAAACTTACCGTGGGAGCTAGCATAACCTGCTTTCTGGAATACCCCCCTGAACATCTCTTTCATCATATTATAGTCATCAACATCGTTATCAAAGTTAAAGGTGTTGAATACCTTAATTGCTTCATCCCCAGCCACGTGCAGGAATGTGGCTCTTTTCACTGTGTTGGACTTTTCATCATTTCCGCAGGCGACAAAGTAAAAGTTCAAATCTCTGGATCCAGACCCTCCAATTTTTCGCTAGATTTACTTCTAGACTTAGTGAAGGCGGTGGTTTCATCTGCTCCATTGTCGTCCCCTTTTCCGCTAGGTTTCTTCACTTCTGACACCGTGTGATATACAGGTGTTCGGAGTCAATTTTCAGTCTACCGTCTGTTTGTTCAGTCGTCTTTTACAACACAACAACAGCACAAGCTCAAATCTCACAGCAACACCTGTGGACACAAAGAGTATAACATCTCCAATACACTACAACTAGTAACATTTATCACCACGATGTCGGCCTTTTTTTCAGAGCGTTGTACACATAAGTCTGATCCATCAGGTTGCTAAACTAGGATCTATTGCTGTGAGATTCTGCAGAACTTTGGCCCGCTTTGCCGATGGCATTTTGCCTGATGATACGTGCGTTAGCCACTTTGCACCTGCACTACCTTATTTGTTATTATCTGAGCCTGCTACAAAGCACCACAATCCGCGTTTTTATATGATACTGGCAGCAACATGGCACAGAGTTACCAATCCTTAGTAGTTCATGTCTCATAAAAACAAAACAAGACAACTTGTGCTGATCCCTCAGTTATGTCAGGGGCATGAGCGGTGGTGCTGGGCCTCCTGCCCTCTGGGTGCAGCGCCGCGTCCCTCCCTTGTTGACACTCTCTCCACGCTGGCACTGGTTGCCCTGGGAGGTGGAGTCATCTACTGCTGTTACGGCTTTAGTTTCTTTGCTTTGGAGTTTTGGTTTTCTTTTTGTTCTGTCATGTTTTGAGTTCATTTCCTGTTTTATTTTGAAAGGTTCCTGTGTTGTGTCGTGTTTTCGAGTTTCACTTAATTAACTCCTGTCTTTTCCTTCCTCTTGTGCTGGTCCATAGTTTTGCTGTCCCCAGGGCCGGCCTGGTCTTCCGGGGGCCCTCAGCGAAATTTAATTTGTGGGCCCTCTAACTGATCAGCAGCACCAACAAAACACAACTTTTGTTGTAATACAAATGAGATATCTCCATTACTACATTTTGTGAATGTATTACTGTTGCTGCTGAAGAATTGAAAACAGCATATTGTCTGCATGTTGGATGCACATTAAGTGGTGCCATACAAATTTTAAAAGTGAAAAGAAAAAAATATGAATGACAAATGTATATATAGATATATATATTTTTTAATGTAAACATTAGGCACTCAACAAAGGACATTCACAAAACTCCAACTTATTAAAAACAGCAACTTAATAGAAAATCATATAACGATCAAACAATCCAAAATAAAGAACACAACAGCTCAATGAGCTCAATGAGGGGGATTTTGGAAAGTCAAAGTCTTTATCGGTCTGAAAAGGACCTCTTTGCACCAAATCCATTCTTACTGGATCAGAGACTGTGGTTGGCCATTCAGCTGGACCAATTGGATTTGAGGTAGGTGGAATTTTGGATCCAGTTGGCTCGTCTTCCCTACACACCTCTCTTGAAGCCTCTGGAACATCAGAGACAGAACTTCAACAAAAGCAAACAGTGAAAAGTCAAACAGTCTAATCAAATCCACATAACAGCTGCTGTGACCCTGGAAGCAGAATGTTGGAAAGAAGTGCCTTCACTTTTGTCTGTGTGTGTGCAAATGTATGACTTTCTTTTAAGTAATAATGAAGCAATACATGTGATATAGGCTCCATATTGTCTCGATTTGAACTTACAAGCAGCAACATCAACGTTTTCCCTTTCAACAGTAGATGTGGTGACAGCAGTTTATTATACAATAATCAATGATAAAGTTAATAAAATAACTATAGCAGAATACTACTAATTATATAATGGCTCATTTAAAATCTGTGTGCAGGTTTTTCACAATTTCATGATCTTTTTATATATTTATGAGAGATTTATTGGTTGATTGTGTATTTGCACAAGGTCATATTTATTTATTTAATTATGAACAATTTGGGACTCCATTCTCTTCAGCTGCTGTTCAGGAAAATAAGGGGTTATGCAGACATTGTTTTTTTTTATTTACTTCACATGCTATTATAATGACCTTAGATTAGATCTTCAGTGATGTCAGGAACATGAACATCTTGGGATGTGGATGCTGCACCACCTCCTGAACTTTTTTTTACTTTTTGAGAGCAGAAGAAACTGTCAGCTGAGAAGAAACTGTGCAAAACATCATCATTATGTAAAACCAAAACTCCAAAATACAAATAAGAAATAAATGTACCCATTTATAAATAATAAATGTGAAAAACTAATTTGAGTATAAATGGAAATATAAGCATGTATACACTTTTTTATCTATTATTTTGTATGTTCATAATTTTAAAATTAGTACATTTATTTTGTTTTTCATTCATAAATGAGAACATTTATTTCCTATTTGTATTTGGCAGTTTTGATTCTCCATATTTTATGCCAATGCAAGATTTTAAGACACATTGTTGAAAAAGTCAGACTACCTGACCTGCTATAACAGATAAGCAGTTTTTATACTGACATAAACCAGAAAATGCAGAACGCACTAAATATGTGTAGCAAAACAATTAACCAATACGATTATAACATGAGTTAAAACATTTATCAGCCACCATACCATCATTACTTTTCTCTGCTAACTCTCCGCCGTTTTGGAAGGTCATGTCCGACCTCATGAACTTAGAAACTTGGGTATCAGAATTATTTTCGAGTTTTCCATTGGAAATTACAACAAACGGGGTTGTTTATGTGCAAACTTCACCTCGGATTGATTAGTATTTCTGCACAGAAATACTGGATAATGTAAAAATACAGCCCCAACATCCTCCAAACTTACCTTGTGATTGATGTTGAAGTTCTTCCTCTTTTTTTAGCTCCTCTGATGGATAAGGCTCTGTAGCATGATGTTCTCTTGTTGTCGCTTTGATCAGTGTGACAAAATGCTCTGGGGTTTTTTCTGGGTCTTTTTCCCAACTTTGTTGAAACAAAATGCGCTCGTAAATACACACTTTGCCAGGCTCAGATGCGTAATGTCATTATTTGGGTTGCCAGATTGGTTCAGGTGTGTTGAAGGGGGGATCATTAAAGTGCAGGCAACTTTCTTTTGCACAACATTCAGAGCGCACGTTGGTATGGAAAGCTCTATGAAATGGGTCGCCAGATTTGGGTCTTTTTTATTTTATTTTTGTCGCCACTTCGGGGCCCTGGTGGTGACGGGGGCCCTACGCGGCTACGTATTTCGCGTATAGGGAGGGCCGGCAATGGCTGTCCCCTAGTTCTTTTGTTATTGTAGTTTCAAGTTTTGAGTTTGCCTGCCTGCTGCAGTAGAGTTATGTTAGTTTTTTGTTTGAAGTAACCCTTGTGCTATCCTAGGCACTTTAACATTGGGAGTTGGGTCATCTGGACCCCACAAGAAAGTGGGCTGAACCTTTTTTCTTCAATAATTTGTGATCTTCACTGGTGTCCATGGATTACATGAAATCCTCTTCACCTTTATACACCTTTGTCATGGTAGGGATAACACGTCAATGTAAGGGTGGGGGTCATAGGATAGCTCTAGGGTTAAAGTCCTGTTTGCCTGGAACCTTGTGCCTCCTCCTCTCTGCACCTAGATACTCCCTCAACCCTCGCCATAACAACTGCATCTAGCTGGGGGGCTGGCCATCCCCATCCACCTGCTCGTTCCCGCTCCCACAATAACAAATTATACACACATCCAGGGTTCCTGGAAATGGATAGGTTGGATATGCAACTGGGGGTTCACCGGTGGTGACTCTTTTTGGGGCCTCCTCCGGGAGGGTTGGGCAAATTGGATCCGGCCCACAAAAAATGTCAGAGACCCCTGTTTTTTTGTTTTGTTTTTTAATCTGGCCACACGATCGAGACCCGGATAAAACATGACATTTTATTCCACCCTTCTGCGGTCTGTGCCCCGGGAAACAGAAATAACATCAGTTATTACATCCTCCAAAACCTCAACTTGTCTCTTAGACCCAATTCCAACTAAGCTTTTTAAAGAAACCCTCTCCCTTATTAATGAATTCATATTAACTATGATAAATACCTCCCTAGAAAAAGGTTATGTACCACAGTCTTTTAAACATGCAATTGTTAGACCTCTTCTGAAAAAGTTTAGATCCTAGCAACCTGGCCAACAATAGACCAATATCAAGCCTCCCCGTTATTTAAAAAATCCTGGAAAGAGATGTAGTTAAGCAGTTACTGCCACTTAAAGTACAATAGCCAGATTTTCAGGCAGGGTTCAGACCACAACACAGCACTGAAACTGCACTAGTTAGAGTCTCTAATGACTTATTATTGGCCTCAGAAAAGGGACTGTTAGACCTCAGGGGAGCCTTTGACACTATCGACCACAGTATTTTACTCCAAAGGTTAGAGTAGGGGTTGGAAACCTTTTTGGCCGACTTACTTAACTTGTTGTTAAATGTAATTTCGTGAGAGCCATACAATATTGTAGCGTCCCTTTCCCACACTGAGCCACGGAGATGTTATTTCCCATTATTCCCTGTGCTGCCAGCTCCGAGAGTAACCCTTGGCTGCAGCCGGCAGAACTCCGACAGAAGACCAAACGTGCACGTGACCTACCCTACAATACAACAAAATATTATGATATGACCTGGATGAAAACTGTGGTATTTTCTAAACGTAACAATAAACACAAATTATGACATGAGCAACGTCCTCTCTGCCCGCAGAGAAAAGCAATCCAAATCGAAAAAAAAACAAGAATTAAGGACTAAAACCTGGTTAATATGTTTTGCTTTTTTGAGTGACCATGCTATAAGCGGGTTAATGGCCTTCGAAGTGTGCGGTTATTACTTTTTAACGCACTTTGCATACCGGTCCGTGGTCTGGGGTTTGGGGACCACTGCGCTACATTATGTTTAAAACTCCAAATACAAGTGAATGTGTGAATTTTATGCAATTTCAACACTTTTAAAGTACAATGTAGAGGGCTGCATTGGGATTGGGTCCCGCCGGGTCCCGTGGGACCCAACGCAAATCTCCCGGGACAAAGATGTGTGTATGAATTGTGCTGCGGGCGGGAGCGGGCGGCAAAAAAAAAAACCCTGCGGGATCAGTGTTGCCATATTCTGCGGTTTTCTCATGAATTTATAATAGCGGATTATGTTAGGCCACGTGGCTGTTGGAGTTCAATTTACTGAAGCTCCGTGAACGCACCAGGTAGAGGTAACCTGTTGTTGGGGGTGTGCAACACCCCGCCCCTCCACTTAGAAATTGTGTTCTTTAAAGCTTGATACCGCGGCTGCGTGTGGGCGGAGCTACTAGCTAAAGTAATTTACTGATCGCTGCATGGAGCGATGTGTTTGTCAGTGCATGGTTGACACTGTGGAGAGATCAGGTTTATGATTTTGGAGAGTTCTGCATATTATTCATGTTTTAGTTCATAAAATCATCCCAGAAAGTCTCTGCTTCAACTCCCGCAGGGAAAGCTGTGTCTAAATCTGACGCCCGTGTTTCCATCTCTCTGACAGAGTTTGAAGCCAAAGCCCCTCCCTCGCCTCTCCACCTGCTTTTCCTCTCCCTTGTAACAATTCACCCTCCACTCAGCGAGGGGAACGTCACAACGCTGTTCTACGGCTGGGGCATTAAATGTCAAGACAATCTGCCCTCTAATATAAACCAGGAAAGAAACTCATATAATCGTTTGTTTGTGTAGCCGTGTAAAAACCCACAGTTCAAACCCAAGTCCCGCAGTCTTGCTAGCAAAGAAAAATGTTCTGGAGGATAAATGAGTGTTCGACAGTCACGCGTGGAGCTGGCACAGATCCTCGTACCGGACGAGCCGAGCTCTTTGGGTAAATTTACTCCGTAGGAAAATAATATGAGCTGGGAAAGATAACCCGTGTGAGAGATCACTTGCTCCTCCGCGCTTCTCCGTCTCTGTCACCTGTGCATTTCTCCCCCCGCACTCCCGCGTCTCCTTACAAAAAAAAGGTGTGTCCTCCTGTCACCTGGCTGTCACCTGTCAGCTGGTCCCGTGCAACCAATGAGGTGACGACAAATATACAACACATGACGAAAAAGGTTCATTGAAATAAAACTGTTAGATAAATAACCAAGTTTTCAATTTTCACATCATGTGCTGAAACCGATCTTTAGTGGCAACCATTACAACCTGTTCACATCCTCTGCAGCTGAAAGTTGTTTTCCCCTCAGTGTGTCCTACACAGAGAGCGCTAAATACGGTCATAGCAGGTTGACGCGATAGTCGGGGCGCTGTGGCGCAGCACACGGATGGAACACCTGTGACTCTATCTAGCAACACTGCGTGGGATAAGGAGCAGTTTACCTGGCAGGGATATGATAATGTCAATTGATGAAGCAGAAAAGAACCACAAACGAGGTTCATCTTGAGACACGAATGGTGTTCAATTCTGCGTGCTGATGCCCCACTGAGGCGCAAAACAGCAAAAACTGGAAAAGGCTGAAGCGAAAAAAGTATTTTTCCATCAGGAAAGAATTAATTCATAGATTTTCATCTCTGTTGAATCATTAGAATGTTTTTTTTTTTCCTCCATAAATTTAAATGACTTTGACTTGCATCTTTACCAGCTTGTTCAGCGCTTCAGGCCGTCTGTCTGCGCGCGGACACGCGTGCACGGGAGGATCATTTTAAAGACTGTCACATGTTACAGCAAGAAGCAGAATCCCATCCCTCTGAGCTCTTTAATAATATCAATACAAATACGTGTTTTTTTTTTCCTGCGGGATGAGAGAAGATACAAAATCAATGCATCTCTATTATTGTGCGGGACTAAATTCTCAGAGTTTTGCAGTCCGGGCGGGAGTGGACGTACATATTGCGGGTTGCGGGCGGGAGTGTAACGCATACGACGCGGGAGCGGGCGGGATTGGTCAGAAATTCGGCGGGCGCGGGATGAAGAAAATAGTCCCGCGCAGGGCTCTAGTACAGTGAATATGTGGATTCTTTTTAATAACATTTTTATGTTGTTGCTAATAAATGATGAGTATTTCTTAGCATTAATGCGACTTCCGATGCTGCATGGTGGTTTTGCCGATGGTCCTGCCTGGTTGATACATGGTGAGTTTAAGCTTGCAGGCGTTAAAACTTCCATCCATTAAACGTGATCATAGGTTGGTCTTAATATTCTTAAGATGTGCGAAAGACTGCTCACATGCATACGTGGAGCCAAACATTGTCAGTACAGCAATACTCACAAGCTGCAGTGTGTGGTATGGGATGGGCAGCGTGTTCTAAGTTTTCGCAATCAGTGCGCGTTTCACCTTGCTGCCTGTGCCCACTACCCCTCCCCTTTTCCTACATCCCCTCCCTGCAGCTGCACGCTCCTTCCCAAAGACAGCTGCAGGGACAGCAGTTCAATGAGTTATATCGCTAGAGGAGACACGCCCGCTTGGGAATCCTGGCCGACGGTGGCGGAGCGCGACGCCATCGAGGTCGAGGTCGTCGACGCTGTTAAATAAGACAAACAGTCAGCCTTATAAGTTCAAACTTTAACCCTCATATTATGTTAAGGGTCAATTTGACCCATTTCAGTTTTTGGTTTGACCAAAGAACTGGTTATCCTTTCTTTTTCTTCATGAAAGTTGGTGACTTTTCCTCATCTGGGGTCATGAACTTGTGTGTAAAATCTGGATACTGTGATATGTCGTGGAATGTCTGTGCACAGTTTGTTTACAAAGATGATGTTGCGGGTCATTTTGACCCAGACACTTTGATGTGGGCAAGTAGCTGTCCAGATCCGAAATAAACGTGTCTCTTTGATGTACTTTATTTTGATTGCTAAATTATCTATATTTTGACTGTCTCTGAATAGACGTTCAGACTCAGAGACCCAGGTGTGTGTAGGGGAGGAGCTTTCTCTCCCTTGTCCTTGTCACTGTTCTCGTGTCATCTCTTTGAGAAACACAGCAAAAATGAGCTCCCGAAGATTTACACTGTTTTTAGATAGTGACGCAGAGGAAGAAATTTCAGAGATAGAGGATCTTTCAGATGTAGCGGACAAAGTTATTGATGATCCAGATTTTCAATTTTCCGACGATGAGGAGGATTCAGAGGAGGAGTCTGCCGTTGTCTCTCCATCAGATGAAAACCAAGGTATGGAGCAATCCTCATCCACAGAGGGGACATGAGCATCTAAAGATGGTAATATAAAATGGTCAACATCACCACACCAAAGCCGAGGCAGACTGTCATCTTCCAATATCATCAAAATGACACCTGGTCCAACAAGATTTGCTGTCACACGAGTTGATGATATTCAGTCAGCATATCAGCTCTTCATATCCCAACCAAAAGAGAGGATTATACTGGACATGACTAACTTCGAGGGGAGGAGTGTATTTCAAGAGAAATGGAAGTCACTGGACCAGACTGACTTGAATGCTGGAGTTGACAATCTGGACAAAGTCACAGCAACATACAGCTGCCAGCGCAAGACTGCTCGTTGGCCCATGACAATCTTCAACATTGTGGTCGTGTCTGCCTACAATGCCTATGTCCTGTGGTCCGAAATCAACCAGGAATGGAAAGCCGGCAAATTGTACCGACGTTGGCTTTTCCTGGAGGAACTCGGCAAAGCACTCATCACTCCCAAGATCCAGAGGTGAGCCAGGCCAGCTCGATCACCAGCAGCTGCAGCTGTCATTGAAAAGATCAAGTTCAGGCCATCCAACCAGTCTGCAATGGATCCAGTGGATACAGATGTAAAGAAAGGAATAAGATGCCAGGTCTGTCCCTCCCGAGATGACAGTAAAACAAGTACCTCTTGTGTAAAATGCAAGAATTACATCGGCAGTTACATTCTGTCGTTCATGTGCAGAACATAGAAGATAGCGAATATTGAAAATCTCAGAAAATGTGACAAGTTAAATAAAAAAAAGTGTTTGTGAAGAAGGAAAAAAATATTAAATATAGTGTTGGAATAAAAAAAAAGTATTGTTTGTCTCTTTCCTAAATGTTGAAATATTCTAAAATAAAGTTGATATCGGTTTAGCCTGTTTTTTTGATTGTTTTGAGTGGATTTACACAGTATGGGTCAAAATGACCCGCAACATAATCAAGGTAACTTTTTTTTCAACATAATACGAGGGTTAATGAAACATGCATAGTTGCAGGACTTCTTATAAATAAAAAAAATATTACAAAGAATTAAAAAAATTTTTTTTTAAACATTTCGAAGTTTTAGACCACTTTGACATGTTATTTAAATTATTTAGAAAAGCCCTACAATAAGTCAATAATAATAATAATAATAATAATAATAATAATGAATAACTATATAAATAAGTCAATAATAATAATGATGATGAATAAATAATAATAATAATAAATCAATAGTAAATATATAATAATATTAAATGATAACAATAAGTAAATAATAGCTCAATAATAATAAATGATTATAATAAATCAATAATAAGACAACAATAAGTCCAAAAGTCAACAACAGATTTTCCTCTTTAAAAAAAGAAAAAACAAAAAACAAAGTTAAACAATAGATTTACCCTACTGATGCATGTGAGTGATCAGTTTGGTGTAACACAGATGGTATGAAGCCAGGTTTCAAGCGAACAGTCTGGCCAGTCTTATCAAAATATGTTTCCACAAATGTTTTGAACATAGCCAGACTGTATTGCTAGTTGGTACCACAGTGATCCATCTGGGTTAGCTCTCTTGACAGCTAAGGCCCACTTTTTCCTTAAGTCTGAGTACATTGGAAACATGCAAGAAAAGTTCAGTCACTGAGTCAGAAATGTATAAATCTATATTACTATAATTGCCTAGTCCTCGTACACTGTATATAGGTTTAACACAATAAAGTTTACATTTATGTCGACAGCAAATTATACGTACATCATGGACACCCCTGAGGTTTCTTCTTTTTTTCCAGAATCCATTTTTTAAGGATTTTTTGCTTACAGTACAGGAGGGTCTAAGGGCAGGGATACCCTGTTTAGTTTAGTGTTTTAATTAGTTTAGTTCAGAAATTTTCCTATTGAATTCTATGTATTCATGATCCTTATGATTTTATGTTCACTTTACATTTACCGGTACGAAGCCCGTTGAGACGACTGTTGTTGTGATTTTGGGCTATTTATATTTGTTTTAGCGGTATCAGTCCGTTTTTTTACATGTTGTAAACAAGGCTGGGAGTTACAGGTATTGTGAATACACTAACGCTTCTAATGTGGCTAACATGTAGTGCAGTGGTTCCCAAACTTTTTCTGCAGGGCCCCCCTTTCTGAAAATTACAATATTTTCGAGCCCCCCCACACTGACACAAACATACAATCCTTTGTTTCTAAACTTCACCGTGCCTTACAACATGTGGTTAATGAGAAATCTTTCTCTGAACGGTAGAATTATGTTATCTAAAGCTGAAGGAATCTCTAGATCTGTCTATGTGTCTCTGTCTTTAGAAATTCCAAAACACATCTGTAACCTATTAAACAAAACATTATTTGATTTTATTTGGAGGAAAAAATGTCATTACTTAAGCAAAATTTGTTTTGTGTAACACCAGAAAACATGGGGGCATGGATGTATTAACCTTTAAAACTTTAAACAACTCTTTTAAAATAAAGTGGTTAAGTAATTTATTGAAAGGGGAAGACAATATCTGGAATGCATTTCCCAAATATATATTTGACACACTGGGAGGCATTAAATTCTTGTTAAAATGTAATTGTAAAATTGAAAAATTACCCACAAAACTTTCAAACTTTTACAAACAAGCCCTGCTGGCCTGGAAACTCGTTTATAAACATAGTTTTTCTCCAACAACTTGTTTTATTTGGAATAACAGTAATGTACAATACAAAAATAAATTACTTTTTTTCCTAGGTGGTATGATAATGATATTGTTTTAATCAGACAACTTTTCAATTCTCATGGACATCTTCTGATGTATGAAGAATTTCTTTTAAAATTCGGTATTCCTGCTCCACCCAGAGAATATGCAATAGTGTTAGATGCCATTCCAACCAGTCTACTACAACTGTTTAAAGGGATTTATAACACAAGTCAATTAAGAACCCAGACAATTTTTTGGGACAATGTGGATATTTGTGTTCATTCAGTTTCCAATAAACAAATAAGAAATCTTTTACATACCACAACCTTACCTGCTGGGAGGTTTTACTGGGAATCCAAATTTGTGGACATTAAATGGACTTATGCTTGGACTATTAGTAATAAATACTGTCTAAATAACAAAATAAAAGAGGTGTCCTTCAAAATATTGCATTGTATATATCCTACCAAAATTTGAGTAGATTTGTTGGACATGGACCTGTTTTGTTCATTCTGTGGAACTCAGGAGGAAACTATTTATCATCTGTTTGTGGACTGCAGACATACAAATAAGGTTTGGATTGAAGTGGGAAACTATATTGGAAATATAACTAAACAAACTGTTACATTTTTAGAAAAATACATTATTCTGGGTTACCTTAATGTCAAAGTAGACAAAGATTGTATCTTCATTACACAATTGTTTTTATTATTGGCAAAATTCCATTATCATAAAGCCAAATGGTCAAACTCCAAAACTAAATTCCAGCAGTTTTTGAGTGAAATCAATCAGTAATGTACCATTATCAAACATCTGCAAAACCAAAAAGCTATTCGGACTAATTTAATTTTTGAAAGTTTTAAAATTTATTAAACCCCAAAGATTTTTGAAGTAAAAATTATTTTTCTCTTATGTTGTACATGTATGTGTATATATTTATATACTTGTTCTTTTATTTCTTATATTTTTCTGCAATATGTACACATTTCAATTCCCCCTGAGACATTCACATTGTTATTGTATTATGTTGTTTGTCAATAAAGTATGAAAAAAAAAACTCCACCGCGCCCCCCTTGCAATACCTCCGCGACCCCCATAGGGGGCGCGCCCCCCAGTTTGGGAACCACTGATGTAGTGTGTTACAAACAAGTTCTAGAGTTAATTAACTTCCTGCTTTTGCAGTACTGTGAAAGCAGAGTCTAACTGACTGACTCTTGTGTCTCATTTAATGTATCTTGTAGTTCACTGTATCTTATATATGACATAAGTTTGAAAGTAGCAGTTCAATTGACGGTGCGTCTTATAATTCGGTGCATCCCAGTGTGGAAGATAGTTTACATGGTAGTTTACATTTAAAACTGTTTAGGTCTGATGCCATGCCCAGCGTTGGAGGAATATCATTTCATAACTGAGGAAAATGAAAAAAGAACAGTCACCCCAGTGTTTCCAATATGACCAAGGCACATGAAGAAGATCCTCCTTGGCAGACCTTAAAGCTCTAGAGTGGGTGTAACAAGTTAAAGTTCTGTTAAGTAAACTGAGGCAAAACCATTACGAGCTTTAAAAACAAAGTAAAACTAAATTCCAATGTTGACATGGTATCCAATGATTGAGCTTGGAGTGATGTGTACTTTTCTGGATGTTCAAGTTAAATCCTTTGTTACAACTGCCCTTATGGGTGGATATAG
This sequence comes from Oryzias curvinotus, assembly GCA_023969325.1. Taxonomy (NCBI): domain Eukaryota; kingdom Metazoa; phylum Chordata; class Actinopteri; order Beloniformes; family Adrianichthyidae; genus Oryzias; species Oryzias curvinotus. The sequence goes on along the minus strand of CM043713.1, from coordinate 18,785,739 downwards.
GCTGTCTGTGGGCAAAACATGGACAAACCTGTAAGTGGACCGCAGAAAAACGCACAAAATATCAAGATTGTAGACAACCCGCAGAACCCACACAGAAAAAATGTTCATGCACATTTTCTCTGTGAGTATACTGCAGGTAAAAAAACACTGTATTTCATCTTAAAAATGTGATCAAATAAATTGTTCTATATTTAGAAAATTAATCCCTTTAAGAACCTGTGAAGTGGATGTTTGACAGTGTTACCCAGAAGTACTAAGATTCATTTTATTCAATAAATATTTAACATAGTGTAGCAACCGACGTTAAGCTGTGTTAATCTGTTCTGTGTTTCTATCCTCAGTTAGCGTTAAATGATTCTGTTGTGTTCTGTGTTTACACTGGTGCTCCAGTCAGTTAGATGAATGTTATAGGAAAGAGTGTAGTTGGGGGTGGAGGAGCAAGGGAGTGTCGTCAGAGTGTGTGCACAGAAATCAAATGAGGAGACAGCGTCAGGGCAAGTCTTCCATTTTGTGATGTGTTTGGCGTGGTTGTGGCCGCCAGCAACCATTTAAGCTACATTAAAGTCTTCACATTTAGAAGTGTCTGTCTCCAACTTTTCATTAAGTCCAGCCGGATGTTACAATATTTAAAAGCAACATTTTTCAATTTTTACTATTTCTGCTACTTTTTAATCTACCAAGCCTGGTCCTCCACCACCAGTTCCTGACAGAAATACTGACAATAGATTAAAGCATTAGTGGTTTCAAACAGGTCTGTGTGCATTTTCAACCACCCCTGCTCCCACCTGGCGTATAGGTAATAAATACATGGATCAAAAATGCTGCTTGTGTTTGTCATATTGCAGGATTGTCATCAGAGGAATCTCAGCAGCAGTGGGATGTTGTTCTCGGACACTGAGGCAGCTGTGAAGACACCAGCCTCCCACGCGAACTCTGAGAGCTTTATACTGACATGCGTCACAGGAGCGCCTGCTCCTGTGTGGGATTATTCATCTCTGGAGGAGGGGGGAGGGGGGCTTTAATTAAGTGCACTGCAGTGGATTGATGTCTGTGCATGTTACATCTACCTTTAAAAAATAGAGAAAGAAAGAGATGCATGTCTCAAAACCTGTCAAGTTGGGCTTTCCTGTTGTGATCGAAGCCTCCATTCAGGCCCTATGACGCATCACTGTAGCTGTAAACGCCCGTTACCATGGAAACAGGCACCCAGCACGCAGGTTTGAAGCACAGACCATGATCTTTTTTTTCCTTCTCTTTCTGTCTTGCTTTCTAAGTCACTTTCAGTCTCCTTTCACCCTGCCACTCCGCTCCTTGGCTTAGTCTGTTTTTTCTTTGCCTCCTCTTCACTCCACGTCCTCCTTATCCTCCCTTGACTTTCATTGATTCATTTTTTGGGGCATAATCTTGCTCTCTAAATCCCTTTCAGTCTCTTTTCACCCTGCCACTCCGCTCCTTAGCTCAGTCTATTCTTTTTTTGCCTCCTCTTCACTCTACGTCCTCCTTATCCTCCTTTGACTTTCATTGATTCATTTTTTTGGGGCATAATCTTCCTTTCCCAAGGTTTCCCCTCTCTTTCTCCTCAACCTGCAAGAATGAGGAGGAAGAGGTTTCCCCCTCTTCCTCCCAGGTTTTCATTCCCCCTGATTTCATTCACACCTCCCTCTCAATTCATTCATGTCAACTTGTCACCGCAAATTTCATTGCCGTCTTATTCTCCTTTCATCACTCTCTTCACTTGTCATGTCATCCTCTGTGCCTCTTCCCTTCTACCCATCCACCATCTTCCTGGGCTTCTCTTTATCTTTTCCTGCTGTCCATAGTTTATTTCCTTTCCTATAATCTTTGGTTGTAGATATGAAGTTCAGTCAAACTCCCAGGAGACTTTGCAACAGCACATCCATTTAAGCATGCCTTTGCATAATGCAAGATAGCTGCTGTGTGCATTAGACAACTTCTTTTGGAGGCAAACGGCTGCAAGCACAAAACTGTATTATACATTTACTGTCCTGTTTCCAGGATAAAAAATGATGCAGTGCTCAATAAAGAGAAGGTTGGGTGCAAAAGTTGTACTTTTAGCCTCACATGAATTAGTTTAGAACAACTGCTTTTGCCCATTTTTATCAATTATTTCATTCTGGAGAGTAAAAAGACCCAAAATCAGACTAAATCTGCGTTTATTAAACAACTTAACAGAAAAAAACAGCATGAAACGCTTGATATTCTTAAAAGGCATCTCCTTTGCTTATTCTGAACTTTATTTAAAAGAAAAAATAAAGTAACACATTTTTGTAAGCAAGAAATTCAACTCAATTTGATTAATGTTAACAAGTGGCTATAAAGTGGAGCTTTCCTGTATAAAAAAAGTTAAATACAAAAAACGTCCTGATTGTAAACCTCATACTGTACAGCACCATGAGCAAAAGAGCAGATTTGAATCGACAAGACAAAATGTCAATCAGAGGCTTTTCTGCTTACCTTCCCAAAGCTGCCCTTCCCCAGAACCATTAGGAAGTTAAAGTCAGACAGCCTTATGCGTTCTTGGTTGCCGTTGGAGTCAAATCGGGATGCTGCGTTTGAAGACTTCCCCTCTGTGCTCTTTCCTACAGCAATCTTGGCTCTCTAAATGGAGAAACACAAATACAGAATAAAGTTGAAAACATTATTTTTTTCTTTCATTCAAAGTGTTCAAAAAAATTAAATCTTAGGTAAATTCAGAGGCTAACAATTTTACAGCCATGGTTTCGCAGCCATGTTTATGTTCAGAATGACACTTTTGTCTCCCCAGCAGTGTTTGCTCTGATTCTTATAACAGTTTGAGTCACTTCTGCCTCTACCATTTAGCTGGAGGTCCACAAAACTGTATACATGATAAACTACAAAACAAAACAGATGTTTTTTTTATTTTAAATACTTAACGATGAAAAAAAATCTGTTTTTTCTTGACGATAAAACAGATATTTAATGTTAATGTTTAAAAATTAGCATTTTGCTAAGTCTTGATTCATTAATTTCTGTATTTGTCTTCCTCATTTGACTTTTATTTAGTTTTTATTTTATTAGCAGTCTTGACCTGCCAATAAAATCTGAAATCTAATTAAACCCATCTCAATTCAAGCTTCTATCAAAAATATCCTTTTCTCCAAATTCCAGAAGCATAAAAAGTTGATCATTTCTCTTAAAAACCCATCTTATATTACTTGATCCAATGTTGTCGGCCCTGTAGTTCATTATGTAGTTTTTAACTTTAACTTTTAACTTTAGGGGCAATAGAAGGGCTATTCAAAATGGCTGCTTCCTCAAAGTCTCAAAAATACTTTTGGTGGGTGTTTAGTGTTGAATATGTACAATTTCACTCTTACTCTTTTTACTCCATTTCCCATGAGTCACTCCTGTTCCCATGAGTCATTGTTGTATCTTTGTGTCGAGGGTTGATGACATCACTCGCAAAAATAAATGAACTCTGATGTACGAGGGAGACATTTTTGTTCCATGCTCAATCTCTAATAAATATTCCTAGAGGAGGCTAAAGTTGATCCTGTCCCGGAGTCTTCTTCAACTATCCACCACGCGGATGAAAGATCGGAGCTGCGCTCAACAGGTTATGGGCCCAGGCAGCAACGGACGCAAGTGAGTTTAAACAGAAGGAAAAGGCGCAAAGAATTACGCGAAGCTTCTGCTACTTGTGAACCAGCTAGGAGACGAAAAGAAGTTATTGTCAGGACAGTCTACATGCAACGTATTATGCATCATGGAATAAAGTTGCTGACAGTTGAAAGAAAGAAAAAGAACAACTGAAAGAGCAACGTGAAATATGCCGGGCAGATCAATGCCAGGAATCATGGCGGCACCGCAGCTTTTCTTCGACAGATCCGAAGATAAGTATGATCTCTGGGAAACAAGATTTCTGGGTCACCTACATAGCCTATTGGATGGACTATTTTACGAGCAACTGTTGGCGCCAACGCGGAACAACTTGCAGCAGATAGCAGGAAGAACGCTGACTGCTATGCGGAGCTTATAAGGCTGGTAGATGACAAAAGCCTGTCTTTGATACGACACAAAGCGGAAGATGATGGCAGAAAAGCCCTCGGGATATTAAAAGAACATATTCTGGAAAAAGCAAGCCACGAATAATAAATATGTACACATCTTTAACCAGGCTATGCATGACTGAAAAAGAGAGTGTAACAGACTATATAATAAGAGCAGAGAACATCATTGCTGCATTAAGAGATGCAGGTGAAACTATGAGCGACGGACTAATCATAGCCATGATACTAGCAGGACTGCCAGATTCATTCAAGCCCCTAGCCATTCATGTGACACAAAATGAAGATACAGTCACATTTACAGACTTCAATTTTACTATCCGAATCGATCTGTAAGAAACTGGAGTTCTTAGCTTTAAAAGTTGAAATAGCTAAATCCCTCTGTATAACAGTTGTTGGCTGTTACAGGCCTCCCTCTGCCACTAAAGAGGCTTTGTCATCTTTGAAAGATCTTCTGTCCAAGGTTCAGTTTACTAAGCTCCTACTGGCTGGAGATCTGAACTGGGACTGGCTAACCTCAGTTTCAGATGAATTTAAAACTTTCTGTGATTCTATTAATCTTAGTCAATTGGTTAATGTACCCACAAGGCCAAAACTTAAACGTCCAGAGATATCCACCTTAATTGATTTAATTCTAACAAATTTTCCCCATAAATTTTCTGCAATGGGAGTTTTCTGTGCTGATATGAGTGATCATTGTGTTGTTGCTGCTTGCAGGAATACTAAAATCCCCCAAAACAAACCAAACATTATCTATAAGAGGAACCTAAAATTATTTAATGAGCAGGCTTTTCACCATGATCTATCTCTTATAGATTGGGAACAGATAGACTTTTTACCAAATGTTGAGCTAGCTTTGACATTCTTTAAAGACACTTTTACCAACATTGTTAACAAACGTGCTCCAATTAGAAGATTCAGAGTGAAGGGACGGGAGAATCCCTGGTTCACTCCAGAGCTGTCAGACACTATCCACATGCATAGCCTAGCATGGGCTAGGGCCAGAAAAAGTGATTCCTCCACTGATTGGACTGCTTTTAGACAATTACGAAATAAATGTGCCTCTCTTATCAAAAAAGCCAAATCAGATTATAACTTATCTGTCACAACTGACAATCTTAATAATCCATCCAAATTCTGGAAGGTGATTAAGTCTCTTTTTTTATTAAATCTCCTCAAACTCTTCCAACATTTGTCCTTAAGGATTCAGTTCCAGTCCTAGACAAAGTTGATATGTTGAATTGCTTTAACAAACATTTTATTTCAAGTGGATACATATTTAATCAAAAAGGTGCAGCACTCAATACTTCCTGCACAGATCCTCCTCTCTTCCCTGGGGATTCCTTCAACTTTACTCTTTTTACGGTGCAGCAAGTGCATAAGGCACTCAGGATGCTCAATCCCAGGAAACCTCCTGGTTCAGATTCGATAGAACCTTTTTTTCTGAAAGCTGCAGCTGATTTTGTGGCATAGCCCCTTACCGTACTTTTTAACCTCTCAATCCAAAGTGGAGAAATACCTGTTATTTGGAAATCTGCCTTTGTTTGTCCCGTATTAAAGGGAGGTGATTCAGCAGTCCTATCTAACTATAGACCAATATCAAATTTATGTGTATTGTCAAAAATTCTCGAATCTCTTGTTAGTGATCAACTAAAAGACTATTTAACGATTAATGAACTTCTTTCAATGCTGCAATCAGGTTTCAGGAAGAAACGCAGCACAATCACAGCCGCTACAAAAGTCGTCAACTGACATACTTCTTGCTCTTGACAAAAAGCAACATTGTGCTTCGCTATTTATTGATTTGTCTAAAGCCTTTGATACTGTGGACCATGGGGTTTTAATGCATCGGCTTAGCTGTTTTGGATTCTCCAATACTGTGCTTTCCTGGTTTATAAATTACTTGAATGAAAGGACTCAATGTGTTAAATGTGATGGCTTGTCCTTTGAATTTTTAAATGTCCACAGGGGGGTGCCACAGGGTTCAATATTAGGACCTCTACTTTTCATTTTATATATTAATGAACTAGGACAAGATCTTCAAGATGCTAATATTCATCTCTATGCTGATGACACAATTATCTATTGCTTTGGACGAACTCCTGCGAATGCAGTTGAATCTTTGCAGAAAGCTTTTGATTATGTGCAGCTTACACTTCTGCAATTTAAACTTGTCCTAAATGCTGAAAAGTCCAAGTTCATGTTCTTTTCTAATACCAAAAAGGTGCCAAAAGATCTCCCTAAGATTCTCACTCTTCACGGAGATGCTATAGAGCAAGTACATGAGTACAAATACCTTGGGGTCTTACTTGAGGACTCCTTGACATTCAAGCCCCACATTGAAAATGTTGTGAAGAAACTAAAACTGAAATTGGGTTTTCTTTTTAGAAATAAGCTTTGCTTCTCTTTCGAAGTAAAAAAAAAAACGGCTTGTGACTGCAACATTTCTATCTGTTTTAAGGCCTGTACACACCGGGACGAATTTCGCCGGCGAAAATTCGCCTCGTGACTAAACAAAGGGCACCAATGAGAGTGTGCACACCGACGCGAAAAAACGCCACGCGTTAAAGCGTCAAAAAACAAAAACGCCTCGGGTTCGTTTTTTTTTTTTTGACGCCTCGTGTCGAAATCTATTCGACCAATGAGAATGGCGCTTTTGCTCACGTGTCTGGAGCTTCTGAAGTTACAGTAAAATACAACTTGGGGGCGCTCAAACTCAACACTGCCTTTCTGAGCACACATACCAGCAAAGAAGACAGATGCCGAGTTGCATCTACACAGCCGCGAAGAAGACAAAGAAGATGCGGGGCAAGATGAATATCGAGTTGCTGGTCTCATTGGTGTCCGAGCACAAAGAACTGTACGACAAACGCGAAAGCGAGTACAAAAATCTTGACAAAAGAGAACAGCTATGGAGTGGCATTGCACAGCAAATGGGCCTTGATGTTGAGTTTCATTTTATTTAATTGCCTTTCATGTACGTTCCAACAAACGTTTGACAATCACCATTGTTTGTGTGCTGTAGTGGAGGAGGTAAAACAAAAGTGGAAGAGCCTGCGAGACACATACACGCGGAAAAAGCGTGAAGAAGACTGCCGTAGTGGACAGGCGGCTAAACAAAAGAAGGCCTGGAAATATATGAAGGTGATGGAGTTCCTCGCTGCATCAACAGAATTTCGAAGGTAATATTGTCATTACACATTAATTAACATGATATCATTGCATGTTCCCTGCAAACAAAATTATTTAAACATTAAGCTCTGGGTTATTTTGTCAAAATGGGTATGAGTGTGGCATGGCCCACAGTGTGACTTATTGTTTCTGATGTAAACTGAATTTGTCTTTACAGTGTCCACAGTAATATTACCCAGGAAGATACGGATGAAGGGGTTGATCAAGTAATTCGTAAAGATGTCAGCGACAGAGAAGAGGCATGCAAGCACATCCTCAGAATCGACCTTCTCCGGCCCAACTGTGAGGCCTACTCCATGTAACAAAAGAAAAAGACCTGAGACAACAGACTTCTTGGAACAGTACCTTTTGTCAAAGGAAGTGAGGGAAAAGGAGAAAGAGGAACAGAGAAGAGAAAAAGAGGAACGCAGAGAGCAAAGAAGGGAACAACTAAACGATGACAATTATCTGTTTGCTATTGGTCTACTACCAAGATTAAAAAGACTGTCCCCAGCTCTACAGTCTTCGGTGAAACTCAAATTCCATCAGCTATTACATGATGCTGAGTTTGGCCAGGCCTCTTTTGCTGGTTTTCCACAGCATTCACCGGTGCCCTACAACCAGCTCCCCCCACAGACCCCACCAAACTATGGCTGCTCCACGTCATGGCAACACTAGATTTTTACTGTATACATTTTAATTCTGTCTTTTTGTTTCATATTCTTTAAATTTCTTTGTAAATAGGTATTTCATAAATGTTTATTTGCACTACTGTTCATTTTGCACATTGTGACTTCTTTGCACACTCTTTTGTTTACAGTCTTGCAACTCGTAGTTCATACAAAATAAAATGTTTCATTTTTCCTAAAGAAATGGTGCATCAGTGTCTTGAAAGTAATGTAGCATTTTGAGATTTTGCATGTCTTTGGACATAAGTATACGTGACCTCTTATTGAAATAGCTATGGTCCCAATTATGGAGTATTTATGCATATTTAGGCAACATCTACATGGAACATAACTTATGTGCACAGCATTGTGCAGGGAATGAGAACATCTTAAAGAAGCTAGTAAAAATGTTTATTAAAAAGACACTTTAAAAAGTACACCTCACATTTAGTTGTAAATACGTATATGTTGAAGTGACCAAATTACTTTACATTGTACAAAAAAAAACACTAACTTTGGTAGAACATATTAAATCAAAAATGTTTAATTTGTTGTGGTGAGTGCTGCCATATTAATTAATGAAGAATCAGATGCAATAGATTTGATAGTGTATTCAAGTTCACAGAAATTGTACATATACACATACACTAGCGGTTTTCACCGGGCATGGTTCACATGTTCATACTGCCAAGCAACTTCTCCTGCTGGTGAGTTAAAGTACTCTTTGTACAGTTCTCGGACATTTTGGGCCTCCACTGATGCCCGCTGCCCTCTACAATGTTGAAAGCCTTGGAGCGGTTGCTCACACTCATGGTCATCTTCTGTGGCATGGTTATGGTCTTCTCCTTTAGGGCGCAAGTAATTACACAATACACAAGCAGCTTTGACAACTTTGTCTACAACACTTGGTTGAACCTGTAAAGTTCTTTGGAAAACCCGGAAGCGTTGACTGAGGATGCCAAATACATTTTCAGAGATGCGCCGTGCCCGAGACAAACGATAATTGAAAATTCTCTTGTCTGTGGGGAGGCGGCGTCCAGGGTATGGCTGGAGGAGATATGTTTTCAACGGAAAAGCTTCATCAGCCACAATGACATGGTTAGCTTTTCCGAGCTCAGGAGCACCTGGAAGTTCACTTGGTGGGGGAACATTCAGAGTTCCATCTCTGAGTGCCTTTCCTAGTCCAGAATTGGCAAAGATTCCTCCATCACTGTTGCTGCCATAGCTCCCCACATAAACCACCAGGAAGCGGTAATCTGCATCAACTAAGGCCAGCAAGACAACGGAGAATGTACCTTTATAATTGAAGTACAGAGAACCAGAGTTTGCAGGGGCCTGGATGAATTTATGTTTCCCATCCATGGCTCCCAAGCAGTTAGGGAAATTCCATCTTTCATGGAATCTCCTGGCTGTACTCCTCCACATCTCTTCAGTTGGCACAGGCAAATGTTCATCTCTGAGGCAGTCCCACAATGCATCACAGGTTTCACTCACTATGGAAGCCACAGTTGACACACCAAGTCGAAAGCTGGACGCAATAGTGCTGTACGAGTCCCCAGTGCTTAGAAAACTGAAACAGAAATAGACAAATACTAGTTTTTAACAACGCTTCATGTATGTTTACAACATTCATTGAAGTGAATAACAATGTAAACAAACTCACCGTAAACACACGGCCAAACGCTGTTCTGGGTCGATTGGTTTACGGTAGTGTGTCTGTTCTTTCGTCAGCGAGGGAGCCAGTTGTTGAAGTAAATTTTCAAACTCACTGACGGACATTCGAAAATATCCCCGAAAACGCTTGTGATACATTTTCAGCTCTTGTACCAGTCGATAAAACTCCCCATGTTCTTCTCTTCTGGTAACTATGGGATGTACCCAAAATCGGCGTCTTTTCCGGCGTCTCTCAGCATTCAACAGAACAATAATTTCTTCATCGCTGGAACTGGAGCTGGAGCTACTGGTGCTTGAGATATCCATTTTTTCTTTGTTTGATTCTGTGACACGCGCGTAAATACTGGCTCTCTTCTTCTGAGTGAAAGTGACTTTAAAGAAGCGTACAGCTGCGCAGCGCCACCTTGTGTACAGGAGTGTTTATTTCTGTTTACAAAGCGCCATCTAATGTCAGGGAATGAAATTGCATGTTGGCTCGGCTCATCGTCAGCGAAAATTGCCTGGGTGTGAACACAGAAGACGTGGCGAAAAACGCTGGCGAATAACGCCTGGCGAATATTCATCCCAGTGTGTACGGGCCTTTAGACTACGGGGACCTTTTGTACATGAATGCTTCAAATCTTTGTCTGTACAGATTAGACTCTGTGTATCATGCTGCTCTGAGGTTTATCACCAACTGTAGAGCATTAACACATCACTGTGAACTGTACTCTCGTGTGGGGTGGTTATCTCTGTCTACAAGAAGGCAAGGACACTGGTATATTTTTATTTACAAGGCCATGCTTGGACTGCTTCCCTCCTACATTGGAGATTTTCTTCATGAGGCGCCGCTCGAGTGGCAGCCTGTTGCGGCAGCTCCCGGGTACGCTGTAACCATTTATCTATTTATCTATTCTATCTATTCTTTATCTAGTTTCAAGAGCATACGATTGTGTTTTGCACTATGGAGACCAAACTCGTAGAGTTTGCCCTGTTCCTTTTTATTTTTTCCACACTTTTCGATCTCACGTTTGGGAACTCATGTAACCACGGTGACGGTCCCATTGTTTACACCAGAGATCAGCTGTTAGCATTCTGCGACGCGCCGATGCTACATCGAGAAAGGCCTGAGGTTCCTCGAGAGTTAAGACGGAGAAGAAGGGGAACCCGAGCTGGAGCTCTGTATCAGGCTAAAATGAGACCGTACCAGCCCACCGTGCCGTCCATCGTCATGAGGAATGTAAGATCGCTCCCTAACAAGATGGATGAGCTAACCGCTCTTACCCGGCATCAGAGGGAATTCCGGCAAGCTAGCATCATGGTGTTTACGGAGACATGGCTAACAGCGCTAACACCGGACTCGGTGGTGACTGTGGACGGATTTCAGCTGATGCGCCCGGACAGGACAAAGGAGAGTGGTAAGAGAAAGGGAGGAGGACTGGCGGTATATGTGAACAACAGATGGTGTAAATCCACTCACATCACTGTTAAGGAGCAGATCTGTAGCAAGGACATTGAAATGTGAAGGAATTTATATTTTTGTGGTTTTACTTCTTTTAGGTTTTTTGTCTTATCTTTTTAGTTCAGCATTAGATTGTATTCAGATTAAGTGTGGGAGCTCCCGGATTTTGAATTTCAAAGGGACATCCTGTCTCTTTTCACTGTGAGCCCCAGAACTCACGCCTACAGAGGCACCTGGATTTTCCTAAGGCCAGTTGAACTGTGGCTGCAGCCTTACAATGGATCATGAAATTAACATTGCATGGGAAAACTTCTGATAGCAGATTCACATGTGGAAGACCAAAAGGATGAGACTGACGCATGTGGAGAAGGTTCCGGACGGGTGTTTAACTCCCATGGGGACACAGTTGGGGGTCGGACACGTCCGTCTGCCATAGTAACCCCCATGAACCTTTTAGGCGCCAAAACGGATGCTGGGACCAAATATGGACTTAAGGGAGTGACCAGACCGGTCAGCCAGCCAATCTACGCGTCCTGGAGGAGGAGTGTGACAGCCATGCTCTTTCCTGGAGGAGGGACTGCAGGCACGGAACAAAACCGCGGATCAGGGGAGAATTGGCGTTCTCTCTCTCTCCCAGGGAACCCGGGCGCTCGTTATTAATTCGTTATAATTCTACACCCATTGTGCTTCATCCCGACACCCCTGACGACTCAGCCCACAGCCCCCTCCCCTCACCAACCCCCACACTGCCACTCACTAAAGTCCAGGTGAGATGGCAGCTCAGAAAAATAATGACATTCAAACTTGGCACGAGATCTTGGGTCATTGTAACTATGATGATGTACGGAAATTACAAGGTGTTGTAAAAGGTATGGAAATCAAAGGGAGTTTTGAAAAACCAGATCAGCTGTGTGAAGTGTGTACACAAGGGAAATGTACAGAAACCAGGAATAGAGAGCCAGATGCAAAGGCCAAGCAACCATTAGAATACATACTGATTTAACTGGTCCAATGCCCACACCAAGCATGGAAGGACACAAATATACGCAATATTTTACTGATGACTATTCAGGCACCATATTCGTATATTTTCTCAAGTCAAAGAGCGACACAGTGACAGCTGCTGAAAGATTTTTAGCCGATGTTACCCCTTACGGGGAAGTTAAGTGCATTCGTTCAGATAACAGCACCGAATTTACCAGCAGAGATTTCCAAGCTCTGTTAACCAAGAACAGAATCAAACATGAAACATCTGCACCCTACTCACCTCACCAGAATGGAACAGCAGAAAGAGGTTGGAGAACACTATGTGACATGAGTAGATGTTTACTGATAGAGAACAAGCTACCGAATAAGTTGTGGAACTATGCGATACAGACATCAGCTTATGTAAGAAACAGGTGCTACAACAGACGCACAAAGAAAACAGCATATGAACTGTTTACAGACAAGGAACCAAACTTATCCAAACTAAAAATATTCGGATCTGAATGTTTAGTTTACAAACAAGAAAAGAGAAAACTCTATTCAAAATGTGAACCAGGCATTTTCGTTGGATATGACAAAAACAGTCCAACTCTTCTGGTGTATTATCCAGAAACAGATAAGATTCAGAAACACAGGTTAGTGAAATTCACTACAAAGACTACCAGTACACAGAACATGATGTTGGATACATAAATCCTCAGGTTCCTGAAAATGATAACGATGAAGATACAGAAAACAAACCAAGTCAGGATAATGTTTCTGAAACTTTACCTCACGCGGCTGAAAGATCGGAGCTGCGCTCAACAGTGGAAGAAGTTTAGCTAATGTTATAAACTTTATTACCTATCTATATTACCTTTGGCAGACCAAAGAACAATTTTTAAAAATAAAATATTGTTATTTTCGCAGCTTGTTTTCCCACCCAGAAGTACGACGACTCAATCTCTGAGGTACTGCGTTTCACCCGCGAAAACAAACAACATTAGTACTTTTCCAAAGATGGATGTGCATATTGTGAAAATAAACACATTTTAGCCAATCACTGTGCAGGCTCCTCCTGGTAGGGGCAGTTCTTCTCTTATCTACGTTACAAAATGAGAACCTGGTGCCTGTCCTGGTGCCTCCATGGAACCTGTCATGGATTGAGAGGGGCTGGTGCACTGGTCACTTGCAACTAAGATTTTGAGCAGAAATTATAATCTTGTCAATTTACAAATTTTCAAAGGGGTGATAATTCCAAATAGATCTGTCTGAGGCAGAAACGAATCGAATTGACCTATACCGTTAAAAAATAGTTTCAAAATGAGATAAATGGAAAATCGAATCAAAATAGGAAAAAAACATTCAGATTGAGACATGGTGACACGGTTGGTTTATTTTACTATAACATAAAAATGACCAAGTGCCATCACAACAGACACGTGATGACAGAAAAATATGATAGAGCCATCATTACGGTTCAATGTATGAAAACACTTTGAATTTTGTAAAGACAAAACCATACAGCGTGTTCTAATAATGTTTTATTTGTATTATTGTGCTGTGGAAAAAATTAGTGGGCTGAACATTAGGAAACTAAAATGTGAATGGAGTTGACATTATTTCTTGTTTATCTATTTGTTTGTACACATGTGACAGGGTCACATTATGACTATGAAAAGAAAAGAAAAAAAGGAGAAACATTAGTTCTACCTGGGTTTGTGTATGAGGGGACTAACGTGTTTTCTTTTTTTCTGAAGAAACATATGTTATCCACTGTCATTTCTGGATGTGGTCTTTGTGTTATATTTGAGGGTGTATTTACTTATGTTATGGACAGTTCACCTGACGCACGGCAGTCATGCCCCAAAGTTATAAAATGGGGTCGGAACAGGTGCGCAAAAGGAGGGGAAGGAAGGTGAAAGACGCGCTGACAGCTGCCGCCGTGCTCTTCTCCCGTGGAAAAGAAAGACTTCTGAGCTATTAGATGTTCCTTGCCTGCTGCTGGACTTATCCCATCAACATTATGTGGAGTCCAGATGAGTGACGGGGGAGCAGAATCAGGAGATTTATTCGAAAGGCTGAGGGGAGTGCCGTGCGCGATCCCGTGAGTGGGCGCATTTCTAGAGAAACTGATGAAAGAGTCCAGCTGGTGAGATCGACACTTTTTTCCTTCTTGGGTACCCAAAAACATTTTTTTATTTTACTGGTATACCAGTTTATTTTTGGGGGGCTTCTTTTGGTTGGATTTATTGGACTGACAGAGGCCGCGATGCGCGTTCGCGCGGACATTTCATTGACTCTTGTATGAGTGCGCGCCTGTGGAAAAGAGAGGGAAAAAAAAGAAACTTGGTAGTAAGAACATTAAATTTATGTTTGGAGAAATTCTACAGGTGTATTTTTGTTTTGAATAATATGATTCTGTTTAAATTGTGTTTGAAGAACCCAAAGAACTTTTGATAACACACATTATTTAAATTAAGTAGTGTTTGTTACACACATATTTAATTTAAACTTGATTATCTAGCAAGAAATACAAGGAATCTGAAAAACTTTACCTTCACTGCTCAGTACCCAGATTTTTATCTAAATCACACTGATTGAATTTTTGGTTAAAGATATCCTGGACCTGGATAGTTCAGTGAATCGTATTAAATCGGATCGTTTAAAATGAACTAAAATCTAAAGTGAATAAAATTGTAAATCACAAATATTGAATTGAATTGTTGGTAAAATGAATCGTTACACTCCTAATTTTTAGACAACATGCCTCTCAAGGTTCTGATGTCTTCACATTCTTCTCAGCATCAACCCCCATTTATCAATACCTGGAGTCCCTGTTGTGCTATTAACACCATGATGACTTTTGTGCAGCAGCAATGGCAATGACAATCGGCAGATTGTCGACTGGTCATTGCCGGGCCCCTGGCCGATTGCTGCTACAGTCCGATTTCTAAGAGTCGGAATGTGGCAGTGGGACGGCTGCACGAGGGGAGTCTGAAATCAGCTTCTCATCATATGATTTTGGGGACCTTGGAGACCCTTCCAGTCAATTGTTGCGCTGCTGCATTCCTGCCACCCGCTTATACTGCCACCGAATGAATTCCAGATGTGCCCAGGCAGCCGATGTCTAGTCACTCTTTAATTTTCTCTTTTTTTTTAAACCCGCCAAGCGGTGGCATTTTTAATCAGGAGGTGGCAATTGCATTTTTATACGCTGCGCGGCAACCTTTAGCTGCAAAACTTTCACTAAGGTTTATTGCGGGGTGGCATTTTGGGATATGTGATCGTAGTCTTAGTTGCACTTGGGTATAAGTTGCACACCCAGTCAAACTACCGTATTTTCACGACTATAAGACGCACTTAAAAGTCATAAATGTTCTTCCGCCAGCAGGGGGCGCCCTATGAGCCGGTGCGCCTATTGTGTAGTTGTGGGTCGTAGAAGAAGATGGAGTGAGGGAGGGAGAGAGACGTAAAGGCCAAGTGGAACCTAACTGCAGTGCAACTATCTACATTTTAGAGCCTTCTATGCTCCTTCTACCTCATAATAATCCTCAACCATTTCAGTACAGGAGGAGTAAGCAGAGAAGCAGCTGGCCCACTGCTTTAAGCTGCTGCTGTCGCTAGCGCAAAGGAGAAATGCAGAGACAGACTGGCGCAGTTCTGTGTGTGTGCTGAAAGGAGCAGGTTTTCCCCAGCCCGTATGAAGAAAGGAGACTCGCAAGTCTGTGTGTGTCTCTGTGTATGTGTGTGTGCTGAAAGGAGCGCCGTTTTCCAGCACATAGAAAGGAAGAAAGGAGACCGACCGCGCGGTGTCTGTGTGTGTGCTGTGTGTTTAGCGCTTGTAAGGAGGAAGGGAGAGGAGCGCGCAAGTGAGTGACCATTCAGTTTGTGATCAGTTAGGGAGAACAGTAACAAAATAAAAATGTTTCCTCCAAAAAAAACAGAGACTGGATGTTTTATTAACCCACTCTAGAAGCGCTGAGGTTCTGAACGGGGCATTAACGTGCGCGCGCCTTAACACCCGGTGCGCCTTTTGTATGTGTCAAAGACGGAAAAATCCCCCGTGACTGAGACCGCGCCCTATCATCCGGTGCGCCCTATGGTCGTGAAAATACGGCATGCAAAATAAAATGTGACTTACTGTCATTTCCGGATTATAAGCCGCTACTTTAGTCACACGCTTTCAGCCCTGTGACCCTCATAATAGAAAATGCAAGTAGAAATGAATATGACGCAGCTTTCAAGTTAAAAGCAATCGTTAAAAACAGTGTGAAAAAATCCACCATCACCAATAGGTTTGGAAAAGCCGGTCTGCTGAGTGACGGAGAGAACAGCGCAAGCTCAGGAGTGAGTTTGCCTCAGGATGAGAGTGACACTGACAGCGACAACGAAGGAGAGACAGAGAGAGTGAGTGGTGAAGAAAACTGACGCTATTCCATTCCATAGTTTCAGTGCACAGGAGGCGCGTGTCGCGCAGAGGTGCACGTGCCTATAAGTTACTGCTGCTCTCAATGACTTGTGTTACTGCCGTGTCACAGGTACTGTTTAGAATAGAGCTGTAACGGTGTGGAATTTTTGATTACTGCTTTGATGAAGCAGCAAGAGTTGCAGTGTTGCGGTTTACCCCCCCCCCCCCCCCCCCCCTCGTCAACACAAAATTCCCTGGCGACCGCGTCGCAAATGAATACCGGTACAAGTAATAATTACAACGCAGTATTCTTTATTAACATATAACAGTAACAACTAACTATAAACTATCTAACTAATGAACTAACTGTACAGGTGTTGTAGAATGAGTATGTGTATGTGTGTCAGCGAGGAGCTGCGTGTGTTAAGAGGAAGGAGCCGGAGCAGAGCAACAGTAAGTTAGTGCGTGCACGTGCTCTGCCCTCCCTCCGCTGCACCCACTCCCTCCTATTTCTTACACATGCAGCGCTCGATTTCAGCACATACACATCCTTATTCTACAACATGTTTCAATGTGGGCACATGCGGCTTATAGACAGGTGCGCCGTATAGTCCAGAAATTACGGTATACGCCAAAAAATATTGTAGTTATCTAGCGTGACCTTCCTCGCCCTACAGAGTAAAAATCCAAAGTCTGTCATTTTTATGTTATGTTAACAATTACATTTCCATTACACAAAAGATAACTAAGCAACCTCTAAAAGCCGCGTTTCTGAATCAGTTTCTCGTGTCTGCTACTTGATGCCCTCTTTGAGCCAGGTTATCTTAGCTGAAGCCAAATGTGTTAATGAATAGGCAAGTGGTCGGCCCACACACACACATCACACGTCTGGACCTTCCATGTGCCAGACTGGATGTGCCAGTCCTATAAGTGTGCCTGCCAACTGCTAACAGCTCTCCCAGAGTGGCCCTCACTCAGACACACATACACACATTCCGACTCGTGTAGGAGAAAGCTTTCAACACACACACCTCAAATTTCTGCCGTAGCTCCTCGCTGGCCTCCTCCCCCTCAGGTGCAACAGGAACATTGAAGTACTCGCCTTCTTCCTGAGAGAGCAGCTTAAACCTGAAAGGAAAGGACATTAACACTCAAAACAGTTCACAGAGCTGTCTAACTACTAGCAAGAAAAAAAAAACCAAAAAAAACAGTGCAGGACATTCATGCATATGAATTTAGGTTGTTTTTCTGTTAGATTTATTTTTTTAACATTAAGGTTAAAGTGCATATTATAAATGCTATAATTTGTAGCCTAGTATGCTATTATTACTAATACTCTAATGATAAGCTTCCTTTTCGAAAACATAAGGATGCACTTAAGGAATGAACATAAAGTTGTCAAAGCAAACAGGTAACTTTTGCACCCAAATTAAAATTACAAAAGTACCCACTTGTTTGACCTTACATGGCAACACAAAAAATTATATAATTCCAACCCACACACATCTTAGGTTTCTTCTGAAATTCCCCATTTTTCCTCGCTTCTTTTGGTATTTTTCAGAAATGTAAAAGATTTCATAGTGACAGGAGGACGAATGAGAGTGTAAACAAGGAGGGAAAAAAAATGAAAAATTAAGTGAGGCGACAAACAAATGAAAGGTAAATTACTATTGTTTTTCTATTTATTATTTCAAACCTTTTACCTTACAAGCTCACCATTTAATTACAATTTACTAAAACAAAAGTGTGGAAAATAATACAAGCCACTTTTTGTTGAGCGGAAGTGTTGCTTCTCTTTTGAGAGATGTTTTATTCAGCAAAAAGAATTAACATGCAGTATTTTTTACAATAAATAGCCGTTCATGCTTTCATTTAAACCCGAATTGTATCAGATTATAATGGGAATCAAAAATGTATGTGCAGACTTACACCTAAGAGGACAAATTATGTGAAAAAGATCTGAAAATGTGAAGCAAAATAAGTAATGAGGATGCCAAGCGTAAGCTGTCAAATTTTGGCTCATGCCTGGTGGTGGGAGCAAGAATGAGTCTTTTTAAGCCACAAAATGTTGGCATCTCATGAAAAAACCCTGACAAGGCAGTCAGAAAAAAAAACAGGAAATGGAGAGATAGAGGCACATGAGAGATAGGAGAGATGAAGGAGCAAAGATAAAGAGATGGAATAGAGGTGCACTGGCACAGACTATAACCAGAAGAAAAAGAGATTTCTCCTATAGAATGGGGGAAAACAAGGTCACCTTCACTCCTCCTCCTTCTCTGGTTTTGTTGTTTTACCAATTTCCCTCCAACTTTACGTCCTGCCCCTATCAAATTACCATCCATCCACGCCTTGTTTTTGGAGCTCCGAGATGCCAAAGGACAGTGATCCCATGAAGTCATTGCGGCTGGTCAGGTCCCAGTCCCACACCTCCACAGACAGGCGGCGGTCCTTATCGTACTCCTTCAGATGGCTGGGAGAGACACAAAGACATTTAGGAGACAAAGGTTCAGAACAATCTCTTATTAGGGAGCATTAACTTTAAATATGATATATTCCTTAAGATAGTGTTTTTAATCAGTGTGCTACAGTACACTAGTGTCCATAAGAGAGGGCTGGATGGGCAGTGGAAACCGATTCAGTCTGACCTAATGGGTCTAAAATACATTTTTGCGAGGATATCAGCTCTGTGTTCATCTAAAAATTCCCAGGTTTCAAACATATGGGTTTTCATGGTTTCCAGGTTTCATGGGGATATGAAAGATCATTAAAGACTTTTTTTTCTTTGTGTTTATTTGATTTCTATTCATGACACTTTGGTAAGAGTGACTGTGCTACGATTTTGCTGCAACTTTGTCCAATTGCTCTCCTTTAAGAAAAAGTTCCACCCCATTAAACTTTCTCCACCAATCATTCTTTGAGGATTTATCATATATGTCATCATTCAAACCAATCAGACGTGGTTGTGCCGACATGACTCCTAAAGTCTCTCAGTTCCAACAAAAAAAACCCTGCTAAAGTTGTGTTTAGCGGTGTAGCTTCCCACAGGATCTGGTGTCAGAAAAATGCATTACATAATGTATCTTAAAAACATGAGTCTGTGCCACTTTCTTGCACTACATCTCCCATTATCCATTTGGGTAATGTGACAGCATTTCTTACTGTGCTACTGTTAACTGTCATGAAGTTCAACAAACACTAATACTGAAGTATCTGTTGCAACAGTTTAGAAGCTCACAACTTTTATTCTTCTTTGATCAGCTCAATCAAAGGTGAAGATAACATTTTGCAGATAAAAGTCTTAAAATTTGAAGGTCTCGTTTCAATAAGACTGATGAGGCTGGAAGCTTTACACTCGGTGCATTCACTGACAGTAGAAACTTGGATAATTACTACCAGTCTTACAATTTGAAGGTCTCGTTCCATGTGGGGTTGAGGCAGCACTTAATAGTTTTGGTCTTCTGTTTGCTCTCACTTCGAGGATCAGGGATCAGTTTCAGCTTCACATAGGGGTCTGACAGACCGTTGGGATCCATGGGAACCAGATTACGAGCCTCTTTGACTGAAACAGATAGAACGACTGTGAAAAAAAAAGGAATCACGAACAAAGAAATCACATTTTCTTTTTTTTCCTGTAGAATAAATGCATTTTTAACAATTTAAAACAAATTGCATGTGTTCATCTATCCATTTACCTGAGAAAAATAATTAAATTCCAGCTTTATTACTCAGGTATAAGAATAACAAAAGTAATAAAGACACCTGTATAAATTGAGGTCAATTTTTTTTACAATATGCACAAAAAAGATGATTGGAACAAGCTACTACAAAGTTCAATAGTTTGTTCTTAATTTCTATCAAAATATTTTATTACCACACGCAAATAATTGGATGTATGAAGTGAAGCAGATTTTTAGGCACTTTTTGCAGGATGTTTGGACTTAAGCTATGCATAAATCTGAAAGGTTGCACTGATGCATCATAACAATGGTGAGTTAAAGACAAAATAAAGACAACCACACCCCCCTTCCCGTCACCCATTTGTTAGCTATCTGTTTACATGCTCTCCTGTTGGCTTACAGCACTTTTACCCCCAACCTAACATTCCCAGTACAACAAAAATCGAGAGCATTACTAGAGTTATCCATCTGTACAGTACTGAACCAGAAGCCAGCTCAGACAAAGAAAAGAAGGACCTACATGGATCCAGCCATCTACAAGTGCATGCATCAGGAGGGAGCAGAGCAGGGAGGCCTGCCCACCGTATTTTCTATATTATGAATATGATCTTTTTCTGACAACATTTTTCTGTCTGCTCATGATTCTCAACGATTTGAATAAAGAACATTTCAGAAATGAATGCCCTCTATCCTGCTTTTACTTGCATATTAGACACCCTGATTCATCTAGGGCCTTGTGGGAAGGGTCTGGTGGAGGGGAGCACGGTGAAACATCTGTGCTCATCCACAATTTTAACTTCCACCTTAGACACACACACTGCATGTTAGCAGCACACACACAGCAGATACACACCACACAGAGGGACACCGGAGTGGGGGGGGCTCTGTGGCTTGGCCCCACACTGGAGACCTCCTATTTTACCTGCAGCACACACTCAGCACACCCAGACCTCCATACATGGGTGGGGTCCTTCACCTGCCTGTTCCTCTCAGGGCAGCCAGGCTTGTGGGTATCCTGTCGGCTGCTGCGATGGTCGGGCATGCAGCGCTGGGGGGTCGGTCGGCCGGAGGGGGTACTGTGTGGCGGCGGGTGGTGGGGGGTAACCAAAAGATTGTGAGTATGTGTGCGAGAGTGCATGGGTGGGACGGACCTGGGTGCTGGCTCGCTGGGAACCTCTGGGGCTTCCCTCCCCATTACAGAGGGGGGAGGACATTTAGGGGTTTGGGAAGGAGGCTTAGATAATATGGCGGGGGAGGAGGGTTGTAGTGGGTAGGGTTATGGGGGGTGGCTGTGGGTGCGCGGCGATCTCTGGGTTGTTCAGGTTGGGTGCCGGGGCTGGCTCACGGAGACGTAGCGCCGGTCGGGTGGTGGGCAGCTCATGGGTCCTTGGGGCCCTGGCCTCGTCCTTGGCCTGTGTCTCGGTGTCCAGAGCCTGGTGGCCCCCACGGCTGCCGCCTTGTACGGCTAAGCGCTCCTGTCCTGTGGCCTGGGGGCCGGACGCCGGATTCGCTTATGCCTTTGGGCGTTGGGGGGGCCCCTGTAGGGGGGCCTTCTCTGCGCCTGGCTGGGTGGGTGGGCGCCTGGGCTGCCTGGGTCCGGGTGCCTGGGGGGCTCTTGGCCTGGGGGTCTCTCCTCCCCTCTCCTGGTCTGGCTGTTCGGGCTGGAGAGGATCTGGTTCCCCTTATGAACACACGGTTCACTTCGGCAGCATGCATGTATCTCCACCCCCACGTAAACGTGCACATGCACACTGCCACACTGCTCCCTGTCTACTTCATCCCTCCTCCTAACCCACAGTGTATTGATAGACAGTTTTTTTCCGCTCATCTTCATGTCAGATTTTCACCTTTGATGTAATATTTATCTTTCCTGCAGATCTGGTATATTTGTTACATCTTAAAATAATAACCTATTCTAATCCGTACTTGTATCCCACACTTTCTCCCCACTCTTCCTTTTGCTCTCTTCCAGCCCCCCCCCTCTTACATTCTTCCCCTCTACCTCCCCACACACATTAAATGTAACAAATAAATAAAAAATAATACAACAAAAAGGGGTTTATACAAATCTACACTCTGGTTTCTCAAAGTTATATAACCTCTTTTTGTGAGAGTAAAACCTGTCCAATACAAAAGGCCTTCAGCTCTAATCTGTTTTCTCAGCTGTTGGACAGAACAAGTTAAAACAAAGAAAAAAAGAAGAAAAAAAAGAAAATCTCAGAAATACAATTTTGAGTGTAATTTTCTGTATACATCAGATTTTCTATCATCAGAAAAATGCTACAGAACATGCTAAAAACACCAAAAACCTTCGATCAGAGTGAGTCTTTAAGAGTGAGTGGAAATCATATCCGAAGTCATTTACTTTATGGTGAACCAGATGGTCCTTTCAGATTGTTGCCTCTAATCATATTTTATCTATAGGTCCATCCCATTGAAGTCTCATTCATTTTTCATTTGTATTTCATTATATAGTAGAGAGTCTCTGAAACCAGCATGCCAGATACTAATCTCTGCCTCAGGTTTGTGTCACTTTATTAATAATCCACTGAGTTCAACACAATTGTCAATGAAATGCTTTCCAGTTTCAGTCACTAAATAAAAACCATGTTTGGAAAATCTGATGGGCTGGTTCTACTGATCTGTGATGTCACTGAGTTATTTAAACCTGATTTTGTGTGTAGAAAATAAGGTTTAAGGTTTAGAAATGTATACGCTAACGAATCCTCATACAGACATACACATGTTTACCAAAATTATTGGCTCACCTGCCTTGATTCACATATGAACTGAAGTGCCATCCCACTCCCAACCAAGGCATCCACCTTTTGCAGCTATTACAGCTTCAACTCTTCTGGGAAGGCTGTCCACAAGGTTGAGGAGTGTGTTTATAGAAATTTTTGACCATTCTTTCAAAAGTGAACTGGTAATGTCACACAATGATGTTTTGGTCGAGAAGGCCTTGCTCTTATTCTCGGCTCTAATTCATCCCAAAAGTCTTCTATCAGATTCAGGTCAGTACTCTCAGCAAGCCAGTCAAATCCCCCCCCCCCGCGGCACACCAGCATCCAAATAAATAAAAAAGGAGAAACTCTATAATCTGTATTGATGCACAGTCCCCCAAGTTAAGTTAGTTTTCAGTAATAATTTTCAAATAAATTATTTGAAATGTTACCCTGGTAGTTGTTTTTTTCCTCCAGTTTATTAATATGAAATTTTATGTAACCTCACAAAAACCCCAAAAATCTTTCTAAAAAGTGTTTTGCTTTATTTTGGTTTTTTTTATGTTGGTGCAAAGACAACTGTAATTTTTGAACAAGATGATCACAAAATGTTTGGTAAATTGTACACAATTAAACTAACATTATATTTATATTTTCTATATTTTATATTTTCTTTATATTTATATTTTCTTTTATAAAATATTTTTTTATATTTTTCTGTAGCTACAGAAGTTAAAAGCTACAAAAAGTGAACATGTTGAGGTTTTATTAGTTTTCCTTTGTCTTAATCAAAAATGAATTCTATAAAAATTTTTACAAAAATGTTTTATTTCTTTTTAGATGATTAAACTGTTTAAATGTGTCTAAAATGCGTTTAAAAGTTTAAATGTGTCTGTAGCCCACTTCACCTAAATCCTGTTACATAAATCTTTTTATTACTTATACTTTTACTTCTACTATTACTTCTGCTTAAGAAGTCTGAAAGCGAATTTCTCCTTCAATCCAGACATTATTAGAAAAGTGTTTCAATTAGAAAGATGACTTGGACTAAACTCTGGGATATTTGCCTGTTAAAAAACACAAACCTTGAAGGAGAACTAAGCTGTTTGTTCACCTCTGATTTCATTAAAAAGATAAAATAAAATGTTTGATATGTGTTCGTTGTGGTTTCAAGACATTTAATAAGTAAGACGCATTGTAGTGCAGAGATGCTGTCACTTAGTCCAGGTTTTTAGAGAAATACTCAGAAATGCGGGAATGGATAAAATACCACTTTGGGGTTGGTTTTTGGGAGGATAACATCGTAATACATGTAAAAGCTCAAAACGTTGATTTTGCATTATATAGGTCCTTAAAGGGTTGGATTGGAGGGTTTAAACCGCTAAATGGTTTATGACTGCAGGGAAGGGCACATAAAGTGAGTAAAAGGTATGGGATTAAAACTCTGTTTAGTCGTTTGTCTTACTAACACAGAGAATACAGGTTTCTGCTGCACAAATATTTTAATCAAAGTCCAAATATTTATTAAGAAAAACATGTAAGGGAAGGCATTCCCCCTAAGAAAGCTCATTGCGTAAGGAAAATCCCTAAGATCTAAGAGAGATGCTGTTGTCAAACCATTTGTTTTCTTTGTCTAAACTCAGAGAGGTTAACCACAGCACAGTGCCAGCATAAAACTCTTAGCAGAGTCGACCAGTATAATAGATGTAATAGATGTATGCTGTTAAAGTGACCATCAAATATTGGCTAAAAAGATCCGTAAAGGGAGAAGCAAGCAAAACAGTCTCAGAGGACACTCGCTGTAAAACAGAACAGGACGTGAATGGTTTTGTAGTTGAGTAAAGGGGTGGCGGGAGGCCTCTAGGACTGATAATTGTGAGGGTACAGCAATGGGCGTTGGTCGTGCACCCTTTCTGCTTTCAGCTTTAAAGGATCTTTGGATTAACTGTCTGAATCCCTGTTGCCTGCAAATGTGCTGCTAATCTAAGATTGGGGGTAGTGATGGGAATTTCGGCTCTTCTTAGAGAACTGGCAAGAGCCGATCCAAAAGTTAGGATCGGCTCACAAAAAAAGAAACAGCTCTTTTAGCTCCAAAAAGGATCTGAATGAATAACCAATGTAAAAAAAAGGCTTTTATTCAAGTATATGATATGTTAGTACCATTATTTACCACAGGTAAAATGTTCAAAATAAATTATATATAAAAAAACATAAAAGTTACATAAAAGTTGAGATTTTTCCTTTTTAAACAAATTTGAGGCAAAACAACACAAAACACGGAAAGTACGGAAAGGGAAGCATGTCAAGATCCAGATTTAACATCCCACATTATTTTCCCCTGCCAGATCATTCCTGATATTGATGCCAGCTCAGCTTTGCTACCATGAACCTACAATTAGGGTCATTGGGTCAAATGCATCAGCTGTTTCTACCACTTCTCCTAAAATGCAGCTTGTATCAACTCTGAGCAAAAGGGCAGTCCAACACTGCCTCCCTGTGGTCATACAGAGATACAGCTACTGCCTGTCACCTGCTGGAGATTGTGCTATGGAGTGATATTTCTGCCACTACGTTGCACACAAAACTTTTCAAGTTGCAAATTAGAAAAATAAATATTTGCTTTTCAAATTTATTTTTTTTGCTTTCAATTTTTTTGCCAAGTGAAAATATTAAATATTTGCTTTTCAAATGTATTGTTTTTGCTTTAAAATTTTTTTGCTTTCAAAAACTTTTTTTTTTGTTTTCAAATTATTTTTTTTTTTCTTTTCAAAAAATATTTTTGCAAAACACGTTTTTGCATGCGTTGTGTCAAATCTCGCTTTTTCCTATCTTTGATTTTGCTGTCCACTCTGAGCGTGACTTAGCATGATAAAACTGCCACAGCCAAAAACGTTTTTGCATGCATTGTGTCTCATCTCACTATTTTCTTATCTTTGATTTTGCTGAGATAAGTTTCAGTGTGACGTGACAAAGCTGCCATCACCTGCTGATTGATCCAGACTAACCAATCAGGTGTCTCTGTCTCAAATTGACGGTGCTTGGAGGCAGACATTGACTTTGGACTTTGAATCGGTTCTGTTTCAATGGGATTCTGCCGCTTTTAACTGTTTTTTCTGGCCCATTTCTCTCAGAGTAAAACCCAGAAGGAGCAGCAACGCAAGACAGATTTAACGTGGACCGGGGGTGGTATTTTCTCTTTAGTAATGATAATAACAATAATAATTATAATTTTCCCCTTGTCAAAGCAACTTTCTAAAGAAGTTTGTTTTTTGCTCATTTTGGTTGTTTGGGTTTCATTTTAGTGGGGTTTATCACCTGATGTTTGGTGTCGCGACTTTGACGTGCGTTAAGTGTGACAGATGTAACAAAGTGAATCTGGTCACTTTTCAAAATAAAACGTTTTTGTCGGGAAAAAAAACAATAAAATGGAAATTATTTTTTCTTTCTGTGCGTCCCGGTGCAAAAATTTCCCGCGGCCTGGTGCCAAGTGTCCCGCGGACCGGTACCTGATCTATTTAACAAAACTACCTCAAGCTTCAGCTAATTATAGGTGGCAAATGACAACAGATGAATATATTGTCATTTGTGACAAAACTGACAACATATTCTGTCATGGTACCCCCCAAGAGTCCTCTTCTCCCTTCGCTTCCACTCCTCCCACTGATTGGACCCAGCTGCTGGCACTTCCATCATCAACCCTGCACTATATCAGATGGCGGGTTTCCAGTATTGCCAGTTTGTTGCCTACTATGTTGAAGCACCTGATCTCATATGTTTCTCATGCTTCTCGTTTCCTAGTGAACCTGTCGTCACGTTTGAACTTACGACTCAGGTTGTCATTCCTGTCTTTAGGACAAACCTCAGCAACCAAACGCCTGCTTGGGTCCAACTTCCGCCATGATCACTCCAGTCATCACCACGATAGCCCTCTAGCCTCACCAAGTCACGAGCCACATTCCACCAACACTCCGCCAGATCTCTGAGACCACACCTAAAGAACCCTCCACAACAACGAGAGGGATACTTACACCCCGGTCAGCTCCTCGTCACGGACTCCTGCGGAAATCCAACTCCACAGATTCCCGTTCATCCTCAAGAGCAATAAAATCCTTCATTGCCAACAGACTTTAAGCGTGATCTTTCCGGGTTTCAGCGTCTGGATCTGTTCTCGCAGTCAGCCATGACAGATTTCTTATTTTAAAGTTTAGGAGTGGACAGTTCTGTCAAATATTGATATTTTTTCAGCCTAAAATCCATTCTATGTTAAAAAATTAACCTAAATTGCTGACATTTCTAAAAAAGCTCAATTTTGTTTACTCGTTTTTCTCCAGCTACAAGGTGAATATTCCTTTCAAGCATTCAAATGTGACAAAAAGAAACCATATTTGAGTAAATAAAATTGCTTATGTCTCTGTGATTACTGAAGGTAATGCTAAAGCTCTAAAAATGTCTTCAAAAATTACATCCCTAATTTTTCTTGCCCAATTTCAGGCCAGTCTAATTGTTAAGACAAAGAATAATTAGTTGAATGCTGTAAAGCATTCATTGGTTGAATGCTATACATGGGTTGAATGCTATAAAGCATTTAACCCATGTTATCCCTTTATTTCTTTATTATACTATCTTCCGGCACTTACTCCATCTTTAATTTTTCAGCTATTTTAACCATTCAACAATTAAAATGCTCAACTCTTTCAACTTTTTACAGCTATGACTTTTGGTCCTTCAAATCCTTGAACTTTTCAAGATATTCCAGGATTTTTATAAATATATATATATACACAGAGACGAAGTCCTGAACCTGTCCAGGTGGTGTCAGGCTAATAACCTCATCCTGGACACCACCAAGACCAAGGAGATCATCCTGGACTTCGGGAAGAACAGAGCAGATCCACCCCCACTCTACATCAACGGAAACTGTGTGGAGAGGGTCCACAGCTTCACTCTCCTGGGCACCACCATCTCGGCTGACCTCACATATTCTAACAACACCATGGCTGTTAGCAGGAAGGCTCAGCAACGCCTGTACTTCCTGAGAAGACTCAGGAAGAACAATGTGAACCAGGAGCTGCTGGTAGCCTTCTACCGCTCAACCATTGAGAGCATCCTGTAATACGGCATCACAGTGTGATTTTCTCACTGCACTGAAGCAGAACGACAGAGCCTCCAGAGAGTGGTAAAGACAGCGCAAAGGATCATCGGCTGCCCTCTCCCCTCACTGAAGGACATATACCAGTCACGCTGCTCCAGCAGGATGACTAGCATCATCAATGACTCCACCCATCCTGCTTTCCCCTCTATTCAACCTGCTGCCCTCTGGAAGGAGGTACAGGTTAGAGCCCTGCGCGGGACTATTTTCTTCATCCCGCTCCCGCCCGCGCCCGCCGAATTTCTGACCAATCCCGCCCGCTCCCGCAACGTATGCGTTACACTCCCGCCCGCATCCCGCAATATGTATGTCCACTCCCGCCCGCACCCGCAAAACTCTGAGAATTTATTTTCGCACTGTAATAGAGATGCATTGATTTTGTATCGTCTCCCGTCCCGCAGGAAAAAAAAACCACGTATTTGTATTGATATTATTAAAGAGATTCATGTCCCTCCTCCAGCCTCATTTTTCCATGCATTCCTCATTTGTGTAATCTGCAACTTAATTATTAAATATATTTTCACTAATCCTGTTCGTGTGCGTGTGTCCGCGCGCAGACAGACGGCCTGAAGGAGTATGCAGGCTGCAGCCAGGGGTAATTGGCCTGAAGCGCTGAACCAGCTGATAAAGCTGCAGGTCAAAGTCATTTGAATTAATGAAGGAGAAAAAACATTGTAATGGTTCAACAGAGCTGAAAATCTATGAAATTTTTCCTAACGGAAAAATACTTTTTTTTTAGCTTCAGCCTTTTCCAGTTTTTGCTGTTTTGCGCCTCAGTTGGGCTTCAGCACGCAGATCTGAACACCATGCGTGTCTCACAATGAACCTCGTTTGTGGTTCTTCTCTGCTTCATCCATTAACATCATGTCTCTGCCTGGAAACCTGCTCCTTCCTATCCAGCGCAGTGTTGGCAGATAGAGTAACAGCTCTTTCATCCGTGTGCTGCGCTATAGACTATCGTTGACTATCGTGTCAACCTATGATGACCGTATTTTGCACTCTGTGTTGCACACTTTAAATGAGCAGCAGACCACTGAACATTTGTGCGTTTATTTACGGGTTCTTTCCAGTACAGCAGCGTACGTAAGCTCATACAGGTGGGTGTTTTCTAGGAAAACCGAACTCTCAGTGCTCATCCGATCTCTCTTCTCTTCCCTCTCTTTCATGCTGCTCTGCGCTCTCCCGCATGACGTCAGTCTTGCTCGACAGCGCTCGTTCCACCTGCTGGCCATTTACAGTACTACACGATTTGTAATGAACCCACAACACTTCAAACAGTTTTAAAATTAACAAGGGGGTGGTTTATTTTCACTGTCCCTACATCTGTGTAGAATACACTGGGAGCGCGGGGAAAAACAACTCTCAGCTGCAGAGGATCTGAACAGGTGAACAGGTAGAGAGGAAAAGCAGGTAGAGAGGCGGGGGAGGGGCTTTGGCTTTAAACTGTCAGATGGAAACACGGGCGTCAGATTCAGACGCAGCTTTCACTGCGGGAATTAAAGCAGAGACTTTCTCTGGGATAATATTATGAACTCAAACATGGAAACATGATTACCAAGTAGAACTCTTCAAAATAATAAACCGGATCTCTCCACATTCTTTGTGTCTAGCATGCATTGATGCACGCATCGCTCCATGTAGGGATCAGACCATAACTTTAGCTCGTAGCTCCGCCCACATGCGACCGCGGTATCAGGCTTTAAAGAGCATAATTTCTAAGAGGCGGAGTGGAGCGTTGCACACCCCCAACAACAGGTTAGATGACAGTGGCCATTAGGCGTCTCTACCTGGTGAGTTCACGGAGCTTACATAAGAATCCAACAGCCGCACAGCCTAACGTGGTCCGCGCTAATAAATATTCATGGCAACACTGATCCCGCAGGGTTTTTTTTTTGCCGCCCGCTCCCGCCCGCAGCACAATTCAAACCGCCCAATCCCGCGAGATTTGGGTTGGGTCCCGTGGGACCCGGCGGGACCCAATCCCAATGCAGCCCTCTAGTACAGGTCCATCAGAACCAGGACAAACAGACTAAGGAACAGCTTTATTCCACAGGCAATCACCATACGGAATACACATACTTTCACCAACTACAACTTACTCTGACTTTTTACAAATACTAAACCACTGACCACTACACATGTGTGCAATATCTTGACTTCTGTGCAATAACTGGGTCTCTGTGCAATAACTCACAATATTTGTTATGCGATCATGGCAACTCAACTCATTCCATTCTATTTTGTCCATACAAATTTAATATTTAACTGTTTCTGTACATATTGTACATTTTTTTGGTTAGAGATGTAATTACAGTATTTCTATTTCTATTATCTTTTATTTTATTTAACTTCATCACTTCAAGGCTGCTGCAATTTCATTGTATCCCCATGTACAATGACAATAAAGAATTCTGATTCTGATTGACTTAACATTAAAAGAACAGACTGCGTTCAATGTGAATGTAGCTTCAAAAATATTATTAATATATGATACATACACTGAACTAATATAATACCAATAAAAGCAAACTTCAATGAGTGTTTTCTTTCTTCACTTTCACACATAAATAGACAGAAAAATACTTATCTATAGCTTTAAAACATATATTTTTAACTCCCTCAATGTTATTCATCTGTCCTACAAGGTGAACCAGTGTTTTATTTTAAAAGGCTCTAAAGAGATAATGGACACATTTTAAAAACATGATCTTTTAAGCATTTGTTTTTGTTTTTACTTCTTTGAAAAAACTTAGAACTAGCAGTTTTTGAAAAAAAAAAATCAGTTTTATCACTGCACTACGGAGCCCGTGTAATGTCATTAAAAAATTAAAATATATCTCGTTCCCACAGATTGATAACTTGTTCCCACAGATTAATAACTCGTTCGCACGAAATACTATTCCGTTCCCACAAGATAATATTGCGTTCCCTCGAAATACTATTTCGTTCCCTCGAAATGATTAACTAAAGCGAACGCAGGATGTTTAGAGATCAGATTTATTTATTTTAAAAAGCACAAAAGCATCTATCGGTATTCACATTCATTCACATGATCATCCTCTGGCACGCTCTCCGTCATCTCGCTGCAAAAGCTGCTTTCTGTCGCTACTTCCGTGTCTCTGTGAGCATTCAATGGGCGAAAAAATAAAAGCAAGAATGATCGATCTATTATTGTCTCGATAAAAATCTGAAAAATATCAAAAGATGAGCCTGAATGCTTTCCCTGCCAGACTTAGCTTTTAGCATCACAAACATGGCTGCGAACAATATACCCCATGATGAATCACATTTACCCACGTGCATTTTGATCAGCAAATCATTGGTCCTGTTGTTACACTTCAGTTACAGGGACACGGTGATTGGCCGAAATGCATGCTGGGTATGCGTGATGCATCATGGGGTATTGTTCGCAGCCATGTTTGTGATGCTAAAAGCTAGGTCCGGCAGGGGAAGCATTCAGGCTTATCTTATGACATTTTTCTGATTTTTATCGAGACAATAATAGACTGATCATTCTTGCTTTTATTTTTACGCCCATTGAATGCTCACAGAGACACGGAAGTAGCGGCAGAAAGCGGCTTTTGCCGCTCTCTAAACATCCTCTGTGTCCTCAATGCAATGTAATGAGACACACACACAGACAGAAATGTGAAGGTATCTGCTGTAAATCCATGACGTAAATAACAGGATAAACGATCGGCTAGTTAGTTAGCATGTAGCCTAATAGCCTTCGAATGTGAAGCGACTGACTGCTAAAGAGTATGTTAATAAAAGACAAGTCTTGAATATTATTATTCCTATTCGACCCTAAACTACAATATCAGCTGGCTGGCTGTCTACCGACCAGCTAGTTGTCCGAATGCCGGCATGACAACCAAGGAGCTCCGCGGGGAGCTAAGCTAGTAGTAGTAGCCTAGCAGAAGCTATTTTATGGCAAAGCAGCCTAGGTATCATAAATCTTATAATATTTTTCTTATATTCATTAAGACAGTAATAAATTGATCATTCTTGTTTTTCTTTTTCCTTTCTTGAACGAATGTGGGTCACAGAGACACGGAAGTTACCGCTGAAAGCGGCTTTTGCGGCCGGACGGACTAAGAGCATATCCGTGTGATTGACTTATGACGTGAATAATTATTGCGTCCGAACGGATTAATTATTGCGTTCGAACGGATTAATTATTGCGTTCGCACGAGTTAATCATTTCGAGGTAACGCAATATTATCTTGTGGGAACGGAATAGTATTTCGTGAGAACGAGTTATTAATCTGTGGGAACAAGTTATTAATCTGTGGGAACGAGATGTATTTTAATTTTTTAATGTCATGATATCATGACACGGGCTCCGTACTGCACACATAGATGATGCAAAATACAATAGGTGTTTTCTTTCTTCCTGCATGTAATTGAGATCACAATGATTCCCCTCTTATGATGTCTAAAGCAACAAAGCAACATAAAAGACAGAAAAATGCTTTTCTACAGCTTTAAAGTTTCCTTTTTTCCCCAAAAAAATTGTATTCATCAGTCCTACAGTGCTTTATTTTGTCAAAGTCAAAAAAAGGGCATTGGACACAATTAGATTTGAAAACTGTCTTCTTTTAAAAAAATTTAATTAATTCAATAAAAATCAAATGTTTTAGCAAATATATATTTGAGGGCTGTCTTATATCAGCCCTCAAAAATGGAACCCCTTTACAGTTTTTAGCATACTTTTCATACTGATATCTTTAAAAATAATTTGTCAAACAAGTGAAACAGCATGTGACTCAAATCCCAAAGCACATTGAAAAAATGCTGCAAAGGTGTTAAAGCTTTATCAACCTCAACTATATTGTAATTTATGCAAATTCCCTTTGGAATTTAGAGACTATATCAATAAATGTTGACATGGGTTCAAGCAAAATCCAAAGCTGAGCCCTGAGTTCCAGCAGGGTCCTTCAGCTTCAGTATCCAACAGAAGAGGGAGACAAAAAGCAAACTTTAACAAACTCTCTGAGATAGCCTGAACACTCACTGGTGACGGTGAGAACATTAGTCTTGACCTCGGCGGTGATCTGGATGCGACCTCTTCTCTCGGTGTGGTCTGTTCCACACAGGCTGGGCACATTGGCCACGCAGCGCTTGTGGATGTTCATCATGCAGTCTGTAGAAACAGTAAAAAGTTAATTGATGACATTTCCGGGAATTTAACATGAAAAGGGATGATTAGAAACAACAGAAAAAGGAAAATCTGGAGAGAGGCAACACTTACGGTCACATCTCATGCCCTGATGAATGAGGCCGTACAGCAGAGAGCCACAGTGGTCACAGAAGGTGGGGCTGGAGTAGGTGTGGATCTTGAACTTGTGCTTTGCCCTTGGGTCCTGCAGGCAACAAAAGAGATTAAACAGAGTTCTATCAATGTATATACAAGTTATTAATCATATATTTATCAATAATTTCACGTTTGATAAATTATTGCATTTCTTAACAGTATTTAAAACAAATTACATTCTCTGTCAAATAATATTGAGCTATTAGGCTGATCAGATTTTTATGATTCACTCCATAACTTATGTTAAACACTGTAAAACCCACTATATTCAAGAATTGACCAAACATTTTACATTTTTTGCATTATGCTTTTTAAACCCTTGTAAGAAATCTACAACATAATTTTACAATATCATTTTTTAATGAGATCTAGATAGTTTCAGTTATGAGTCGCTGAGTGATTTGGTAAGTTTTTTTCACAACAATGTTAGTTTAAGATGCAACAATATTGACATTAGTGTTCTGGAAAAAGCACTTTATTTACCCACTGAATCATAATTGATTTGCACATTTTCAATGCAATTCAATTTTATTTATATAGCCCAATATTACAGCAATAGTCATCTCAATAGGCTTCATACTGGTAATTGTATAAGAACATAAAATCATAACGAAAAAAATTTCAATGGCTAAACTAAACGTTAAATTAGGAATCCCTGCTCTTAGACCCTCCTTCTCGGTAAGCAAAAACTAAAAAAAAAACGGATTCTGGAAAAAAAAAAAGAAATCTCAGGGATGTCCACATGAAGGCGGGATCCTCTCCCAGGATTCTTAGAGAAGAACTACAACAAACCAATGTGTTGTGATTGTATTATAGTGAATTAATTATCAATAAATTTTGCATTTTTTTTCAATACAGCAAGTTTTCATTTAAAAAAATTAATAAAAATAAAAAGTTACTTTTACTATGATTTTCAGAAAATTAGCAACACTTTTCCTGCCAAAAGTTTTTTTGAGGTTTCATGGAAACAGCCACTGAGATGAGAAGGAAAAGCCTTCTACTGCCCCTAGTGGAATGATGAGGGACTACAGTGCAGAAAACGGCCAAATTATGTACAAAGGGTTGTTAGAGAAAGTCTGGATCATGCTAATGAAATAGGGGTCTCCAAAATGTGTATGGTTACACAGGGTTGATTTAATTTTGCACTGCTTTATAAAACTATTGGCCTCTAAAGACCATAAAGGAACAATACAATATGAAAATGATAAATTGTAGCTTTGTTGCAGATAAAGAGGCTTAGCTGAGAAATCTTGTGAAAAAACAAAAAAAAAAAGGTTAATCAAAGTTAAAAACTTTTGGAATTACGCTTCATTGTCCTTGCTGCTCTAAAAGTGATTTAGCTGATTTTTCTTCTATTTTGGAACTAAATAATCACATAAGTCGTGCATTACTGTAATACGTCACCTATCAGGTATTCTTTGAAATATTAAATGTTAAATTTTCAAATATTCTTTCAAATAATGATTTATGGTGTTTAGCATGTTTATAAACATTTAGAGTACTTGTACGAGCAAGCCTGAGCTCCACCTTAGACTCCCACTCAGATCATCTTTTATTCGCAGTGGTCTTTTAATTGTGTTTATGCCGTTTTTAGCCAAACAAAAAAACTTGTTTTCTAGGACATAGTTTCTGCTGAGCAGTAGTTCATTAGACACTCATATTTGAAATGTGAGTGATATCATTGTCACTGAGCCACCATACTCCCACTTCCTGTCATCCATCTGTTATACACTCTCCTGCTAGCTTACAGCCCCTCACACTAGAGCCCTGCGCGGGACTATTTTCTTCATCCCGCTCCCGCCCGCGCCCGCTGAATTTCTGACCAATCCCGCCCGCTCGCGCAACGTATGCGTTACACTCCCGCCCGCTCCCGCAATATGTATGTCCACTCCCGCCCGCACCCGCAAAACTCTGAGAATTTAGTCCCGCACAGTAATAGAGATGCATTGATTTTGTATCGTCCCCCGTCCCGCAGGAAAAAAACACGTATTTGTATTGATATTATTAAAGAGATTCATGTCCTCCTCCAGCCTCATCTTTTGATGCATTCTTCTCTTGTGTAATGTGCAACTTAAATATTAAATATATTTTCACAAATCCTGTTCGGTTAAAAGTGTGCGTGTGTGCGCGCGCAGACAGACGGCCTGAAGCGCTCTCTTAGTAAGAGGCGGGGCGGGGCGTTGCACACCCCCCAACAACAGGTTAGATGACAGAGGCCATTGGGCATCTCTACCTGGTGCTTCACTGAGCTTCAGTACGTAAGACTCCAACAGCCGCACAGCCTAACGTAGTCCGCTATTATCTATTCATCCGATATTCATGCCAGTACTGATCCCGCGGGGTTTATTTTTTGCAAATCCAAACCGCCCAATCCCGCGAGATTTGGGTTGGGTCCCGCGGGACCCGGCGGGACCCGATCCCAATGCAGCCCTCTACCTCACACCCAACCTACCATTATGGATGCAACAAAATTGGTGAGCAACATTGGAGCATATTCTACCGGAACACAAGATAATTATAGGATGTTGGAAAAAAGATCCAAAACATACTAATGCAGCTGTGTTAAATCTTAACCTTACCACAGCGCCTTGGATTATCATAAAACATCTCCACAGACTGAACTTCAGCTCAGAAAGCTGGATTTCCTTTCTATCCTCTGAGTTTTTTTTTTTTTTGAGACTCAGCTAGAACACCAACCAGAGTCCTAATATTTCTATGCAAGTGAATCCATTAAATACTTTTTATTACATTTGGATGCTATGTTAAAGCACATCAACAGGCAAGTTAAAGCACATCAACAGGCAAGTAATACATTTAGCTTTATTTTACCTTTTTATGGGTTCACAACTGGTTTAAGCAATAAATTCTAGCATTTTAAGGGGTAAAAATGAACTTAGTATAGCACTGAAAATTCTAAAAAAAAAATAGGAATTTTTATTACTTGTTTTTCTTCAGATACAGAAAACTCAGCATATAAAAGCAGAAGTAAACTTAAAAAGAAAAAAAACGAGTTTTGACAGTTGTGTGTGTAAATTACATCTGCAACCACATCTCAGTGGGAATCCACACCTGCCTCTGTGGTTGCACTGATGGCCACTGCGAGGCTGCTTACTCATGCGTAGGTAGATGCACACGCCCACACATTCACCACAGGCGTGCAGCAGCGCAGGCACTCCTCGCTGCACTACTTGCAAATGCTTCCACCAAGGTAATCTATTTTAGTTATTTTTGATATCTGGATATTCACGATTCATCTCATGAGCCGAGTGAATGAGATGATTACTTTCATCCTTTCCTCTACACCTGTCCAATAATGCTCTAATTAGGCTGCTGGTGCCGGAATTATACCCACCTTTCCTGGAGGTCCCTTCAGTCCTGTGTGTGTATTGCACAACTGTTTTGCATGTTTTACTCTGGTGGTTCCTGCTTTTCTCAATGACAATTTCTGTTTGTATTGTGTATTTTTCTGTTCTTTTTAGAGAAAGCAAAGTAATAATGAGCAGCAGGGAGAGGGATGAGGGCTGCCAGCTTCTTCATGAGCGACTCGGATTGAAAATATTTGTCTTCGACACACAGAGATCAAACAGAAAACACAGACATTGTGTCTCTGCCTCCAACCTTAAGTTGCATTCACACCGAACACAAATTGCGTGTCAGGAGCGGCCAGTTTAAATGTTAAGTCAATAGTACATGTCATCTGTGGTATTTGCAGCACGATTTAAGCGTCCCATCAACCAATCAGTGACTTTGCCATGGGCATGTGACTCCATCTGCCGGTAGAACACACATGCAATGGGGTGGATCAATCTGATAGTTCTCATCCTAAACTTCCATCTATCCATCAATTCTTTTATCCCACTGTATCCCTTTCGGGGCAACGGTGTTGCCGGAGCCTGTCCTGGCCACTGTTGGACGAAGGAAGGTACACCCTGGACAGGTTTCTAGTCTTTCGCAGGGCTCACGGGGCTGGAGCGAGCAATGGCGGCCACCGGGAGGCAAGTTTGCAGGCAGAGGGAGAGCCACTGTGCCATGCAGGAGGCAGCCTGCTTGGGCCTCCTGAACTTCAAGATATTGTTCTTATTCATCCATTCATTCATCTTCTAAACCTATTTTGTCCCTTTCAGGGTCACAGGGCTTCCGGAGCCCATTCCGGCCATCCGTGGGCGAAGGCAGGGGACATCCTGGACAGGTCGCCAGTCTGTTGCAGGGCCACACATGACACACCCATGCACACTCACGTTCACACCTGGAGACACCTCAGAGTAACCAATTAACCTCTGAAGCATGTCCCCGGAGTCCTCAGAGAAAACCCATGCATGCACGGGGAAAACATCCAAACTCCACACAGAAAGGTCCCCTATGTGTGTTTTGTTCCAGATCCCCCACTCAGAAAATGATGAGCGAACAGGCACTTAATAATATTCACAAAAATAATAAAAGCACATTTAGAATATCATCTAGTTCTATGCTGAAAGCTTTGTTTGTTTACAATGGAACTCGATATTTCTTTTTCTACAACTGTTTCTGGTATTTTAGATAGTTCTGCCCATGTCAAAATGATTTATCCCAATCAAAACTGTGGCATATGCAAATGTTTTTGTAATCTGATGATGTTTTTCTGGGCCAATGTACACAGTTCAATTCTAATCCAATCTTTGATCAGATCAAAAACATTTTGTACATGTAACCGCAGCTACTGTTATAGCACATTTGTTGAGTGAAGGTCTTTAAAGATCCCTGCTCACCTAATGTCAGCAGTCAGAACTCTTGTCTGGTATACGGCAGGGGCCATCCCAAGAGTTCCAGCCAAACTACAACTCCCAGCAACCCCCAGTGCAGACTTCCTGGAAGACGCACACCTGACTCTCAGTCATTCATCAACCACAGCATACTCAGGCTCTGCACTAAGTGAAGGTCAGTGTAAAGTATTGCTTGTGCCACCTTGCCTTCATTATTGAGCGTTATATTTGGACCTGGTCCTCTGTTTCCTGACCCTGACTCTGTTTGCCTGCCGCCTGCCCCAACTCTCGCCTGGAGTCTCACTACCCTGTCTGTCCTCCAATGATCTTATGCAGTTATTGACTCCTGCCTGCCTGACTCTGATTTCTCTTTGTGGACTTTTAGCTGAGCTAATAAACCATCTGAGTTTTACTACACCTCAGTTTCTTTTCTTGCTTAGTTGATCAGTGCTGGGGGCATGGCAATGGACTAGGGCAAGATGGAGGCAGTGCTGCAGTGGCTTCAGCCAACCACAATGAAGAAGCTGCAGTGGTTCCTCTTCCACCGCAGTTGAATTTCCCAAACACCTGTGTGGCATTAATTCATAGGCTTTCTTGTAATCAATCCAGGCAGTGCAGAGGTTTGTGTATTGTG
Source organism: Oryzias curvinotus (assembly GCA_023969325.1). NCBI lineage: Eukaryota > Metazoa > Chordata > Actinopteri > Beloniformes > Adrianichthyidae > Oryzias > Oryzias curvinotus. The sequence goes on along the minus strand of CM043713.1, from coordinate 18,747,120 downwards.
ACCTGCAGTCCTGAGCGACTGTTCACTCAAACAAAAGTTGGTGTTTGGCTTCTCTGGAATCTCTACCAATGCCCTTCTGTGTGTTGCTCGTGTATTGATCCATGTGCCTGCTTATGCAACTGTGATTGTTACTAGATTCTGTTCAGGGAGGCTGCTATGTTCTTTCCTCAGAGAAACCAGCCATTGAGCACTGCTGTTATGAGCTGCCTTTTTCTCCCATATACTTCTGAAGTACTGTTCAGTTTCCACCCTTGGTGAGTCTGCTCTGCAGTTCTGACCGTGCCACTGAGCTTACATTTTCACAGGTTGAGTTGCGAACAACCTGCCTATCTGTCTGGCTTGATTGTCTCTTGTGTACCTCTTTAGGCGGCTGCTCAAGGCCAGGAGCCTTTGTTTGGCAGTTTCCAGTGCTTCAGGTATGGGTATCTCTTAGGTACTTGCTTTCGCATTGCACATCTTTGGGCCTCTGTCAGCTGACTCACATCCCTCTGTCAGCTTCCCAAGTTCAGGTTGGGAGTGTGGTTTACCTGACCTGGTGTTCTGGCACTCCCGTGGTGTAGCATTTGTGTTGTACCATTTCAATCTCAAGTTGTGATAAGAGTTGCCATTCGTGAGTGTTGGAACATTGAGCTAGTAGTTGGTTGGCAGTTAGCCTTGATTGTGAGTTTCGAAGCATCCATTCACTCCACATTCTTTGCATGCAAGTCATGAGAACATTGTATTATGTTATAATTAGCAAATGTTTCTGTTCCCTGAAAGCATCAACCTCCATATTCTGCACATAATGCATTCAGTTTGCCAAATCTACATAAATCTTTGATTGTGATAAGATCGTTGTTTTCATTTCATGATACTGGAATAATTATTCTATGAAAGTTAGAGCTTAAGAGGTTAAAAAAGAGAGAAAAGTGTAAAATGTTCATGTCTGTCTGGGAAAAGAAGTGTGTTGTGAGGGGTTTATACAATCTTAAAATATGTGTAACCCTATTTCACAGATTTCCCCCTATTTTTAGAACATAAAATAAATGAAACACTGTATGAACTTTTTGATCATGCAATTAACCAAATTCCTCTGATATGGCAATACAATTTTTAATATATCCTTATCTTCTATTCTTATGAGAATAAACACCTACACGTGCACACATGCACACATGCAAGGTCAACACACACTAGAGCTCTAGTAAGCTGGAGGCCTGAGATGTAGGTTTCATTAGAGGATGTCGTCCCTAAAACTCCCCCACAGGGAGCTCAGTCTATTAACCCATATTTATAATTGAATTCTTCTTTTAAACATACATACCTGACAAAGACGGGTGAAAAGCAGATCAGGCAACTTGCAACAGACAAATTTATTTATTAATAATAGTATTTGTGCAATTCTGAGCCATAAATAGGTGTAATCCCAGTCATGGAAGACAATTTAAAAGCTATATTATATGATAATGTGTGTACTGATGAGTCAGTTTTATTAAAAGCCTCCCCCCTCCTCTGCATCATAAGGCATTCTTGTCTCCTATATTTAAATGGGCAGCATGTTTGAAACAGAGCTAATCTTCTTTCCCTTTTGTGTAGGAACTGAGGTCTTAAAGCCATGAACTCATTAAGAATGAAACACACCCAGGGATGAGGCCACATAATTAAGAGCAGGGGCCCCTTGGAGGGAGCAGCATTTAAATAGAGAACATGAAGGACAGTTTGATGTTCCAGGGATGGATTAAAGACCCCCCTTCAATGAAATTGTGTTTTTTGGTGTTCTTAACATGTTCTAGTGCCATTATTCTGATGATGGATGACATGCATTTAAAAGCATATAAAATTCAGCTAAAAATGCATTTCTGAGTATTTCCTAATTCAAATTATTGCGAATCAGAGACGAAAAAATGCAGTATGACGAGTGTATTTGTGATGTAAAACTGTTGGGGGGGCCAAAAGCTCACTGCTCTGCAGCAGGGAGGGAAAGAAGGTGGGTTTGCTCTGTGTCAACAGTCCCACCTAGGGATGGGTATCGAGCCCCGGTATTGAACGAGCCCCGGGGCAAAATTCTTCAAGACCGCAGTATCATTAAGATTTGATCTCAACGGTTCTGCTATCGGTACTGGAGAAGTTGCATTTTTTGTGTCCCACAAAATATAAATGTTATCTGCCATATTTAACTCACCAAGTCAGTCAATTTAGCCATTGATTAATGATATTAATTTCGCAACTCTCGCTAAAGAGGAGAGGTCTGTCTGGGTATTTGTATGTACGGGGGGCGGGGCTGTTGTTCCGACAGTACGCGGCGTGCGTGTAAAAAGAATTAAATCCGCCCCGACTATCGTGTCAACCTGCTGCTATGATGACCGTATTTTGAGCTCTCTGTATAGAACATACTGAAGGGGCACGGGAAAAATCAACTCGCTGTTGCAGAGGATGTGAAAAGGTGAACAGGTAGAGATGCGGGGGAGGGGCTTTGGCTTCAAACTTTGTCAAACCCGAAACACGGGCGTCAGATTAAGATGCAGCTTTCACTGCTGGAGTTGAAGCAGAGACTTTCTCTGTAGGAACTCAAACATTTATTTAATTTGTTTTATATTTACATCATGACAGCAATATGTCAAAACATTGCTGTTTTTTTTCTCTAAATAACTTCTTTTTTCATGTATTTTACTTTTCAAGTTGGAAAAATGTATAAAGTAAAATGTTTTGTTAAAAAAGCAATGTTGCATAATGAAGAAATAAACATTTTTATTTTCTTAATTTATTTTTCGTCCTCAAAAAGTAATGGTAAGAATATCGGTAAAATACCGGATCGATAAGCAATATCAATAAGAGTAGTACTACCGTTAAAACCTTAACAATACCCATCCTTAGTCCCACCCAAAACTAACAAGCTACGTTCACACCACCCTCAGCAACATGCATTTAGGCGAGCACTTTCAATGAAAAGTCTAAGTAAACACGCACAAGTGCCAGTTTCTGGCTCCTGCTTCTGCAACTCTTGTGCTTATGCGGTATGCAAGTTTCTAAGACTGTTTTTGGGCTCTATGTATACAATGTTCATCCATTGAATGTGCATTGGAAGGTCAACCTTGTTTACCCCTTGACCAATCAGGGACTCCGATTTGGTAGTGACATATGAATGGCAACCAACAATGTCCGTGTCAGATCCTCAATATAAACGTAGCAACAGGCAAAATTCTAACAAACTACTACATCTCTGCAGAAGTTGCAGTATATCCTAGAAAATGACACTTTAATTTTTTTTATTATACCTAGAAACCTAAAGACTTTGGCCCACCTATTGCTATTTCTACATCACACGTACAAGCTATTTTAAACTGCCTTTTGTCTTTTTCCTTTTACCTTGACTGCTACCAATTTACGGATTTATTTGATAATAGCTAAAATCGGAAAAATCTTATTTAATAGATTACTGGGAACATATTAAAAATAACTCAACAGATAATTGCAGTGGGTCTTCAAAACTAATTTTTGGGAGCATGTATGCTAAAAGTTGAAGCAGAAAGAAATAAATACAAATGACAAAATTGAAAAAAAAATTTGGCTTTTAACCCTTGTTCTATCCTAGGCACTTTAACATTGGGTGTTAGGTCATCTGGACCCCACAAGACAGTGCGCTGAGCTTTTTTCTTCAATGATTCAATGATCTTCACTGGTTTCCATGGATTACATGAAATCCTCTCCACCTTTATCCACCTTTGTCATGGTAGGGATAGCATAGGCCTGGGCGATAAATTGATCAAATGAATTAATTGGAATTTTTTGTTACGGCCGATTTCAAAAATAACTAAATCGAGTTTTTATGTGGGGCATTTTTGGCTCCTCAGAGCTTCCGTTGCGTTAGTTACACACGGCACACGACAAACAACACACGAAACAGCACGCGACAGCAAGGCTACCGGTGAGAGTGGGCAGTTTGTACCCAAGAAGGAATAAACTCATCTGTTGTGTGGAACTGGTGTGGCTTTACTGTCACAGACGTGGAGGAAGAGTCTCCACGCTGCCACATTTACCTAAAGGAGCTCATCGGAGTCAAAGGCTCTCACGCGCGGTCGCGTGGCACGCGCTCAGTCTTCTTACACATGCACGCGCCCTAACACACACGCGACTTGACACACATAGTCATTCTACAACGCCTGTATAGTTAGTTCATTAGTTAGATAGTTATTTTTTGCTGTTATTTGTCAATAAAGAATACTGCGTTGTAATTATTACTTGTACAAGTATTCATTGCGACGCGGCCACCGTAGGATTTTGTTTTCGGAGGGGGGGGGGGGTAACCGCGACTCCTGCTGCTTCATCATCAAGACGGGGTTTATTAATTTATTTAAAACTTTAGACCCAGATATGAGCTGTATTGGTAACTTTTTAGAAAATGCTGCTACTCTCAAGGTGAATGTTTGTCTCATTTTAGTCTAGACTACAAAGTGTGACTTAAAACACAGCTGGGACTTGAAGTAAGTAACCTTTTCATTTTGGACAAGTGAAAACAAGAGTAGAATATCAAAATAGGACAAAAACAAAACAAAAATTATATAAAACAAGAAAAAATTATATAAAACACAACAAAATTATATAAACACAAGTCCAAAAGTAAATGAGAAGAAGAAAAATTTTATACTTAACTTTGATTCCAAGAGTGTGTTTATTTATTTATTATTCATCCCAGAAATGGGGGTTACATTTGTCTTGCATTTTGATTAAATAAAAGCAACATTTGCTTTAAGTTGTCTGCCGTTTGTACTTATTGCTTTTCTTAAGTAGGGGGGAAAAAAAAAAATCGGGAAAAAATCGGAAATCGAATTAAAAAAAATAAAATCGGAGATTTTATTTTTAGGCCATATCGCCCAGCCCTAGGATAGCACAAGGATTATTATGAAAAAAAAAGAAAATCTTTGAAAATGTTAAAAAAAAGCAAAGATGTCTGGATACAAGAGAAAGAAAAACACAGATTACAGATTTTTACAGGAGTTTGTTCGCATTATTAAGTGACGTCAGTGCAAGACTAACCAAAGCAGTCGGGGGAAAGGAGTATATAATGACTTAGGAAGTTGTTAGACACATGATGGGAAAAGCATAGCTCTGACTCGTCTGTGAGGAAGCCAAGCAGAGAACCACACTGTTTCACCATATGGGGGGCCACAGACACAACTTTTCAAAACTCTTCAAACACAAATTAATTTCTGTCTTCTGTTACTACTAATTATTTAAAAAATTAATTAGAAATCATCAGGGTCACGGGGGCTGGCGGAGGCTGGGGACACCCTGAACAGGTCGCCAGTCTGTCACAGAATCAGAAAACAATACTTTGTGAGTGAACTGCTTATTCTTTTAACACTTTTTACACCTAAATAAAACAAGCTCTTTGACATACTGTAACTCTTTGTTTACGGAATCAACATGAATCAGCTGATTCTGACTGATATATCAGCTTTGCACCGATATGCAAAACATCACTAACGCAAGATGTTTAACAGCGGCACAAAAATGCTTTTCTCCGTGACAGAATTTATTTACATTAATTGTGTAAACAATTCTCTACTGTAAAGTTGAAGGTTGATTTTCTCCACTTCAGAACCAGATAGAATTAACATAATTCCAGCTGAATTATGTGCAATGTCTGTGAGACATCATTGCCTGGGGCGTAAACTAGGGGTGTGCCAAAATATCGATGTGGTGATATATCGCGATATTTAGTCCCGTGATTGATTCTCGGTACGTCTTCATCAAGTATCGACCTTTTATTTATGTTTAAAGACCCTGTAAAACATTATATTAACCATCCTTTGGTAAGACAATTCTTCTGAGGGTCGATAGGGAGCGCTCGTTGCGAGATTGGCTGTTGCGGGTGGACGAAGAAGAATACACATTCAAACAAAGATGGCGGAGGGGAAAACAAGGAAAATAGCGAGTTAAGTTAAAAGACACGTTGGCAGCATTGAAGCTGCTGTGAGAAAGCCATGGCTGTTGCTTGCCTGAAGCAGACACAGCCCGGCGTGGATACCCTTTTCCAGGCAAAGCTAGCACCAAAACGATACGAGATATATCGATTATCACAGGGATCGAGATATTGTTGGTTATCGTGAGCAATGTATCGCAAATCGTATCGTATCGTGAGGTACCCAGTAATTCCCAGCCCTACCGTAAACCAGTGCTTGATCATTTTCTCCTGTTATTCGGTTTGCCTGATTCGCCTGATTGATAATACCTAACTTAGTTTTTTCTGGTTTTGTATTCAAATTCTTTAAGTAGCATCTTTAGCATACTAGTGAGTAAACTAATGTGTTAACCGCCTGCTGTCCAAGCTACTCAAAGCTTTCGACGTAATTGCTTTGCATTAGCTAAAACACTGCTAGCCTTAGCCAAGCATTTAACATAGATTCTACCACTTCGGCTTGTCTAAGTTCAAACTCAAAGTTCAACCAATACTTAAAAACATGCTGAGCTGTGTGATCCCAGCACCTTCCACTCACACAGCAGAAGGCTGCAATCAGAATGAATAAAGCGCAAAACGGGATGCTGCTTGTGCAACTGGACGGAAACGACCGCAGAGGACTTTTCTCATCGATCCTTTAATGCAGGGACTGACTGCCTGATATCCCAGCTTGTCACTGATGAGGCAGCAAGAGAACCGGAGATGACTGAGCTGAAATCTCTTTGAAAGAAGGCCCTGTTACGTTTTGGAAAACGGAGAAATCTCCGTGTGAGCTGCTCTCAAAATGCTGTCGACGTTCTCCTCAATATATCTGCGAGTCCCTGTTTATTACGTTGAAACTAGGGGTGTCACGATTCTCCAAATCCTTGATTCGATTGCATTTTCGATTCTAAGGTCATGGTTCGATTCGATTCTCGATTTTTACATTTATTCTTTTTTAAATAACAAATTTTGATTTTTCAAACTAGACTTTAATGCAATAGAATATATGACCTTTGTTTGCAATGTACCACACTACATGGTCAAATTTAAAACCTTTATTAACAACATTATGTAATATTAACTTATAGCTTTAGTCAATTGAAAACTTAAAATAAACTGCCATCCAGTTTCTCTTTTGTAAGTGCAGTCTTCTTTACAAAAGATGACATTCAAGTTTACTACAAAACAAACAAAAACAATAAAACAGACATGTTCACAGTCTCTGAACAATTAAGTGTCTTAAACTATTTGATGCAGAGAAAAATAATTCAATCAATAAATAATATTAAATGTAAATTTATCTGAAACATTAACACAGTAGCACCATTATATTTAACGTTTTTAGTGTGAAGAAATAGGTAAAAAACATGGTGCTGATTTTTTTTCTAAATGATGATTGTTTATTTATGATCTCATAAAGTGCAGCTGTTTTCCTGCATTACCTGCTGTCTTTATGTTAAATGCTGACACCAACTAAACAGGCAGACAAAGAATATGGAAAATAAAGACACGTCACCAAAATGTCTACAACAGTTCATAAAGAATGACATTTTTAGCATGAGCTGAGTAATTTAAAGGGACCTGATGATCCTGGGGGGTATTCCAGGAAGCATGTTTAAACTAGCCTGACTTTAACCCTGAACTCTGGCTGAAATCCGCCTGAACTTGCTTACTCTGGGTATGTCGGTTCCAGAAGACCGGATATGAGTTGGCGTCATTACGCTCGACTTGGTAACCCTGGGTTAACGCACGTGCACGTCGTGTACATAAAGACATTCTCAATGGATCGCCGATTTCTGGAGTCACCATGGAAACGCGTGGAGAAAAAAAAAAAGAAAGCGCGACACTTGAGACGGAAGTGAGACGGAGTCTGAGATTTTAATGACGGCGTATGAAGATTATACGTCCAACAAAAGAGTAACACGGCTGCATTATCCAAAAAAAAGAATGTCTGCTTGGAGAAATTCAACAGACAAAGTAAACCCACGAGTTTCTGATCTTGTTTCCATTTTCCTTGTGACGCATATATAAAAAAAAAAAAAAAAACGCCTCTCTCACCCTCCGCGGGTGGTTTCTCCTCCAAGCTCGGGTCCTCTACCAGAGGCCTGGGAGCTTGAGGGTCCTGCGCAGTATCTTAGCTGTTCCTAGCACTGCACTTTTCTGGACTGAGAGGTCTGAGGTCTTTCCAGGTATCTGTTGTAGCCACTCCTCAAGCTTGGGGGTTACTGCCCCGAGTGCTCCAATTACCACAGGCACCACCGTCACCTTCACTTTCCAGGCTTTCTCCAGTTCTTCTCTGAGTCCCTGGTATTTCTCCAGTTTCTCATGTTCCTTCTTCCTGATGTTCCCATCGCTTGGCACTGCCACATCCACCACAACGGCTTTCCTCTGTTCTTTATCCACCACTACGATGTCTGGTTGGTTCGCCATTACCATCCTATCAGTCTGGATCTGGAAGTCCCACAGGATCTTTGCCTTCTCATTCTCTACCACCTTCGGAGGTGTTTCCCATTTGACCTTGGGGTTTCCAGTCCATACTCTGCACACATGTTCCTGTATATTATTCCAGCCACTTGATTGTGCCGCTCCATGTATGCTTTACCTGCCAGCATCTTACATCCTGCAGTTATGTGCTGGATTGTTTCAGGCGCCTCTTTGCACAGCCTACACCTTGGGTCTTGTCTGGTGTGGTAGATCTGAGCCTCTATCGCTCTGGTGCTCAGGGCTTGTTCCTGAGCTGCCAGGATGAGCGCTTCAGTGCTGTCTTGTAGGCCAGCCCTTTCTAGCCATTGGTAGGACTTCTTGATATCAGCCACTTCAGTTATGGTCCGGTGGTACATCCCATGGAGGGGTTTGTCCTCCCATGAGGATCTGTCTTCCAGCACTGTATCCTCTGCTCTCCATTGCCTGAGACATTCACTGAGCACACTGTCAGTTGGGGCCTTGAGCTTGATGTATTCATGCATCTTGGATGTTTCATCTTGGATAGTGGCTTCTACGCTCACTAGTCCTCGGCCTCCTTCCTTGCGGCTAGCATACAGTCTCAAAGTGCTGGATTTCGGATGGAACCCTCCATGCATGGTGAGGAGCTTTCGTGTTTTAACATCCATGGTCTGTATCTCTTCCTTTGGCCATCTTATTATTCCTGCAGGGTATCTGATAACTGGCAGTGCATAGCTGTTTATTGCCCGGGTCTTGTTCTTGCCATTGAGCTGGCTTTTCAGGACTTGCCTTACTCGTTGAAGGTACTTAGCTGTTGCAGCTTTCCTTGTTGCCTGCTCCAGGTTGCCATTTGCCTGGGGAATTCCTAGGTACTTGTAACTGTCCTCAATGTCTGCTATTGTTCCTTCTGGGAGTGAGACCCCCCCTGTGTGGACTACCTTGCCTCTCTTTGTCACCATCCGGCTGCATTTCTCGAGCCCGAATGACATCCCAATGTCATTACTGTAGATCCTGGTGGTGTGGATCAGGGAGTCAATGTCACGCTCATTCTTAGCATATAGCTTGATGTCATCCATGTAGAGGAGGTGACTGATGTTGGCCCCATTTCTGAGTCGGTATCCATAGCCAGTCTTGTTGATTATTTGGCTGAGGGGGTTCAGACCTATGCAGAACAGCAGTGGGGACAGAGCATCACCTTGGTATATCCCACATTTGATGGACACTTGTGCAAGTGGTTTCCCATTGGCTTCAAGGGTGGTTTTCCACAGCTTCATTGAGTTTCTTATGAAGGCTCTTAGAGTCCTGTTGATGTTGTACAGCTCCAAGCATTCAGTGATCCATGTGTGTGGCATTGAGTCATAGGCCTTCTTGTAATCAATCCAGGCTGTGCACAGGTTGGTGTGTCGTGACCTGCAGTCTTGGGCGACTGTTCTGTCGACCAGGAGTTGGTGTTTGGCTCCTCTGGAGTCTCTACCAATGCCCTTCTGTGTGTTGCTCATGTATTGATCCATGTGCCTATTTATCTTGGTTGCAATGATGCCTGACATGAGCTTCCATGTTGTGGAGAGACAGGTTATTGGCCGGTAGTTGGATGGGACTGCACCCTTTGAGGGATCCTTCTGGATCAGGATCGTTCGCCCTTCCGTTAGCCATTCGGGATGAGTCCCATCTCTTAGCAGCTGGTTCATTTGTGCTGCCAGGCGTTCGTGGAGTGTGGTAAGCTTCTTTAGCCAGTAGGCATGTATCATGTCAGGGCCCGGTGCTGTCCAGTTCTTCATACCTGAGACTCTTTCTTGGATGTCTGCCACTGTGATGGTTACTGGATTCTGTTCAGGGAGGTTGCTGTGTTCTTTTCTCAGAGAGACCAGCCACTGGGCATTGCTGTTATGTGCTGTCTCTTTCTCCCATATACTTTTCCAGTACTGTTCAGTTTCTAGCCTTGGTGGGTCTGCTCGGCTGTTTTGACCCTGCCACTGAGCGTACACTTTCGCTGGTTGAGTTGCGAACAGCCTGTTTATTCGTCTGGCCTCATTGTCTCTTGTGTATCTCTTTAGGCGGCTACTCAAGGCTAGGAGCCTTTGTTTGGCAGTTTCCAGGGCTTCAGGTATGGGCATCTGGCTGTATCTCTTCGGTACTTGCTTTCTCATTGTACCTCTTTGAGCCTCTGTTAGCTTACTCACATCCTTCCGAGTTGCCTTGATTTTGGCCTCTAACCGTTGCTTCCATGGTGGGTATTGTTTTCTTCCATGGTTGCTCTTATAGCCAAGCATCTCAAGGATCACTGCTGCTGAGGTGTAAACCAGTTCATTGGTTTCTGTGATGGTTGTGGTAGGAATTGCTCTCAATGCTTCATTCACAGTTTCCAGTAGACTTTCAGGCAGTACATCACTTAACCGTTGTAGCTGGTGTCGGGGTTGCCTAGTGTTCATTGTAGACATTATCTTGTTTTTCAGGTCAGTTGCTGCCTCGCTCAGCGTAACTGTGGTTGTTGGGGTTGTGTACCCAATCTCAGGGTGTGAGTGTGGTATAACCTCCTCTCTGACCTGTTGTTCCGGCTCTCCCGTGGCATTGTACTTTATCACTTCAATCTCAAGCTGTGATAGGAGTTGGCGTTTGTGGATATTCGAGCATTGGGCTACCAGTTGTTTGGCAGTTAGCCTTGATTGTGGGTTTCGAAGCATCCATTCATTCCACATCCTCTGCATGTACCCCCTCTGGGATGGATTACTTGAGTAGTAGCATTCTAACAGATCCTTGTTCTCGCATCTAGTCCATTTCCGTCTTGTTCCAGTAGCCCACTTTCCATCAGAGTGCTCTGGTCCCCCAGCACCTGACGCAGACCTTGTTTGGCCGGGCGACGTCTGAGCCGGCATGACATGTGGTTCATTGTCTCTCATATAGTGAGGTAGGCATTAGCGTTAAGGGTCTTGCCCAAGGACCCTCACTGGGTGATGTTAATTGCCCGTCATTGTTATGGCATTTTGCCCCATTTTCCATTGTTATGGTAATTGCCCCATTCCATTAATCACCATTAATTGTTCGTTCCGCCGTGGGAATCGAACCCGGGTTTCCAGCATGACAGTCCTGCACCTTACCAACCGAGCTACCCAGCCGGTTATATATATATATATATATATATATATATATATATATATATATATATATATATATATATATATATATATATATATATATATATATATATATATATATATATATATATATATATATTGAACTCTCCCCCGTGAACAGCCACCTTAACGTGGTGGGGGAGTTTGAGAACTCGGGTGATCCCAAGAGCTAAGCTGTCTGGGGCTTAAGCCCCTGGTAGGGTCTCCCATGGCAGACAGGTCCTGGGTGACGAGCCAGACAAAGAGCGGTTCAGAACCCCTTGATGATAAGACACAACATGGACCCGATTACGTCGCCCGGATTGACGTCACCGGGGCCCCGCTCTGGAGCCAGGCCCAGGGTCGGGGCTCGAAGGCGAGCGCCTGGTGGCCGGGGCACAGCCCGAAGGAGCGACGTGGGACCACTCTCCCATGGGCCCACCACCCCTCAAAAGGGGCCGGTGCAATGTGGTTTGGGTGGCAGTCGAGGGCAGGTGCCTCGGCGGCCCAAACCCCGGTCATGGAACCTGGCTTTTGGGACATGGAATGTCACCTCTCTGGGAGGGAAGGAACCTCAGCTGGTGCGAGAGGTTGAGAGATACCGTCTAGATATAGTCGGGCTCACCTCCACACATAGCCTGGGCTCTGAAACTCAGTCCTTAGAGAGGGGTTGGACTCTCTACCACTCTGGAGTTGCCCAAGGTGAGAGGCGGCGGGCTGGCGTGGGCTTACTCGTGAGTCCCCAGCTCAGCTGCCAAGTGTTGGAGTTCACCCCGGTGGACGAGAGGGTCATGTCCCTCCACCTCCGGGTGGGGGACAGGTCTCTAACTGTGGTTTCGGCTTACGGGCCGAACAACAGTTCGGAGTACCAGGCCTTCTTGGTGTCTCTCGAAGGGGTACTGGAAAGTGCCCCAACGGGGGACTCCATTGTCTTCCTGGGGGACTTCAATGCCCACGTGGGCAATGACAGTGGCACCTGGAGGGGTGTGATTGGTAGGAACGCCCCCCCTGATCTGAACCCGAGTGGTGTTTTTGTTATTGGACTTCTGTGCTCGTCATAGTTTGTCCATAACGAACACCATGTTCGAGCACAAGGGTGTCCATCAATACACCTGGCATTAGGACACCCTAGGCAGGAGGTCAATGATCGACTTTGTAGTTGTTTCAGGCGACCTTCGGCCCTGTGTCTTGGACACTCGGGTGAAGAGAGGGGCGGAGCTGTCCACCGATCACTACCTGGTGGTGAGTTGGATTCGCTGGCGGGGAAGGAGGCCGGAAAGACTTGGAAGACCCAAACGTACTGTGAGGGTCTGCTGGGAACATCTGGCTGAGCCCTCCGTCAGGGAAGTCTTTAACTGCCACATCCGGGAGAACTTCAAACAGGTACCGAGGGAGGTTGGGGACATTGAGTCCGAGTGGACCATGTTTTCCACCTCCATTGTCTCTGCTGCTGCTCGGAGCTGTGGTCGCAAGGTCTCTGGTGCCTGTCGCGGCGGTAACCCCCGAACTCGGTGGTGGACACCGGAAGTAAGGGATGCCGTCAAGCTGAAGAAGGAGTCCTACCAGGCCTGGCTGGCTTGCGGGACTCCAGAGGCAGCTGACGGGTACCGGCAGTCTAAGCGAGCTGCGGCCCTGACTGTTGCGGAGGCAAAAACTCAGTCCTGGGAGGAGTTCGGTGAGGCCATGGAGAAGGACTATCGGTTGGCCTCGAAGAAATTCTGGCAAACCGTCCGACGACTCAGGAGGGGAAAGCAGTTCTCCACAGGCACCGTTTTCAGTGCAGGTGGGGAGCTGTCGACTTCGACTGGGGACATTGTCGGGCGGTGGAAGGAGTACTTCGAGGATCTCCTCAATCCCACTGACACGCATTCTTTGAAGAAGTGGAGAGTGAGGACTTTGGGGTGGGGCTGTCTATTACCCGGGCTGAAGTCACTGAGGTAGTCAACGAGCTCCTCGGTGGCAAGGCCCCGGGGGTGGATGAAGTCCGCCCTGAGCACCTCAAGTCTCTGGATGTTGTGGGAGTGTCTTGGCTGACACGTCTCTGCAGCATCGCGTGGCGGTCGGGAACCGTACCACTGGACTGGCAGACAGGGGTGGTGGTTCCCCTCTTTAAGAAGGGGGACCGGAGGGTGTGTTCCAACCATAGGGGAATTACACTCCTCAGCCTCCCTGGGAAAGTCTATGCCAGGGTACTGGAGAGGAGAGTCCGTCCGATAGTCGAACCTCGGATTCAGGAACAACAGTGTGGTTTCCGTCCTGGTCGTGGAACAGTGGACCAGCTCTACACCCTATCTAGGGTGCTGGAGGGATTGTGGGAGTTCGCTCATCCAGTCCATATGTGTTTTGTGGATTTTGAGAAGGCGTTCGACCGCGTCCCCCGTGGGATCCTGTGGGGGGTGCTCTGGGAGTATGGGGTCCGGGAAGCCTTACTGAGGGCTGTCCGGTCTCTGTATGACCGGAGTAGGAGCTTGGTTCGCATAGCCGGCAGTAAGTCAGACCTGTTCCCGGTCCACGTTGGACTCCGGCAGGGCTGCCCTTTATCACCGGTTCTGTTCATAGTTTTTATGGACAGAATTTCTAGGCGCAGCCAGGGGCCGGAAGGGATCTGGTTTGGGGACCACAGGATTTCCTCTCTGCTTTTTGCAGATGATGTTGTCCTGTCGGCTTCCTCGGACCGGGACCTCCAGCGTGCATTGGGGCGGTTTGCGGCCGAGTGTAAAGCTGGGATGAGGGTCAGCACCGCTAAATCTGAGGCCATGGTCCTTGACCGGAGAAAGGTAGTTTGCCATCTCCCGGTGGGTGGAGTGTCCTTGCCCCAGGTGGAGGAGTTTAAATACCTTGGGGTCTTGTTCACGAGTGAGGGAAGATCGGAGCGTGAGATTGACAGGCGGATCGGAGCGGCGTCCGTAGTCATGCGGTCGCTCTATCGGTCCGTCGTGGTGAAGAGAGAGCTGAGCCAAAAAGCAAAGCTCTCAATTTACCGGTCGATCTACATTCCAGTGCTCACCTATGGTCATGAGCTATGGGTCATGACCGAAAGAACGAGGTCCCGAATACAAGCGGCTGAAATGAACTTCCTCCGTAGGGTGGCTGGGCGCTCCCTTAGAGATAGGGTGAGAAGCTCGGTCACCCGCGGAGAGCTCGGAGTAGAACCGCTTCTCCTCCACATCGAAAGGAGCCAGCTGAGGTGGCTCGGGCATCTAGTCCGGATGCCCCCTGGACGCCTCCCTGGAGAGGTGTTCCGGGCATGTCCCACTGGGCGGAGGCCCCGGGGAAGACCCAGGACACGCTGGAGAGACTACGTCTCTCGGCTGGCCTGGGAACGCCTCGGGGTCCCCCCAGAGCAGCTGGAGGAAGTGGCTGGGGTGAGGGAAGTCTGGGCATCTCTGCTCAGTCTGCTGCCCCCGCGACCCGGTTCCGGATAAGCGGAGGAAGATGGATGGATGGATGGATGGATATATTGAACTCTCATATGTCTAAGTTTGAGCCGGTGAATATGCTAATTTTTATAACAATAAAAAGGACGATAAAAAATGCACGGAGTGCAAAAATTAATTAAAAAACTTCCCGCCATTATACTTGCAGAATAATGTGTAGGGGTGCTATAAAAACTCATCATCCTCTCCTTCGCTCTCACTCGTGGTGCTGAGACATAAGCACAGTAGGACAAAATAACTCGACAAAACACGGCAAAACACAGTAAAACAGCTAAACAACTAAACATATTTAGTCAAAAAGCCACACTTCAACCCAAATCCATCCAGACAGGCAAAGGGAATGATATCCCAGAATCCCTTGCGGTGCCGATCTAACAGCAGCACCAAAGTTACACCCACCTAATTGAATTAATTTGAATGAAAGTAAAATAATTGTCTGAAAACTGTGTTATTTTTAAGGTGACTTAACAAAAAAAATGATTTCTCTTAACTGAAGCAAATAATTAAGTTAGATCAAAGTAAACAAGTTTAATTTTCCAACATCCATATGTGGTCTTATCACCCTCTCACTGTGGAAAAAGTATTATCTGAGCTTCTTCATCCACTAAATCATCTTCAAATGGACACGCCATGCTGCTGCTGCTCTCTCAAAACAAACTAAGCTTCAACTAAACCTGCTTCGGACCAGGTTATGTTCAGAGCATGAGTTGCCGTGGCAACTTGACCTACCCTGAGACATACCTCCATTTCTGGAACCGAAAGCTGAGGTTATCAACTTCCTTAGCCTCAAACTTACCGTGGGAGCTAGCATAACCTGCTTTCTGGAATACCCCCCTGATCTGGGCAGCTCTCCGCGTGCACGGAGCCCACCACCCCTCCTCTTTCATTCTCTCTCATGCGGCGCACCTGCAGGGACGGAGGTTTACTGTTTCAGGCTGTTAAAAACTCAGATCGGATCAGATTTTTACCAAGCTCTGAGATGCTGTCACTGCCGACCCCTGTTAAATTTGCGCACCTTTGCCTAAGACCGCTGCTACTACGCGCGCCCCCCCGGCATCGCATCTGGGCGCGCCCCACTATTTGAGAAGCACTGATTTAACAAATAAATAAATAAATCTATGTTTTTGCGGTGCCTGCGGGGATGCCCTGCCATGTTTATCGTGCTGCCAGTGAGAGAATATGGTACACGCACATAGCACAGCTTGCAAACAGTTGTTTTTTGTTTTTGTTTTTTCAACAACGCGAACGTTGTCAACATAACTCTCTGGAAATCCAAAATACTTCCACATCAGCGACTTCAGTGAAAGAGGAGGGGATTCGAGTTCTGTCAATGGGTTTCCTGCAGTTACCATGCTATCGTTTGAGCGGCTGTTAGAGGAGGTTGACTCGCAGCACTTGAACATCAGTGTTTTTTCCGCTTGGCAAGTAACCGGACGCAACATGTGGGCGTGGCCACGTGATCGACGATTCCAATTTTTAATTCGAAGTTCGAGACTGTGACTTAATTTCAATCGATTTCGATTTAAACTCGAAATCGTGACACCCCTAGTTGAAACACGTGAAATCAAGGCATCGGTCCGTTCTGACCGACACGTAAAGGAACTGATCAGAGAGGCTACAACTGGGCTGGGGGGTTAGCCCCGCCTTCAGCCCCTAAGACTCATGGAAAGTGGGGAATCTTGAGTGCAAAACCATGAGCCAAGGAGCTGTTAGCAGAAGTGACTTGCATGCTGTTTGGTTGGTCAAGTGTGTGTCCAAAGAAACTGGCTCTGAATTTGGATAGCAAGGGCAGGACCACCTCATCAATGCTGCAAGATCCTTGACAGCGTTTTGCTTGTTTGCCTGCCACATTGCAATTGAGATGATCCACTGATATGCAATAGTATTACATAAATTATCAGTTTCTGCAGGGCAATCAATCTTGTTTAATTAAAAAAAATTCAAATGAAAATTTTTTTAGTGAAGTTTAAAATTAATTTATGCTACACATCTGAAATGTAATGTATTTAATGTGTTTATTGGAAACCAGAGGATGCTCTGTCCAGATGTTTGTGTATTTGTTGATGAAAGGGTCATTGAAAGAGAAATGTTGAGATACAAAGAATTACCAGTTCAATACTGATGGATGAATGGTGAAATATTCAGTTTTTAGTATCATAAATCTGACTTCAGAGGAGTCAGTGCCTCTCCAGCATTAACCTCACTGCAGGTCACTAAGTAGTTGTGTGTGTCAGAGAGAGGCAGAGAAAAAAGTGAGATAGAGAGAGAGAGAGTGTTTTTGTGTTTGTGTGTGTGTGTGTGGAGGGGGTATCTTACCTCCAGGGCAGTCACTGCGTTAACTCTGGCTAAGCTGCATTTGATGTGTGTATTGAGGGTGGACACTTTCCTTGAAATACTGGTTAGGAAGGCCGGCTCTGTCCTGGGCTGCAAACTTGAGTCCATCGAGGAGGCGGCAGACATCATGGATAACCCCTCCCACCCCCTGCACCAAACTGTAGAAGCGCTGACCAGCTCCTTCAGCACCAGACTGTTGCACCCACAGTGCAAGAAGGAGCGCCACCACAGGTCATTCCTCCCCACAGCCATCAGACTGTACAACACTGTGTTACAGTGACACTCCACGGTCCTGCGGGTGTTTTTTTATTCACTCATTTATTTATTTTCTTTTTTTGTAGTTGTTGTTTTTCAATTTTAAATTGTTTCTGAACAGTTGTTTGTTTTTGGTGTGAACTTCGTTACTTATTTCTGTATTTTGAAAAAAAAAAAAAAAGTTTTTTTTACATGTTTTTTACAGTTTACATTTTTTGCAGACCCCGTTTTTGTTACACTTTTGCAGCTGTATTCATTTAATATTTAATATGTATTTCTTTATTTAATAAGAATCTAATTTTTGATAATTTTTCATAATAATTTTAGTAATATTTTTAATTATCTAATATGAATGTCATTTGTGATGTCCTTTTTTTGATGTTATATTATACAGATTATTTCTGAATATCATTTTTGCTGCCACAGATAAATGAAATTTCCCCATTGTGGGGTCATCTATCAGTCACTTTAAAAAAAGTTAATAATGTATTAATGCAAGTGTCTTAACGCCATTAATTGAATGTTAAAAAATGAATGTGTGTCCACCCGTACTAAGAGAGAAACTAATAAAAAATGCTGCTGTGACTGTTACTCCCTGTACTTCTAGTAGCTATTTATTGGCTTTTTCTTTTTTACATTTTTTTATTTTTAATAAACAACGTTTTTGGTGTTGGTGTTTGTACTATTCAAAATTTTGCTGAAAGTCATCAGTTTTACTGCAAATGATTATCATCTCCAAATTTTGTTTTTGGCCTTCTTGACTACTAAAAATCGACATCTCTAAAAAAAATCATATCGGTCAAACTCTAGTCAAGCCTCAAAAGCGAGCAAAAAGTCCAGTGACAACATTGAAGTGCCTTAGAGAAATACATTTTAAATGATAAAGTTATGTGTACTCACGTCTGAGGCCGGTCCTTTGTCAGCACCTGGACAGGAGAATGCGACAAACTCATGGCAACGTTTGTGAACCACAAAGCAACACACTGTGAAAAGAAGACACAAAATTTATTAACCCATAAATTATCTTCTCTCTAATTGTCTATAAGCAACCAGCAAATTATGTTAGCCTCCCGCTAACACCTTCCGCTAGCAGCTCTGCACTTACATAGCTGACCGTGACTATTAATGACATAATCGAGTGGGAGCAACATCGGAATTCCAAGACACTTTGTTTCCATAATTCTCCCTTTGAGGGGTAAATGTAATGGTAGGGAGAAGCCATAGGGGTAGGGAAAGAAATCAGATTTGGATGGGGGAAAAGACAAGTCAAACGATAAAATGTTTTAAAAGAGTAAGTGTCGGCAAAATGTTGCATCTATTTGTAAGAATTTGCGTTCCTCTCTTTAACATTTATAGATGAATGAAGATTCTTGTGATAAATGACAGATATAGATATTCTTTGATAAAACTTCTGTCGTAACATCAATATACGATTATACAGTATTGCATTTAGGCAATGTTTCTTTTTTTTTAGTGCTGTAATCACTGCTCTCATTTGTTAAGGAAAACAGAAAATTTGTGTGGTTACAGCGTAATCTGCTGTTTAAATGGCCCAGACAGTTGTAAAGCAGGCAGAACTGTCGGGAAATGCTACAAGGAGCTGATCTTTTTGTAATCATCACGTGTGGTGACCACAGGGCTCATAATTAACACATAAGGCCTTTGTCTGTCACACACACACTCGTACATCATGTCCACTTCAATAGTGCTTCACTCCCACGCAAAATCCTCTTTCTAGTTACACTGCCTACTCACTGCAATGATTTTGTGCCACACACAAAACGCACAATGATCGCCCACTCATTTCAGTCATATTGTCGATTGAATACACAGAGAGAAAGCAGGTGGAGGGACCGAGTACATGCATGGAGGAACATATTGCATCAAGGCGATTGCTCCTTTGGAAGCCGATACTGCCAAATCCCTAACTAAAACACACAAACACACACCCAGATCTGCAACTAAAAAGGAGTTTATGCACTACTCAGAGATTTGACCGAGGGGTATAAATAACATAAACGTTTGCTCTCATGTTATCTGTGTGAATTATTCCTTTTTGCTCCATATAAACATATATAAGACAATTCTCATAAATATCAGCAAAAAATCCAAAATAGCCGTACAGAAAAAAAATCATTTGATTTTGCTGTCATTTGATAATTACTTTTTTCCATTTTTATTGTATTTATAGACATATAAGTATAGTTTTAAAAAATGTAAATGTGCAACAATGTGTTTTTGTTTATTCACTGCTGCTCTTTACTACTAAACACAAATTATTACTTCCTTAAATTTAAAGCTTTGGGCCTCTCTGATCACAGGTTGTAGAATATTGTTTTGGGCTACAGCATAATACGAAAATGCCATTACAGTTTGATCAAATTATGAAATTATCTAATAGTTAATAAAAAAAACACATTGTTGTGATATCAGTTTTTTTAGGTTAATTATTATTATTATTATTTCTTTTTCACCTCAAATGTCTTTAGGTCCTTCTATTACATTTTTTTGGGTAAAAAAACATTCCCAGTGGTGTTTTAATTATCATTATGAAGTTATTGACCAACATCTCACATCCTAAATGTCTTAAAAAGCCATATTTCCTTTTTTATGAAAACATGTTCCTAAAATCTCCTCTACATAGGTGTGGCCCTTGGTGCTGAGCTGAGTGGCTCTGCCCTTTTTTACCCCCTTCTGCAAGCTGCGTCTTGCATGAGTGAAGAGCCTGACACAACAGGAGGCCACAAAGGACACCAACTGACAGTCTCTATTCTCAAAGAAAGTAATTATTTGCACATAATTTTCCAAATATTTGCTGCGAGTGCTGCACTTTTTTCTTGGCCATAGGAACCCAGAGGAAGGGTTCAAGTTTAGGATTACGAGTTACGGTTAAACTGCGCTCACACCGAACGCAATTCCAATGTTCAGTCAACGGTAGAGACACAATCTGTGGCGCGATTTGAGCAACAGTTGCAAAGGTTTGGTAGCAGCGCGGCACAATTTGGTAACCATCAGAACCACATACCCTCTCTGGTTAAAGCCTTCTAGCTTTTTCTTCCTCAGCGTATAAAAAGTATTTTACTCCGCTTCTGAGTCAGCAGATGCCATTTTTCTATGCAGGGGCACAAACTTTGGTAGTGATTCAGGAACCAGTGGAACCAGCTCCTGCTCCCTGTGAATTATTCTTTAGCAGCTGGCAAGGAAGCTGACAGGCCGGCATGCTCTTCATCTCCGCTTCCATCTTCAGAAATTCCTGCAGCACCTTCTTCGGATGCAAAAGTCTCAAACAAGCGTCTTGAGTTTAAATAATCGAACAATCAGAAAAATATGTTAAAAAAAAAAGAAGGAAGCAAGAAATAAAGGGGAAAAAACACAAATAATACTGCTAGAGTTGTCCAGATGTTTCTACAATTCTTCTGAATGTAATGAGTGTTTACTCATTCTGTCTTTTTAGTGCAGCTTCACATCAGATTTGAGCACTAAATAAGCGAGAGACAGACGTAAATTAAATGGTAAATACTTATCTTAGTCTACATTTTTATGGTAACCACTCTCTCCAATTAGTCGAGACGGCCACACCCCTTCCACTGAAGGCAGGCTCAGGAGAATCTGTCAATCAAAGGCTTTGAATGTTCGACACCAGGCCCGCTATTTTTACTGAGATATCTGATTGGTCAGATTAACAAGAACATGCAAGAACATGTTAAAAAGAGAATAGTTATTCTGGGGTGTGTATTGTAAAGAGTCTCGCGATACGATACGTATCCCGATTTGTGCCCCACGATACGATCAATATTCCAATATTGTATCGGAACTTTTTTTTTTTTTAGAAAAAGCTCTACCTGAAGTTCAATACGTCTTTCATTGTAATAAAATTGTCAAATTTAGTTTATAAAATGATCGCACTGCAACTGTATCTCATTATAAGTTGCTTTTACCCAGGCAAATTTGTAGTGCTTTTATTTTGGTAACTTAAAATATAGAAAGGGAACGGTCAGCATTGTCTGATTTCACCACAAAATATATTTCCGTATATGAAAAAAAATGGAATGAATGTGCCTTAACCAATAAGGTTGTAAAAGTAAAATAAAGCGCTTTGTATTTTCAATATTGCTTTACGCGGCTTCTCCAGTACTTCTAAACTGTTCAGGAGCCTAAATGGTGTTTCAAAATATAGGGGGGAGGGGGGCACTACTTCTTTCCAGAAACAAAAAAGTGATGATGAGGCAGCATGAAAAGGGTGAATGAGAGTTCCTTTAATGTGACAAAGATGCTTTGTTTACATATTTGAGCTGGACCGCTGCAGCCACGCTTGCTCATGCGGAAGTAAACTAACGCTGATTGCCAAGTTAAGATTTCTTGGTCACTTGATTAATAAGTCAGAAGTAAGGCCAAATCCTGAGAAAGGAGGCAATCAACCAGCTAACCCGACCTCAAAACATTCAGGAACTGAAAACGGGTGCTAGGTATGGTCAACTACTTAGGCAAGTACATCCCTTCACTAGCAACAGTTGGACAACCCCTTTTTGATCTCCTCAGAAAGAAAAATGCATGGACCTGGGGTCCTAAACAACAGTCAGCATTCAAAAACATCAAAGTGATGTTAACCCGTTATGTCTAGAACCAGGACCGGGACAGTGAAATTTTGAAAATCGCGTATTTTCGAGAAAATTCTCAATTCTGTTTTAATGCCGAGCTTCCTCCTGGAATATTCCTGAACTGCTAGAATTGTCCAGATGTTTCTACAATTCTTCTGAACACTCTAGAATGTTCAAGAAACTTCCAGAACTTTCGAGAAACTCTCAGAACTTTCTATAACATTCTCGAACGTTCCTAAAGTAGCTATACAAGTATAAAAGCACAGGTGTCTTGAACCAAGATTCCAATTCATGTTATTGCTGACTGAAAGGTTTAACGATTCGTAGTTGAAGAGAAGTTATTTTTTTTATATGGCATCAAGAGGTTGTTTGCATCCAGCTTATTCATTCTGCTCCGCAGATGAATTTGGGAAGAAGCCGTACTTCCCTAACCAGAAAGACATGAACGATTTAATTAGAGTCCTTGGGCTTACGAAATCGAATGCTGAGCTTTTGATATCCAGGCTCAAACCGTGGAGCTTGGTTGATGATAGCATACAAGTCACGGAACAGAGGACACGGCATCAAATATTCTCCAACTTCTTCAGTGGGCTGTGCTTCTGCAACGATGTTGCCAGTCTATTCCAGGCTATGGGTATCTCATGTAATCCTAATGAATGGCCCCTATTCATAGACAGTTCATCCTGGAGTCTTGTTGCTTCACAATGGAAACAACTACCTGTCTCTCACAAAGGCCCACTCTGAGCATCTCAAAGAGGACTACACCAGTGTCAAGATGTTGCTGAGTGCAATAAAGTATGACGACTACGGATGGGAGGTCATCTGTGACTTCAAAATGGTATCATTCCTCATGGGTCTTCAAGGAGGTTTCACGAAATTTCCTTGTTTCCTCTGTGTCTGGGACAGCCGTGACACTAAGGCTCATTATCGCAAAAAGGACTGGCCACAACAGACCGAGTTTTCTGTTGGGAAGAGCAATGTGAAGTGGGAGCCGCTGATAGAACCTCATAAATTGCTTATGCCACCGATGCACATCAAGTTAGGCCTCATTAAGCAATTTGTTACTGCTCTTGACAAGGAGTCAGCAGCATTTAAAACTCAAATTAGGAATTGGTATCGTTAAGGTTTTAGGGGTACTACTATTCTTATTGATACTGCTTATCGATCCGGTATTTTAACGATACTCTTATCTATACTTTTTGAGGAAAAAAAATAAATAAAAATAAATAAAAATAAATAAAAATAAATAAATAAATAACAAATTAACAACATAAAGTGTTTTATTTCCTTATTATGCAACACTCTGCAAACACTCTGGAAGCATACTCAGCTGCCTCTCTCCCCCCCCTTGGAAAATCGGACCACAACCTCATACACCTGCAGCCTAGCTACACCCCTCTTGTGAAGAGGCAGGCAGCCACCACCAGACAGGTCAGGAGATGGTCTGCTGGAGCTGAGGAGGCCCTCAGAGACTGCTTTGAGTGCACGGACTGGAGTGAACTGATTGGGTCTCATGGGGATGACATTGAGGGAGCTGTGGGCTGCATGACGGACTATATGAACTTCTGTGTGGATTTGGTGGTGCCTGTCAGAACTGTCAGGAGCTTCTCAAACAACAAACCCTGGGTTACCAGGGAAGTTAAGGCAGTTCTGAACAGGAAGAAGAGGGCTTTCAGGAGAAAAGATCGGGAGGAGATGAGAAAGGTCCAACAGGAACTAAAAGTCTGCATGAAGGAGGCCAAAGAAGCACACGGGAGGAAACTAGAGCAGAAGTTGAAGGAAAACAACCTGCGTGAAGTTTGGAGCACCATGAGGACTATGACTGGATGCAGCAAAAAAGAGGGCGGTGCGACAAGCGGGAGTCAGGAGAGAGCGGATGAACTCAATGTTTTCTTCAACCGGTTCAGCTCCCCCCAGGCTACCCCCCATGCTGCCTGCTCCCTGATGCTGCAGTGCCCCACTGACCTCCCCAACCATCTTGCTTCTGCTCCCCCTCCTGCTGCCCTCTCTTTGCCCCCATCTCAGTCATCAAATCCCGACGATCACCCCTTTTTCATTACTGCGGATCAAGTGAGCAGGGAGCTGAGACGGCTCCACCCCAGGAAGGCAGCTGGCCCAGACCGAGTGAGTCCACGCCTCCTTAAGGCCTGTGCTGCAGAACTTGGAGAACCCCTACAGCAGGTTTTTAACCTGAGCCTGCAGCTGGGGAGGGTCCCATCACTGTGGAAAACGTCATGTATTGTTCCTGTGCCCAAGAAGAGTCGCCCCAGTGAGCTGAACGACTACAGGCCGGTCGCCCTTACATCTCATGTCATGAAGACGCTGGAGCGGCTGGTCTCGCAGCGCCTGCGACCCCAGGTGCAGGGGGATGAGGACCCTCTCCAGTTCGCCTATCAAACAAAAGTAGGAGTTGAGGATGCCGTCCTGTATCTTCTACATCGAGCCCTCTCCTACCTGGACACCGGGGGGTGTGCTGTGAGAATGCTCTTTTTTGACTTCTCCAGCGCTTTTAATACAATCCAGCCCCTCCTTCTCCAGCAGAAGCTCCTCTCCTTTGGTGTGAACTTCCAACTGGTGTCATGGATAACGGACTATCTAACCAACAGGCCACAGTTTGTCAGAATGGGGAGTTGCAGTTCCTCCATGCTGACTGGCAGCACGGGGGCTCCACAGGGCACAGTGCTCTCACCTCTCCTCTTTACCCTCTACACCACTGACTTCCACTACAACTCTGATGCATGCCACATGCAAAAGTTCTCAGATGACACAGCAATTGTGGCATGTCTCAAGGAGGGTGAGGAGGGGGAGTACAGACAGCTGGTGGAGGACTTTGTGCACTGGAGCCAACGAAACTGCCTCCACCTGAACACCACCAAGACTAAGGAGATGGTGCTGGATTTCCGACGAACACCTGCTGCGGTTCAGCCCATCCTCATTGGTGGAGCAGAGGTGGAGGTAGTGGACAGCTACAAATACCTTGGAGTCCTCCTGGACAAGAAGCTGAACTGGTCGGCAAATATGGACTCCATATATAGGAAGGGGCAGAGCAGGTTGTACTTTGTAAAAAGACTCGCCTCTTTTAATGTCTGCTCAGATCTCCTTCTGATGTTTTATCAGTCTATTGTTTTAAGTGCCCTGTCCTATGCAGTGGTGTGTTGGGGGGGGTGCGCGAACAAAAAGGACACAAAAAAACTGAATCGTCTGATAAGGAGGGCAGGCTGTGTGGTGGGGCGGAGCCTGGAGACAGTGGAGGTGGTGGCAGAGCGGAGGATGCATTCAGTGACTCAGGAAGTCCTTTGCACCGAGTGCAATTAGACTGTTCAATGCCGCTGGGAGGGGAGGGGGCATGAGGAGGAGTCACTAATGGGAAACTACTTTTTAACACTTTTATGCTTTTACTGACTTTTATTTTTGTTTTTATTGCTCTTATATTTTATTCTTTTATTCTGTTATTAGTGAGTATGTTTTTTAGGATTTTATGACTATTTATTACTCAACTACTTTTAAATTTCTATTGAATGTTTGTGTATTTGAGTAGCAATGGATGGAAATGCAAGTTCCTTCGGGATTAATAAAGTACTCTATCTATCTATCTATCTATCTATCTATCTATCTATCTATCTATCTATCTATCTATCTATCTATCTATCTATCTATCTATCTATCTATCTATCTATCTTGAAAAGTAAAATACATGAAAAAATAAAAATATAGAATATAAAACTTTACAAGAACCCATTCAAAACATTATTGGAGATAAAGAACTATATGAAACAAAGAAAATGTATCTAGATCCCATAACAAATCATACACTAACTGTATGGTTTAAATTACTGCAAAAATACAAAATCCTAAATAGTGCATACAAATTAAAATGGGTAGAATATAATAGGCAATTAAAACCAACAGAATATGACCCAACTTTTAAATATTGGACTACAAAAAGAATAGCAGCATGGTGCTTGTTAGAAAAGAAGGACGGACAGCTGGAGAGTTTTGAGAATTTGGCTAAGCAATTTCACCTTGAAAATCTGGATTTTTTTTTAGATACTTACAAATGAGAAACTATTATAAGACTGCAATACACAGTGGCTCTTCTGGGTATGAGAGTGAGATAATTCAAACAATAATAAAGGCATATACAGCAGGGGTCCCCAGACCCCGGTCCCGGGGCCAGATCCGGCCCCCCGACTCATTTGACCCGGCCCCCTGAACGGCTCCCTGACCAATAAGGGGGGCGGGTCAAAAGCTGCCTTTGTTTTCGATTAATATCTTTTTTGGCCTGGCCGCCTGATCGTAATGTTCTGTAATCCTATTGCCCCTGAATGCATCTCAATTACAGTGAACGAGATGTTTTGGAATAGGAGTAATGCATTATGGGATAGGCAAGACGCGCGAAACCTTCTATTTACAGCGAACGCTACCCTCCCAACCCTCGCACAACGGAAAAACGGCAAAAAGATTAGGTAAGAGGAAAATTGATTCTGAATGCAGGGTATTTAACCCGCAGTGGACAAACGAGTATTTTTTTATTCAACACAAAGAAAAGGCTGTTTGTCTCATCTGCCAAGAGACGGTGGCGGTATTAAAAGAATACAATATGCGCCGACATTTTGAATCCCATCACAAAGACAAATACGATAACTTGCAAGGCCAATTACGAGCAGAGAAACTGTCGAAGCTAAAAAGTGGATTGTTAGCTCAGCAGACTGCATTTGTACACCAAAGTCAAGTCAACCAATCATCCCTTCAGACCAGCTTCCGTGTTGCGCAACTGATAGCTAGCTGCGGTAAAGCTTTCACCGAGGAAGAGTTTGTGAAGAAATGTTTGAATGTCGTCGTGGAGGAGATGTGTCCCGAGAAGAGAGATGTGTTTAAGGCGTTGTGTCTGTCGGCGAGCACGATCACCAGACGCGTTGAAGAAATCGGGAGTAATGTCTATGCCCAGCTGCAGCAGAAGACCAAAGACTTTGAGTTTTTTTCATTAGCGCTTGATGAGAGCACGGACGTTCAGGACACAGTGCAGCTGCTTATTTTTATTCGTGGCGTTAGCGCAAACTTTGAGTTTTGTGAGGAGCTGGCAGCCCTGAAAAGCCCTGAAAAGCCTGAAAGGCTTCCTCCCACGGGGGAGGATATTTTCAACAATATATGCCAAACCATGGAAGAGTTGGATCTGGACTGGGCAAAGCTGGCCAGCATCACCACCGATGGAGCTCCGAGTATGGTGGGCGCATCTCGGGGTCTAATAGGACGCATGAACGCGGAGATGGAGAAACGCGGTCTCAGCGCTCCGCTACCAGTCCACTGCCTAATTCACCAGCAGGCACTGTGCTGCAAAGTGCTGAAGTGGGATTCTGTCATGCAGGTTGTCGTATCATGCATAAACTTCATCAGAGCAAATGGACTTAAACACAGGCAGTTCCAACAATTCCTGTCTGAATTGGGGTCTGCCCACAGAGATGTGCTGTACCACACAGAGGTCCGATGGTTAAGCCGCGGCAGAGTTTTGAGGCGTTTCTACGAGCTGCAACCTGAAATTAACGCATTTCTGGGTTCCAAAGGCAAAACGGTCCCAGAGCTTATCGAACCAGAATGGAAATGGCACCTTGCATTTTTGACAGATGTGACAGAAATGTTGAACGGCCTAAACTTGCAGTTACAAGGCCAGGGAAAACTCATTTGTGACATGTATTGCCACATAAAAGCATTTGAGGTGAAACTAGCGCTGCTTATGGGGCAAGTGAAGAAGCACAACTTTCACTGCGCGAAAAGAGCCAGAATCTGTAAATATCTGTTGGGGATACTTTCTTAAATATCTAAAGAATCTGGACCATTTCTGATGCATATCCAGACATGCAGCATATCTGAATATATCCGGGCAGAAGATACTGGTTGTGTCTTACTTTGGTCATATCCAAGTTCCGAATATGACCTGAAGTCAAATCTGGAAATATCTGGAGTAAAGATACTGAAGAAGGTAAATATCCTGTAGTATCTGTAGTGTATACTTATCTAAGTGTTGAAGCATTTCTGGTGCATATCCAGACATGCAGCATATCTGAAGATATCCAGGCAGAAGATACTGGTTGTGTCTTATTTTGGTCATGTCCAAGTTGTGAATATGACCTGAAGTCAAATCTGGAAATATCTGGAGTAAAGATACTGAAGAAGGTAAGTATCCTGTAGTATCTGTAGTGTATACTTATCTTAGTGTTGATGCATTTCTGGTGCATATCCAGACATGCAGCATATCTGAAGATATTCGGGCAGAAGATACTGGTTGTGTCTTATTTTGGTCATGTCCAAGTTCTGAAGATGACCTGAAGTCAAATCTGGAAATATCTGGAGTAAAGATACTGAAAAAGGTAAATATCCTGTAGTATCTATAGTGTATACTTATCTAAGTGTTGAAGCATTTCTGGTGCATATCCAGACAGGCAGCATATCTGAAGACATCCGGGCAGAAGATACTGGTTGTGTCTTATTTTGGTCATGTCCAAGTTCCGAATATGACCTGAAGTCAAATCTGGAAATATCTGGAGTAAAGATACTGAAGAAGATAAATATCCTGTAGTATCTGTAGTGTTTACCTATCTAAGTGTTGAAGCATTTCTGGTTCATATCCAGTCAGGCAGCATATCTGAAGATATCCGGGCAGAAGATACTGGTTGTGTCTTATTTTGGTCATGTCCAAGTTCTGAAGATGACCTGAAGTCATATCTGGAAATATCTGGAGTAAAGATACTGAAGAAGATAAATATCCTGTAGTATCTGTAGTGTATACTTATCTAAGTGTTGAAGCATTTCTGGTGCATATCCAGACAGGCAGCATATCTGAAGATATCCGAGCAGAAGATACTGGTTGTGTCTTATTTTGGTCATGTCCAAGTTCTGAATATGACCTGAAGTCAAATCTGGAAATATCTGGAGTAAAGATACTGAAGAAGGTAAATATCCTGTAGTATCTGTAGTGTATACTTATCTAAGTGTTGAAGCATTTGTGGTGCATATCCAGACAGGCAGCATATCTGAATATGTCCGGGCAGAAGATACTGGTTGTGTCTTATTTTGGTCATGTCCAAGTTCCGAATATGACCTGAAGTCAAATCTGGAAATATCTGGAGTAAAGATACTAAAGAAGGTAAATATCCTGCAGTATCTGTAGTGTATACTTATCTAAGTGTTGAAGCATTTCTGGTGCATATCCTCCGTAATTACCATTGCCGCTGTAGGTACCATAACCGTTCGGCCTGGAACTTCTGTTCGGGGTCCTTCGACTAGTGCTGAAGTCACATTTTGTGATTGGCTGTATGTTGGTCTGATGACATGTCAGACAGTGATTGGTCTGGACAATTTTATAATACCATAGAAGAAAATATTATGACGTCTGTTGTAAACGAACAGAGCTGCGAGATAGAGCGAGATTGTATTCGAAACGTGCCTTTATTATTATGATTATTATTGAATTCATGTTCTCTCATAGTTTTTTTAATCCGTGCACCCATTGCTTTATTATTGACAGAACGGACCCAGAAGGGCAACATTTAGCCGTGCTGACAAAATTTTCAGCCACGGCTGAACTTAAACTGGAATAATGAGCAGATTGTGACAACATGTCTTTATAAAAATGACAAAAAATATTGTCAGACACAATTTATGAGGGAAAACTTCTTTAGGTTACAAAAGGGAACCATCCATCCATCCATCCATCTTCCTCCGCTTATCCGGAACCGGGTCGCGGGGGCAGCAGACTGAGCAGAGATACCCAGACTTCCCTCACCCCAGCCACTTCCTCCAGCTCCTCTGGGGGGACCCCGAGGCGTTCCCAGGCCAGCCGAGAGACGTAGTCTCTCCAGCGTGTCCTGGGTCTTCCACGGGGCCTCCATCCAGTGGGACATGCCCAGAACACCTCTCCAGGGAGGCGTCCAGGAGGCATCCGGAATAGATGCACGAGCCACCTCAGCTGGCTCCTTTCTATGTGGAGGAGAAGCGGTTCTACTCCGAGCTCTCCGCGGGTGACCGAGCTTCTCATCCTATCTCTAAGGGAGCGCCCAGCCACCCTACGGAGGAAGCTCATTTCAGCCGCTTGTATTCGGGAACAAAAGGGAACGTGAAATGAAAATACGTAGAGCCCAGGCAGATGTCGTAGTGTGACGTCATACTCAATCGAAAGGACCCGAATGGAAGTTCCAGGCCGAACAGTTTTGGTACCTACACCGTATTTTGTGATACAAAATAAGTATTGAACACGTCAACATTTCTCTCAAAAAACATATTTCTAATCAGCTATTGACACGAAATTTTCACCAGGTGTCGGCATCAACCCAAGTAATGCACCCATAGAAAGAAATCAAGGTTATCTATGTCCATAAATGAAGTTATGTGTAATAAAGTGGAATGGCACAGGGAATAAGTATTGAACACATGAAGAAAAGGAGGGGTAAAAAGGTCTGGCAAGCCAAGAAAGCAGCTGGAGTTTGTCAGTATTCCGAAGGTTAACCTGCCCCCTATTAGTGCAAAGTAATATCAGCTGGTATAGTCCTGATTGATGCCTTTTAAAAAGGTTTCTCACCAGCAAGGTG
The DNA here is from genome assembly GCA_023969325.1 of Oryzias curvinotus. Classification (NCBI taxonomy): domain Eukaryota; kingdom Metazoa; phylum Chordata; class Actinopteri; order Beloniformes; family Adrianichthyidae; genus Oryzias; species Oryzias curvinotus. The sequence goes on along the minus strand of CM043713.1, from coordinate 18,716,442 downwards.
TTAGACAAGAAGCATTGCATGATGGGTAAAAGCAAAGAGCTGTCCAAAGACCTACGCAACCTTATTGTTGCAAAACACACTGAAGGCATTTGTTACAGGTGCATTTCTAAACTTCTGAAAGTTCCAGTGAGTACCATTGGGGCCATCATCCAGAAGTGGAAAGAACACGGCATTACCATAAACCAGCCACGGCCAGGTGCTCCTTGCAAGATTTCACACAGAGGAGTCAGAACAATCGTCAGAAGGGTTCTCCAACAGCCCAGGACCACTCGTGGAGAGCTTCAGAAAGACCTGGAATCTGCAGGTACCGTTGTTTCAAAGAAAACAATAAGTAATGCACTCAACCGCCATGGCCTCCATGCACGCACACCACGCAAGACTCCATTTTTGAAGAAGAAGCACTTTGAAGCTCGTTTGGAGTTTGCGACACAACATTTGGATAAACCCATGACATTCTGGGAGAAGATACTCTGGTCAGATGAGACCAAAATTGAACTCTTCAGATGTCATAAGACACAACATGTTTGGAGGAAAAATGGCACCGCACATCACCCCCAAAACACCATACCAAAAGTCAAGTTTGGAGGTGGGAGCATCATGGCGTGGGGCTGTTTTTTAGCATGTGGTACTGGTAGACTTCATATCATTGAAGGAATAATGACTGGAAAAAGTACTGAGACATTCTTGATCAGAATCTGCCGTCATCTGCCAGGCTGCTGAAGATGAAAAGAGGGTGGATCTTTCAGCAAGACAATGATCCCAAGCACACAGCCAAGGTAACACTCAACTGGTTGAAGAAAAAGAAAATAAAGCTGCTAGAATGGTCCAGTCAATCACCAGACTTGAATCCAATTGAAAATCTTTGGAAAGAACTGAAGATCCGGGTTCACAGAAGAGACCCCCGGAACCTTGAAGATTTGAAGGCAGTTTGTGTGGATGAATGGACTAAATCACACCTGAGCAATGGATTCCACTGGTTTCTCCATACAGGAGGCGTCTTGAGGCTGTTATCACCAACAAAGGTTTTTGCACTAAGTATTAAATAAATTTCAGGAATAGAAGATGAATAACATTTGCATTTATGAATATACCATTTGCCAAATATAATAATAAGATTAATTATTAGTTTTTATTTGAGTCCAAGTTTTTATTATACAAGCCAACAATTATATATTCAAATTTCAGAGTGAAGCTGGGGTGAATATGATTTCTGATAAATTGTAAACACAAAAAATTCTAATTTCAGTACAATTCCAAAAAAGATGGTTAATTGCTTTTGGATGTTCTTTACAAAAAGGACGGTTAGGATCAATTTTTAATGTATCTTAGCATGAATTGGTTAGTGGGGTAAATTTTGTGAATGATTTTAAAAAAACTTCTTTCATTTTTTTTATTTATCATAGATTGTTGGGTCACACTCCAGCCTTTTCTCCAAATACTGCCAGGATCAAAACGTCTTCAGTAGTTTCGAAGCCGCAAAATTTTTTTTTTTTTGAACTAATGCAACATACAAAACAAAAAAAAATGCTCGAAGCTGCAATAAAACACGAGGAGAACCAACAACCGTGACGTGTTACCCGAGCTCCAGTAAAGTGAAATTTGATTGGTCACGTTCTGCAACGCGACCTTCCCTGTTTTCAGGAAAGGAGTATTCATCTGAAGCGATATAAACAGAATCACAGAGGCTGGACGACGTGGAAAAAACCAAGAAGAAGCTACAAGGACACCGGATACGACCCCCCCCCCCCCCTCGAAGTTTCCGTACGTATCTTCAGTGTGTATAACTATTTTGTGCAGAAAAACTTTGCTTTTGTATAAAACTTCAAGTAACCCAGAAACATGTCATCACGTCGAGCAGTGACTTTAACGCGGTAAACAGCAGAGGACGTGACCGTACAGATTCAATGAAGTGCGTAGAGGGGGGGGGGGGCACACGCGGCACACGTCTGTGCAGAACCGGGGCCTGTGATCCGTATGGATCATCCCCGCAGCCTAGCTCTTCCTGGGATTCGGTGTCAGACCGTAAAACCGCATCATCACCCGCGGGACGTCATCACCGCGGACCCACACTTTGATTTATTTATTTAATGTTACAGGACTGCATATGGTGATTTGAACTATAAACATTCTCATCTTTGCTAATAATTATTGTGTATTCTCGTGCGGTTATGGACTAATGTTGGACACCCTGTGCACCATGTCAATTAGGTTTCTTTTAGGTGTTGGGCACGGCGTCACTCCCTCGTGATTCCCCCGCTGCAGCGGCAGACGCCGCCCCCCACCGCCGTGGGGCCTGTGTATCACGGGCAGCACGGAGACACGGGGGTCCAGCGGCAGCTGCGCCCGAACCGCACAGGGTCCAAACGTCTCGCTACAGGGCGCCGGAGGAGGAAAAGGAGGGGGGAGGAGCCTGCGGGGCGAGGGGGGGGGCAGGCGTCCCGATGTCTCTGCACTTCTGTCAAAAGTGGCAGGAAAATATACGTCTGTTTGCGCTACGAGCTCTCCATGGGAGCGGGAATTCAGGAAACGTCGTCCCCCCCGTTAAGATCCTCACTGAAAGCTGACAAGGTAAACGTGTTGTGTTCCGGTCACGCAACGCGAAGACGGACAAATAAAAGCAGCAGCACGAGTCACTAAAGCAGCCAAACAGACAAACACGTGTTCTCTTTTTTTGCACTTTAAAAAAGGTTGTTCATGTTTAGCCTATGTTGAACCTTTCCTGCGATGACTTTTCTCTTTCTGACCGTCGTCGGAAAACGTTGGCGGATCTTCCTTTGGGGTTCACTTCCTCGTTGGGACCCTCAGCGTGGGTTAATAAAGAACCAATCAGCGTTCTTCTGGGGGACACTTATACACTCCCCTGCTGACACACCAGGGTTTCAGCACATACTCATATTCACTCTACAACAACTATTTAGCTAGTTAGTTGTTCTTTGTTTATGTGTTTAATAAAAAATACTGTGTTCTGATTATTAATTTCCATTGTATTCATTTCCATTATAAGATACATGCGTTCTTGAGTTTGCCACTCGGCCGCTGGGGGATTTTGTGTTGGGCAGGTGCCTGTATTCTAGAACATTGGCCAGAACAGCAATGTTACTGTAACCTAACAGACTTCTTCTTTCTTTCAGATTCTTGTCCATCACATACACAAGAACCTTGCAGAGCAGCTCTAGTGGAAGGTCTAGGCGGATGACAAGTATGTTTCTTTCTCACTGTTGTTTTAGGAAACTTGACAAGAAGTCCAGTCAGTTATAAAATATTGTCTTTTTTTTTTTAGCCTCAGAACACCGCACAATGAGGAGATGACGGCAGCAATGAAAGATGTGGAACCAAATTGGAGTTTCCACCAAGTTAGAAGTAAGCACCAACATGAAGTTGGATTTACACAACTCACCATAAGTTAGAGATAATGTGAGAGACTCAATGTCAAGTATTCAGTCTTACTTTCTTTTCAGAGATTTTTGGGATAGGATGGCAATTGTATTAGTGTGATAGACAGCTCATTTAGTGTTTCCATGTCTTAAGATCAAACACTAAGTTACAATAACGATGTAGCATTGATAATGGATTATTAAGATAAGCGTCTGTGACAGTCTGCATGGCACATTTTGAATATTTCACTTTGGAAACATGTTTGCAATATGTTGACTTCATCTTCTGTACATTTCATATTTCCATCGACTAGGAGCTTGTAATCGAGCTATTGACAGTCTCAAGTGCAAAGAGAGAGAATGGAGATGGAAGCAAGGAGGAGGTCAAAAGGAGGACCAGTCAGCACGATCAGGTGAGTTGTCCTATTTGTGACCTTGTTTCATTTACTCAGGTCATGCATGGTCCAGTTGAACTGTGTATGTGTGTATGTATATGTATGTATGTTGTTTCTTCTCATTAAAATGTTTTCCTTTCCTGTTGGTCCACAGCTCTTCAAAAAGAGGGTCAAAATTGCTGAGAAGATTCTCAATCAAGAGGATCTGTCATATATAAAAGGAGCCAATGCAAACTATGTCAGCGACGAGGAAAGTGACAAGGAAAAACCATCTTATTATCAATTCTCGCCAAAGTGGCGCTCCACTAGGCTAACCAGGGTGATGCTGAAATGCCAAAAAGCCTTGGATGAAAACCGGAAGAGTGGAATTGACCCAAAATTACGCATTAGACACTCAGCTGGCTTTACTGAAAGAAACCCACCCACTGCTTTCTGGCAGAAGAGAAAAAAAGGATGCATGTTTGTCTGTGGTGTTTGAGTTATTTATTTTTTAATAAAATATTTTTGAGTAATACCGGTTTTCTGTCACCTTTAATTTTTATATATATTTTTGAGATGACTGGTACCTTGAAATATCCTGACCTCGGATATCACTGGTGTTTGTTCTTCAGATATGTCTGCTGGCCATATGTTCCAAATCCTAACTTCAGATGTGGCTAGTATACAGACATCAGATATTAACAGATTTGACATGGATAGAATCTGGAAATATCCTGACCTTGGATATCACTAGTGATGCATCTCATATCTGGAGAGACTCTCATCTCCAGATTCTATCAGAATAAAAGTGTCCCATACCCAGGGTTGATATGCTCAGATATGACTAGTATACAGACATCAGATATTAACAGATATGACATGGATAGAATCTGGAAATATCCTGACCTTGGATATCACTAGTGACGCATCTCATTTCTGGAGAGAATCTCATCTCCAGATTCTATCAGAATAAAAGTGTCCCCTACTCGGAGTTGATATGCTCAGGACATGAACTTAGAAACAGTCATGTCCGGAGAGTATCCACCGTAGATATCACCAGGTATGGGGTATTTCTGAGGATATCCAGACAAATATATCTCCTGATTCTAGGGGTTTTTGCGCAGTGTTTGCCAATCTCCCTGCTACCCAAAACTTTTCTGCAGAGAACCCAGCGGCCCCGTTCCCAGCTGAAAAGTGTGTGGAAGCACTGGCAATGCTGAAGGCGGTGTTCAGTGTGCGATTCAGTCAACTTCATGTTCATGCAAAAGAAATCCGTCTTTTCCAAAACCCCTTTCTTGCCAACATCGATGAAGCCCAGCCTTCTTGTCAGTTTGAGCTAGCTGACTTACAGAACTGTGATGTTTTGAAAGACGCATTCAAGCCCAAAAGTCTCATTGACTTCTATGCCGCTCTCCCAAATAACACGTACCCTAATGTAAAAAAAATGCAATGAAGATGTTCACACTTTTTGGCAGCACATATATCTGTGAACAAACCTTTTCATGGATGAAACTCCTGAAAAGTCCACTAAGATCAAGATTGACGGATGAACATCTGCATCAGTGTTTGAGACTTGCTGTGACTACGATGGAACCGGATATTCAGCTCCTAACCAGCCAGATGCAGGCCCACAGTTCAACTTCCTGCTTATGAACATACAGTCCATCGGTAAGTTATTAAGCTTAATATTTGGCTTTCTGGGAAACAATAAATGTTTACGTTTATGCCCCGCTGTGATTGTCACACTTTTTTCTGTTTCAAATTGACCCGGCCCCCGATCAGAGAAAGGGAACGTCATGTGGCCCTCATTGAAAAAAGTCTGTGGACCCCTGATATACAGACAGCAATTCTAAAGTGATTAGTACACTATATAAATCTATAATGTAGTATGACAAAAACACAACTTTAAAAGTAAAATGTAACTGGGAAAAAGAATTAAACATAAAGATAACTAAACAGGATTGGTTAGACATGTGGAGACACCACCATACCACCACGGGATTTCTAACATTGAGAGAGTTCGCCTGGAAGAACCTTACAAGATTTTTCATAACGCCTAAACTGAAGAACAAACAGTTAAAAACAAATCAGACCTGTTGGCGTGGATGTGGAGAAAAAAATGTAGACCATTCTCATGTATTTTGGAAGTGTTTGAATATAACAGGTTTTTGGAAAATGGTGTGTGATATAACATGCAAAGTGCTGCAAAGTGCTACAATTCCTCTGGAACCAGAACTGTTTTATTTGTACATGTTCTCAGGAAACTCTGTCCACCAAAGTGACAAATATTTATTAAAAGTTATATCACTAGCCACTAAAAAATAATTGACCAGGAACTGGGGTACTACTGTGATCCCATTAAAGGAGCAATGGACTTCAACAATTAACGGCATCTATTCAACGGAAACAATATCTGCAAGAGGCACAATTACACCGAAAATGGGAACAATGGACCCTTAACAACAAATAGACACAAAAAGCACCTAGAATTTCCCCTTGTTTTTGATTGTTGTTGTGGTTTGTATTTTGTTTACATGTAATAAAAACTAATAAAAATAAAGTAATAAAAAAATAGATGAAAAAAAAGAAAGAAGAAAAAAAGAAAAATAAACAGAATGCTGTAAAGCATTCAACCCTTTTTTTCTCCTCTTATGCGATCTTCCGCAGTTTTTCTGCACTTAACTCCTACAATTTTCAACCTATTTTAACCATTCAACTTTTAAAATGTTCAGCTCTTTCAGCTTATTCCTGCTATGACTTTTGGTTTTTCAAATCCTTCAACTTTCTAAGATATTCCAGGTTTTCCCGGATTTTTTGCCCTATTGAAATATATTGGGAAGTTATGGTGCATGAGGTCGCCGGTTCAAGACCCCGTTCGGACACTTCAAATTTTTCAACCATTAAAATGTTCAACTCTTCAAATCCTTCAACTTTTCAAGATATTCCAGGATTTTCCAATATTTTTCTCCATTAAAATACATGGAGACTCCTTGAAACCTTTGTTTCTTTCAACCATTACAACTTCAACATGCCTTTAGCTAGAAACACTGTTCAAACATTAAACTGCTCACAAGTCTTTGGACTTCAATAAAGGTTTTGAAATTATTATGGGATGGCAACACCAACTGCGCTTTGTGCTTTGTGCTTTGCGCTATGTGCTTAAATGTGAGGCTATTTTTAACTACAGTTTTTACCTATTTTAAACATTCCACTATTAAAATGTTCAACTCTATAAGCTTAATCCTTTCAGCTATTACTTTTGGTCCTTCATATCCTTTAACCTTTCAAGATTTTCCAGGATATTCCAGGATTTTCCAAGATTTTTGCTTCGTTGAAATACATTTTTAAACTTGTCCTGTCCAACAGCTGGGCAGACAGATGAGAACTGAAGGCCTCTTGTGTTGGACAGATTTTACTTTTACAACAGGGGTTATGAATCTTCAGACAAACCAGAGGCAACTGACTGTTTTGCTCTGTAATCGAGGCCAAACTTTATTCATTTTAATTATTTTTGAAATTCTTTGGTGTTGGACCGGACGGAAAAGTAAAGAAGGGAAGAAGAGAGAGGGATGTTAGAAAGAGGGGGATAGGAGGGTGATCATAGGAGGGAGGGTAAAACCATGAAGCAGCATAAAGCAACAAGCTACTGGATGTTAATCATTTCTGTAGAGTACAGATAGAGTACAAATCTCAAAGGGGCGGGGCCTGTCCACACACACACTCAAAAGTTATAAACACACCTGCTAGCTGCAAAAAAGAATACACTTCAACATGAACACAATACAGATAGCGTTCACACACGCATACTTATGCCTACAAGCCAACTAGTGTGAAATATTTCATTCATTCACGCAAATTTTTTGTGCAAAGGTGAGCTAACAACTGTGCTCAGTTGAGTGTTTATGTTCTTCTAAATTGGATGATGGAATGTGGAAAGAAGGAGGGGGAGCAATCAGCCATCCCCACACCAAGACCCCCGCCGCGGCAGCAGCCAGAACCCCCAACGCCACACGGCAGCAGGCAGAGAACAACCGCCCCCCGGGCGACCACATCCGCCACTAGGCCAGGGCCAGCAGGACCGCCGCGAGGCCCCCAGAGCCAGAGAGCAGGGAGGCATGGGGGGAAAGAGAGCGCCGCACCAGCCCAACCAGGAGAGCAGCCCCCCCCCCGCAGCACTAGGAGGGCCCAACGTCGGGCCCCACCCGAGAAGGGTGCCCACAGCCCCAGACGAGCACCCCATTACCACCCAGGAGTTCTGGGCATCCCCCCGCCCCAACCCCAGGTACGGGCCAGGACCCCCCAAGGGAGACCCGCTCCGCGCTCCAGGCAGCCACCCACCAGGGCTACAGGTGGTCCAGAAAGGTGCAAGACAGGGGCCAGCCGCCCCCGCCCAGGAGGGGGGCACCCCAGAGAGAAGGGGGCCCACAAGGGTTGTTGTAGCCGTGGCCCGACCAGGCTGGGCCACAGATGGAAATTGGCAAGGCCCAGCACCCGGCGGCAAGGACCAGAACCCATCCCGCAGGGACACGGACACCCCCGGCTCAGGTGTTATATGATCCCCGGTTTCTGGGTTTGCCAAAAAGTTTAGGGATCCCTCTCCCTGCGTGGGGAGAGCACCGCCGGGCCCAGGAAACCGGCACACAGGGGACACGGCCGCCGCCGCCAAGGGCCCCCCACGCCCCACCAGGGACGGGGCAGGGGACAGATGGACTTCAACATACGCTTTGAATTTATTATGGGATGGCAACACTACCTAGAGTTTGGCGGCCATTTTGTGCCTAAATGTGAGGTGATCTTAACCTTCAGTTTTCAACCTATTTTAACCATTCTACTATTGAAATGTTAAACTCTTATAGCTTATTCCTTTAAGCTATGACTTTTGGTCCTTCAAATCCTTGAACCTTTAAAGACATTCCAGGTTTTTCTAGGATTTACGCTCCATTTAAATACAAGGATAATCCCTGAAAACCTTTGTTTCTTTTAACCATTGTATCGTCATCATGCTTTCAGCTAGAGACACCGTTCAAACATTTAAATGTTCACAAGGCTTTGGATTTCATGATAGGTTTTGAAATCATTATGGGATGTCGACACAATCTACTGTTTGGTGGTCATTTTATGCCAAAATGTGAGGCAATGAAAAAACTTCTTCAAACTTTCACCTATTTTAACCATTCTACTATTACAATGTTCAACCCTTTCAGCTTATTTCTTTCAGCTATGACTTTTGGTCTTTCAAATCTTTGAACTTTTCAAGATATTCCAGGATTTTCCAAGATTTTTGCTTCATTTAAATTTATGGAGAATCCTTGAAACCTTTGTTTCTTTGAACCTTTACAACTTCAACATGCCTTTAGCTAGAAACACCGTTTCAACATTAAACTGCTCACAAGACTTTGAACTTCAACATAGGTTTTGAACTTAATATGGGATGGCAACACAAACTACTGTTTGGTGGGCATTTTATGACAAAATCTGAAGCAAATATTGCAATAAATTTCATCTATGGCTGGAACTGAACATATTGAAATTCACTAGATCTGGACATAGAAGGAATGTGGGCGTGGTTAGCATATGACCTCCGTTGCTAAGGACGTTGATTTGTTCGTCATACCCAGGCCACCAAAACATAAAATGGTTGCTATAGAGATAAAATCAACAGAAAAGCTGCCATTTTGAAAAAAAGTGGATTTTCTATCAACTTATAACATGCAGCTTTTACCAATATGATACTCTCGAACAATGTGGTTTTTTTGAGTCAGTTGATGATGCTGATTCCAAAACGAGCACTTTTAGCCATTTTAGCAACATTTTCAAATTTCAACAGTTCTGCCATTTTTTCAATTATTTCAGCTTTCATGCTTAACTCCTTATACAAATTTTGACCTATTTTGGCTGTTCAACTATTACAATGTTCAACTTTGACCTTTGGTCTTCTAACTTCTCAAGATAACAGGATTTTCCAGGACAGTTCAGCCATTTCTTCAACAATTTCAGCTTTCATGCTTAACTCCTTCTACAATGTTTGACCTATTTTAGACATTATAATATTACAATGGGCAGCTTTTTCATCTTATTTCAGCTTTCATTCAGCAGTACAGCATTCAACCCTGCATTTTCTTCTGGAAATGCAGCTACTTCTAGTTCAGACTCGTTTTTACTAAACAGTCTCTTTCCAAGTACTACACTGTGCATGGCAATCTCTCATCAGCTTCCTAGCTCTGCGCAGTGCCATAACACGTGACTACTCGCCTAGCATGCTGGGTAATCATGCATGCTGATTGTTGTTCGGTGCGTTGTTTCTTTTGTATATAGTGTAAGCCCTATCGGCCACCGTAATTTTATGCATTGTTCCTTGATTGCTTGAAATAAACCATTTCAAATAAAATAAAAAAAATAAAAACTCAGTTCTTTGAGAGGGTTAGGTCATAGTTTGTAACACATAGTAAGTCAATCAATTATATTTATTATTATCCATAAAAGAATAATGTTTTGTCCCAACTTAAGAATCGGTGAACTACAAAAGCAATAAACTCCAAATTTACTAACCTCATCTACTTATGAAAACTATAAGGTAAGCTGCAATTAAAAGTTGAAATGCCACAAAGTGTCCGTGTCATAGACATGATCTGTTTTGCTTACGTGCTTGTCACCATATCGCCAGTCTGTTCTTTCTACTTACTTTATCCACTAGCATTACAGAGCAAAACATTGGATATAGTTCTATTGACAAGTATGAACTGTTTATTTTTGTCTGTGGTGATGCAGAAAACAACTTAAAGCGGGAGTTAGGCTTGATGTGAAGCTGCACGTGAAGCTGCAGAAGCATGCAGGGACCGTCAATAAAGTACACAAAAACACCCTATACAAAGGGGGGGTGGGGCTCACGTTTGATCTCCTGTGGCTGTTATTGAAGCTCAATGGGAGTCCACTATTTTATGTTTTGCTCTGGCAACAAAATTGTGGATGTAATATCATTAAAAAAATGTCTTAAAGTTGGACTTTCAATTAAAATGGGAGGTAATAAATAGAGGATGATTAATTACTGATAATTACAGCAAATGAATTCCCGATTTTTTGGGTTGTTTTGTGGGACCTGGAAGTTTTTTGATGACCATTGGGCCGGATAACCATGACTACGTAGCTACACTGAAACTGACGACAACTCGAACTGCTTTACGGTAGTGTAAACTCCCATCATCCATAGCGTGAGGTTGAACTTCTGTCAGTTGAAGCTCATGTTAAACTGTTTTATTTTTTTTGTTTTTTACATCGAAAAAAAATTACAATTTCACGTATTTCTCAACACATTACAGAAGATTTAGTTTTTCAGAAACTTTTCAAGGACCTAGAAAATTCATTTTCAATTTCCAAAACTTTTCCAGGTTTTTCATGAACGTATGACCCCTGAAAAATAAATTGCCTTTGGCACACTAAAGACTTTTTTTAATGAAATATAAATTATTTTCACAAGCTCATTTCCTACCTAGAGGTAAAACGACTCAATCTTTGAGGCAACGCACACCATGACTTAAACCCAGAGATGGCCTCAGCAGGACTACAGCCTGTCTGCGTTTTGCCCAGGAAAATAAAAAACATCCTAACTTTTGCAAAGGTGGATGTGTATATAAAATCAAAGCGTTTAGCTCAGGGGTCGGGAACCTATGGCTCGCGAGCCACATATGGCTCTTTTGATGGTCACGTATGGCTCGCAGACAAATCTTTATTTATAACATTTTTTTTTCATCAAACCAGTCCTTCTCGTGCGCGATGCGATGCCAGAGGGGCGCGCAGTAGTAGCGGTGCTTGGAGAGAAAAATCTGCGCCAGCACTCAGTTTACTATTATCTACTATTTCACAGAGTTTATTCCAGCAGGAAACCTATTTATTGCCGTGCCTAAACCTGCGCGCTCCCGTCTCTGAGAAAGAGCTGCTATTGCAGGACGGAATGTGAGGAAGAAAGCGGGGGGGGGGGCAGGCAGCAGGTGAATCGAGCAGGGATTGTAAAAACGCAAAACCCGCTGCCCGTCACTCACTGCAGTGTGTGAGTGTGTGTTTGTCTCCACGTCTGCATGTGAGTCTTTGTCACATCTCCAGAACATTCAGACCTACCATCACGTTTAAAGTCTCAACGCCTGCATGAAGCTGAAACTCACCACGTATCAACCAGACTAGACCATCAGCAGAACCACCACGAGAAATACTCATCATCTATTAGCAACAGCATAACGATGTTATTAAAAAGAATCCACAGACTTATTGTACTTTAAAAATGTTGAAATTACATCAAATGCTCACATTCACTTGTATTTTTAGTTTTAAACATATTGTTGCGGACTGAGTTGGGTCCGCTGTTGGGACGCGTTAAAAGTTCTGGAGTTCAATGAACGCATCAAGCAGAGATCTGATTGGCTCTCAGTTCTGTCGCTCAGCCTGTTGTTAGGTAGTTTGGACCAATGGGGTTCAGCTATGGGCCGAATAAGGGAAATGGGAGGACTGGAGCGGGAGGGGGGAATATAAAGCTGGGAGAAGCGCTCTCGTCTCGGCGGGAGAGATTGAGGAGTTACTGTATTAATTTTACGGCGTTTGCTGCGGTCTGCAGTAATCAGAATAAATAACCTTAAAAGAGGTTAAGTCTCTGTGCCTCAGTGTGGGAAAGGGACGCTACATTATTGTATGGCTCTTTGGAAATTACATTTATAAATATGTGGCGTTTATGGCTCTCTCGGCCAAAAAGGTTCCCGACCCCTGGTTTAGCTGATCACCCTTAGGTCCACTGAGAAAGTGTGTGTGTGTGTGTTAGCCTGGGGGGATTGCTGGCAGCGCAGGTTCTTCCTAGAGAGGGCAATTCCACCATTATCTATGTCAAAATGTGAGAAACTGCTTGTTTTCGTGAACTGGGAGTGGCTTGTGCCCAGGTTTGTAGAGGAACACCCACAAATGCATGAACAGATCAAAATACCGCTTTGGGGCTGTTTATGGTAAGGAATGCACTTTATCATACACTTAAAAACTCAAAAAAGTGCATGATGTTTAAAATAAAATCCCTTTTTTATCTCCATATTCGTTGAGCACTAAGAAACAACAGGAACTGGACTTTTAATTATGGTTATGCTGTTTTTAGCCAAAAAAAAATCCTTTCTTGTTTTCTAGGACAGTTTCTGCAGTACAACAGGAGTTGAATAGAAATTTATGTTTGAGTTGTGCACGTGGACCAATCCCCATCCCCCTTCGCCTTCCCAATGCTAAGGGTTCTCTGTTTACACTCTCTCCCACTAGTTTACAGCCCCTCACACCCCCAACCCAACACAAATTCAACAAAAATGGCGAGCCAACATAATCAAGCTGTACAGTTTAGAGCTAGATGCCCCCTCAGACGAGGATTACAACAGTGTTTATGAGCACACATAGAGCATGTGTAGAGTATTTTCTACACCGCAAACATGATCTTGTAATTACCCCTTGTGCTATCCTAGGCACTTTAACATTGGGAGTTAGGTCATCTAGACCCCACTAGACAGTGCGCTGAACCTTTTTTCTTCAATGATTTGTGATCTTCACTGGTGTCCATGGATTACATGAAATCCTCTTCACCTTTATACACCTTTGTCATGGTAGGGATAACACGTCAATGTAAGGGTGGGGTAGCACAAGGGTTAAAATGATATTTTGGCCTCAAATTAAAGTCTGAGTTGTAGTATGGTAACTTCGATTTTTATTTTTAAGAAACAAGAGTTTGTGAAAGTAGGCTTAAAACACACTGTGGATTAGATTTTAAATATTAAAAATTGTCAAACCCTTCCCATCTGTCAAACAGCATTCTTATATAACCACTCGTTAGTCAATATCATCCTTGCATCACTTCTTTGCCTGTCAATTTGCTACAAGGAGAGCTCTAAATGCATGTGACTGCATCATTATGGATTTGTTTAAAACAAAATCAAAAGATTTTTATTTTTAGAGTGAGTTAGGGCCTTTTTTTAAAGATCTAAGATGTTACAATTATTTGTTAAAAACATAAACTTCTCTCTCTGATTTCCTGTTTTTTTTTTTCTTTCTGCACTCAACTCTATTTTCTTTGCCTGCATGCTCTGGTATCTTCTGTTGAAGGAATGTTGGCAAAACACTCATGTTCTACACAGCTTTTTCCTCTAATGAGCTGCCAGGGTGTGAGGATGTGCACTTGTTTGTGTGTGCATGTAAGACCTGGTAGCATGCTGTACTGATATGACCCAGATTTCTTTGGCATCACATTCTGTAGCTAGTGACAGGGATCTTTGCTAACTCATGCTCATTGCTCTTCGAGCTGCAGTGGAATGTCATCAACAGAGTTTTAATTGTGTTTTTTTAATATGTTGAAATTTGCCAAAAAAGACAGGACAGGAGGCATGGTCACTGCTAGACAGTTTCAACTTTTGTTTTTCTTTAAGTTTTGCAGTTATTGTAAGATTAGTGTGTAAAAGCCTATATTTAAGCAGTTTTACTCCATCCAGACATGCCTTCAAGTGTTTTTTGTAAAAGCACTGATGGGTGTAGACTGTGGCATATTACCAGAGTAGTTTTTTAATCGGCCTAAAGCCCTGTTCCTTCAGATTAACCGTTAATTAATAAATATTAATAGAGTCCACACATGGTGGGTTATTTTTTCAATTCATCTGGACTCTCTCTCTACCTCAATTTAATTATCTTCTTTGCTTTTTTGTTCCCCAAAGACTTCAGTTGTCTGTAACCTTTCATAATAAAAGACCCATTTGGACCAATTTTTATCAACCTCAACTCAGAGAGCTGCATAGTCCCACTACATGTTAAGAAAAATACTGTTTATTTTTGCTACCAGCACATCAAAGTTTTATTTCGAAATGAAATCCACCCAGTGTCCTCTTGCTGTAGATTTACTTGCATAAAAATGCTAAGAAAGCCAAGTTAAGTCTGACATTTTCTATCATTATGAATGGATGGATAGTAAATTAAATCTTTTATCAATCTTTTAGATAGTTATCTGACACATTAAAAATGTAACTATACATGACAAAACTTAATTAACTAAAATAAATTAACCAAAACTAAAAATTAATTATTTATTTAAATTGAGAACTTTTTTTTTTTTCAAAGCCAAAGAGCCGCAATGGTGGAATAAAAGAGATGCATGTGGCTCCAGACACTCAGGTTGCAGACTCCTGATCTAGACTTTTAGAAGGTGGTCCAAAATAATATATTGTCAGATGCTGTCATGGCTTTCAATAAATTGATAAGGGAAGGGTCCAAATGACATATTATGGCAAAAACCAAGAACATTTCAGTTTCTGTGAAAACAGAAATACTGCAAAAAAAAGAAATAGAATTTGACATTGATTTCCCAAATGTTTAATTGAAAAAAGGGCTTAATTATTTATTTCCATTAAAATACATCTATTAAACAGATCCAAAAAGAGATATTACAATGTACTGTTATGAGATACAGTCTCTGCTGGTAAAGTAAGACTATATTTACATGTTTTAAAATATAAATTAAAAACAATTGTTTACAGTTTCCCCAATAGCACATCAACTGCTCTTTGTGAAGGGCGGCTGTGGTGCAGTGGTAGGGCGGTCGACTCATGATGGTAAGATTGCAGGTTCGATTCCCGCCTTGCACACCCATGTGTCGAAGTGTCCTTGGGCAAGACACTGAACCCCACCTTGCCTCTGGTGGCGCCAGTGTTCGGCAGCGGAGCCACCACCAGTGTGTGAATGTGTGTGTGCATGGGTGGATGGGACTGTGACTGTAAAGCGCTTTGGGCCTTCGTAAGAGGGTAGAAAGCGCTATATAAGTATACGCCATTTACCATTTACTTCAGACTGGAAGCTTTCAGGAAGGAAATGACTAACTTGTTGGCCTTGTTAGAACTGTTCATTAGTTAACATTTTATAGTAATTTATTTAAATTAATTCAATGAATTGTATACAGCAGCTTCCCAGGACTGTTTATGTGGACTCTTAAAGAAATAAAAAGTGTTAAATAAAAGTGTTTTTTAGTAAACATGTTTATTTTTAGTGTTTTCAAGCAGATCAATTTGTGTTTCATTTATTCTCTGTTTGTGCTGTAAAAAATGTACTTTGACAAAAGCATTTTTGTTCTTTGGGTTTTTTTTAGAAGCTACGAGTACAAAATACAAACATAAAGGAAGAAACCCAACATCAGTCAACCTGAAGTCTTTCATTGACATCCGTATCGTCACTGCAACAATACTCAAGTTTGTTGACTTTCATATTTGTAGTATATCGACTTGAACCTACATTCTGTCTTCTCCCTGACTGCAGCTTGGCAGACCTGGCATTGTGTTTAAACGGCAGGAAAAGAGGTCCTGGTGAGTATCACTCCTGTTGCTGTTTATACTTCTACTCTTCCTACAGTCTGGGAAGACAAAGCATCCTAATGAGTGGGGTGGAAGACTTGAAGAAGAGTCTGGCACAAGGAAAACACAAAGAAACAAGTGGATGGTAGAAACCATTGAGAAGTTAAAAGAAATGAGAACAAAACACACCGCTGCCCTAACCCCCCTTGAGCTTTTGTAGGGGCTTATATAAGGGGGAGAACAGCCTACGCCAGTGTATAAATACTCCTGATGCCGCTAGTGAAGAAGGGTCACCGTGAGTCAGCACACCCATATCTGTCCTCATCTTTCACTTTTTTTCTCTTCCATCAATGCATCATACTGTCCTCCTCCACCGTTTTTGTCGACCATTTTTAAAGTTCTTGCAGGGAATGCACAAGGGACTCCACTTGTTTGGAAAATAGCAATCTGTCCATTTTTTCACAATTGTAAAATTTGTAACTGTGTAAGACCACTGTAAAATGCAAAGGGACAGTTGATTTTAAATTCAGGATTCACAATATCATTTCTTTGACATTTTTAACTAAGTTCTGTCAGTTAATTACTTCATAAAGATGGAGGCAGGTCAGAAATCAAGTTTAATGTAGACCATTATCATTTCAGGTTATTTTGACCGAAATATCCCTGGGCATTCACAGTATATGAGAAGTGAACTAAGTGAGGGTGACGTGACTCACTGAAAATGGTTTACTTCCAAGTTCAATGAAACAAAGTCAATTCAGTCACCATATTTTTTCACAATGCAGACGCCGCCATGTTGAAACCAGACAACATCAGCAAGAAGTGATTGGTCCGAGTCAGTCTGAATCAAAATTTAAATGGCAACCACTCTCGCCAGTCAGAAGAGAGCTTGTTAGAAGGGCTCACCCCTACCACGTTTTCGACGTGAGACCACATACTGGCATCTGATTGGTCAGTTAATAACTTGAATAATTTCCACTAAAGAAAAAATACCAATAAAAAAAATATGGATTAGCAAAAGCATGTTGAAATAAAGGTAGTAGTGTCTGACTGTTAAAAAAAGTGCTTTCATTATGGCAGTTCAAATGACTAAAATAAAATAAAAAAAAACATACTTATAAAGAGAGATATTTTTTCTGGAACTTCTTTAAAATAATGTTGTTACACATGAAGTTTTCATTTTATTTTAAGACGTCTTAAGGTTATTCTTTCAAATTCAGTTAGTCAAAGACTCTGAGGTTAACACATAAACAGTGCAAAAAGTAAAAAAAAAGTGCAAATTCAAACTCAACCAGGTTAAAAGCTTAAAAATTGTTTGCAAATGACTTAAGGGCTTCTCGGCTCTTTATCAACCCTGGCATTTTTTAGCACTTAAGCTATCATATGACCCCACCCTTACATTGACGTGTTATCCCTACCATGACAAAGGTGGATAAAGGTGGAAAGGATTTCATGTAATCCATGGACACCAGTGAAGATCACAAATCATTGAAGAAAAAAAGTTCAGCGCACTGTCTTGTGGGGTCTAGATGACTCAACTCCCAATGTTAAAGTGCCTAGGATAGCACAAGGGTTAAATATTTATATTTAGGTACTTATAAGATGCATGGTCCAGTGCATTGCTTATAAAGTTATTAAGTATTATATTAAGTTCCACGAGTCATTGTGCCTGTGTAGTGTAAGTGTATGCCTTGACATACACTTTGAAAACAGCATCTGAACTTTAACAGCAAAAGTTAATAAAAAGATATCCAGGACTACAAGGTGTTGTCTGGTCGGTAAGGGATGCTTCAGAAAAACAATGTGGAATTCATGTGAAGTTGTTTGAGGACACTTGGGCTACGTTCACACTGCAGGGCTTGATGCTCAATTGCAATTTTTGAAAAAATCAGATTTTTTTGCAAGGCCGTTCACATTTCCAATTAAATGCAAACTTTTGTGATCTCCTGTGTGACCATGAAATGATCCAGAAGTGACCTGCATGCGCAGAAGAGTACTTAACGGTGAACGACGTCACTCGTTGTTTGCGGAAGTAGCTAACGTTAGCTATGGATGTCAACAACAGTGTTGTCAACAGCGGACCTCTTTTACATTATTACATTTATTTTCACAAAGGAGATAGCACAATTACAATCTTCTCATTATAAGAAGGCATTGGAGCCGGGATCGTCTGTACCCACTTTTGTGGAATGGGGATGTGTATGTGCTGGGGCCCTGCATGTGTGTGTGTGTAAGAGACAGGAGAGAGCACGTGCAGCGCAGAGTAGGGAATGGGAGGGGCAGTGGGGGGCGCATTCATGTTGTGTGTTAAGGAAAAAGGTAATAAAATAAGGTTTCCCCAGGAATAAATGCTCTTTATTAACCCGCTCTCGAGAATCTAAGGGTCCGAACATGGAACTGAACCCCGAAGGAGGATCCGCCTCCGGCTCTGAAGAAGCCAGTCTCCCCCGCGCTTCTGACCATGGTCAGAAAGTTAAAAAATTAATCACGGGCAAGGTTCAACAACATGTTCGGCCATTTTCAAAAACCGCCCGGTTGCGATAAGAGCCCTTGAGTTTGGCCTGAATAGAGCGATCACCCCAAATATTAATCAAATCGGTGACCTCGCTTCCCTTCCACTTACTGGTTTCAGCAGCATCGTCCGCCATGGTTGATGTTTATGTTCTCGTTCCCGCCTACTTCAACGCAGAATTATGACTTTTGTAGCGTATCAATGACGTACAGGCCTGGCCGGTCAGACGGCGGTCGCATTTGAAAAGATCGGATACGTATTGGATTCAGGACCACATAAGTGACCTGGGTCGCATTTAAAGAGATCGGATCAGTGTCGTTCAGACTGTCATGAAAAGATCAGATACAGGTCGCATAGGGGCAAAAAAATCGGAATTGGGTCGTTTCAGCCTGCGGTTTGAACGTAGCCTAAGACTATGGTCCAATTTTCCAAAATGCCATCATGTAGCAACCTAAATGCAAGTCTTCCAGCAAATGTGGCAGGTGGATGCGCAACAGCATTTGTAATAGGCAGTAACATTTTTACATACCGCGCTGTGCCCAAGGAGGCTTAAAGAAAAAGTTACAATTTTATGGCGATTGGATGATTTTTTTTTAAATCAGTCAGTGGCCGCCCAGGCACATTTTGAGGTCACGCAGTGGGAGACCAGTCTCAGGCTGGTTGCAGGAAGGCAGCAGCGTGATAATTGACCAATAGGAGGGTCTCCAAGGTCCCAAAAATTGTCAGACGATTGGCCAATTACAGACTGCAATCCTCCATCCACCCCCCTGTCCCCGTGCTGCCATCCCACTGCCACCATCCAATTGTCGGAAATTGTACAGTAGCAATGGGGGCACTCAACTAGGACTGTTGACATGGATCGGGGGCCCTGCGATGACCCAGCCACCGTGGGTCCTGCATATACTGTATTTTCACGACTATAAGCGCACTTAAAGGTCGTAAATTTTCTTCCGCCAGCAGGGGGCGCCCTATGAGCCGGTGCACCTAATGTGTAGTTGTGGGTCGTAGAAGAAGATGGAGTGAGGAAGGGAGAGAGTTGTAAAAGCCATGTTGCACGCGGAGCAGACAACAAACAGGGAGAGAGGCGGGGGCGGGGCTTAGACTCACTGCTTATGATTGCAGACCCGCAACAAACTAACAGCTGCTTTCTAATACTTAATAATAATTCATAGCTAATGATAGTTGTCATCCGTAAAATTAATATAATTTATTAGGTTTGCTGGATTAAAAGAAAAATGAATAAATAGAAAGGAGTCTGCATCAAAGTGAATTTATTTCCATCATCTCACTTAACTTAACTTAACTTAACTTAACTTAACTTAACTTAACTTAACTTAACTTAACTTAACTTAACTTAACTCTGGGTGTTTGACAGACAGAAAAGTCTATTCAAGGTTGTGGAAAATGGACAAAAGATCAAAGGAAACATCACATAAAGAATAAAAATAATCAGATCAAATAATTAAATAAATATCCTGTCTGGAACATTCTGATGTATAAAGTAAAATGTTTCGTTAAAAAAACAATATTGTTGCATAATGTGGAAATAAAACACTTTATGTTCTTAATTTGTTATTTATTTTTCATCTTTAAAAAGTATCGATAAGAGCATCGTTAAAATACCGGATCGATAAGCAGTATCAATAAGAGTAGTAGTACCGTTCAAATCTTAACGATATCCATCCCTTCCCGTGACTGAGACCGCACCCAATGACCCGGTGCGCCCTATGGTCGTGAAAATACGGTAAATGGGGAGATGAAATTGATGATGCACAGAATTCATCATGGCGTTGATGGCAACACAGTGACTCCAAGGCCTCTGTCTTGACGAAATGCAGTTGATGTTGAGAAGAAAACAAAGAAGACAAACATTGTGCTTTCTGTGTTACACATAGAAGAAGAGCAATGCGCACCAGAAGGGCAAAGAAGACGAAGAAAAATCTGAGTTGGGAATGACCAGTAGTGCAGAATGGCCCACTTTTTATATACCCACGGGCTACCAGGCGAATGGGGCTGAGGGCACTTGATATACAGCGGGGAAAATAAGTATTGAACACGCCAACATTTCTCTCAAAAAACACATTTCTAATTGAGCTATTGACATGGAATTTTCACCAGATGTCGGCATCAACCCAAGTAATGCACACATAGAAAGAAATCCAAACATTTATGTCCATAAATGAAGTTATGTGTAATAAAGTGAAATGGCACAGGGAATAAGTATTGAACACGCTTACGGAAATTTATTTAATACTTAGTGCAAAAACCTTTGTTGGTGATTACAGCCTCAAGACGCCTCCTGTATGGAGAAACCAGTCGAATACATTGCTCAGGTGGGATTTTGGCCCATTCATCCACACAAACTGCCTTCAAATCTTCAAGGTTCCGGGGGTCTCTTCTGTGAACCCGGATCTTCAGTTCTTTCCAAAGATTTTCAATTGGATTCAAGTCTGGTGATTGACTGGACCATTCTAGCAGCTTTATTTTCTTTTTCTTCAGCCGCCGCCAGTGTGTGAATGTGTGTGTGCATGGGTGAATGGGACAGTGACTGTAAAGCGCTTTGGGCCTTCGTAAGAAGGTAGAAAGCGCTATATAAGTATACGCCATTTACCATTTCTTTTTCTTCAACCAGTTGAGTGTTACCTTGGCTGTGTGCTTGGGATCGTTGTCTTGCTGAAAGATCCACCCTCTTTTCATCTTCAGCAGCCTGGCAGATGACAGCAGATTCTGATCAAGAATGTCTCGATACTTTTCTCCAGTCATTATTCCTTCAATGATATGAAGTCTACCAGTACCACATGCTGAAAAACAGCCCCACGCCATGATGCTCCCACTTCCAAACTTGACTGTTGGTATGGGGTTTTGGGGTGATGTGCGGTGCCATTTTTCCTCCAAACATGTTGTGTCTTATGACATCCGAAGAGTTCAATTTTGGTCTCATCTGACCAGAGTATCTTGTCCCAGAATGTCATGGGTTTATCCAAATGTTGTGTCGCAAACTCCAAACGAGCTTCAAAGTGCTTCTTCTTCAAAAATGGAGTCTTGCGTGGTGTGCGTGCATGGAGGCCATGGCGGTTGAGTGCCTTACTTATTGTTTTCTTTGAAACAACTGTACCTGCTGATTCCAGGTCTTTCTGAAGCTCTCCACGAGTGGTCCTGGGCTGTTGGAGAACCCTTCTGATGATTGTTCTGACTCCTCTGTGTGAAATCTTGCAAGGAGCACCTGGCCGTGGCTGGTTTATGATAATGCCTTGTTCTTTCCACTTCCGGATGATGGCCCCAATGGGACTCACTGGAACTTTCAGAAGTTTAGAAATGCGCCTGTAACCAATGCCTTCAGTGTGTTTTGCAACAATAAGGTTGTGTAGGTCTTTGGACAGCTCTTTGCTTTTACCCATCATACAATGCTTCTTGTCTAACACCTTGCTGGTGAGATATCTTTTTAAAAGGCATCAATCAGGACTATACCAGCTGATATTACTTTGCACTAATAGGGGGCAGGTTAACCTTCTGAATACTGACAAACTCCAGCTGCTTTCTTGGCTTGCCAGACCTTTTTACCCCTCCTTTTCTTCATGTGTTCAATACTTATTCCCTGTGCCATTTCACTGTATTACACATAACTTCATTTAAGGACATAAATGTTTGGTTTTCTTTCTATGTGTGCATTACTTGGGTTGATGCCGACATCTGGTGAAAATTTCATGTCAATAGCTTGATTAGAAATATGTTTTTTGAGAGAAATGTTGACGTGTTAAATACTTATTTTCCCCGCTGTAGATGGCTGATAATCAGAGACATTTATACATTGTCCAAACTGCCTTCGCCCTGTGGCCGCTTAGCTGTCACCCGATTTTGTCATCCCCACTTGGCTAACAGTCGCCTAACTGCCAGTGTCTACATTCACTACTACGCCAACAATTTTTAAAAATTCGGACAGCGGCAGCTAGGGGTGGGTCCCGAGCCCCGGTATTGAATGAGCCCCGGGGCAACATTCTTCAAGACCGCAGTGTTGTTAAGATCTGACCTCAACGGTTCTGCTATCGGTACTGGAGAAGTTGCATTTTATTGTGTCCCACAAGATCTATAAGTTATCTACCATATTTAACTCACTAAGTCAGTCAATTTTACTTTAATTAATGATGATATTAATTTCGCTATTCTCGCTGAAGAGGAGAGGTCTGTTCTGGCTATTTATGTGCCCTGGGAGGCTGTTGTTCAGACAGTACGCGGCACGCACGCACAGGAATGCTAATCAAAGATATACGATGGCGGAAAGAGCTAAGCGGTCCTCACGCTCATAAAGAATGAAAATTATTAAAATAAATAAATATCCTGACGGCATTTTGAATCAATACAAGTATTGCCAAATTAACTATTGTGATATATCTGCAAAAACATTTTTGTTAACACCCTCAGTGTTGCAGCTCCCTGTGCTTTCATCTCAGTGGGAAACTGATCCAAATGGCTCTTTGAGAGGTTCAGGCTGCCGACCCCTGGTCTAGCACATCCACGTGCATTCCAGGTTTGTATTGTAACATTATCATGTATAAAGTAAAATGTTTTATTAAAAAATCAATGTTGTTGCATGATGAGGAAATTAAACACTTTATGTTTTTAATTTGTTAGTTATTTAATTATTCATTTTTCGTTCTCAAAAAGTATAGATAAGAGTATCGTTAAAATACCAGATCGATAAGCAGTATCAATAAGAGTAGTAGTACCGTTAAAACCTTAACGATACCCATTCCTTGTGGCAACTAATCTTGAAGATTACACCGATGCCTCCACATTGCAAGGTGGCAGTTGTATTTGTGATAGCATTAGTGGCAGAGATTACTCTGCTGGCATAAAAGTATCTGAAAGCAGTTTCAATCTGACTTTACAATAAAAAAACCAACCTGAAAACCCATCTAATACCTCACCTCTTCCTTTTACGAGTGCTATTTGAAGCCATAAAAGAGTGTTGTCCAAAGTTCAATTTCAAAATTATACTTTGTGTTTAAATGCATAAATGCCAAAGCAAACATGCCAAGAAAATCCTCTTTAAATGTTAGACTCCCTCTTTGTGTTAGCACAAATCAATAATACATGAGTCTTTCCAGTGGTTTATATATAAGAAAAAAAAAACACAAATGTTGGCTGGTCCATTCTATATCATTGTCAGCTCTTTGCCAGCGCTGTGAAAGCTCTGTTACATGGTCCAGCTAACACCTCCACCCTTATCCTATCTCATGTTCGCCATCCCCCAGCCTCTCATTCACTATCTTCCATTTTCATTTTCTGTCAAAGCTAGTGTGTCTTTCTTTCATTCCACTTCCTTCTTCTCTATAATAAGAGATATGTTATGGCTCTATCATCTATCAATAGTATATAATATAATAATTATATAATTATATAAATTATAATTAATTATAATTTATAATTATATATAACTATAATCACCCTCCTACCCCCCTTCCCCCAACATCCCTCCCTCTTCTTCCCTCCTTTCCTTTTCCGTCCGGTCCAACACAAATATTTTCAAATATGATTACAATGAATAAAGTTTGGCCTAGATTACAAAAGGGGTTTATTCAGACATACCTCTGGTTTGTCAGAAGATTCATAGCCCCTGTTGTTAAAGTAAAATATGTCCAACACAAGAGGCCTTCAGCTCTCATCTGTTTGCCCAGCTGTTGGACACGACAAGTAAAAAAAAAGAAAGGTGGCACAGGTTTTCTTTGCACACCTGACAGGCATGATCAGGAAATCTCTAACAAAGTCTATCTAGGGACTCCAGCAGGAACCTTGATAACCGCATTCCTTACAAAAATAGGTCACTACTCTGAATCCTTCAGACTCAAGTCATAAATGAAATCCACAGAAATAATTCAAAAGAATACTAAAAGGCTAAAACTTAATTGTATTTTAATTGCAAAAACGTATGTGTATAACAAATGAATCTAAATAAAAAGGATATAGTTTGTACCTAAAGTCAGGTTTAATGAATATTATTACTGTAGCTAAGCTACAGTAAAAAAAAAAAAATTGTAAGACTTATTTGTTCTAAAGGAGAAAGGAGGCGGCATGAACTGGAAAACCATTATGACATGCACACAGTTAATCTTTCCAGCTCAGGTTTGTGTGAATGCAAGTGTCTGGAGGGTTCTTCATGTTCTCTGTAGCGCTCCATCTACCTCCGCAGCTGATCCGGTCAACATGCACACACAAGCCGCCCTCTAACCTCCTGTACTATATACCAACTTTGCCTGCGTCTCCTGCCCTTATCAATTTCTCTCTCCAACTTTCTCTTTGTCTCTAAACTTCACTGCAAACCTCCAGTTTTGAGGGCCAGACAAAAAAAAACTTGATTTCTGTATTATGCTTCTGAAAAATGCTCATCATCCTCATTCTCATGTGTTAACAAGGGATTAACTCATTAACTCAGATAGAGTGAGGTGCTGTGAAGAGGATGAGGGAGAACGAGTGGGAGGAAGGACAGAGAGGTGAGCGTCAGAGAGCGTCAGTTAACAACAATGCCAATGCCTATTTAAGCATTGAATACCAAATAATGAATAAAGAACATTATACATAGATGCCTCAGCTAATTGCATTTACAAATCATTGTTATTGTCCGACAATTTGATTCAAAAATAAAAAAATTGGTTCTAGATGTGCTGTAAACAAAACAATATTTCTCTGGGACACCTTTTTATCCTCTGTATCTATCATATGTTCTGCACTATAGGACAGTGTTTTTCAACCTTTTTTGAGCCGCGGCACACTTAAACCTTGACAAAAATCTCGCGGCACACCAGCATTCAAAAAAATAAAAAAAAAAAAAAAAAACAGGAGAAACTCAGTCTGTTTTGAACAGTTCCTCCACAATCTCACATTCTTTTTTTATAATTGTGGCAGAAAACGCTGGAAGCTGCAGCTGTTTTTTTCTCTAAAAGATGTAATAAAAGTTAAGTTAAAAGATTTAAAAACTGTTTGATTTGTGTTCGTTGTGGTTTCAAGACGTTAAGAGGAGAGACGAGTTGGGTTACTTTTAACCCAATGCATCATGGGAGATGTAGTTCAATGATCCGCCGAATGCAGAACGACCAGCGTCTCTGAGATTTATTGTTTTGATCACTTGTTCCACGGTCTGATACCGGATTCTGTGGAAAGCTACACCGCTAAAGACGAGCTTTAGCTGGTATTTTATTTGAAACTGAGCGACTTTATCAGCAGAATGCACAAGGAAGTGAAGACTTTAACCACTTCTGATTGGTCAGACTGATGACACGTGATTAAGAATCCAAGAATGATTGGTGGAGACAATTAAAGGGGCGTGACTTTTGCTAAAACGGAGATTAAGCTGCAGCTAAATCGGTACCGTCATTTTTATCAAAATGTCTTTAATAGAATCAAATAAACACAAAGAAAAAAGTATTTTATGATCTGTCATATTCCTTATTTCTTAATGTTTTTAGGGCTTGTTTGGATGAACAAAGAGGTGAAATCCTGGAGATCATAAATGTTTCAGTTGAGGGCAATTTCCCACGGCACACTTGACCATCTCCCACGGCACACTAGTGTGCCGTGGCACACTGGTTGAAAAACACTGCTATAGGGCAATGATCGGGCCATTTACCAACTTGTTATATCTAAGCAACAATGAACTAAAAGGTGCATTAACCGAGACAAGAGAGTCAGAGATAAATCCATAAGTCAGTCAGACTTTATTATATTTGTTCACAGTACCTCTTTAACTTTTAACACACTACACATTAGCCACGTTGGAAGTGCAGCCTCGATTGCATATTCACAATCCAACCTTGTTTGCAACACTTTAAAAAAAGAGACTGATGCTGCTAAAACAAACATAACTGAGACTAAGCTAACTCCCATCTTAGTAGCACGTACAAAAAACACAGTCCAGCATCACTACGTAATAGCCATGCTAGGGCATTTACGATAACATCTAAACATGTTTGCAACATGTAAAAAAAAAATTACAGACTGAGAGCGCTACAACAAATGTTACTATGTGAATATGCTAGTTCCCAACATTTTTTGAAACACATAAAAAAGAAAAATAGTCTGACACCGCAAAACATTAGCCTTGTCAGAAGTATTACAACAATAGTCATCTCAATAACATCGCACCTTATTATCAAGAGTCAAAAAAAAGACTGATACTGCTAAAACAAACCTTACCATGACTAAGCTAATTCCTAAAGTTGTTACTGTCACATAAAAGAAGTCTGACAAAGCCATACATTAGCCACATTAGTATATTTATAATAACATCCAACCTTGTTGGCAAGATGCAAGACAAAACAGACTGATACCACTTAAATAAAAAATACTGTAACTATGCTAACTCCCAACGTTGTTTGTCACGCAGACTGACAATTTGACAGAGTGCCGCATACCTGTCAACATTGCTTCAACACTGCTCATTCTACTCATACTCATTCTACAACGCCTATATAGTTAGTTCATTAGTTTGATAGTTAGTTGTTACTGTTATTTGTTAATAAAGAATACTGCGCTGTAATTATTACTTGTACCGGTATATTCATTTGCGACGCGGCCACCAGAGGATTTTGCTTTCGGAGGAGTAGGAGGCGGGGGCGGGGGCGGGGGTAACCGTGACTCCTGCTGCTTCATCATCTTCTCCGTGGTGAAGACGGGGTTTATACATTTATTTAAAACCTTAGAGCCCAGATATGAGCTGTATTGTTCATCCTTTAGAAAATGCTGCTACTCTCAAGGTGAATGTTTGTCTCATTTTAGTCTAAACTACAAAGTGTGACTTAAAACACAGCTGGGACTTTAAGTAAGTAACCTTTTTATTTTGGACAAGTGAAAACAAGTGTAGAATAACAAAATAAGACAAAAGCAAGACAAAAATTATATAAAACAAGACAAAATTAAATAAACACAAGTCCAAAAAGGAGTGAGAAAAAGAAAAATCTTATACTTAACTTTGATTCTGGTGTGTAGGTGCCATGAATTAAGTGTGGTCTTTCTTATGGTGAATGAATATATATTTGTTTTGATTATAGGCCATTGAGTAGGTAATCAGCTGGTGGGTCACATGATTGTGGGCGGTGACATCAATTGACTATAACTCACCTGTGGTTTTTTCCCTGTGTAAGATGGAAGGGGGGGGTGAGCTGGGTTGCCGTATTTTTTGTTGATCGCTTTATACGCTTTATGCCCTTTTGTGCTTTTGTTCTTGATTCCTTGTTTTTTTGCTATTTTTTGATCATAATATTACAAGTGGATTTAATCAACTTCATTTTCCATTATTGAAACTACAAAAATACAAACTTTGTTATGCTATATTGTTTTTGAGCGCGTCATTCAAAACCTGGACCCACCCGGCGTCAGCCTCTCAGCAACTGTTTGGTTTTGTCGCTACAAATGTGTTCATTTATTTATAATTCATCCCAGAAATGGGGGTTATATTTGTCTTGCGTTTGATTAAATAAAAGCAATATTTGCTTTAAGTTGTCTGCCGTTTGTACTTATTGCTTTCCTTAAGTAGGGGGAAAAAAATCGGAAATCGAATTAAAAAAAATAAAATCAGAGATTTTATTTTTAGGCCATATTGCCCAGCCCTAATTCAGAAAGCACTAAAAATGGCGATAGTGCACTATGTAGTGCGTAGGGAAGGAATTTAGACACAGCAAGTCTGTTTCAAAGCAGAGTCTGTACTCATTTTTTTATGCAAACAGTTCAACAATGTGAAACGCTCTTGCAGTAATTACATAAAACAAACTCTCACAACCTGGAAATTATTATTTTATATTCATCTAAAAAATGCAAACTTTTCTAGTGGCTGTTTCAGATTTACCATTTTTGTAGTTGATATGACCTGTTTGGTGTTTGTTTGCCTGTGTTAGCCTGTGTGTAAAGCAGACATTGAGCCCAACATTTCCCCTGGTGGATATAGGTTGGTGGAAGTGGGAGTGAGTGTGACTCTGACTGGAAAGTGCCTCAGGCTTTCAAGGAAGACAGTAAAGCGCTATATAGGTGTACGTCATTCACCATGATTCTGGCCTTTGCCAATCATAATCCCTTACCCTTTGTTAACCCACCCAGTTTCCCTTTTGGTCAGAAAGTCGCCTTAAAGCATAAGAGTGGCCAGTGGTGCATTTGCTTGCACTGTTCAATAAATCTCTTTATAGTGATGCATTGGTTTAAAACAATCTGTGCAAAATGAAAAGTCAAAAAATAAACCAGAAGATCAAACAATATTTGTTGTAGTTAATAGTTTACAACAAATATTTATGCAATTAGGTCTTAAATTCACTGGGTTTTGAAGGCTAATGTAAGTTCACAAGGATGAGACAGTGGCTGATGACTTTAGGGGAGAAGGAGAATGAAGAAATGATAGATGAAGGGGAGAAAATGGCTAATTTAAAGGGAGGAAAAGGAGGAAGTCAAAGACAAGAAAAAAGGGAGGCAAAAGCAGAAAAAAAAGAGGTCTGAGATAGCTGCACTTCTGTCAGCTCGCACCCCTGTTGCTAGGTTACCATCTGTACACCAACGGGTTAAAGGATCTCAGGAGCAAGCAGTGACATAATTAGCTGGTCTCCATCAGAGAACACACATACACCACATTGAATGAGGCACAAAAATAGAGCAACTTGAAGAACAGCAATGCTGTGCTGTTTAGATTTTTCCACTGGAACTACCAAACTTCACCTCTGAATGAAAATAGCCAAAAACCTACACTTACTGTGGTGAGAATATACAGAAAAAATACCTACAAAGACATGTCTACATAAGGTAAAATTACTGTCAAAGATATTCCACAGTAATTTTAATATGGAATCTTTTTGTTGCAATTTGACAGCAGACTGATCTCAGATATTTAAAAAAAAGAATGAACCAACTTAAAATGTACTTGCTGGAAAATATTACACAGCATGGAAGCTGGAAAGCCTTTGTTTCTAGAACTTTGTTTTCTCAGGTTGGACCTTAATTTCACTTCTTTTCAAATACCAATTTGAAACCCACCACTGCAACACAGCAGCTTCTCTCCCCCAGCAGTTAGTAATCCAGGTGGGTCATCACACCTACTCACCATGATTCATGTTTTAGACATTTAGCTCATCTCGTCATCAACATCTATATGCCTTGACTGGAATGGATGGAGTTTAATTTGTTCACCTATGCTGCAGACAACTAAAGCTAAGTGGTCCCAGCGATAATGAAGGAGCCAAGTGATTGGAATGTGAATTATTTAAAAAAGAATCAGCTCAGGATATATCTGACTTCAGAGTAGACAAAAACACAGGTGGAATACATGTCAAATGAAAAGAAAAAGTAAGCCTACACATCATGGAGGAAGTATTTAACATATTTTCCGCACTATAAGGCAACCTAAAAGTCTTTTTTTTTTAAATGACAGTATGCCTTATTATCCAGAGCGCCTTATATTTGAATTAATTCTGGATGTGTTTACTGATGTTGAAGTTATTTAGAGAGGTATATGGTGCTTTGTCAAAATTTTTGGTTGGGTGTTATAATGAATATGAAGTGTCGGACTGATATTTTTTTTAATGTGCTACAGACAAGGTTGGGAGTTATAGGTGTTTTAAATACTCTAACATGGCAAATGTGTAGCGGTTGTTGGTGTCGAAGTCAGAACTCTGTCTCCCCCTCTGGTCACCATCTTCAGAGTTCTAACCACACTTCCTGGATGCTGCACACCTGACTCATTTACACACCAATCCCTAGCTAAATGAGTCTGGAAGGATTGATTGTGGAAGTGAAATGTTTTGCACTGTTTGTGTGTTTTCTTGTGTGAAATATTGTTTGTGCCACTCTGCCTTCATTACCGAAGGTGAAAATCTGGACCTGATCTTGTGTCTTCTGACCCTGACTCTTTTTGCCTGCCGCCTGCCCCAACTTTTGCCTGCATTTCTGACCACCCTGTCTCTCCTCTGATGATTTCATGCCTGTCATTTACCCCTGCCTTCCTGACCTTGATTTAGCCGTATGGACCTTTAGCTGAGCTAATAAACCTGCTGCATTTGGATAAAGCCATCTCCCTGCTCTTGTGACAAAATACTTCGCCAAACATGGGTCCAGCAGCAGGAGTTCCTAGGTTGTTATTTTATTGCTGAAGCACAGTCGCTAGCTCCAACGCCTAACCTCCAACGACTAAAGCCATCATGTCACGGCTGCAAAACAACGATAGCGATTATTAGCGATACATCTGCCGCGACTCCTCCGGTCGCTCAGTCATCAGAAGGAGGCAGCACGCTTGGAGCAACACTCGTTCATGCACCGGGACAGAGAATGGCGCTTCCGGACAAATTTAACGGAAACCCTGAGCAATGTGTGGGTTTCCTCATGCAGTGTGATCTGTTTCTGCGCCCAAAAATCGAGCCTCTATCCCACAGATGATGCTAAAGTGTTGCTGGTGTGCTCCCTGCTGACCAGAAAAGCATGAGAGTGGATAGCCGTGCTCTGGACTGGAGGAGTTTTACCATTCCACTCATATCCTGCACTCATACAGCAGTTTCGGGAGGTGTTTAACCACGGCAAAGACCACGGTGAACAGTTATATGGGATCAAGCTGGGGCGACAGACTGCAGACTCCTACTCGCTGTGATTCCGGACTCTGGCACGGCGCACAGATTGGATAATCAACTTGTTGACAAGAGCTTTTTGTGAGGGACTCACTGCAGAGCTGCAGCAGGAACCGCAACAAGGATCTTGGATCAACTCATAGCTCTCACCATCAAACTGGATAATTTGCTGAGAACCCGGCGGCCACGCAATCCTGTCTCACCGTTTCTCCCGGGGGTCGCTGGCTCCAATCAAGAGCCCATGTAACTTGGCTACACCCAGCTATCTCCAAGGGATAGAGCAAGGCATTTCCGGGAGAATTTCTGCCTCAATTGTGGTCAACCTGGCCACGTTCGCAACACCTGTCCCATTCGCCACCCACGACACTCTGCAGAGCCATGCTCACCTTTACTTTGCCGGTTAAATACATGGATAGATTTGCTTTTTTTGTCATTCTCCATTGTACAATGAAATTGAAGCATCACCATTTCAGTGCAAGAATGACAAAATAACTAAACATAATATAAAATAAATCAGTATGTATGCATGTTCTCCCCGTGTATGCGTGGGTTTTCTCCGGGGTCTCCGGCTTCCTCCCACCATCCAAAAACATGCTTCATAGGTTAATTGGCAACTCTAAATTGTCCCTAGGTGTGAGTGTGAGAGTGAATGGATGTATGATTGTTGAAATTCTTCCCTGCAACAGACTAGCGACCTGTTCAGGGTGTCCCCTGCCTTCGCTCATGAGTGGCCGGGATAGGCTCCGGCAGCCCCGTGACCCCGAAAGGGAAAAAAACGGATAAGAAAATGAATGAATGAATGAATCAGTATGTACAACATATAAAGGTGTGCAATATAAACTGTAATATAGAATGTCCAAGATTTGTGTTCAAAATTGCGTGAAAAATTGTGTGCAAACATGTCAGATGTGCAAGAGGTGGCAATGAGGTAGAATGTTGACGTTGGGTAGTGGACAGAAGTATGGATAAGCATATATACATATACACACATATATAAGCATGTACATATGAGTGTGCAATTGCAGATTTTATCTGTGCATTTTGGAATTAAGGATGGATATTGCCTTGGGAAAGAAGCTGTTTTTGAGTCTGTTCGTTTTAGAACAGAGTATCCGGATGTAGCTCTGCTGCTGCTCCAGGTGGTTCAGCGCGGACTGGAGAGCCACGGCTACGGCGACCTCTATGGATCTGTTTTTACAGTATGCGAACTGGTGGGGGTCCAGGTCTGTGGGAAGGTGGTCACTTATGTGCGGGAGGATTAACCTTTTAAAGCACTTCATTATGACCAGAATTAGGGCCACTGGGCGATAGTCCTTAAGGCTGGTGGTGGGAGATGTTTTTGGCACATGGTTGCTGATTTCAGGCAGGATGGGATTACTGCCTGGGCCAGGGAGAGGTTAAAGATCTTTGTGAAGCTGGTGGGTGCACGCCCTGAGCACTTTGCACTCCATTAGGGGCCAGCAGCCTCATTGGGGTTCACTGCTAGGAGCACCCGTCTGACGTCATGCTCTTGTACAGTGAGTGGAGGTGTGCTGAGGGCCGGTGGGGGTTGGGGGTGAGGCTATGGTGGAGGGGTGGTGTTGGGTGGATTCATAGCGAGCAAAGAAGCAGTTAAGCTCCTCTGCCCGTGTAGCATCTGGAGCTGCTGTGGACCCATCACAGCCACTGAAGTTGGTGATGTCTTGATAGCCCGCCAAACTTCTCGTGCATTGTTGCTGGATATGTGGGCCTCTATGCGCATCCTGTGGTCTGCCTTGGTTGCTTTTACTCCTCTTTTCAAGTCAGCTCGGGCAGCACTGTATAGCACTCCGTCCCCTGACCTGAAGGCAGTGTCTAGAGGTCTGAGGAGAGAGCAGAGTTGGGTGGTTATCCAGGGTTTCTGGTTTGGAAAAACCCTGTTGGTCTTGTCCGTAGTCAC
The DNA here is from genome assembly GCA_023969325.1 of Oryzias curvinotus. NCBI lineage: Eukaryota > Metazoa > Chordata > Actinopteri > Beloniformes > Adrianichthyidae > Oryzias > Oryzias curvinotus. The sequence continues at coordinate 18,683,345 of CM043713.1, read as the reverse complement.
ATTCCAAATGCAGAGCTGTATATTGTCCAGCACTGTTCCTGTGAGTGTCTCCAGCTCCTGATGGGGGAATAGGTTCCAGTCTGTTTGTTGGAAGCAGTCCTGTAGCATGGGAAGGGGATCATTAGGCCAGGTTGTGATGGTCTATGTCAGGGGTCGGGAACCTTTTTGGCCAAGAGAGCCATAAACGCCACATATTTTTAAATGTAATTTCGAAAGAGCCATTCAATAACGTCCCTGTCCCACACTGAGGCACAGAGACTTAACCTCTTTTAGGATTCTTTATTTTTGGATACTGCAGGCCGTAACCAACACCGTACAACTAATTCAGAAACTCCTGAATCTCTCCCGCTGAGACAAGAGCGCTTCTCCCGACTTTATATTTTCCTGCTCTCGGTCCAGCGCTCTCATTTCCCTTATTCGGCCCATAGATGAACCTCATTGGTCCAAACTACCTAACAACAGCCTGAGCGACAGAACTGAGAGCCAATCAGATCTCTGCTTGATGCGTTCAATGAACTCCAGAACTTTTAATGCGGCCAAACAGCCACCCAACTCAGTCCGCGACAATATGTTTAAAACTAAATATACAAGTGAATGTGAGCATGTGATGTAATTTCAACACTTTTAAAGTCCAATAAGTCTGTGGATTATTTTTAATAACATCATTATGCTGTTGCTAATAAATGATGAGTATTTCTCGTGATGGTTTTGCTGATGGTCTAGTCTGGTTGATCCGTGGTGAGTTTCAGCTTCATGCAGGCGTTGAGACTTTAAACGTGATCGTAGGTCTGAATGTTCTTTAGATGTGAGAAAGACTGCTACATGCAGACGTGGAGCCAAACACACACTCACACACCGCAGTGAGTGACGGGCAGCGTGTTTTACGTTTTTACAATCCCTGCGCGATTCACCTGCTGCCTGTCCCCACAACCCTCCCACCCCCACCCTCTGCTTTCTTCCTCACACGTCCCTTCCCTGCAACTGCGCGCTCTTTCTCAGAGACAGCAGCGCGCAGTTTTAGGCACGGCAATTTACAGGTTTCCGGCTGGTACAAACTCTGTGAAATAATAGATAATGGTAAATTGAAAGTGCTGGTGCAGATTTTTTTTCTCCAAGCACCGCTACTACTGCGCGCCCCTCTGGCATCGCATCGTGCACGAAAGGGACTGGTCTAATGAAAAAAAAAAAAGTATAATTAAAGATTTGTCTGCGAGCCACATGTGACCATCAAAAGAGTCATATATGGCTCGCGAGCCATAGGTTCCCGACCCCTGGTCTATGTGGTGGGCCTGGATTGGAGTATGAGGCGGGGTGTAGGCCGGGAAGAGCAGAAGGGAAAAATGATCTGACTGACCGAGATGGGGGAGGGGCGTGGCTTTGTATGCATACTTGATGTTGGTATAGTTGTGATCCAGAGTGTTCTCCCCCCTTGTAGAGCACTTCACATGCTGATAGAACTTCAGAAGAACAGTCTTTAAGTTGGCATTATTAAAGTCTCCTGCCACAATGTGAACGCCATTGGGGTGAGCCCGCTGTTGTTTATGGCATTCAGCAGGAGAGAGAGCACTGTGTTTAGGTTGGCGTCTGGTGGGACGTACACAGACATGATAATAACAACAGTCATCTATCTTGGAACAAAAAAAGGCCGACAGGTTACCCTACGCTTTAAAAACTGTGTAGTGGGAACTAAAGCTGCAATTAACTCTGGGGCAGTGGGGAATTTCATTGACCTGGCTTTTGCTCACTCTCACAATGTCCCTTTGCTCACCTGCAACGCCCGAATGGCTGTCACCGCCCTCGACGCAAGACCCCCGGGGTTGGGCCAGATCTGGTTCCTGACTCCGGACATCGCAGTCGTCTCATCGGATCACCATCAAGGGTCACTCTGTCTCTTCGCCATCCGAGTCTGTCCCGTCATCCTCAGTTTGCTTTGGCTGGAGAGTTCGGCAGCTGGAGATCCAGGTATGTCAAGCACACAGTAATTAACTCCAAACTCTTTCTGGTGGCCCACACTACAAGCTGATGTAGCCCCCCAGTACGTGACCCAATGTGCATCCTGCCAAATGGCAGAGTCGCCTCAACCACTTCCTGCCAGCCTCCTGCACCCACTGCCAATACTGTGGGGTCCCTGGTACCACATTGCGGTGGATTTGCGGTGGACTGAGCTCATTCTCAGTTTCGGCAAGCCGTCTGCCGGACCAAAGAGCAGGCCGACTGGCCCAGACAGGAAGGTCCCATCCTGGTTCTCGGTCAGTGAGTCTGGTTTTCCACCTGAAACCTCCGGCTATGATTCCTCTGCATGAAGCTGAGTCCCAGGTATGTGGATCCTTTCCAGATCATCAAACAGATGGCCCCTGTCTCCTACCATCTCCAGTTGGCCCCTAACTATCGCATCTCTCCAACCTTTAACGTCTCTTTGCTGAAGCCCGCCAGTGCCCCTCCGGATGGGAGGTTGCGGCGTGAGCCCTCTGACGTTGGTGTGCCTCCCTTGATGGTAGATGGGGACGCAGCCTATCTCGTCAGGCAGGGAGATCCTAGAGGAGGTCGGTTTCAATATCTGGTGGATTGGGAGGGGTATGGCCCAGAGGATCTCTCCTGGGTCACCGCTGACCACTACATCCTTGACATCTCTTTGATCAGAGACTTTCAGCGATGCCACCCAGACAGACCTGCACCCAGTTCTCGTGGTCGACCTTGGTGTCCGAGGGCCCCTCGCTTTGAGAACCGCTTGCAGGAAGGGGGCTCTGTCAGAAATCAGAACTCTGTCTACCCCTCTGGTCACCAGCGGGAATCATCTCCAGATTTCTAACCACAGTTCCTGGATGTTGCACACCTGACTCGTTCACTCAATCAACCACAGCATACTTAAACACTGCACTGAGCTTAGCTTAATGCGAAGTTTTGTTTGTGCCACTCTGCGCTCCTTACCAAGCATTATATCTTGAGCCGTTCGTCAAGGGAAAACCAATCTGAGATAGCATGCGATGGAGTTGTGCGAAAATTCTCCTGCTGGGCCCAAGGTAGTCAGGTCATTCTGTCCGGAACTGGTGGTGCAGGACCCATAATGTAGGAGACCAGGCTTGGGGTAAGAAATTTAAAATGTTTAAGATATAAAAAAACATGACAAAACCCTGGGAGCAACAAAGGAGTGACAGAAACAGAGCAGAACAGAGCAGAGCAGATGACCTGACTTAAATAGACTGAGGGTAATTGACAGAAATGAAAACAGCTATGGATGATCAACATGAACTGCTTCCATGCTTAAAACAGGCAAAGGTTACTCCTTGGGAAAAAGAAAAAAAAAACGCATGGAGCTTTGCAGCCAGCACAAAAGTTACAAAACCAAAGGTCTTTATCTTCTTGCTCCTCAGACACAAGAAGTTTCTGAATGGTCTTGATCTAATGTTCATAATACATGACTCATAAGCCCCATGTTGGGTTCCAGATTGAGATCCCAGGTAAATATTGGGTACAGTTCTCCATCGAAATGAGAGTCCTGCTTTGCACTGCAATCAGGCACAACTTGGAAAAAACTTCCACTTCCTCCCCTACCAAGGAGTTACACATTAACTGGTCAACTAACATAAAACAACATGAAAAAAAAAAACCAATGGTTTCGTTGGAGAACCACACTGGAATGTATTGTATGTAGGGGAGCTAGAATGGTAGCTACTATAAACTAAGCTTTCCCCAGGCTTTGGATAGTTAGCTAGCTAGTCTACAAGATTTGAAAACCTGGGTTGTGTCCGAAATCCTTCACTAACATAGGGTACTGTATAGCAGTGTTTTTCAATCGGTGTTCAATAAGCACACTAGTGTTCCGTGATATTTGGTTAGGTGTGTAGCGGGAAATTATTATTTTTCACTGATCTAAAAACATTTATCATCACCAGAATATAAGCTCAATGTTAATCAAAAAAGCCACAATTTTTACACTGAATAGTTTGCCGACAGCTTTGTGGAGCTGTTCAATATAAATGCACTGGTCTCAACATCTTCTGTGTCTTTCATAAGGAAGGTGAGAAAACAGTTAGATTATAGCTCCTTCCACACGCGGCAGGAGTGGCGGGATTCAAAATACACTTTTGGACAAGTGTTGCGCAGCAAATGGGTTAAAACAAAAGCAGAGGAGAAGACTTCACAAAAATCTGTAACCTGTCGCTAGAAGAGGCTTTCATCCCTGCTTGCCTGAAGTCATCCATCATCATTCCAATACCTGAAAAGTCATCCACAGCCTGCCTCCCGGACTACCGTCCATTTGCACTCACCCCTGTCATCAAAAAGTGTCTAGAACGGCTGTCCTAGGACACATCAAAGACTGCCTTCCTCCAACATTCGACCCCCTCCAGTTCGCTTAAAAAGCAAACAGATCAACAGAGGAAGCCATATCCATCACCTTCCACACTGCGCTGAGCCACCTGGAACACGGAGACACCTACGCCAGGGTACTTTTTGTGGACTATACCTCAGCCTTTAATAAGATCATTCCTGACATTCTGGTCAGCAAACTGTCTGACCAAGGACTCCACCCACTCACCTGTACCTGGATCAAGGACTTCCTTACAAACAGACCACAGACAGTCAAACTGGCCCCCACTTCTCCTCCACCCGGATGCTGAGCACAGGCTCCCCACAGGGATATGTGTTGAGTCCTCTGCTGTACACGCTCTACACAGCAGACTGCAGACCAGCCCACACCAGCAACACCATAGTGAAGTTTGCAGACGACACTACTGTGGTGGGGCTGATCTCTGGGGGTGATGAGATGGCCTACAGAGACTAAGTCCTGAAACTGTTCAGGTGGTGTCAGGCTAATAACCTCATCCTGAACACCACCAAGACCAAGGATATCATCCTGGACTTCAGGAAGAACAAAGCAGATCCACCCGCACTCTACATCAACAGAAACTGTTTGGAGAGGGTCCACAGCTTCACCCTCCTGGGCACCACCATCTCGGCTGAGCTCACATGGTCTATCAACACCATGGCTGTCATCAGGAAGGCACAGCAGAGCCTATACTTAGAAGGTTTAGGAAGAGCAATATGAGCTAGGAGCTGCTGGTAACCTTCTACTGCTCAACCATCGAGAGCATCCTGTCATACTGCGTCACAGTGTAGTTTTCCCACTGCACTGAAGCAGAACGGCAGAGCCTCCAGAGAGTGGTAAAGACAGCGCAGAGGATCATGGGCTGCCCTCTCCGCTCATTGAAGGACATATACCATTTTCGCTGCCTCAGCAGGGTGACTAGCATCAACACTGACTCCACCCATCTGCTTTCCTCCTGTTTGATCTGCTGCCCCTTTGGCAGGAGGTACAGGTCCATCAGAACCAGGACAAACAGACTAAGGAACAGCTTTTTTTCCACAGGCAATCACTATACCAAATACACATACTTCCACCAATTACACCCCACTCTTACTCTTTACAGACAATTTGGACACCCCCTCGAATACGCTTGACACAGTGACTTTTTGAGCTTCATGGGCACAAGCTGACGTCTGATGCAAACCCGGGTCTCGGGCATTTTCATGATAATTGTGGCAGAAAAAGCTGGAAGTTGCAGCTGTTTTTTCTAAAAAAAAAATTGCATTAAAAGTTAAGTTAAAAGATTCAAAAACTATTTGATGTGTGTTCCTTGTTTAAAGACGTTAAGAGGAGAGGCTCATTGTGCGCTAAGGCAGCCGTTCTAACCCAATGCATCATGGGAGATGTAGTGCCGTAAATCGGCCGACCGCAGAAAGACCAGCTTCTCTGAGCTTCATGGTTTTGTTCACTTGTTCCACGGTCTGACACCGGATTCTGTAAAAAGCTACACCGCTAAAAACGAGCTTTAGCTGGTATTTTTGTTAGAACTGAGAGACTTTTTGAGTTAAATCTAAATAAACAAGGAAGTGAAGACTTTAACCTCTTCTGATTGGTCAGACTGATGACATGTGATTCATCCTTCAAGAATGATTGGTGGAGACAGTTAAAGGGGCGGCACTGGTATAGCTAACAGGTATAGCTGCAGCTAAATCGCTGTATCTTCAAAATGAATTATAGAATCAATAAACACAAAGAAAAAATAATTTTATGATCTTTTATTCTCACTCAGTGTTTATCAGGGCTTTTATGACGAGCTGATTTCCTGGAATGGATGTTGTTAGATCAGTTAATGGGGCATTTCCACGGACACTTGACCTCCCAGGACACTAGTGTGCCGCGGCACACTGGTTGAAAAACACTGCAATAACACACTATATTTATTATGCTGCGCTCATGGCAACTCAACTCATTCCATTCTATTTTGTTCATACGTATTTAATATTTAATTGATGTGTAGATATTGTACATTTTTGATTAGAGATGTGATTTACAGTATTTTATTTCCTTGTCTTTTATGGGAGCCGGTTTAGCTCGTGCTGGTTTGCGGTGCCTTCCCTCTGTGAAACCCAGGTTCAAATTCGGGCTGCTCCCTGTTCCCTTCTCTACCTCTGTGCCGGTGCCAAGCCCGGTTGCTTTGAGAGGGTTGCGTCAGGAAGGGCATCCGGCGTAAAACATTGCCAAGTTTCCCATGCGATTCGTTCGCTGTGGCGACCCCTGATTGGAAAAGCCGGAAGTGGAACATTTTATTTTATTTTATCTTCACCACTCTAAGGCTGCTACAATTTCATTGTGTCACCATGTACAATGACTAAAGGATTCTGATTCTGACTTTGATGTGCGAATTGCGTCCAATATGAAAAGACAAATTATGCAAGCAGAGGGAGGAAAAAGAGGGAGGGGGGGTGCAATCCTGGGGGACAAGACTGTGCAGCACCGGGGCTACTGATCCGTACGAACCACAGATCGTCCTAGTAGCTTCCTGCGGGATCCTGTGTTAGACCGTGTCAAAAGGGAATAATAATAATAATGTAGTTTAGAGACCACTGCTTTTCACTGTTACTCCCATGAGTTGCATTGGATTATGTGACAGCGTCTCTTACTGCGCCGCTATTAACTGTCATGAAGCAAAACAAACACAGACATCTGTTCTAACAGTTTGCAAATATTCATGATGAAAGCAGGAAAACAGTTTATTTCTCCTTTAAGGTTTTTGTTGGAGAACAAAGGAAATACAGTCTGAGATTCCAGTGTCTGGTCAAAATTAGCTTTTTAAAAGAAACAGTTGCTTTCTAATAATGACTGGATTGAAGGACACATTTGGGGCTGGATTCACTGCCTCTCTGGCCCTGGGATGGGGCGGGGCAACCCTCTTGGGGCCCGTGGTTGCTATGGGCGACACCAAAATTTTGCAAATTCATTTTATATGAGATTTAGCCACTGTCTCACATTTTAACATTGGTGCAATTGTATTATAAAGAATGTAGTTATTAATACATTTGCATTATTTTCATACAAGTAGTCATTTATTAAAATTAATAACAATAGATGAGTTATTCTAGCCACAAAGTTTTGAAAATTAGCTAAATTCTTCAGACCAAAAATGTTTTTAGATTTTATGAAAGCAGCTATTTTCAAATGAGCAGACAAATCCCTTCTACTGCTCCTGGTGGAATGATGATGAATGTCATCATTCAATGCAATGGGTTTTTGAGGAAAGTTTAGTTCATGGCAATGAAATAAGGCACTTAAAAACACATGAATCACATATGATACAGATATACAGTATTAAAATATCTAATCATAATCATAAAATATGTTATGCTAAAATCAAAGATCAAAGTCCGGTCTAGCATCAGAAGGTGTTAGCGCTCTTCATATTATTTTTTATTTTTTTATTTTTTTTCTAACTTGTCCTGCCCAACAGCTGAGCAGACAGATAAGAGCTGAAAGCCTCTTGTGTTGGACATATTTTACTGTTACAATAGGGGTTATGAAACATTTGACAAACTAGGTGTATATTTAAATAAACCCCTTTTGTAATTTAGGCTAAACTTTATTCATCTTACTCATATCTGTAACAGTCTTTTGTTGGACCGGATGGAAAAGTAAAGAAGGGAAGAAGAGAGAGGGAAGACCGAAGGGATAGGAGGGTGTTTAAAGAGGAGGGTGGGTTGAACCATGAAGCAGCATAAAGCAACAATTTGCTGGATGTTTAAAATCATTACAGTCAGGTTTATAAGTAGTATAAATCCAAAAGTCCTGTTCAAACACACACACCCAAATGCCACAAACATACCTGTGGGCTCCAAAAATGCACACATACAAAACATGTCAACATGTACACAATACAACTGATGTTCACACACACATACTTATCCATTCGGACCATGTGAAATATTTCATTTAATCATTCAAACTATTTGTGCAAAGGTGAGATGGCACCTGTGCTCGAGTGGGTCTTTATAAGAACATAAAGACCCACGTGGATGATGGAATGTAAAAAGGAGGGATAGTACCAAACCATCCCCACACCAAGACCCCCACTGTGGCAGCAGTGGCAGGAGATAGAGAACAACCGCCAGCCAGGCAATCACATCCTTCACCCAGGCCAGGGCCAGCAGGATTGCCATGGGGGCCCCCAAAGCCAAAGAGTGCCAGCCCCAGCCTAACCAGGAGAGCAGCCACCCCACCGAGCCGGTAGGGCCTAATGCGTGGCTGGTTGTTGATTTCATTCAAAGCATGACTTAGCATCTGCCACGCTCCCAAACAAGCCAATTCTAGGTACAGGGGCCGAGATGAGCTGGAGGCTGATATCAGAGCAACACCAGGTACCATTGCGTCCAAACAGTGTATTCCACAATGTATGGCCACAGATGTTTATGTAAAGGGTGCTTATTAGGTTATAATCATTAAAATTTAAACAAGGACACCTTGAAATGTATCTGTTTGTGAATAATGAGCTCATTTTTGAAGTAAATGTAACTTCCTTTTCATATTCTGATTCGAGTTGCAATTTTATTCATGTTGAACATTTTTAGTGGGAGGGAAGGTCAAGTCGATTCTACCATTATCTTATTTGTTTTTTGTCAATGCAAGTGTGTGTGTGCAACCTTACATTGGCTGTCTGATCCGTCCCAATGCATTGCCGAGGTGTCACCGTAGCAACCGGTGTACTGTTGCTGCAAATGTCAGCGACAAGAACAAGCAAGCCAGACAGGAAATTGTCTGTCAATCTCTGGCTCAAAGTCAGCACACACACACACACAAACACATCGTTCATGATCAGAGACCTGTGTGAAAGTAAATTAGGCAAAAAAAGAGCTGGTCTTCGGCGGCGAGTAAAATTAGATTTCCACATACACCTGTGGCACACCAAACACATACACGTTCCCACTATGGCTGCTAACAATGGAGCAACAAAACATACAAATGGATAAAAACATTTAGAAAAAAGTGAGAACTTCTGTTTTTATCTTCACTACTTCACAGACAACTCCACACTCATATTTGAAATAATTCATAACCACAGACTAAAAAGAGGAACGAGGCATGAAAAAACTGTTGTCACACAGTTTAGAAAAAAAACCCACACAACTGAGCTTAAATTAGTAACATAAACTGCAGTTTATTAGATTTGCAATTTTCCTTTTTTAAATTTATTATTTTGATCATTATTTCTTCTTCATTTACCACTGCTCAAAAAATTGTTTTTGCTTAATTTTATAGTGAATATTTAAGAGTTTGAAATACCAGCAATAGAAAAACATTAAGATCAAAAATTCCTCCACATATAGCCATCAGGTGGGGGGCCCGCGATCTGAAAGATCTGAACTAAACATCTCCTGCAGTGCAGCGGAGCTCAGGCTGTTAGGGGTTGCAAGGTTGGTTTTGTCGAAAGAGCACCAGGGAATGTCGAAGAGAAATCAATGGGCCATTATAACGCAATATTTCTGCCGCTGTTGATAGACGGACTGAGACTCACTTTCACAGCTGCAACACAATGAAGCAGCATGTTGCTGCAGACCGCAAAGAGGTATTGTATAACACCAACTCTTCAAAACGCAGCAAATAAAGTGCTTGAAACGCTGTTCAGAGGAGGTCAGAAGACTGACTTGCTAGCTCTGGATGGGAAAAAAAAGTTCTTCAAAGCCAGTTATGATTCTGATAAGTTGTTTGTTTTGTAACTAAGGTCACATTTTTTGTTTTATTACCATTGAAAGTAAGATTAAAAAAAAGCTAGAAATAGTCTAAACCTATTTCTAAAACTTTTTAAATCGGCTTTATCTGTCCAAAAACAACCATAAAAGAGGGATCTATGAGAAGAATATCCGAGTAATCAGAAAACTCTCTAAGGAAAAGAGGCAGAAATAGGAGATAAACTTTACTATAACAGCAGCTTTCAAAACCAGTCGACAGGCAGACAAAAAGTAGTACATCGAGAATTTAAACTCTTTTCTTTATGACTTTCTACTTCCTTCCTTTTTAGATTGCCTGTAGGCAGATTAGATTCAACTTTATTCCCAATACATTATATGAGTACATTATATGAGTACATTATATGAGTACATTATATGAGTATATTATATGAGTATATTCAGGGCAATGAAACGATAACGATATTCAATAGACTTTTTTCTCGATAGAAAAATAAGTCTAGACCTTTATTTTCAAGTGCCTGAACTCTCCATTTGCGAGCATTTTCCCCTTTTTGGAGAGTAAAAACTATAGGGTAAGCCACATTGCGAGTAAATTTTTGCATCAAATTAGTCAAGTTTATTAACTCCTTTTGTTAAATTTCTTTTGCCTTTAATGCTCCTCTTCTACCGTCTGAACGAAAGGTAAACAAGTGCATGCATGACACCTCCCAGCCATTTAGAGGCAGAACATGCAGCAGCTTTTAACAGGATCCAGTCAGATGCAAACATGAACGTGTTTAAAGTTAGACAAGATTTTCACAGACCCGACTTTAGGAAGTGGCGGATAAATACAACAAAATAATTCATAGACATTAATAAAAACATTTTTCTAAATCAGCAGTGTCTAAAGTTTTTTTCACCGGGGGCCAAATGTAGAAAAATAAACAAAGGGTCGAGCCACACACTATAAGTTGCACGACACATAAAAATTGTGTGTATTTCTATACAGTGGCGCAAAAAGTGGGTATGCAGCATGTGCGTCGCATAGGGGCGCCAAACAGAAGTTGTGAAAATTATTGTCTATGGAGTGATGTTTCTGCCACCGCATTGCACACAAAACTTTCTAAGTCGCCAGTGAAAATATTAAATATTTGCTTTTCAATTGTTTTTTATTTTGCTTTCAATTTTTTTTTGCTTTCAAAAACCTTTTATTGTGTTTACAAAACACATGTTTTCGCATGTGTTGTGTCATATCTTGCTTTTTTCCTATCTTTGCTGATCGGTCCAGATTCTAAACAATCAGGTGTCTCTGTCTCATATTGATGGTGCTTGAGGCAGACATGGACTTTGGACTTTGTGTAGGTTCTGATCTAACGGGATTCTGCCGTTTTCAATCATTCTGGCCCGTTTCTCTCAGAGTAAGACCCAGAAGGAGGAGCAAAGCAGCTAAAATCAAACAGAGTTTTGTATTTACTCATGTCAGTGTAGTGACGTGTTTAAAATGGCTGCAGCAGAAAAAAAACATCTGAGCTCCAACTCCGTCCAGCCGGAAATTGCACTTTTTAAGATTTGTATCTGAACTATTGTTTTATTTTAATCAATAAATGTTGAAATATTACGAGAAAATAGCATTTTTTTGAATAATTTTTTTTAAAAACGCTCACGAGTTCTAAAACATAAGACATTATGAACATTTACATAAAAGTTAGAAATGCTTCTTCTGTTAAATACATCGAGTCTGCTTTAGTGATCCATCATTCTTTTGCTTGTCACTGCTGTTAATCTAATCCCAAACACTTGTGCAGCATAAAATAATATTTGCTTTAAATCTTTTATTGTTTTGTTTTAACAAACAGAGCTTATCAAACTTTTTACCAATAACTTGCTCTGCAGGATTCACAGATCACACACGGGCCTGTTGACTTAATGTCAGCAGCTAAACTTTACAGTTTCAGGAGATCCTCGGCCATTAATTCACAAATCTGACTTAATAAAAATTAATCAGTGCTAAAAAAGACAGAAAGTATGAATTATTGTTAAAATGATAAAAAATGAAAATGTAGTCATGCAAAGAGACAAAATTGAGGGTAAAAAGAGCTGGTTCAGCCTCTGAGCCTCCATAGCAGACACCATGCTAGATAATGTGGTGATTTAATTGGTTAGACTCTGGACCAATCAGCAGCTGTTTGATGGCAGCATTGTCAAGCTTAACTGAAACTAAGATAGGAAAAAAGTGAGATGACACACAATGCATGCGAAAACTTTTTTGGCTGTGGCAGTTTTATCACGCTAAGTCACGCTCAGAGTAGTCAGCAAAATCAAAGATAGGGAAAAAAAGCGAGATTTGACACAACGCATGCGAAAACGTGTTTTGCAAACGCAAAATTACGGAGCCCGTGTCATGACATTAAAAAATTAAAATATATCTCATTCCCACAGATTAATATCTTGTTCCCACAGATTAATAACTCGTTCGCACGAAATACTATTCCGTTCCCACAAGATAATATTCCGTTCCCACAAGATACTATTCCGTTCCCTCGAAATACTATTTGTTAATTAATTAATACTACTGTGTGTGTGTCTCATTACATTGCATTGAGGACACGGAGGATGTTTAGAGATCAGATTTATTTATTTTAAAAAGCACAAAAGCATCCATTGGTATTCACATTCATTCACATGATCATTCTCTGGTACGCTCTCCGTCATCTCGTTGCAAAAGCTGCTTTTCATAAATCTTATGATATTTTTCTTATATTCATTGAGACAGCGGCTTTTGCGGCCGGACGGACTAAGAGCATATCTGTGTGATTGACTTATGACGTGATTAATTATTGCGTTCGAACGGATTAATTATTGCGTTCGCACGAGTTAATAATTTCGATTGAACGAAATAGTATTTCGAGGGAACGGAATAGTATTTTGTGGGAACGGAATAGTATTTCGTGCGAACGAGTTATTAATCTGTGGGAACAAGTTATTAATCTGTGGGAACGAGATATATTTTAATTTTTTAATGTCATGACACGGGCTCTGTACAAAATAGGTTTTTGAAAGCAAAAAAAAAAAGTTTTTGAAAGCAAAAAAAAATTGAAAGCAAAATAAAAATTAACTGAACATCAAATATATATTTTCATTTGCAACTTAGAAAGTATTGTGTGCAATGTGGTGGCAGAAATATCAGTCCATAATAGTCTGTATTTTTTAATTTGACAGCTGTTTGTGCACAAATATTTACAAGATATGATCAGTAACAGAAGCACATCATAACTGATTGGGCACCCCCGCCACAGCCGCTCCTCCCTCCCTCGGGTCTTGTACAGAGAGCGCAATCTAGCACGATCTCGCGGAGACGCGTGCGAGGGCGCACTGTTGATTGTTGAAGAGGGGTTTTTTTTTTGTGAATAGATAATGCATTTACTAAAAATAGCTTTTAGCAATGTGGTTTTAAGGGTTTGATTTAGATATTTTACTGTGTTCTCAACTGTAAAGATCAGGCCAGGGGGAAAATTGGAATACTCGGTTTTTATTTATTTACTATGTAATCGTTTAATTATGTATGTGACGTGTGTATGATGAATGATGAAGGATGTTAAACCGTTTGTAGCTCTGTGGCCTAAAACAAATTTTGTCTGATGAGGAACTGATCAAGCCGTTTAGTGGTATGTTTTATCTATGTTCTTGTTTGAAACTTGAAAGCTTTTGCATTAATTGATAGTTTAGTTTGTAATACATATGCCTTTTCTAAGTTATCTGAAAAAAAAAATGGTTGCATAATGTTCCTTCACTGCATCTGATATGTTTAAACCAGTGTTTTTCAACCAGTGTGCCGCGGCACACTAGTGTCCCATTGGAGATGGTCAGGTGTGCCGTGGGAAATTACCCATTCACTGATCTAAAAACATTTACCATCTCCCAGATATCAGCTCTTTGTTCATCCAAACAGGCCCTGATAAACACTGAGTAGCAAGGAATATGAAAGATCATAAAATACTTTTTTCTTTGTGTTTATTTGACTATTAAAGACATTTAATAGAAAATATCCAGCTAAAGCTCGTCTTTAGCGGTGATCCGCATGATCCTGTGTCAGGCCGTGAAACAAGTGAACAAAACATTGACGTTTAGAGAGTGTCTGCGATCAGCGGCAGTTTCGCACTCCATCTCCCATGATGCATCGGGTTACAGTGACAGCGTCTCAGCGTAAAATTAGTCTTCCTTGTTAAACGTCTTGAAACCACAACGAACACCCATCAAACAGTTTTTAAATCTTCTTGATGAAATCTGAGGTCAACAGTTTAGTTCTCCTTTAAGGTTTGTGTTTATTATTAACAGCCAAACATCCCAGAGTTTGGTCCAAGTCATCTTTCTAACTGAAACACTTTTCTAATAATGTCTGGAAATGGAAGAAGAGGATTGGACCGCACCTGGAACTTATGTAGGACGCTGAACAGGTGAGTTGATTAGACTGAACCGCCCACAGGGAGGAGTAACCAGGTAAACACACTGCTCAAGTTGCCGGCCCAAAATACTCCCAGGGTTGTACACTTCAGTCAGACAACACATTCAGTAAAGAAGATGTATTCCATATTTCTTTTAGTTTGGCATAAGGCTCCGATCAGATACATAAAACAAAGATCTCCATAGAAAACTTTGGGTATTAAACTACGCCCCAAAAGCAAAAAGGAGATCAGCAAGAGTTCGAAGAGAAAGTGAATGTTAGGATCAGTATTATGTGTGTTTAATTCAGATGAAGTGTGTTTCAGAGGCAATCAATATTCAACAAACTTACAAGTATGACTGCTATGTTTGGCCCGGCACCATTGACCGTTGGGCCGCTCCCGTTCGAGTACAGCGCCACGAAGGGAACACACTATCTAGTGCAGGGGTCACCAACCCTGTGCCCGCGGGCGCCAATGCGCCCCCGAGCACCCCTTGTGGCGCCCGCAGGAAATGCTCCAAAAAAAAATTTTTTTTTTTTTTAATTGGAGCAAATATTTAACAAACAATCATTTTTTGTCAATGACAACAATATCAATGCTGAGATAAAGATAGACAAAAACAAAAAACAAATATGAAAACAAATATAACTTAAAAAAATAATCAATAAAATGAAGGGTCTATTACAAAAGTTTAAATAGATCAAATAAATTACACAATGTCTGGACATTCTAATGATTCATGTAATGTAAAGATTTAGAGAATAGGCTAAGACGGTTGAGTAATCCATTAATGTGAGGTTTCACCTTTATTAATTTACAAGTATGAATAAAATGCTTTGAAATTACAATCAGTACATTAATCAGAAAGTCCAGATTTTTGTCAATTAATTTTAATCGAATTTTAGTTGTATTCCATTTTAAAGGGTTAATGATGAAATTTTTGGATTTAAGCCAATTATGAAAAGAAGACTAAAACTCTTTTACATGAAAAAATTTAAAGAAAAGATGTTCCACAGTTTCTACATCATTTCCACAAAAGACACAAAGATCACTATCCTAGTTAAAGCCAGAATGTAAAAAATGATTGGAAGGTAAACATCTTTTAACGGGAATACTACACTCAGACATGACTCAAAAATAGCACTGCCTATATAGCAAATCAATCAAAAATGATGTCAGGAGTTCAGCTCTAAGAAAATGACAAAAGAGCAAAGAAAACAGAATAATTTGATTTATTATATCTAATTATTAATATTTCCTGGCTTTTTTTGTTTATGTTTGCATACTTTTAACAGAATATATTTATTATCCTGGATTAATATTCCTGTCTATTTTATTCATATTTATGTTTAAAAAGTTAAAGTTTTAAAGGATTAAAAGTCTAGTTTTATGTGTTCAATGAATTTTTTTGTTGTTCGGCCCGCAACCTAAAGTGTTTTTTGGATTTAGGCCCCCTCTGCAACTGAGTTTGACCCCCCTGTGATACGAGTCTAGAGAATTCATGCAATTTTTTGTGTAAAATGAGCAAATAAAAATAGGGCACAAAAGGATGTCGTCAAATTGTGTTTGTGTGTGTGTGTGGGGGGGGGGGTAGCAAACAGGTCCTGTGGCGCCCTTCATACCACTTGGTGCCCATGAAATAGCCCTTAGTCTCAAAAAGGTTGGTGACCCCTGATCTAGTGGATCTGCTATGTGTGACCCGGCACCATTGACCGTAGGACTGCTCCCGTTCGAGTACAGCGCCAACTAAACTATCAAATGTACACAGCAGCTGTAACAGAAAAGAAACAAAACAGAGAGCCACCATAACAAAGCCAGCATTGAATGATGGTCAAGAGTCACATCTGGCTCCTAAATAACACACTAACAGAGAAATACGCCAAAAGCCACAATAAATCCAGCCAGCAAGAGAAACCCCTCCAGGCAAGGACCACCAGCCTTCATAACCACGGAAAAGACCCCACAATCCCAGAAACGATAACCGGACGACGCAGAGCCACCCAGCAGAAACCGAACCAAGTTTTGGGCTTCCGCGTTCAAAACTCTTGTATTCACACAAAGCTGCACAAGTTCCTATGACCATTTTCTGGCTGTATGTACAAAACAATGAACATTGAATATGCATTGAAAGTTAAAGTAGGTCGAACTTGGACAAATCAAGGACTTTGGATTTAGTTGTGATGGGTGGATGGCGCACTTTTACAGGGCCTATGGCAGGGGTGGGCAATTATTTTAACTCGCGGGCCACATTGGGATCTAAAATTCGACAGAAGGGCCGGACCAGGAGCAGATAAGTGGAGTGAGCATGATATAACATGGAATGTAGATGAAAACATTTGGATTGAAAATTATATTCTAAAACAGAATATTCTAGAGTTTTTAGTTTAAAACTTTTGTTCCCATTTTAGATCTCTTTTATTGTGAAGCCCTTTGGTACCTTCAAGGAGTTGAAAAGAGCTATATGAATGAAGTTTCATTCATTCATGATCCTTTTAATAAAATAAATAATATTATTTATGAAATAAAACAATGACCAAATATCACTCTCAATGATTTTCAAAGACAAAACTTCAGGAAAAATATACTGGCACATAAAAAAATTAAATTAAATAAAAATAAATAAAAAGTGGATCCTCTCCCGTTTTAAATTCCGCTGAGACTTTGAAGACTGCAGCTGCGCTGTGTCCTGCACGTCTGTTTCTCATCCAGTAATAATGAAAAAGCAAATTTCTGTCTTCTGCTGCAGCTAAGCATATATCTGCGTTACCTTTTCACCAGTACAGTTTCCTTGTTTATTGCAGGAGTTATGTGCTAAAAATAACCTGTGATCGGTGAAATCCGCTGAGAATGACGTTTATGGCAGTAAAACTTCTCACTGCCAAAATACACTTTTCTCCGACAGACATGAACATTTTCACTTTTCTCTTGTTTAAATTCTCAAACCTTCATAGAAATTAAGTCCAGGAACTTTGAATGAAACCAAAGATCTGATTGATCACAGATTACTGATCTGAAGGGCTCCACATTTCTGTACAGGAGACATGGCACAGACTGAGGAGATTGATTGACAAGGTCTCCAGCCAATCAGAACACAGAACAGGGTGCACTGTTTAAAAAAAAGCAGCATAATCGTTCTAAAAAAAAAGAGCTAAACCGGGAAAAATGAACTGCGACGTAGAAAGGGAAGACTGTCATCTGTTCTGTTTGACGGGGATTTGAGAGGGTTTCAGGTTGGAGCACAGACTGCAGAAGGGGGGAATAAAATGTCACGTCTTGATCGTGTGGCCAGATTAAAAAAAAAAAAAAAAAACAGGGATCTCTGATATTGTTCAGTGGGCCGGACCAAACATGGTGGCAGGCCAGATCCAGCCCGCGGGCCATAGTTTGTCCACCCCTGGCCTATACCATGCAAAATCAATTTTTTGAGCTTTTAAGTGTATTATAATGTTCATTCCTCATTATAAATTACCCCAAACCAGTATTTTTATCCACTTATGCATTTCTGATTATTCCTCTAAAACAGCGGTGTTAAACATTCAGCCCAGATGGTTTGACTTGGCCCACTCATGAAGGGTAAAAATTATAAGGATGTTTAAAAAAAAGCACATTTCTAGTCCATTCCTGTGGCGAGTTATGCTTTATTAAAGAAATAAACGAAATGACGAAATGTGAATTCCATCACTAGGGAGAGCAAAAGGAAAAGCAAAACAGGTGAAACAGCATATCATTGCACATGCCAAAACCAAAACCTTAGAGCTTCTGCGTCTGAGTTAGATGCAGTTTGGTTCCCCGCAAGCCTCACTGCTGTTACGTTGCTATAAGAATGATTAGTAGTGACACCCAAATTACCAAAATGTTGTCAAAAAGAAAATAAGGTTGAAGTGGAGTGCCGAGCATTCCAGGAAAAATGGACAGTATTATTTATTCA
Organism: Oryzias curvinotus; assembly: GCA_023969325.1. Lineage (NCBI taxonomy): Eukaryota > Metazoa > Chordata > Actinopteri > Beloniformes > Adrianichthyidae > Oryzias > Oryzias curvinotus. Next base: position 18,664,973 of record CM043713.1, on the reverse strand, counting down.
CTGAGCTGAATGCAAAACCCACGTGTTTGGTATGTAATCAACAGGTTGCAGTGCTCAAAGAATATAACATTCAGCACCACTCTGAGACTCACCATAAAGTTTCTCGATTTGCAGGGGCAGTTAAGAAAAGAGAAGATTTACCAACTATTAGCTGGACTGAAAAAACAACCGTCTGCATTTACTGCAGCTGTGATGTCAGTGATGGACCAGTGAAAGCTACCTCATTGCAAACAAGTTAGTGCAAACATCCAAACCATTTTCAGATGGTGAACTTGTGAAAAAATGCATGCTGAAGGTCTTGTGCCCTAAGGAGTCGATCTTTGCCAACATAAGTCTGTCAAGGATTACTACTGCAGATGAAACATCTTTGAGGAGACTTGGGCAGCCAAATGAAAGAATCCAGCAGTTTATTGCATTTTCAGTCGCTATTGATGAAAGCACCAACATCACAGGTATTGTAGAACTGCATATTTATTAGAGGTGTTAAAAAGGCCATCACAGCAGAGTTTCTTGATTTGGCTCCTATGATGGACACAACAACAGCTGATGTCATAGCCAACTCTCTAGTTACTGCACTGGACAATGTTGGAGTGAACTGGTCACATGATGTCAGTCTAGTCACTGATGGCTTTTGCTTTTATGTCACTGGTCCAGCCCACTTGAGATCAGACAGGTTGAATGTGGCCCCTGAACCAAAATGAGTTTGTCACCCCTGCTCTAAAAACCTGGGCTCTAATAACATGCCTCTCAAAACCCACGAAAAACAACCGGGTTCTCTCGAGCTGACGTACAACAGTGAGAACAGCCCCTTCCAGTAAGAGTCTGCACTGCAGGCACGGCCCCCAGGCTAACACAAATACCAATTAGTTATATCGCTAGAGGAGACACGCCCGCTTGGGAAGCCCAGCCGACAGTGGCGGAGCGCAACGCCATCTTGGTGCAGTCAGCTCAGCCTCCTCCTTCCCTTTCCATCCATCTGATTAGGTAGTACCGTAATTTCAGAGGAACTCTTCAGCTATTTATAAAAAAACATCAAAGCTAATAGTTTTGAGAGAAGTGGAGCTCAATAGACAGTAAACGAAAAAAAAGTAATAAAGGCAGAGGAAGAGAAGCAAGGAAAAGGAAATGAAGGTTAAAAAGAGAGTAACTAGAGTAGCTAAAGGAAAAAAGATGGGTCTAAAAACTGAAGAGTAAGAGACAAAAAGGAAAAGCCTGTGAGTCAAAGGAATGGCGAAGCAGAGAAGGAAATCCAAAGACTGAATACCAGTCAAATGGTTTAATCTTTTTCTGTTATCCACCATAAAATTCCACTATATGCATTGGACTCTCTGCATCTAATGCGGTCATGAATTTAAAAAAGAAAATCCTGTTTGCTTTCCAGCGCTCATTTTGAGTGCGTAGGAGGCTGGTTTTGGATCTGGAAACCTCGCACCCACACGGGTCAGAGTCGCAGAAGCACCTGAGCTGCATACGGTAGCGCCAACAGACATAAAGGGTTAGCAAATATGCAGCAGCTCATTTAAAACTGAACAGAATCCCGGAAAAGCCTAAAAATACTCAGACAACTTTGCAGAAAAAAAGTTAAATTTTGTGCTCAAGCAGCAGCTGAAGGATTCAGTCAATGTTTACACCTGGAGTCAAAGGAGAGCTCTTTAATAAAACAATTTTGATACTTCTTTGAAAGGGTGCTAATAGCTTTTGCAGGCATTAGACTTCTGGTCTTAATCTAGCCAGCGCTTACTTACGCCCACATCCTTTCATCTTTCCTCTTCCACTTTCTCTCAACTCTTTCTCCCTCATCTTACTCATCTAAAAATATACCCCTCTGTAAAATAAAAGCATAGTTTTTTTCATGATGATAATCACTGTTGCACAATTTGAAGTTTGTCAGCGGCGCTAAAAGAAACATCTAGACATTTTTTTTCATCCTGTTACGATATTATGCTAATTTGCAAACACAGAAGATTTTCTGCACTTGATTTAAATGTTTTTTACCCTCAGGAACATTTCACATTATTTTCTATCCACTGCGCACCCACACCGTCCCCCTCGTTTCTCACTCTTCCCTCATTAAAATCCACCCCCACCAATGTAGTACGTCTTTCTTGGCAAAGGTCTCCACTCCTTTCATATCCCACCCTTTTCATGCATCTTCGGATTTATTTTCCACACACATTCTCCACTTTAGGTTTTTTCTCACCCTCCATGCCTTTTTGCCCAACTCTTCTCGAGCTCTCAAAAGGGATCATTTGTCCATTAACTCATTGAAGAAGCAGAGGACGATGTTGCAAACCAAAAAACTCATCTTTGAGGCACCCATTTGGGAAGACGTGTAGAATGGAGCACATGAAAAGAACATGGTTTTCCACAGGTGGCTGAAAAAAGGGCTCAGCAGCTCAATCAAGTGAAGGCTTGTGCAAATACTTCCATCATAGTGTGCAAAAAGCACACACACAACTCAAACAATCACTTTCTTGGTGGTATTGCATAATATTACACAAGCTGCTAGCGCTCTGCAAGTCCCACACTCCTTCAACAGAACAACAGAATCCCATCGAGGCGCTGGGGTTTGTTGTTTACAGAAATTCTGGAAACACTGCAGGTTTTAGCATCTTAAGAATGTTTCAGAGCATTGCAAAGCATGAAAGCCAAACCAACATCACTACCAACAAACTGAAATTTGTGGATACAATCTAATTTATAGTAAGAATAATTAAAATCTCTTATTTGTTTTGACCTTAAAGTGCCTATCATCCAAAATAAACTTTTTGAGCTTTGAAGTGTTTTCTGATGATAATTCCTCACAAAAACACATCACCAAAAGCTGTATTTTGATCAATTCACACATTTCTGAGAATTCCTCTAAAAACCTGCTGTCTGAGCACCAGCCCCTCCCAATCTATGAAAGTGAGTTGGTTCTCACATTGTGATGTAGATAAGTAAGGAACAGCCTCTTCCAGTAAGAGTCTTTGCTGCCATCAGTGCCACCAGGCTAACATGCACGTTTACTTTCTGCACAGAGCTTAAATGTTTTTGGTTTTTGTGGGTAAAACGCAGACACGCTGCCAAGGCCGGCACTAGGTTGGCGTCATGAAATGAGCAGCACCCACAAGGAGCGAGCCAAGTGCCTTAGAGATAAAAGTTGTCTTACTTCGGGGTGGTATATATATATATATATATATATATATATATACCATAACCATATACCATAACTTCCGGACTACGCACCTGATTATAAGTCGCCCCAATTATATTTTTAAAGGATAAACCATTTTGTACATACAAAAGTCGCACCTGTCTATAAGCCCCCTGTCTTCCGCGCAGCTGAAGTGTGTTGGGGTGCGCATTCATGTTCGATATACAGAGTGAAGGAGAACTGTAATAAAAGAAGTTTTCCCCCATAAGAGCTGTGAATGATTCTTTATTAACCTGTTCTGGAGGCTCTGAGGGTAAGTGAAAGTGAACGGGAACGGGAAAGTGAACCCCGAAGGAAGATCCGCCTTCGGCGGAGAGATCTCCCCTGCATTTTCTGACTGCCGTCAGAAAGAAAACAAATTTTCGCAGGAAAGGTTCAACACATGAGATATTTACAAAGAAAGACGGTACACAGAAAAAGTTTTCAAAGTTTTAATAATATACCTAAGCCTTTCTCTCCAAACAGTGCCTGTGAAGCGGCAGTAACATGTCAGCAATATGGTAGTAACAGCACTAACAGGGCTGGTTAAAAAAACATACCGGTAAAAGTCACTGAGAGAAAAAATAAATAAATAAATAAAACACTGAGAGCAGCAGTACCTTATAGGCGCGCGCACCATGCCGCGCAGAGGCATGCGCAGCGCGTGGGCCAGAAGTTTTCTTCCACAACAGTGACACACCATAACACAGCACTGACAGGGCTGTTTTAAAAAACATAAATGTAAAAGTCACTGAGAGCTTTCTTCATCTTCCTCCTGTGCACTGAAACCATTGAAGTCTTCCTCCTCAGTGTCGGATTGCTATAGCGTCAGATAGTCATCGCCATACACTCTCAGTGTCTCTTTCGTTGTTGCTGTCAGTGTCACTCTTATCCTGAGGTAAATTCACTCTTAAGCTTGCGCTGTCCTCTCCGTCACGCAGCAGACCGGCTTTTTAAAACCCGTTGGTGATGGTGGATTTTTTTACACTGCTTTTAACGATTGCTTTTAACTTGAAAGCTGCGTCATATGCATTTCTTCTTGCATTTTCCATGATGAGGGTCTGTTCGTGCTATTCATTCACAAAGCAGGAATTTACATTAAATTTGCATCTTCCTCGACACATATACCGTATTCCCCACCGCTGTGGGAATACTTTTTCTCGTAATGAGACCAATGTTTTAGAATGAATTTTTTTTAAATAAAATTAATCAGTGTCAAATTAAAACGGATCAGTAGTAAAGCTAAGGGAAAAGTGACCTTGTAATGGGAAATAAAAGGAATTTGGGAAGTAGGAAGATAAACCCAGTGTAACCGGATCACTTCTGCCAGTGACGTGCAGTGAGGTTAATGGCTGGTGAGGCATTTATTTACCATTGCAAGAACTTAATATTTCACCATTCATCCAACGGCAGCTAACAGCTTATAAAATACACACAAGAACATATTTGTCCTACAGAGAATATTTCTTTTACAGATATGGATAGAACACTGTTCTTGTGTACAAATTACTCATATTTACTGTAAACAAATTAAAGTATACAGATGTGTTCAGCACACATTTGATCCTCAGTAACTATTTCTGGTAATTTTCCAACTTCAAATTCTGGTGCATTAATCAGTGTTATCAAATGTCTGTGAAAATGATCATAGAAATAAAATAAATTATTTTACTTACATTTTTATCCATTCACTCCCATGTTATTTTAAAAACATACAAACATTGAAAAACATGTTTGGCCTTACTTTTTGAGTCCATGTGTCGATCCTTCTCCACAAAAAGCTCTATGATCTGTTGGAAAAGTCTTCCTTATTTTCCTTAAGTTTATATGAGTTTTTCCATTTCAATGGAGAAAGACAACCTTAGTCTTTTTTCTACGGCACCAGTGTCAGCTCACATCTGCCCCCTGCTGGTGAGGCATGCCTCACCTGAGGCCTCTTCTGCAGGCCTACAGCAGGGCTTCCACCGCACATCTCTGTTAACAGAGCCCTGCCGTCAGACATTAGGCAGTGCTCCCGAGCCTCACCAGGAGTTTCCGCTCCGTCTGTGATCACGCAACACTTAAATTCGGCGATTTTAAACTAGGGCTGTGACGATAACCGCATCACCGCATCACTGCGGTGATGCGGTGATGAGGTCATCACCGCATAACCGCACTTTTTTTTTCGTTGTTGTTTTTTTTTTTTTTAGTTCAGCATACGGTCCGTGATTGGAACTATATAAACACATTAAACACATTCATCTTTGCTAATAATTTACTTTTTCTGCTAGTCCTGTGTTCAGACTTTCCTTCTTTCTATCAGACTCTTCTCTCCTTTTCTCCCACGGCGCCTGTCACTGTCTCGCCCGCGCTCCGGCTGGTCTGCCTCTGCGCTGCACGCCGGTCCCTCCACACACAGGAGCGCGCTTTCAGAAGCCCACACACTCATTCTACAACAGAGGTTTCCGTCTCATGAGGAAATACGACAAATTAACTGCATTCTAATTATTCATTTCCATTGCATTCATTTCTATTACAAACTGCGTGCGTTCTTAAGTGCGCGACACGGCCGCCCGCCGGAGGATTTTGTTTGGGGGTATTACTGTTCTCAGTCACTCTGTAACACCAAACATGAACGCGCTCTGTTAAAGTGCGATGAAAATCACTAAATGTTGCCTGGCATGCAGCTAGAGAGCTGTCCGCTGCAGAAGGATCAACACGCACCCTCAACACACGTGTGCGCTCCTCCTCCTAGTTCTACACACGACGCAGCGCTCACACACAGTCATTCTACAACACCTATATAGTTAGTTCATTAGTTAGATAGTAGTTAGTTGTTACTGTTATTTGTTAATAAAGAATACTACGTTGTAATTGTATTTATTTCTGATGCGGCTGCCAGGGGATTTTGTGTTTTTTTGTTTTTGTTTTGTTTTTGTTTTTTTTGTTTTTTTTTGGGGGGGGGGGCTGCGGTTAACCGCAACACCGCGCCCCCTGGTGGTTCATCACCGCGGTGATCAAAAATCCAACACCGTCACAGCTCTATTTTAAACTCAGAAAGTGTGGAAAAGGTGTAGATTTGACTGAAAATATATATTTAACACAGATCAGTGGAAAATAATATTTACTTAATTTACCTTTTTCTACTTTATCACGATTATGACGCCTCACCTGACCGCACGTCACTGACTTCTGCGTTGTGTTTTAGGGACTCAAAAGATGTCGGGACACAGCAGCACCCTTGGAGACCACCTCCGTTTATTGCGGATCTGACAATTTCCTGACAATTTTCCAAAAAGAAAATAGAAATCACCGTGTTAGCATCCCGTATTAGCTTCTACATGAGGGTGAGAGGTAGAGGGAGCTCAGGAAATTCTTATACTGACATAAACAGTCAACATCTATAACGGTTTTTGTATTTTCATAACAGATTTCAAATAATAACACAACTAACATAAAATGAGGATTCATATCGCTAACATTACAGGACACCCACCCCAATAAAACAGAAAGGGGAGAGGGAAAGCTAGCGCCAAACTTATAAAGGGAAAACCATTGAAGATGAACACATTAAGGAGGGGCTACCAACTAGAGCCCTGCGCAGGACTATTTTCTTCATCCCGCTCCCGCCCGTGCTCACCGAATTTCTGACCAATCCCGCCCACTTCCGCACCGTTTGCGTTACACTCCCGCCCGCATCCCGCAGTTCCCATGTCCACTCCCGCCCGCACCGCAAAACTGAGAAATTAGTCCCGCACAATAATAGAGTTGCATTGATTCTGTGTCTTCTTCCGTCCCGCAGGAATAAAGACACGTATTTATATTGATATTATTAAAGAGCTCAGAGGGATGGGATTCTGCTTCTTGCTGTAAAATGTGACAGTGCTTTAAAAATGATCCTCCCGTGTGTGTGTGTGTGTGCGGGCGTGTCCGCGCGTAGACAGGCGGCCTGAAGCGCTGAACCAGCTGGTAAAGATGCAGGTCAAAGTCATTTAAATTTATGGAGGGAAAAAAAACATTCTAATGATTCAACAGAACTGAAAATCTATAAATAAATTCTTTCCTGACGGAAAAATACTTTTTTTAGCTTCAGCCTTTTCCAGTTTTTGCTGTTTTGCGCCTCAGTGGGGCATCAGCACGCAGATCTGAACACCATTCGTGTCTCACGATGAACCTCGTTTGTGGTTCTTTTCTGCTTCATCAATTGACATCATGCCCCTGCCACATGATGTGAAGATTAAAAAATCGGTCATTTATCTAACAGTTTTATATCAATGAAACTTTTTCGTCATGTGTTGTATATTTGTCGTCACCTTATTGGTTGCACGGGACCAGCTGACAGGTGACAGCCAGGTGACAGGGGGACACACCTTTTTTTGTAAGGAGAGGCGGGAGTGCGGGGGGAGAAATGCACAGCTGACAGAGACGTCGAAGCGCCGAGGAGCAAGCGATCTCTCACACGGGTTATCTTTCCCAGCTCATATTATTTTCCTACGGAGTAAATTTACCCAAAGAGCTCGGCTCGTCCGGTACGAGGATCTGTGCCAGCTCCATTGATGGGTGGAATTCGTTCTAGCGAGTGGCGCAGCGGCCTCCACCCGAACACGCGTGACTGTCGAACACTCATTTTTCCTCCAGAACATTTCTTTTTGCTAGCAAGACTGCGGGACTTGGGTTTGAACTGTGGGTTTTTACACGGCTACACAAACAAACGATTATATGAGTTTTTTCCCTGGTTTATATTAGAGGGCAGATTGTCTTGACATTTGATGCCCCAGCCGCAGAATGGCGTTGTGACGTTCCCCTCGCTGAGTGGAGGGTGAATTGTTACAAGGGAGTGGAAAAGCAGGTGGAGAGGCGAGGGAGGGGCTTTGGCTTCAAACTCTGTCAGAGAGATGGAAACACGGGCGTCAGATTTAGACACAGCAGAGACTTTCTCTGGGATGATTTTATAAACTCAAACATGGAAACATGATTACCATGCAGAACTCTCCAAAATAATAAACCTGATCTCTCCACATTCTCCGTGTTCACCATGCATTGATAAACACATCGCTCCATGCAGCGATCAGACCATAACTTTCGCCGGTAACTCCGCCCACACGCGGCCGCGGTATCAAGCTTTAAAGAATCAAATTTCTAAGAGGCGGGGCGAAGCACACCCCCATCAACAGGTTAGATGACAGAGGCCAGTAGGCGTCTCTACCTGGTGCATTCACGGACCTTCAGTAAATTGAACTCCAACAGCCACGCGGCCAAACATGGTCCGCTATTATATATTCATGAAAAAACCTCCGAATATGGCAACACTGATCCCGCTGGGTTTTTTTTTTGCCGCCTGCTCCCGCCCGCAGCACAGTTCATACCGCCCGGTCCCGCGAGATTTGCGTTCCCAATGCAGCCCTCTACTACCAACCCAACACTGAATACAGGGGGGAAATAAACTTAGGGACAGCCAAAATTTTGTGTAATTAAAAAAAAAAGATCTCATCCTATTACACCAGCACCAAATCAGATGTACCACCTTTTAAAATTAATAAATCATCTGATATTTTAAAAAAGCTCTTAAGTCAGGTCTTTTTTCCCCCGGCATTTTTACTGTATTTATTCTTTCAGCATTTTCAAAACTTTTCAAAGGAGATTGTATGAGGGTGTGGTGGTGCCTGCAGCGTTATATGGGGCTGAAACATGGAGTCTTAAAGTGGTTGAAAAGAGGAAGCTGAATGTAGTGGAGATGAGATGTTTGAGGAGTATGTGTGGTGTGACGCGTATGGATCGTGTGAGAAATGATGAAATACGAGAGAGAACTGGTGTGATGCGAGTTGGCCTATAGAGCAGAGCAAAAGGCACTGGGATGGTTTGGACATGTTGAAAGAATGGAAAGGGAGCGATTGGTGAAAAAGGTTTATGAATCTGATGTGAGTGGAGTGAGATTGAGAGGAAGACCGCGAATGGGATGGACAGAGGGTGTAAAAAGAGCGCTAAATGCAAGAGGGATGACTGTGGTGCAGGGGAGAGAGGCTGCTCAGGACAGGGATGGGTGGAGAGAGTTTGTGTATGAATGATTGGATGGGTGTGGTAGAAGTCTGGTTTTGGGATGAAGTGGCAAGGGGAAACCAGCTTTGGCTGAGGCCCTGCTGTGGAGGTGCCCACACTGAACTGTGCAGCTGACCCTGGTGCAGTGTTGTGTGGCTTAGACCAGGCCTTAGACCAGTCACACACACACTCTGAAGGAGGAGGGTTTGTGGAAGAGAAGGAGGGAGGTAAGAATGCGTGCCCTGTCTAGGCTACCCTGCCTTGGTGGGCATATCTGCACCTTTGTACTGGGGCGAGGGGGTCTTCTTTTAATTCCTCTGAACATGCTGTTCTCTCCTACGTCCTCTTTACTGAAGTCACACAACAACACATTAGGGCTGCTCTGTACATTTTGGAGAAAATGTAAGACGTTCACCTTATGGTTGTGAAAGTACTGAACATAGAAAATATAGTAAAAGAGAGAGCCGCATGCAGTTCAAGAGCCGCCTGTGTAGCCCCCCTGGTCTGAAAAATGAAAGTCCCGCCCCTGTGCCTCACCGAAAATTTCGGCCAATCACATCAGCCAGAAAGGTCCCTGCCCCCAAGTGACAAACACACCCCTGAATACCGCCCTCAAGTGACAAAAACACCCCCTTAACACTGAGCGTAAATTCAGGTGAGGGCCCAAAAGAGAATTGACCGTGCGGGATCTCTGTTCAGTTAGGATTGCAGCCGTGCAGTTTTAAAATACGGGGTCGCTCGGTTAGAATTGCGCCTGCGCGTTGTGAGGTTCACTCACTCAGTTCCTAAATACGCCCGCTCAGTTGTTTTTATGCCCTTTCGCTTTATGGCAGAGAAGTGATTCCATACATATATACAAATACACCTTATCAGCCATGTCTGACCATTGATTCCCATCATTTTATGATGCACAAAAATTATAAACAACATTCTACATTCAGTAACATTAACATGTTCAGTCTGGACAGCTTAAATCAACTTCAATATAATACTCTTCTAATTCAAACAAAATAAACTTATCATAAACTGAAACAGCATTAAAAGCCTTGAAAAATAGTGTTTAACATTTTGCATGCAAGGTTTTACACGGGGCCACTGATAGCAAAACACAGTGCCTGCCAGGCAGCGCTCAAGGGAAAGACGCGCCAGAATCCTAGCCTAACGGTAACGCAGCGGCAGTTTAGCCAGAAGTCTTTCAAGTTACCATCTGCTCCGTAAAGTTTCTTAACATTTTTCTTTTTCTTTCAAAGTACTCGTAAATAATATATACTACATATACCAAATCAAGTGGTCAAAAGAACGTATTTATGGTACACCAACCTGTTGAGAACAGAAGAAAATGCCAACAGGAATGAAAACAGGATGCTTTTCTTTCGTCGTCCAGATTGAGTCTGAGGTGCTCATGCACCATCCCACTGTCAGAAACAACCCAGCACACAACTGTCCGCATCAGTTTTTTTTCCTTCCGTTCTGCATTTATTAAAGTCCAAAATCAAACATAAAATATTGTTTTTTCCACACTTAATAAAAAAAAATATTTTTTTTAATACTTAATTTAAGTTGTGCATTTTAAACCAACAGCCGTATTTTTTGTGTTTATCACACATAGACGGATGTTTCGCTCCAGAGAAAGTTTTGGAGCTCAAACAGGACAGACCGGCTGCACCGCAGACGCCTCTGCGCTCCGCCTTCGCCCCTTGGACTCCTCGGCTCTCCCTTCTCCGACTCCCCTCGCGAGGGAGGCGCCGGGGTGGAGCGCTTCATGCCCCTTATGTTTGGACCCTGTGCGGTCCGGGCTCGGCTGCCGGTGGACAGAACGAACCGTGCAGAGCAGCTGGACTTAAAGTTTTGTGTCTGAGGGGAGGGCAGGATGTTTTGTCACGTGTGGGAGGCTTCGGACTGTCATCTGTCCCACAGCTCAAGGTGAACGAGACAGCCGAATTCAGGAAACCGTCTCCGAGCAGAGCTCGGACCACCAGCTCACACAACGGCTTTGGGGCGGTGTGTGAGCCTATCAAAGCAGAAATGTCACTCAATCCTAGGGCTGGCCTTTGTGTGTGCAATGATGTTGTTGTTTGTCGCGTGCCATACCGCCGTGTAAAACTAGTGGTGCACAAGCTTCGGGGAGCCAAACATACGGCGTTACACAAAAACTCCATTTAGTTATTTTTGAAATCGCCCGGAACAAAAAATTTGAATTAATTCATTCAATCGATTTATCGTCCAGGCCTACTCAGTCCTTAGAAACCGTTCAAACAATCACGTTGATTTGTGTTTCCAGTCGTGTCCTGACAAAATTAAGGTTGATGTTATTCCCACATATTTACATGCAGCCAAGATGGAGATTGCGGCATTTCCCGCATCGATTTTATGTTCATCCAGGCTAAATGTTAGCCTTCTCCTAACCCTTCTTCCGGCGCCATTCTTAAACAGAAAAAGCACTGACCACACTGACTAAAAATAAAATGAGCGAACAGGCACTTCATAATAACCATAACAATAATAAAAGCACGTTTAGAAGATATATATGTATGTGACAGTTCGGCTTGTTTACATCGTTTCGTTTCGTTTCCTCTTCTGGTATTTTAAACAGAACTGCACATGTGCGACTAATTTATTCCAACCGAAAGTGTGAATGCTTGTTCTAAGTTTGGGCCCATGTACACGGTTGAATTTTATTCCAACCATAAAGATATTTTGCAAATGTAACCGCGGCTCAATAGCCGCAGTTAAGTGAAGTGAAGAAAGTGAAGAAAAAGTGAAGAAAGTGAAGTTGCAGTGTCTTAATCTCTACCTGCAGTGATGAAAGTCAGGCCAGGAAAAATTCCCTGAACTTTTCTTTGAGCGATATGGCGGCGCGGAGCGAAATTTTTGAAAAATCCATGGTCTTAGATGCATTCTGGTACATTCTGGCAGCTAGTTATTCACTTCTTAATCAGGAAACTAAGACTAATTGGAGCATCATGATTTGTCATTCAAACCCCTAGTTTGACTAACCATGACTTGCTGGTCCTGAAAAAGAATTTAGATCATTGCTAAAAGTAACACAATCCTACAATTTAAGCTTTTCCTTAAAGCTGCAAAACATACAGTGGCTAAAATATAGAAACATCAAAGCCCCAAATGGCAAAAAAAACACCAGTAACTATGATATTCTATGAAAGTACCTCATTTATTTGAACGATTTCTGCTTTAGAAATACTGTTTTCTCAAACTATAATTATATCAAAATATGGGATCTGCTTTAAACTATCTTTCTATAACAAAATACATAAATTCCTTAACACCCATACTTAGTAATCTGGGAAATATCAAAACATACAAACAAAATTAAACATTGTTAACATTCCTTTTTAAGGGAGTGTGGGTCCAAACCACCAAATACTTATAATTATAATTAATGTCAATAATATGTTTTTGAGCAAAACTGAACTAAATAATTGGTAATTAGGAATAAATACAAATAAATTAGATAAAGAAATGTATTCAGATGTTTCAGTTTTGATCAATGTGGTCTGTTATTCTGCAGTCAGATCAAGAAAATCTACAAGGGGGGTTTCAAACAATGTATAAGTATGTTTCATACCATGGTCCGGTGGAATACTCGATTCTGATTGGCTGCTGGGTGTGCATTAAAACCTGATTCCGGTCACCTAGTTTAACTTATTGTATCACTGCGCTGGCTTCTTTTAAACCTTTTGCTTCATCATTTGGACAAAAACAAGCAGTAAGAGGTGAACTTTCTCTCTGAACTGATGCATTATTCAACCCATCGGGACGATTAGCATCTATATATATATCGCTGAATCTTGACTGCAACGGTGATGCTGCGCGACGGACTATGTGTTACGTGATGCGTCGCGATATAGTCCGCTTTTTGTGAGAAAAGCAATACAAATCGAAAAAAAAATTAAGGACTAAAAACTGGTTGATATGTATTGCTTTTGTAAGTGACCGTGGTATAAGCGGGTTAATGGCCTCAGTGTGCGTTATTACTTTAACGCACTTCGCGGAGGCAACCGTCCGACGTGACAAAAGTAATAATAACGCACACTTTGTCAGCCATTACCCTAATCTCTGCATAATTTCCACCGTAACTAATTGTATTAGAACGGAGAATGAAATTCTGAACAACAATTGTACTCACCTCCAACATATTTGTCTTGTGAACGTACGTTGAAAAGAAATCGCCATATTTGTCTTTTCCTCCAGCCAAGACCACTCAAATTTGTCTTTATCTTCTTCTCACAACTGAGGTCGTGACCACGCTCAATAATGACGATGCCCGCCATTATTTTAACACAAATTTAATCGCACATTCTTGAGATTTGTTTGTGAAAGTTTAGCGTGGGTCCGCTGACCACGTGGTACAGACGGAGCCAATTAGAGCCGTCGACGCATCCAAAAGCAACTAAAACGTCCCGTCTAAAACAGCAGTGGTGAGGCCCCTCCTGCAGAAGAGTCTTTTAAATCCAAATATTCTGGATAATATAATATTTGATCCTCCAAGGTTCACTACTCAAAACTAGGGGTGTGCCAAAATATCGATATAGTGATATATCGCGATATTTAGTCCCGCGATCGATTATCGATACGTCTTCATCAAGTATTGACCTTTTATTTACGTTTAAAAACCCTGTAAAACATTATATTAACCATCCTTTGGTAAGACAATTCCTCGGAGGGTCGATAGGGGGCGCTCGTTGCGAGATTGGCTGTTACGGGCGGACGAAGAAGAACACCCATTCAAACAAAGATGGCGGAGCGGGAAAACAATGAAAGGCGACGGCAGTAAGTTAAAAGACGCGCCGGCAGCATTGAAGCTGCATCACCCGGAGTTGTGTGAGAAAGCTGTGGCTGCTGCTGCCTGAAGCCGACACAGCCCAACGCGGATACTTTTTTTCAGACGAAGCTACCGCCGTCTTCTGAGAGACAGAGCAGCGGCACAAACAAACAGAAAACGGTCCCTGCAGCACGGTGGAGAACGAGGGATTTGGGTTTTTATTGAATGCAGTAGAGCCACGCTTTGACATTCCGTCTTGGAAATACTGAAAAAAAGATCCCTGTACTGTACGGCCAGACCAGAGCTACGGCTGAGATGGAAATGGAAGAAAGAGAGGCATCCCTGCCCTTAGACCCCCCTTCTCCTCTGACGCTAAAAAGCCTGTGGTTCTCCAGAAAAACATGAACATAAACATAAACATCACATGCAGCTTTACCCAAACATGTTGTTCACAAAGACGTTAACCTTTAGATGCCCTTTAAGTTTTTTATGTATTTTATCCCTGGTTATTTATTTTGAAAAAGTTTATGTCTTAAATAACTTAAAGGAAAGTTCCTTGATACTTGATTTTTATTTTTATGTGAAAATTATATTTTTGTTTACACCACATTTGCACTAAATGGTGTCATTTATTTTTTAACAAAGACAATATAATTTGTTCACAGAATTAATATCTGATTTTCAGCTATTTTTTTCAATTAAGCGATGGCTATGGTTTTGTTTTTCAAAAGTTAATACCAATGTGTCTGGCAGCTACTTGACTCATTCATTTTTTATCCTTTTTACAGCAATTTTGTACTAAATAATGACACTGCTGTTCATGTTCACTATCGTTTAAACTGAATTTTACAGATATTTCTAAATAAAAAATTATCATTGTTTGTCAAAGACAGAGTATTACTGATTTCAGCAATGTTACACAAAGTCTGTTATTCATTACACCAAATAGGACACAAGTTGTTTATTATCATGGTGTTTAAAAAATAAAAAATAAATGGGGAAATATTTTCCAAAAAGCTGTTTTTAAAAGTTCTTCTTTCTTAAAGTTTAATATATCGTGAGATGTTAGAGACGAGATTTATCGATTATCGCATTATCGCATTATCGCCATATCGTGATAGTATCGTTATCGTGAGCAAAATATCGTTATCGTATCGTATCGTGAGGTACCCAGTGATTCCCAGCCCTAATCGAAACCAGATTGAATCTAGTGAATTTATATGGCCCAAATGTCGATGATGACAATTTTTTTTTATTAATTTATTTCTTACTCTTTTCACCCTCTCGGGCCTCTATGTAATTGCAGGAGACTGAACTTGTGCATTGGATCCAACTAAGGACCGATCTACTGGATTTGACAATAGCCACAATAAAAGCAGGACAACGATGAAACATTTTATAAGTGAATTAAATTTAATAGACATCTGGAGACATTTAAACCCAATGACATTACCAACTCACGCTATTCTGGGACATACCAAACTTTCTCTCGCATTGATTATTTTTTAATCTCATCTCATGGATATCTTTGATATCCAAAATTGAGAATTGCTTTTATGATATATTACTGCTGTCAGATCATGGACCATGTGGCATTATTTACACAGAGGATGCCCTTGTCAGAGATCCACCCAAATGGAGTCTTAATCAAAAATGGCTGTTAGAGAATAATTTTCTAAAAAACATTGGAAAGGTATTAGATGACTACTTCAAGGTTAATACAAATGAAACAACTGCAGCAATAAAATGGGAGGTGTTTAAGGCTGTAGTGAGAGGATATATAATTAGCTGCACCTCATCCAAATCTAGAGATTTTCATAAAGAGAGATTATTACTTGAGACTAAAATAAAAACTCTTCAGACCCAATTGGATTGGATTTATCTGTGCTTTTCCGGACACTCAAAGCGCTTACAGTGTGTCCATTATTCATTCACAGTAAGCTAATGTTGTAGCCGCACCTGCCCTGCGGCAGACTGACAGAGGCGTGGCTGCCAGTTCGCGCCTACAGCCCCTCTGACCATCACCGGGATCACTCATACACCAGTGGAGCCACACAGGAGGATGAAGTGTCTTGCCCAAGGACACAACAACAGTTGGCTGGGGGGAGCGGGGATCGAACCGCCGACCCTTCGATCATTGGACAACCTGCTCAATGACATTGCTAATGCTGAATAAGAATTGCTGACACTTAAAGCAGAATATAACAAAATGTCCGCAGATAGGGCAATTTCTGAAATTAACAGGCTTAATCAGAACTTCTATGAGCAATCAGAGAAGGTGGGATCTTTGTTGGCATGGCAAATTAAACTATTAGAAACTAAAAAAGCAATAACTTCAATCATAAATAGTGAAGGTATTACAATAACAAATCCTGTAGAAATCAACAAAGAATTCAGAGAATATTATGGGAAATTATACAACTCAGGGGAAAACTGTGATAGTCAAAATATATTTTTAGATTTTGTAGAAATATCTCAAATCCCAGATAAATTTACAGAAAGACTTGAAGCTAGTTTGGAGGTAAAAGATATCATTAAGGCTATTGACAATATTAAGGTGGGTAAAACACCTGGCCCTGATGGACTTCCAATCGAATTTTTCTAAAAAATTCAAATCTAAACTACTTCTGGATATGTTTTTAAGAGCATTTCAATGTGGAAATTTACAAAAATTACTGACAGCAGCCATTATAACACTACTACCCAAACCTTGCCACCCAAACAACTGTTGCAAAAGCATGAGACCAATAAGCCTTTTGAATGCTGATTTAAAAATTCTATGTAAAATTTTGGCCAAACAGCTACAAGAAACTTTATCCTATGTAATCCATAGGGATCAAAATGGCATCACTTTAGGGCAACAGAGGTTTCATAACGTTAGGAGGATTCTTATTCTTATTCATGGTTTAGATAACGCTACAGATAAAGCCTTCTTATCTTTGGATGCCGAAAAAGCTTTTGATAAGGTTGAATGGCCTTATCTTTTTAACGTTTTACAACAATTTGGGTATGGCGAAAATTTCCAAAAATGGGTGGTCTTGCTGTATTTGAATTCTACTGTTGAGGTGGTGATGGACAAAAACGTCTCACAGCGATTACGATAAAGAGAGGATGTAGACAAGGTTCCCCTTTGTCTCCCCTCCTTTTCACATCGGCAATAGAGCCTTTTCTTATGGCAATTGCCATAAAAAAATCTTTGAACAACCAGCTGGATATTAATACAGCAGTTTAAAAAAAAAAGACTTTAAGCAAATTGAATAAAAATACAAATACCAACAAACATTTTTTGCCAAGCTGCGTACTGACATGTTTCGGTGGAATACCTTCCGCCTTCGAAGGCGGAAGGTATTCCACCGAAACATGTCGGTACGTTTTACAAAAACACAAACCAGTGTCTGATAAAAAATAATTTAAGTACGCAGTATAATTTATAGACACGATGAACCTCATTGAATTACATTTTTGCCATGTTCGGATTGTTTGGCAGGAGGAGTGTGTCGATTCTGTTGCTGCTGAACGCTGCATTGAACAAGCGGAAGAAAGAAGGCCTAAAAGAAAAAAAGAACTCATCTGTCTGAGAATTGTAGTCAAAATAGCAAAGGGTTGTGAAGTGTCTCATGTAGATGAAACCGCAAGAAGCCTCAGAGCACCTCATCCCTCCAGGAAGTGACGGCATTGCCTAGGTGAAATGAGCTAACTATAACCTTTAACCATATCTCCCATCAGTGGTAGTTGCACTATTGATACGTTTTCCGACATTAATTTATATGCAACACATGTAATGTCTTTTGCAAGAGGCACTGATTTTATGGCTGTTTCAGAAGCAGCTGCACTCTCAGGGAAATATCCCAAAACATCCAAGTCCCCTCAAAAGCATTTTAAAAAAGCATTTTTAATCAACACTTAAGTGTTTTTCAGTGTCTTAATACATTACAAACTCAACAAAATTGAAGAAACAGATTTTCTTTATCCTAGACCAGGGGTCGGCAACCCATGGCTCCGGAGCCACATGTGGCTCTTTCCTCCTTATGCTGTGGCTCCCTGTGACTTTGGAAAATAATGAGTATTTTATAAAAATTCAATTTTATTTTGATTTGTTCATTTTTCATGGCATTTCAAAGGCGCTGCTGGCTACATACAAAGCGCGTGCAACGTAAAAAACAGCTTCCTTAATGAATGAGCTCGTATTTATCCTGCGAGAACTGCAGAGCTGATAGCAGGAGGACACACACGGGGCGGCTTCTATAAACACTCCGGGTCCGGAGTGGTTTTCTGCCGGGAACTTGACGTGCCGCGGGGCAGAGAGCAACTCTCTGATGACAGAGAATTTGCGCTTCGTGTTTTTAAACACGCATGTGCAGTAATGTATGTTTCTTCAAGGACATGAGTGGGACAGAGAAGATTAAAAAAAAAGTACTTCTCAAAAATCCACCAGCCAATCAAAATCCTCACCGAAAAGTAGGGGCTTGATTGACATGCAGAATGGCCAATCGGACATCCTCTGACACTGCAGACGTGAGTTTAAATTCACTGAGCACAAACTATCTGTCATCAGAATGTCTTTTTCTGTCCCGCAGCACATCATGTCCCCGGTAGAAGACCAGCAACCGGAGTGTTTATTGAAGCCGCCCCGCGTGTCTCCTCCTGCTATCAGCTCTGCAGTTCTCGCCCGATAAATACGAGCTCATCAAGGAAGCTGCGAGGCACACGCTTCGTATGGAGCCAGCAGCGCCAAATGCCTCATAATATGTCACGCTCCCTGCATTGCACCGTTTACAGCAGAGCATGAATACGATGGTTGCTGCTTTCTGTCTTTGCAATAAAACGCTTCATCTGTTAATACAAAAGTATCTTTATGTAAACTCACTCTGTAGTTTTTAATCATCAGTACATGAACAATAATGTTGAAATAAACATGTAACTAATAAACATGACGATGGAAAGAAAGAAGTACTTTTTTTTTAAATCTTCTCTTCATGACCTTGAAGATCGATCGCGATCGACGTAATGAGCACCCTTGATATAATATATACATGCTTAATATATATAATGATGTCAAAACGGGTTGTGGCTCTGGGTGCTTTTTTTTCATTAGGGGCGGTCCCAAATGGCTCTTCGAGTAAAAAAGGTTGCCGACCCCTGTCCTAGACTAATTGAACTGCTGGATAACAAACACAGGAATCTTATGCAAATCTATCCAAATAGGGTAAAAATAAGTTTTCAAGGTTAATCCTTTTGGAAGATTAAGTGAACAACACAATCTTTAGTGTCAAGTCAAATTTAATAATTTATCTTAAATGGTAAATCCAATTACGTTTGTTTTTAAGATGGAGTAATAGTATGGCTTAACCATCTTATAACTAATATAAATATTGATAATGCTAATTTGAAAAAAAGTTGAGTGATTAAATGCCTACTGTAAAGTGATTTTGCAAGCCTATAAAGTATGTGTAAATATCCAGACAGGAAATCACAGTTGGATGCCTGTGATCTATAAAAGCAGCAGACCACAGTTTATAGAAAGCTCTTATGCCATTGTCACCAATGAAACCACATGAAGCTCAAGTATACCTTGGAGACACATCGCTTCTAAAGCTCATCAGCAGCATCTAGAACCTGTTCAGAGTAAAGCCCCTGCCTGTCACACCGCACAATAAAAGCACAACCAAGGTTCAATTTTTGTTCCGCCTACCATCTCATTGGAGCACGTTCTGATGAACTAGGTTACTGGGGAATTAGTATACTTATTGCCAAAAGATGTGACATGTAAGAAGCGCAGCATGTAAATATTGTTCCTTTGACAACAATGATGGTCACCAAAGGGGCTGTGCATGTTTATTTTGTTTTGACAAGTAATTCACAAATAGGGATGGGTATCGAGCCCCTGTATTGAACGAGCCCCGGGGCAACATTCTTCAAGACCGCAGTATCGTTAAGATCTGACCTCAACAGTTCTGCTATTGGTACTGGAGAAGTCGCTTTTTTTTGTCAAACCTCAAACCTATAAACGTTATATGTCATATTTAACTCACCAAGTCAGTCAATTTTCCGTTCATTAATGATTATATTAATTTCGCTATTCTCGTTGAAGAGGTGAGGTCTGTCTGGGTATTTGTGTGCAGGGGGGGCGGGGCTGTTGTTCAGACAGTACGCAGCACGCGCGGACAAGACAGGAAAGCGCACACATGAACGCTACCATAGATGTGCGACGGCGCTAAACGGTCCAAAATGCTGCAGGTCTCTGTGGTTTAGTAAAATATCTATCATGTTCTCAGATTGTCATGGGGCCTTTAACACCGTCAGGTAGGAGAAAGAGAGCAGCGTGAGCGCGCGGAGGGGGCGTGTCTGCAGCTGTGAACGCCGACCAGAGTCTGTTATGGGATAGAAAGTTCTTCGAAAAAGACAGTCAGTGGCGATCGTAGAGGACACATGAGCGCCCAAAAAAAGACTGAAATTACTCATTTCCGTGTAAAATTAATTAAATTTGCGTCAGGGCGCCCCTACTATCCTGTCACCTTGCTGCTACGATGACCGTATGTTGAACATGCTGGAAGGGGGGGTGCACGCAGGGGAAAACAACAAACATGTGGGGGCGGGGCTTAGACTCACCGCTTATGATTCCAGACCTGCAACAAACTAACAGCTGCTTCCTAATAAAACATAGTTGTCATCCATAAAATTAATATAATTTATCGGCTTTACTTTGTGTTATTATTATCATTTCCACATTGAAGTTTTACAAAAATAGGGAACTTAGTTGAAGCAGATGATGGTTGTTTTATTTTTCTGGCACAATTACATGAACCCCGTGAAAGCTTTATGAGGCTTCTACTCCCATTACTTGTGTTCAAACTTGACAAGATGGGAGGGGCTTCTTCTTTCCTTTTTCTATTGTTTTCTATCGCACATCTGTCACCTACAGTTTAAAGAGGCGTGGTGAAAAATGTCAAAGCGGTACAGATCACGCACCAGGCTTTTTCTTTCACAGCTCTATTCCGATATATGAAAGAATTGGTGTCATATAAATCCAGCCAGGCACAAAAAACAATTATTAATTTCTCCTTTATGATTCATTTCCAAACTGTTGGCCCTTCAGGGAAAAAAGGGAGCCCATTAATACTTCATTACCAAATCTTAATCCCTGATTCATCCAAGATCAATCAGATTTAACTTTTTTACGTGTGATCAATGGACACATGTTTTGTAAATAAAGGCCAAAAACGGTTGTAGAAACTTGCTTAGTGATGTGTGAATGCGAGAGTTTTCAATATGAAAGCCCATTTACAAAAACTTTTCATTGAAGGGGGTCACTAGAGCACACATTGCTGGGGGCGGGGTAAGTACAGCTTTAAGGTTTGTTGTGCCTTATAAGTATGAAAATAGACCATTCATTGACGGTGTGCCTTTTTATCCGGTGCAGAAAATACAGTACTTCACTAAACTGATCACACCAATGCAAAAGCCTGCAAAACATTCAAAATAAACTTGACAGCTTTATCTATTTTCTCCAAGCTACAGTAGATAATTGTGAGTCAGAGCTCTGTCTCCACCTCTGGTCACCGGCGTGAACCATCTCCAGAGTACTGAATGATCTATATCTCTTAGCAACCCCAGCGCACAGTTCCTGGATGTCACACACCTAACTTTCGTTTGCAATTTCTCACAGTACAAATACTGAGTGTGAAGTATTGTTTGTGCCACTCTGCCTGCATTACTGTGCATTGGAGCTGGATCTGATCTTCTGATCTCCAGACCTCCTGACCTTGTTTTGTCTCCGACTACGTCTCCCTGCCGCCTATCCCGAATCTCGCCTGGATCCTGACTACTCCTGTTTCTTCTCTGATGCTCCCATGCTTGTTATTGACCCCTGCCTGCCTGACCTTGATTTAGCCTTGTGGACTTATAGCTGTGCTAATAAAACCTGCTGCAATTGGAACCAGCCGTCTGCCCGTTCTTGTGACAGTAATTGGTATTCCTGTTCTTAAAGTTAAAGCTGCTCCATGAATCAAAGCATTTTAAATATTTAAAAAATACAAATTAAATGTGTTTGCACGTCAATGTCCAAACCTAATAACTGCACATTAATCTTTATATGTATCAAGGCTTGAGGCGACACGTTTAAAGTAATCTTGTTACAATGCATGCTTTTGTAATGCATTTTTCTGAGTCATACGTTTGTACATTACTTGTGCCCTTCAAGGCATTTTTCTGGCAGGTCTTTAAAGATCTTTGAGTAGTTAAGTGCATAAGTGGAACTGTGGCTCATTAATGTGGGAACACTTCAACTTTGTTGTCAGCATCCACGACGGAAAAATACAATTGGATAAGGAAAAAAATGTGCACTTTTTTTTCAGGCCGATGTTTAAGTATCCAAAGTTTTTGGTTCAGCTAATAGTTTTTCCTATTGTATTAAGCAGATCACCTAAATTTATTAAGTGTTATGTAAAAACAATAAATGCATTTTGTAAGTAACAGACAAGTTTGTAAGTTTGTAATAGACAAGTTTGTAAGGATTTTTGTAGAAGTATGTTTGTAGAAAATAGATAGATAGATAGATAAAAACTTTATCAATCTCTGAAGGGGGAAATTCAGGTGTCCGGCAGCAAAACACACACAATAAATAACAATAATAAAATAATAGTTCAAAAAATAGCAGTTTATTTCGGGCAGATTAATTAAACAGCAGTACCAAAACAAAATGTACCAAACCGAGCCTTGTGAAATTCTGAACTGAACCGAATTGAGATTTTAGCGTAACGTTACACCCCTAATATACAGTGGTGGACAAAATTGTTGGTACCCCTCAGTTAAAGAAAGTCCACAATTCTCACTGAAATTACTTGAGCCTGACAGTTACAGGAACACATCTATTGAGGCCTTAAGTTTCATATGTTAATCAAAACATCATGCACTTCAAGTTAAAGTCGGACTCATGAGAACTAAATATATGTTACATATTGCAAATCCACACTATATCATTCATTTTGATGTTATAAAAATGAGAATATCTGTAGCCTCAATCTCAGACATGATATTTCGAGAAATACAATAAATTTAGATGGAAAAACATTTAATTAAAAGTTAAGCGTACCAAGTCGAGCCTAATTACGCAAACTCATATTCGGTCTTTTGGAACCGACATACCCAGAGTAAGCAAGTTCAGGCAGACTTCAGCGAGAGTTCAGGGTTAAAGTCAGGGTAGTTCAAACATGCTTTCTGGAATAACCGTCTGAGGTCCAGTTACTTTTGTTTTCAATCGTGCCTCGAAAAAGAAGATTGGTTTCTTTTAGTCTAAGAGCATTTCAGATCTCATTTATTTTTGACATTTTCACTATACCATTGACTGTATATGAGAACTGACCGAGTGACAGTGACGTCACACATAGAAAATGGTTTTTCTTCCGGCTCAGTCAATTACATTTTTTCACATATGGACGCTGCCATGTTGTAGCCAGATGTGGTAGTCATGGGTCTTAGCCAATGTTTCTTCTCCAACTACTCTGCCAGTGAGACCACATACTTTTATTAAGGCATCTGATTAGGTAGTTTATAACTTGAATAACTTCCACTACAGAAAAACACGAAAAAAGAGAATTTGCGAGAACATGTTAAAAAAAGGTATCAGAGCAAGAATGGTTTTTCTCACAAATATAATGTCTAAGCAATAGCTGTTTATTTCTCAGTAAAAGTCTATGGGTTTTTGGCTTCTTGGACCCAGCAGGTACTCCTTGTTTGGAACGTGAGGGTGGAGGAGTCACTCAGTCAAATGATTACAGTCAATGAATTTTACAGACTTTTATGTGGTTCTGATCAGATAAATAACAAATATATTTTTATACATAAAGTCAAAGAATCACGGTACGTCAATAAACCTGCGTTATTTAGGGGTCGCTGGCAACATTTCTGATGTTAAAGGGTTAAAGTTTTTGTCAGAGTGTGGACTCAAGTCACATGACTTTGACGACTTCAGACTTTACTTCCTACTTTTACAGCAGTGACTCGTGACTTGACTCTGACTTTAACATCATTAACTCATGACTTGACTCGGACTGTAGCACTCTGACTCAGAAAAGACTTGCCGTTTTCCCCACCAACCAAGATTAAAAAGTATTTCAGCAAGTATGTATCCACGGTCTCTGTCTCTCTGTGTGTGCATCTTTGTGTGTGTGCATCTTCGGCACAACATCTAATCAAATTAGGTACACATTGGTTTGATCCAACAATCCAACATATCAAATTGAAACATAATAGATGACACAATCAGTTAATCAGTTGTTTAATCAGTTCCTGATCTCCTGTGTTATTAGATAAGAGGACAAACTTTGTCCAACTCTTGAAGATAAGTAAAGACCAGTAAGTTCTAAATGAAAGCTGATGCTAGCTTATCGGCTAATCGCTAGCTGTAGTTTCCATGAAACTACAGTAAATTTTCAATTGACGTTGCGCAGTGTGGGTGTGCAGACAGCTCTGTGTAAACACAGACAGGACAAAGGTGATTTTTAAAATTTCCACCGCTCAATTTTGTTTTTTACAATTACAGCTTTAAAGCATTTTAATATAAATATGTGATTGTCTGTATTTTGGTGCTTCACCTTTCATCATTTTCCCCTGCCATCATGAGATGTTTATTTATGACAGTGCTTCTCAAATAGGGGAATGCCATGCCAGGCGGGCACGCAGTCGTAGCAGATTTAGGTACATGCAATACGGCAATTTCCCGGGACGCAAATTTAACGGGGGGTGGTGGCTTGGAAAAAAAATCTGCGCTACTATTGGTTTACTATTATCTGTTGTATCACAGAGTTTGTAACAGCCTAAAACTTGTGAAATGCCATCCCAGCAGCTGCGTGACCCTGTCTTGGTGAGGTAAAGGGGAGGGGTAGTAGGCTCAGGCTGCGAGGTGGAACGCCGCACAGAGCACAGCCTCTATTGCCCAACACCAAGATCATCGCGTGCCTTTTGATTACGATATTGCGAAAACTAATTCTAATAATGTCATTCTTTATTAACTATTGTAGATATTTTTATGACGTGTCTTTATTTTCCATATAAATGTATTCTTTGCGTCTGCCTGTTGTTTAGTTGGTGTCAGTATTTGACATAAAGGCAGCAGGTAATGCAGTAAACAGTTGCACTTTTTGAGATCATAAATAAATTATGGATCATTTAGGAAAAAAATCAGCACAATGTTTTTTTACCTATTTCTTCTGACTAAAAAATGTTTCAAAAAAATGTTTCAGATCCATTTACATTTAATAATGACTGAATTATATTTCTCAGCATCAAATGGTTGAATTGGTCAAAAATGTTTCTAGTTTAAATAAGGACTGAAAGATTTTTTATTTCAGGCACTTTAAGATTCTTTCCTGTTTTAGACTATAACAGGGTTTCTGTTTGGCAAAACAAATGTAATATTTGTTGACAGTGTATTTATATAGCTTTTTTCTTTTGTTAATGTTAAAAGATACAATTTTAGGTATACTTAAGTTTTATAGATACTGATCTTATTTATAGTCACTGCGGCGAGTGTGTGGGGGGTGTGAAGCATTTTCTTTTTCCCAGGGGGGGAACTTGCAAAAAATAATTGAGAAGCACTGAGTTATGATGAAAAATATTTGTCCATTAATCTGTTCTATAAATGCAATTTATATGTATGATTCTGACTAATTTAACCGTACATATACTCAAAATCTGTATATTTTCTGTTCAATCACAGCTTGAAATGTGTGCACAATTATGCAAAAAAGGGAAAAATTGCATTTTAGGGGGAACTCCTTAATAATTTGATATTTTCAAAATTACTTTTGAGCATTCTTTTCTCTTTGTTTCTGTAAATTTAGTACATCCATCCATTTTCTTAACCTTATCTCCCTTAGGGCAGTGTTTTTCAACCAGCATAGTAGTGTGCCGTGAGAGATGGTCTGGTGTGCTGTCAGAAATTATTTTTGATTATTATTTTGATTTACCATCGCCAGGATATCAGCTCTGTGTTCATCCAAACAGGCCCCAATAAAAACCAGAGTAGTAAGGAATATGAAAAATGATAAAATACTTTTTTCTTTGTGTTTATTTGGATCTATAAAAGACGCTTTGATAAGAGTGACGGTACCACTACTTAGCTGTAGTTTGAGCAGATACTGGTAGAACTATTTTTGGAAAGGTCCACCCCCTTCAACTGTCTCCACCAATCATTCTTGGAGGCTTAATCATACATCATCAGTCTAACCAGTCAGAAGTGATTTAAGTCCTCACTTGCTTGCTCCGACTTGGCTCATGAAGTCTCTCAGTTCCAACAAAAATAACAGCTAAAGCTTGTCTTTAGCTGTGTAGCTCGCGGAAGAATCCAGTTTCAGACCGTGAAAAAAGTGAACAAAATAATGAAGCTCAGAGAAGAGAGTCTGTATGGCATAGGCATCGGTTTTTGCACTACATCTCCCATGATGCATTGGGTTAAAGTGACAGCGCCTCTGCAATGACGCTACTCTATTAACTATCATATAGCACAACAAATGCACACATTTGTCTGTTTCAACAGTTTTCAAATCTTCTTGGTGAAATCAGGTAAACAGTTTGGCTCTCCTTCGTGATTTGTGTTTATCATTAACAGTGAGACATCCTAGTGTTTGGTCCAAGTCATGTTCCTAACTAAAACAGTTTTCTAATAATATCTGTAATAAAGTAAAAATTCAGCTTCACTTTTGAAAATTTTGAAGAGTTATGCTTAAATATAAGTAATAACAAAATAAAAGAAAAAGGATTAAGGCTAAGTGGCCAACAGACATATTTAATCTAAATTTAAACAATTTATTCGCCCAAAAAAAAAAAAGAAAAGATTTTTGGTAAAGTTCCATTTGTGATTAAGACAAAAGAAAAACTTTTTCACTTTTTGTGGGTTCAATTTCATCATGTTAAACATGCATGCAAACAAACATGCATAAAATTTTGGTCTTTTTTATGTAAAATGTGTTAAGCAGGTTGTGATCAGATAACATTAGAAAAAAAAATCGCTGTTTAGAAAGAACATTTTTCTCATTTGGTTTTTGTGAGGCTACATAAAATTGCTTGTTAATAAACTGGAAGGAAAAACAACTATCTGGAGAAATGTTCAACTAAATTAGTTGAAAGTTATTATGGAAAACAAAACACAAAACTAACTTTTATTACAACATATAGGAAAAGGAAATGCTGCAACCTCCTGTTTTTTCTGCCTCGATTATTATAAAAAATGCACGTGAGATCTTGGAGGGACTGTACATCAATACAGACTATGGAGCAACTTTTTTTTTTTTACATTTTTTGATGTTGGTGTGCCGCAGGACTTTTGTCAAGGAAAAAGTGCACTGCTAAAAAAAAAGGTTGAAAACACTGCCTTACACTCTAAAAAGAGTATTTGGGCTGTAGTTGCAAAGATGTACCTTTTTACGTTGTTTTAACTTAATTATTTAGTTTGGTGAAAATAAATCATTTTTTTTTAGTTCATTCAACTTAAAAATAACACGTAGTTGTCTGACATAGTTATTTTACTTTCAATCAACTTAATTCAATTAAGTCGGTGTAACTTTGGTGTGAACCTGTCAATGTGTAATGATATGATATAATGTATAATGATGTTATAACGTAAGGCAGCGCAAGGAATTATGGGATACCCTTTTCTTTGCCTATCTGGGCAGATTGTGGTTTAAGTGTGAGTTTTTGTCCATGGGTTTTGTTGTCTAGCTGTTTTACTCTGTTTGAACTAGTAAACTAGTAATTTAAACTGTTATGTTTATTTATTTCTGCACCATGAGTTAGAGCTTGGTAGAGGATGATGACCAACCCCCTTGTGCGGTAAAATACACTAAGTCCCAAAATCTAAAGACAGAGTTTGCAACATGTGAGCCCCTGCCTTGTAATGCGAGACATTGCTGGGTCTTTCATGTCTTTGATGTAAAGAATTGACAGGCCCAGTGATGGAAACTTTAGAATAATGTATCAATTTAAATTGTATAAACAAACTTGAAAAAGATTTTTCTTTAAGTTAGATCAACATATCAAATCAAGTTGGATAGCCATAAAACCTTAAGTTGAATAAACTTAATTCAATTAGGTGTTACCAATTGAAGTAATTCATTTAAGTTAAATCAACTTATTAATTTAAGTTGGATAAACATAAAAATTTTAGTTGAAAAAACTTAATTCAATTAGGTGTTACCAATTGAAGCAATTCAATCAAGTTGGATCAACGTATCACATTGAGTTGGATAGACATAAAAATTTAAGTTGAATACACTTAATGCAATTAGGTGTTACCAATTGAAGTGATTCAATTAAGTTGGATCAACTTTTTTCTTTTTAGAGTGTAGGGTAACAGGGTTGGATGAATGTTTGGGGACTATTGAATGTATATAGAGATATCAGTGACATCGAAAAATCCTTATTTTAATTTGGCATTGTATATGGTTAAATACATCATTCACTTCCACGAAGTGCCATTAACCCTTATCTTATCCTTTATCCAATATGTATCTGATATGTTTATAAAAAGATGTTGAGATGAGATATGAAACACAGTTAAAAGTTGATAAATCATTTTGAATTTTTGAAGAGGGGATGCATGAGCTCAGGGGCAATTTACCTTATATGCTCGTAAAATGTTGATAAAATAAATACATTCCTAAAAATACTGTACACTAGGGCTGGGCAATATGGCTTAAAAATCTCAGATTTTATTTTTTTTAATTCGATTTCCGATTTTTCCCCCGATTTTTTTTCCCCTACTTAAGGAAAGCAATAAGAACAAACGGCAGACAACTTAAAGCAAATGTTGCTTTTATTTAATCAAATGCAAGACAAATGTAACCCCCATTTCTGGGATGAATTATAAATAAATAAACACACTCTTGGAATCAAAGTTAAGTATAAAATTTTTCTTCTCACTCCCTTTTGGACTTGTGTTTATATAATTTTTTTGTGTTTTTATATAATTTTTTCTTGTGTTATATAATTTTTTCTTGTTTTATATAACTTTTGCCTTGTTTTTGTCTTTTTTTGTTATTCTACAATTGTTTTCACTTGTCCAAAATAAAAAGGTTACTTACTTAAAGTCCCAGCTGTGTTTTAAGTCACAATTTGTAGTTTAGACTAAAAGGAGACAAACATTCAACTTGAGAGTAGCAGCATTTTCTCAAAAGTTACCAATACAGCTCATATCTGGGTCTAAAGTTTTAAATAAATTAATAAACCCTGTCTTGATGATGAAGCAGCAGGAGTCGCAGTTACCGCCCCCCCACCCCGCCCGCCTCCTCCAAAAACAAAATCCTACGGTGGCCGCGTCGCAAATGAATACTTGTACAAGCAATAATTACAACGCAGTATTCTTTATTAACAAGTAACAGTAAAAAAATAACTATCTAACTAATGAATAACTATACAGGCGTTGTAGAATGACTATGTGTGTCAGGTCGCGTGTGTGTTAGGGCGCGTGCATGTGTAAGAAGACTGAGCGCGTGCCACGCGTGAGAGTCTTTGACTCCGATGGGCTCCTTTAGGTAAATGTTGCAGCGTGGGGACTCTTCCTCCACGTCTGTGACAGTAAAGCCAGACCAGTTCCACACAACAGATGAGTTTATTTCTTTCTTGCGAACAACTGCCCACTCTCACCGGTAGCCATGCTGTCGCGTGCTGTTTCGTGTGTTGTTTGTCACGTGCCATGTGAAACTAACGCTACAGAAGCTCTGAGGAGCCAAAAATGCCCCACATAAAAACTCGATTTAGTTATTTTTTAAATCGCCCGTAACAAAAAATTCGAATTAATTCATTTGATCGATTTATCGCCCAGGCCTACTGTACACATGGTCGGTGTGAAAAATTTTACTCTGTCGTTGAAAGGATTTGAAAAATTCAATGACTTGGAGGTGACTTCAGACTGGTGTGGCCTTTACTTGGGACTCGACTTGGATTTGCCTGCTTTTGACTCTGGACTTGAGACTTGCAAAACAATGAATTGGTCCCTCCTCTGGTTTTTGTTTCTTCAAATCTATTTTACTGTTTCTCTGAATTAGGGGTGCCCAAATCCAGGCCTTGAGGGCCAGTGTCCTACATTTTTTCCCATCATACTGCCATTGATGCTCATTATTGGCTAAACACATCTGATCCAGGTAATCAACAGCAGATAAGGCAGGGTTTCTGGAAAACTAAGAGGAAACCAGCCCTCAAGGCCTGGATTTGGGCACCCCTGCTCTTAATTTTAGTTTTTTTATATAAACTTTCAATGTTCTGTGTTCGTGATGAAAATGAAAAGTTAAAATGACAAAAACAGGCTGGAGACGATAAGAATAGCCACTGAAGGTTTGACAAGAAAGAAAAGGTAATACATAATATGTCGCACCAGCAACTTGCGTAAGAGTATGCTTTTAATTGATGTACCTTGACATTGGAAGCCCTGCTTGCCGAAACCCCTGTGGAGAAAACAGAGATAATAGCAATTAACCCACAATGTGGATGCAAATTACAAAGACAACTAGAAATGTATGTTATTCGTGTATGGCTTTGCACTAACAAATGTCTGGATTTTCACATGTACACTATTTCACTACATCCACACACACACACGCACACACACACACATATATAGCGGCTGGGTAGCTCAGTTGGTAAAGTGCAGGAGTGTCACGCACGCACACGCATACAGACAGACAGACAGACCAAACGTTTGGACACACCTTCTCATTTAAAGAATTTTCTTTATTTTCATGACTATGAAAATTGTAGATTCACACTGAAGGCATCAAAACTATGAATTAACACATGTGGAATTATATATACAAAACAAAAAAGTGTGAAATAACTGAAAATATGTCATATTGTAGGTTCTTTATAGTAGCCACCTTCTGCTTTGATTACTGCTTTGCACACTCTCTGCATGATGAACTTGATGAGCTTCAAGAGGTAGTCACCTGAAATGGTCTTCCAACAGCCTTGAAGGAGTTCCCAGAGATGCTTAGCACTTGTTTTAATTTAACTCTAACTGTCTTGTAGTAGTTTTCAATCAAACAGATCCTTTCACTGCGTTTATTGTGTGCTTTTCTCAGTTCTTCATTTTTTCATTCTTCATTTTCTTTTACCTTCACTCTGTGGTCCAGCTCACCCCAAACCATCTCGATTGGGTTCAGGTCCAGTGACTGTGGTGGCCAGGTCATCTGGCGCAGCACCCCATCACTCTCCTTCTTGGTCAAATAGCCCTTACAAAGCCTGGAGGTGTGTTTGGGGTCATTGTTCTGCTGAAAAATAAATAATGGTCCAACTAAATGCAAACCGGATTTCCATCCGGAGCATGTCGCTGCAAGATGCTGTGGTAGCCATGCTGGTTCAGTATGCCTTCAGTTTGGAATTCATCCCCAACAGTGTCCCCAGCAAAGCACCCCCACATCATCACACCTCCTCCTCCATGCTTCACGGTGGGAACCAGGCATGTAGAGTCCATCTAATCATCTTTTCTATGTCACACTTAGGCAAAAATCTCAAATTTGGACTCATCAGACCAAAGCACAGATTTCCACTGGTCTAATGTTCATTCCTTGTGTTCTTTCTCCCAAACAAGTCTCTTCTGCTTGTTGCCTTTCTTTAGCAGTGGTTTCCTAGCAGATATTCTACCATGAAGGTCTGATTCACACAGTCTCCTTTTAACAGTTGTTGTAGAGATGTGTCTGCTGCTAGAACTCTGTGTGCCATTGATCTGGTCTCTAATCTGAGCTGCTGTTAGCCTGCAATTTCTGAGGCTGGTGACTCGGATGAACTTATTCTCCGCAGCAGAGGTGACTCTTGGTCTTCCTTTCCTGGGGCAGCCCGCATATGGGGCAGTTTCTTTGTAGCGCTTGATGGTTTTTGTGACTGCACTTGGGAACACTTTCAAAGTTTCCCAAATTTTTCAGACTGACTGACCTTCATTTCTTAAAGTAATGATGCCCACTCGTTTTTCTGTACTTAGCTGCTTTTTTCTTGCCATAATACAAATTCTAACAGTCTATTCAGTAGGACTATCAGCTGTGTATCCACCTGACTTCTGCACAACACAACTGATGGTCGCAACCCCATTTATAAGGCAAGAAATCACACTTGTATAAAAACTGACAGGGCACACCTGTGAAGTGAAAAACATTTCAGGTGGCTACCTCTTGAAGCTCATCAAGAGAATGCCAAGAGTGTGCAAAGCAGTAATCAATTTAAAAGGTGGCTACTATGAAGAACCAACAATATGACCATTATAAAATATTTTCAACTGTTTCACACTTTTTTATTATGTATATAATTCCACATGTGTTAATTCACGGTCTTGATGACTTCAGTGTGTCTACAATTTTCATAGTCATGAAAATAAAGAACAGTCTTTGAATGAGAAGGTGTGTCCAAACTTATACTATATGTATGTTTATATATATATATATTAGGGGTGTCACGATTCTCCAAATCCTCGATTCGATTGCATTTTCAATTCTAAGGTCATGGTTCGATTCGATTCTCGATTTTTACATTTATTCTTTTTTAAATATATATATTATATATATTTAAATAATATATGACCTTTGTTTGCAATGTACCACACTGCATGGTCAAATTTAAAACTTTTATTAACAACATAATGTAATAATAACTTGTATCGTTAGTCAATTGAAAACTTAAAATAAACTGCCATCCAGTTTCTCTTTTGTAAGGGCAGTCTTCTTTACAAAAGATGACATTCAAGTTCACAACAAAACAAACAAAAACAATAAAACAGACATGTTCATAGTCTCTGAACAATTAAGTGTCTTAAACGATTTGATGCAGAGAAAAGTAATTAAATCTATAAATAATATTAAATGTAAATTTATCTGAAACATTAACAC
The DNA here is from genome assembly GCA_023969325.1 of Oryzias curvinotus. NCBI lineage: Eukaryota > Metazoa > Chordata > Actinopteri > Beloniformes > Adrianichthyidae > Oryzias > Oryzias curvinotus. Next base: position 18,632,137 of record CM043713.1, on the reverse strand, counting down.
AGCAGCACCAATATATTTAATGTTTTTAGTCTGAAGAAATGGGTAAAAAACAATGTTCTGATTTGGTTTCTAAATGATGATTGTTTTTTTATGATCTCATAAAGTGCAGCTGTTTTCCTGCATTACTGCTGTCTTTATGTTAAATGCTGACACCAACTAAACAGGCAGACAAAAAATATGGAAAATAAAGACACGTCACCAAAATGTCTACAATAGTTCATAAAGAATGACATTTAGTATGAGCTGAGGAATCTAAAGGCACGTGATGATCCTGATCTGGGCAGCTCTCCGTGTAAGCGGAGCCCCCCCTTCATTCTCTCTCACATGGGAGCCGCGTGTGACAGGAGACGGGAGCGCGCACCTGCAGGAACGGAGGTTTACTGTTTCAGGCTGTTAGAAACACTGTGATTAACAGATAATAAGAAACAAACAGTGGATCAGATTTTTACCAAGCACTGTCACCGCCGACCCCAGTTAAATTTGCGCACCTTTGCCGGCTTTGCCTGAGACCGCTGCTACTATGCGCGCCCCCCCCCCGGCATCGCATCTGGGCGCGCCCCACTATTTGAGAAACACTGGTTTAACAGATAAATAAATAAATCTATGTTTTTGCGGTGCCTGCGGAGATGCCCTGCCATGTTGATTGTGCTGCCAGTGAGAGAATATGGTACACGCACATAGCACAGCTTGCAAACAGTTGTTTTTTTTTCCCGACAACGCAAATGTTGTTAACATAACTCACTGGAAATCCAAAATACTTCCACAGCAGCGACTTCCGTGAAAGAGGAGGGGATTCGAGTTCTGTCAATGGCTTTCCTGCAGTTACCATGCTATCGTTTGAGCGGCTGTTAGAGGAGGTTGACTCGCAGCACTTCAGCACAGGTGTTTTTTTCCGCTTGGCAAGTAACCGGACGCAACATGGGGGCGTGGCCGCGTGATCGACGATTCCATTTTTTAATTCGAAGTTCGAGACGGCGACTAATTTCGATCGATTTCGATTTAAAATCTAAATCGTGACACCCCTACTATAGATAGATAGATAGATAGATAGATAGATAGATAGATAGATAGATAGATAGATAGATAGATAGATAGATAGATAGATAGATAGATAGATAGATAGATAGATAGATAGATAGATAGATAGATAGATAGATAGATATAAAAGTATGCAAAAGCAGCACTGTGTGTAATCACACCCACACATGGCATTGAATTTGTAAGAACTACAGCTCCTTCAGGGCAAGAACAGTCAACCACAACTTGTCAAACGATGAGAGGAAGATTTGGATACACACATATGCACACCTGCATGCATGAACACACACATACACATACTTAGACCAGCTCATTTTCATATTGTAGCTGGAAATAGATTATCTCTTACAGGTAGGTGTAAAATCTGTCAGCGTCCCATTGTTCTTTTTCAGTCTGCTTAATGACCCAGATAGATCAGATATGTTACGTGAACCCACAGCCAGTTGGACCATTCCATTAGTCCCCTTACTAGGTCAGATCATGAAGCCATTCACAAATTAAAAAAGCTTGTCACAGACCACAAGTCATCCATCTAACATAACTGATAATAAATAGGGCAAGCAAAGTTAAACTGCAGGAGAACTGTCTGAAGTTGCATGAGTTGTTGATTGATTTTTATATGACTCCTAGTTGGCAGCTGTTTATCATGGGTTTGGACAGCATTTTTCTCAGCCTCTCTTCAATTCCGCTGCCTACTTAAAACCATCAAACAATGGTCTGCAGCTCTTGCTTTCTACTGGTGTGCCCACCTTTTGCTATGCCTTATAGACATAGCACCAGGAAGTGCAGAAAAAGACTGAAGATCATATTTATTTGGGGAAAAACCCAGGCCGGTGTTGGTACCGCATCGACTCGGGCTGCCGGATGTTCTCGCGGTCCTTCGGGGTCCTTCGACCAATGATGACGTCACACTATTTGGCTGTAAGTTGCCGCGACCAATGAGTTAACGTCGCTAAGTTTTTTTTTAAACTTTATTGACAGTTGAGGTATCATACATTAAATAACGAACAATAACAATGTAATCAACATTACCTCGAAGATCAGTCACCATTGCCAGACATAACATATTAACATAGAAAATAAAGAATAGAGGAAAAAAAAGACAATGAACATAACACACAAATAAATAAAAACATAGGTAAAATAAAAATAAAATAAAGGAACATAGAACCAATCTAAATAGTCTAATACTAGTTAGGGGTACTCGTGAAGTTGTATTTCTGAACAAAACTAAGGAATTTCAAGCCATTCTTCTTTTTCATATAATGAAGTGACTCAAAGTAAAAACAGAGCTCTTTATGAAATGTTATAAAAAGTGGTTTGGTCTTCAAAAATTTATTTTTGTGTATATAAAACTTTCCTTGCAATATCAGGATATTAAGAACTGTATTTTCTGGTCTATTATATGATACCACACCCAATAGAACATTTTTTGAGTGTAAATGAACTGGCATTGCAATTTTGGAAGAATACCAAAAGCAGAACTTATCCCAGAATGTTTTTATGATTCCACAGTTAAAGAATAAATCACCCACCGTCTCAATGTCATTCAAACACAAACTGCAGTCATTCTGTTCAAACCCAAAACGAATCCTAAAAAATTCCTTAGATGGGTACGACGTCGCTAAGACGTAAAATCGCTCGTTAAGTAGTTTGTCCAACTGGTGTTACCGTCGAGAACATCCAGCAGCCCGAGTCGATCCGGTACCCACACTAGATACAGGCTTGGGCTAGAGGGGGGTTATGCCCCCTCTAAATGCCATGACTGCCCCCCAACTGAATAGGCCACAGAAATCTACAATTAACTTAAGAAATAAAAATTACCCCCCCCCCCCCCCCCCCCCAGTAGAGGTAAGATCTTAAGCCCGAGCCCGAGTCAGAACCCGACCTGACCCGCACTAAATGACAGTCATTACGTTCGGGTCGGGTCGGGTCGGGCTTCTCTGTCGCTGACTTTTTTAATAAATATATTTTAATGGCTGCAAAGAAGCTCCTTGTCAAACAGCTCTTTATTAATCCTGTACGTCAGAACGGTTACACGAACCGAAAGGCACAGCCAGCTTCTTCTTACTCAGAGGGAGAACGTTCAAAGCACGCACACACCCACACACACACAGGTAGACCCTGCCCCCTCCCACCAGTCACCAGCCCACCGTTAATTGACATACACTGTGGTCTAGCAACTGGCAGAAAGAGGGGGGCGCCGGCCACCCGCAGCTCTGCGCACGTGTCGTGAATGTAATCTTCCCTCCACAAGCCCGCATCTATTTTGTTTAGGGATCCCCGATATGGAGCAGCAAGAAGTCAAGGATAAACTTCAGACAGGGAAACTGAAAAGGCAAACGCACACCGGTGCGACTGCAGCATTTCTCCGCGTAATGAAGCGAGTGCGCATCAAGATCTCTCTGTCACTCTCTCTGTCTGGGCTCTTATGCTGTGTTCCAGCGTTATTTCGTTGTGCAAATGCATTTATCATGTAGGGAGGAACCTATGCGCAGAGCTTCCAGCGGAACTCTATGCCACAACAGCGAGCTTATACGCGCGCGGCTGCAGCGACCACTCTCTGTTCGAAAGAAAATAACTTTCATGATCATAAAAATATGTAGATTATTTTACCTTTAAGAAATCTGGGGGGGGGGTTTTCAGCCAAAAATACTATGGGATAAATTGAAATTTCGGGTTTGCTTCGGGCTCGGGCCCGCAAATCAAGTTAATCGGTCGGGTTTGGACCGGGTTCCACTTTAATGCCCGCGGGCCTGTGTCGGGTCGGGCTGGATTTTTTAGGCCCAATCTTACCTCTATCTTACACACAGACAAACTTCCCCAAAAATACAAATAAATATAATATAATAAATATAATATAGTAAGAAAAAAAAACAGGATGGACGGACAGATAAATAGAAAAACATAAAAGAAAAAAAAATGCAGCCTCAGCAGGGCACAAGCCAGTGTTCTGCTTGTGCCTGTCCCCACCCTGGTAAATGCAGTGGGAAGTGTCAAGAAGAGCATTTAACATAAAACTTAGGACATCAAACAGTTCAAAGGAGAAAATAGATATATAGATAGATGAACTGATATGATGGTTTTCTATTCATTTTAGGGGCTTGGAGGGATATGACACCTCAAGTGTAAATCCCAAACTTATAGCACACCCAAACTTGCCCCGCACAGTGACTCATTAGCTGCGTTTTTTATTAGCTGCGTTTTTTATTACACATATAAAAACTTTATTGAAATTTAAGAAATGTTTAAAAAAAAACAAAATTTACAATAACACTAACAACACTTACAATAACACTGTTTCCATTTAATCATAGATGTGAATAAACACAAACCAACTATCACGATAAATCATTCAAAAACATGGAGATAGATGTGACCAATACTTTGATTTACAGCGGATGAATTAAAATTTCTGCCACACTCATTTTAATTCATCAATGATTCATCAAACAAGACAGGCATGTAGGGCCCTAGGGGTGCTTGAGCACCAGCCCTTTTTGCCTAGTATGAAAAGTGCCCTAGTGCCCTCTGTTTTCTTTTTTTCTTTTTTGTATTAATAATTTTCTGTTAGAAATAAAAGAAAAAAAGTGTCAACAAAACCCCCCCGGTATTCTATTGAACCAATTTTATTGTAATCCGGGTTTTTTTTTAGCTGCCCCTTTTGTCTTTGCAGCTCTGCTTGGACTCAGGGCCGTACGAGAGAGAGATAGGGACAGCGAGAGAAAATAGTCTCCCACTGAGAACTGAAGACATGACACAGTGAAGCAACTTGAACCTGTTAGTTATGATCTAACTAATTAGTCGCCGTCCACTGATTCAACAAGCTTTATTTATTATTAATATTTCATAAAAACGCTCTATATTAGTCAAGAGGTCACTTTTTACTTTTGCCAGATGTCTGAGTATGGCGCATCAAATCAACACAGAGCAGATGTGCACGGACAGGAAGTTGGCTACTAAGTACAAAATAAGGCAATGGGGGAATTTTCAAAATTAAAAAAAAAAACAGAATTTTTTTGGTGAGTCATAGCTTCCTCACTATAGGTCTGACACTAAATGTTTCTGTTTAATGGAATATTTTCAGATTAGAATTGCCTTTAAACTTTAAACTCTGTTTCATTCAGTTTCACAACCTTTTGTATTAAAATATTGCAATCACAACAAAACCCTGTGTTTAGAGGATCAGAAGCAAATGAGAATTTAGCTGTAAATCCTAACATAGAACAAGAGTCATATTGGATATGACTGTCAGGAACTGATAAAATGTAGGAGCTGAAATGCAGGAAGCTGGGCTTATTTGCAGAAACATAAACATTTAGTAAATAAACTTAAACAGGACAAAAACTCTGGAGAAACAAAAGGAGATGATCTGACAACCAGAAAACTGAAAACCAGACACTTTCATACACCTAATAGACAGATATGAAGACAGCTGTGGATGATTAACATGAACCTTGAGTGACTGAGGGGTTAGAACATGACCAAACTCACCACTGAAAACATACTAAACTGCAGCATTCTCACAGTAACCCTATGATCATAATATAATTAAATATCATCTATTTTCATCATTCTGGGGATAACAGTTGTAGGATTTCTGTGTTTAAAATAATAGCATCTGTATTAAACTTGATTCATGTTGATCATGCCTACAGCACAATCAATGCCTAAATAAATAGCCTATTTGATTGCTATGACAAAGTGAATTAACTCGTGCTGACAATAATCTGTTTACCTGAAAAATGACAATTGCTTCACCTTCATCTACACAGGTCTCATAGCTAAGTAATTATCTATTAGTAGTTTATTTTAAAATTTAACTTGAGTTCCGTTTCACTCAAAATAAAAAAAGGAAAGTGATTTTGCTGCCCTATTCCGACTTTGAGCCCCTCCCCCACTAAAATCCTGCGCACGTCTCTAAAAGGAGACAGTTTTATTCAGGCCATGCAGGCAGTGTTGCCAGATTGGGCGGTTTTCCGCCAATTGGGCGGTTTTAGTTCTAAATTCGCGGGTAAAAATGGCTTTGGGCGGGTTTGCATAATTTGGGCAGTTTTAGGGTCTGTTCGGCGGGTTTTCCCCCCTCATGAATATATAATAGCGGACTACGTTAGGCTGGGTGGCTGTTAAGTCTTATGTTCTGAAGCTCCGTGAACGCACCACGCAGAGACCTTGAATGGGTTCTGTCATCTAACCTGTTGTTGGGGGTTTGCCGCCCCGCCTCTCCTCTTAGAAGTTGCGTTCTTTAAAGCTGACACCGCGGTAGCGTGTAGGAGGAGCTACCAGCTCATGTTATGGTCTGATCGCTGCATGTCTGTGTTCATCAGTGCATGTTAGACAAAGAGAATGTGGAGAGATCAGGTTTATTATTTTGAAGAGTTCTACATGGTAACCATGTTTGCATGTTTGAGTTCATGAGATCATCCCATAATGTCTCTGCTTCAACTCCCGCAGGGAAAGCTGCGTCTGAATCTGACGCCCGTCATTCCATCTATCTGACAGAGTTTGAAGCCAAAGCCCCTCCCCCGCCTCTCCACCTGATTTTCCTCTCTACCTGTTCACCTGTTCACATCCTCTTTAGCTCAGAGTTCTTTTCCCCCGCGCTCTTCCAGGGTGTCCTACACAGAGAGCTCAATACGGTCACCACAGCTGCAGGTTGACACGATAGTAGTCGGGGCGCTTTGGCGCAAACGCAGCACAAGGATGGAAGAGGTAATACATAGGTTATAGCGGGTTAAGAAAATGAATGGAAGAAGGCCGGTCCGCTGAAGAAATATTCAGTACTGTACTCCTTTTATTAATAGTCTGAAACTATATATATATATATATCTATATATATATATATATATATATATATATATATATATATATATATATATATATATATATATATATATATATATATATATATATATATTAGACACCCCCCCCCCCCCCCCCCCGTTGGGCGGTTTTTTGCGGGGTCTGGCGGTTTTTAGATGACTTTTGGGCTGGAAAACTGTGACTCTATCTGGCAACACTGCATGCAGGTGCAAGCTCCTCATGTGTGAGCAGCTACAGATAAAAGGATTTTGGGAAATCGTGGTTGGTGGTTTTACAAAGGAGCTGTGGATCCAACAATTCCGCATTACACACTCAACTTTTGATGTGTGATGCTGTAAGATCTTTTGTGGCGCCCGCTGTGCAGGGCCAAAGGCAGCTGGTTCATATCAAGAGGAAAGCTCATTCCCACCCGGTTATTGGTCACGTGACTCATTTAATTTCAAAAGTGTTTTCATTGCAGTTTGGCGAAATATGTCATTTTCAGAACGTCTGAAAAACCACGTCCTGAGCGAGGTTTTTCGAGATAGTCTGTTAGGCGAATTTATCATCGCAAATAAAATTTGCAATTTCCTAGTCAAGGGTTAATCCCTTCATTTAATGCGTATTCAGTTTGTCACTGTATAAAACTAAATGACACATTGATTCCCAGCATGCATGCCTGGTGCTCACCAGATGAAGTCGGTGCAGTGGCTGCAGAAGGTGGGCTGCTTGAAGAAGCGCGGGATGAACTTGTGGTCCTTCACTTCGTGGACGTTCTTCTGGCGAAGCGCTCCCTGCCGAGCGAAGCCCCTCATGGGCTGGCGGGGTCCGTCTTCCCCGTCACTGTTTGCCGCCGCCGAGTCTGCCATTCTCCGAGCGTCTTAATGTTTGAAGGGAACGGATGATCACCGCAAGTTGTTGCAGCAAAATGGAGGAAATTGTGCGCCTTCTAGCTTATTTCTTCTTCCTGTAATTTATTATTCTTAGTTAAGTGTTACTTTAGATGTTACGCTGGCCAGGAGCAGAGTTAAGTGCTGCTGCAGTCGCACTGGCTCTACTCCCTCTGCTTCCTCCTTTTCTTCTCAAGCGTCGACGGCTAGTGAGAGAGAGAGAGACACCCTCAAACTCATTAGTTTCTCTCTTTCATTGATAGGAAACGTCTTACGTGACGCCACTTTACATTTCACCCTGACATTGTTGCAGGAAAACAAAAAAAGCTGCAGAAAAACTTGTTAATTTTGGTTGGTTCAAAAATATGAGGTTCCATTTGTGCCAAAAATATGAAAATGTGTTTTTGCGTCCACTGTCTATGTCTTTTGTCCATTGTCTATGTCTATTTAACGAGTTAATTGAACATTGGTTCATGTCTATGTACTACTAATTAATATCTTTATGATGCTCATGCTTCTTTGATTATTACTTTGTATTTGCTTTATGATGTATATGCTTGCTTTATGCTTAAAACTTTGCATTTGTCTTTATTATTGTCAATTCCCCATGTTGTCTCATTACGGCGACAGAAAAGTCCTTAGCAACCGTTGCTAGTGTCACAGTGTCGTTAGCTATGTCGTTTCCCCATGTCGTGTCCTTAGATCTTGTATTTCAAATTTTGTCAAAGTTGTCAAAAAGTCCGTCGTACGGATGGTAACTAGTTTCCTGTACTACCACGGAACGAGACACCAAAAAAAACTGTCGATATCCCTGCAAACGCGCATTGCCAGAAAGGGGGGGGGGGGGGGGGGGCGCATAAGTACAACGGTTTCACGTTTTAAGTAATTTAGTTTTAACTGAAGAATGGCTTCAATTAAATCTGGTGGGGAAGCTATTTTTTAAAAGTCTTTTGAAAAATAACTGATCTTCATCCAAAATGTTGTTAAAAATCTGATGGATAGACGAGGAGCAGAGGTACCCAAAAGAGCATTGTAGTGGTCCCGAGAGCGCCACCTCATGGTCAAATAAATACATAACAGATTAAAAAGAAAAGATCAAAATTCAGTCAAAGAATTTGGCCCGTCTGCTCCTCGTTTATCCATCAGATTAGCGACAGCATGTTTAAAAAGATCAGTTAATTTTCAAAAGACTTAAATAATAGCTTTATCTCCAGATTTAATTGAAGCCATAGTCTAAATAACTTGAAACAATTTGCAGAGTCGTTTTAGGAATGTGAAAGCGTTGAACGCATGCGCCCCCCCCCCCCCTCTTTCTGGCAAAGGGCATTTGGGGGAATATCAATAAAGTTAATTTTAAAAAACCATGTTTGTCATGGTTAACGCTGGCGCCGGCTTTAATAAAATTTTTTGGTCGTTCCGTGGTAGTACAAGAAACAATTTACCGGCCATACAAAGGACTTTTTTGACGACTTTTGCAAAATTTGAAAAACAACAAGATCTAACGACACGACATAGGGAAACGTCGTAGCCAACGACACTAGCAATGGTTGCTAAGGACTTTCCTGACGACAAAGTGAAACGACAGGGATTAACGACAATAACAAAGACAAATGCAAAGTTTTAAACATAAAGCATTAACACTTTGCAGCATCAACACATTATCACTTTGTCGTCAGGAACGTCTTTGGTATGAGGTTCCATTTGTGCCAAAATGATAAAAATGTGTCTTTGGTCCATTGTCTATGTCTATTAAAACGAGTTAATTGAACATTGGTTCATGTCTATGTACTACTAAGCAATATCTTCTGCATGCCCGTGCTTCTTTGATTATTGCTTTGTGATGTATACACTTGCTTTATGCTTAAAACTTTGCATTTGTCTTTATTATTGTTGTTTGCCCATGTCGTCTCCTTACGGCGTCAGAAAAGTCCTTAGCAACCGTTGCTAATGTCACAGTGTCGTTTGCAGCGTCGTTTCCGCGTGTCGTCAGGAAAATCCTTAGCCAAACCGTTGCTAGTGTCGTTAGCTACGTTGTATCTCCATGTCATGTCCTCATATCTTGTCGTTTTTCAAATTTGGCCAAAGTTGTCAGAAAAGTCCGGTAACTTGTTTCCTGTACTAGCACGGAACGAAACATGTAAAAAAAAAAAAAACTTTATTGATATCGCTGCAGAAGCGCATTGCCAGAAGTGGTGGTGAGGGGGGGGGGGGGGGGGGTCCATGCGTACAACGGTTTCACAGTCCCGTTAGGTTATTTAGTTTTAACTTAAGAATGGCTTCAATTTAATCTGGTGGTGAAACTATTATTTAAAAGACTTTTAAAAGATAACTGGTCTTTATCCTACATGTTGTTAAAAATCTGATGGATAAACGAGGAGCAGAGGCACCCAAAAGAGAACTATACTGGTCCCGAGAGCGCCACCTCATGATCAAATGAATACATAACAGATTAAAAAGAAAAGATCAAAATCCAGTCAAAGATTTTGGCCCGTCTGCTCCTCGTTTATCCTCCCAATCTGTGACAACATGTTTGAAAAAGATCAGTTAATTTTTAAATACTTAAATAAATTTTTAAACTTAAATAATAGTTTCATCTCCAGATTTAATTGAAGCCATACTATAAATAACTTAAAACAATTGGCAAAAGTCGCTTCTGGAACGTGAAAGCATTGTACGCATGCGCGCGCCCCCCCTCTTTCTGGCAATGCGCGTTTGGGGGAAAATCAATAAAGTTCATTTTAAAAAACGTGTTTTTCATGGCTAACGCTAGCGCCGGCTTTAATAAACATTTTTTTCCTTCCGTGGTAGTACAGGAAACAATTTACCAGATGTACAAAGGACTTTTCTGACAACTTTGGCAAAATTTGAAATACGACAAGATCTAACGACACGACATGGGGATACGTCGTAGCTAACGACACTAGCAACGGTTGCTAAGGACCTTCCTGACGACAAGTGAGACGACAGAGAGTAACGACAATAACAAAGACAAATGCAAAGTCTTAAATATAACGCATGAACCAATGTTCAATGAACTCGTTCAGTAGACAAAGACAATGGACCAAAGACATAACAGTGGACGCAAAAACACATTTTTATAATTTTGGCACAAACGGAACCTCATACTTTGGCAACCCTTGCTAGCGTCGTTAGCTAGCGTTGTTACCCCATGTCGTGGTGTGGGGATGGCTGGAAACTCTCCCTCCTTTTCACATTCCACCATCCATTTTAGAAGAACATAAACACTCACTTGAGCACAGGTGTTAGCTCAGCATAATTAACTGACTCAGAAAAAGACATTACCTAAAATGCTAATTTTGCTAACTATGCTAGTTATGCTAACATGGCTAAAAGTGCTAGTTTAGCGATCAGCATAAGCAACTGACTCAGAAAAACAGATGACCTTAAATGCTAATTATGCTAACTATGCTAGTTATGCTAACATAGCTAAAAGTGCTAGCTTAGCGATCAGCATCATCAACTGACTCAGAAAAACACATTGCTCCATTGGTGAGAGCTATTGTCATAAGTTAGTAAAAACCCCACTTTTTTCAAAATGGCGGCTTTTCTGTTGATTTTATTTCCATAGCAACCACGTTATGTTTTGGTCGCCTCGGGAGGATGAACAGATCGACGTCACATTCAGACGAATCGGGAAAAAGTCAATTTTTTGATGTCCAACAGTTGTTTTATGCTAACCACGCCCACATTCCTTATATGTCCATATCCAGTGTTTTTCAATGTATTCAGTTTCAGGCATGGATGCATGCATTCAATTTTCACTTTATTGTATTGAAAGGCATGGGAGTTAAAGCAGCAAGTACATTTTGTTCGGTCTCGCACGCGATTTTCGGCCCATTCATTTTTTGGACGGGATCGCTGGCCCGTCCAAAAAATCGTCTTCGGGGGGGTGACGTTCACTTTGTGGAAAATTCATCCGCAGTTTATCACTGGTGTCAAGCCAGCCCTCTCTCGTCGAACGGCTGTCAAGTGAGCCCTCTCTCAAATAGAGTGTGCCGCTTTTTTACACACATTACGGTAACAGCAAGAAAGCCTTCATTCGGGTAAATGCAAAGAGTAAGAACTGTCATTATACTCATATGTATATACTATTTACACATACGCCCCCTTCCCTCGTATATTTATATGTGTATATTTAATTATGTGTTTCAGTTGAATTATCAATTAAAGACCAAATTAAAATCACATATTGAAGAGAATTTACTATAATGTTCACTTATGTTTAGGAAAAAAACTGCTAGTTTCCACAGAGTCATTTCACTTTTCACTGATAGTATCCCACCTGGTGACGTCACAAAATAAGTTTCAACTGGATCTGATGTGGAATTTCAAAATAAAACGCAATTGAAATCTGTTAATACAGCGTTATCACCATATGTTGACAGAGCTGTAAAATGAAAACTCCTAGTTTCCACAGAGTCATTTCACTTCTCACTGATAGTAACCCACCTGGTGAGGTCATAATAAAAGTTTCAGCTGGATCTGATGTGGAATTTCAAAATAGAACTCAATTGAAATGATGTATAAATTCAATATAACCACGTGTTGACAAGGCTGTAAAATGAATACTCCTAGTTTCCACAGAGTCATTTCACTTCTCACTGATAGTGACCCACCTGATGATGTCACAAAATAAGTTTCAGATGGATCTGATGTGGAATTTCAAAATAAAACGCAATTGAAATCTGTTATTACAGCGTTATCACCATATGTTGACAGAGCTGTAAAATGAAAACTCCTAGTTTCCACAGAGTCATTTCACTTTTCATTGATAGTATCCCACCTGGTGACGTCACAAAATAAGTTTCAGCTGGATCTGATGTGGAATTTCAAAATAAAACTCAATTGAAATCTGTTATTACAACGTTATCACCATATGTTGACAGAGCTGTAAAAGGAAAACTCCTAGTTTCCACAGAGTCATTTCACTTCTCATTAATAGTATCCCACCTGGTGACATCACAAAATAAGTTTCAGCTGGATCTGATGTGGGATTTCAAAATAAAACTCAATTGAAATCAGGTATGAATGCAATATTGCTTTCTGTTGACAGAGATGTAAAATGAAAACTGCTAGTGTCCACAGAGTCATTTCACTTTTCATTGATAGTATCCCACCTGGTGACGTCACAAAATAAGTTTCAGCTGGATCTGATGTGGAATTTCAAAATAAAACTCAATTGAAATCTGTTATTACAGCGTTATCACTATATGTTGACAGAGCTGTTAAATGAAAACTCCGGGTTTCCACAGAGTCATTTCACTTCTCATTAATAGTATCCCACCTGGTGACGTCACAAAATAAGTTTCAGCTGGATCTGATGTGGAATTTCAAAATAAAACTCAATTGAAATGATGTATAAATTCAATATAACCACGTGTTGACAAGGCTGTAAAATGAATACTCCTAGTTTCCACAGAGTCATTTCACTTCTCACTGATAGTGACCCACCTGATGATGTCACAAAATAAGTTTCAGCTGGATCTGATGTGGAATTTCAAAATAAAACTCAATTGAAATCTGTTATTACAGCGTTATCACTATATGTTGACAGAGCTGTTAAATGAAAACTCCTAGTTTCCACAGAGTCATTTCACTTCTCATTAATAGTATCCCACCTGGTGACGTCACAAAATAAGTTTCAGCTGGATCTGATGTGGAATTTCAAAATAAAACTCAATTGAAATCAGGTATGAATGCAATATTGCCTTATGTTGACAAGGCTGTAAAATGAAAACTCCTAGTTTCCACAGAGTCATTTCACTTCTCACTGATAGTGTCCTACCTGGTGAAGTCATAATAAAAGTTTCAGTTGGATCTGATGTGGAATTTCAAAATAAAACCCAATTTTAATCAGTTATAAATGCGTTAATGCCTTATGTTGACAAAGCTGTAAAATGAAAACTCCTAGTTTCCAAAGAGTAATTTCACTTCTCACTGATAGTATCGCACCTGGTGACGTCACAAAATAAGTTTCAGCTGGATCTGATGTGGAATTTCAAAATAAAACTCAATTGAAATGATGTATAAATTCAATATAACCACGTGTTGACAAGGCTGTAAAATGAATACTCCTAGTTTCCACAGAGTCATTTCACTTCTCACTGATAGTGACCCACCTGATGATGTCACAAAATAAGTTTCAGCTGGATCTGATGTGGAATTTCAAAATAAAACTCAATTGAAATCTGTTATTACAGCGTTATCACTATATGTTGACAGAGCTGTTAAATGAAAACTCCTAGTTTCCACAGAGTCATTTCACTTCTCATTAATAGTATCCCACCTGGTGACGTCACAAAATAAGTTTCAGCTGGATCTGATGTGGAATTTCAAAATAAAACTCAATTGAAATCAGGTATGAATGCAATATTGCCTTATGTTGACAAGGCTGTAAAATGAAAACTCCTAGTTTCCACAGAGTCATTTCACTTCTCACTGATAGTGTCCTACCTGGTGAAGTCATAATAAAAGTTTCAGTTGGATCTGATGTGGAATTTCAAAATAAAACCCAATTTTAATCAGTTATAAATGCGTTAATGCCTTATGTTGACAAAGCTGTAAAATGAAAACTCCTAGTTTCCAAAGAGTAATTTCACTTCTCACTGATAGTGTCCCTCCTGGTGTTGTCACTCAGTTATAAAGCATGTATCTTTCATTTTAGAGCCAACAATTGTGGAATTGACTGTGGAAACTAGCAGTTTTCATTTTACAGCCTTGTTAACATATGGCAATATTGCATTCATACCTGATTTCAATTGGGTTTTATTTTGAAATTCCACATCAGATCAAGCTGAAACTTATTTTGTGACGTCACCAGGTGGGATACTATCAGTGAGAAGTGAAATGACTCTGTGGAAACTTGGAGTTTTCATTTTACAGCCTTGTCAACATAAGGCAATATTGCGTTCATACCTGATTTCAATTGGGTTTTATTTTGAAATTCCACATCAGATCCCTCTGAAACTTATTTTGTGACATCATCAGGTGGGTCACTATCAGTGAGAAGTGAAATGACTCTGTGGAAATTAGCAGTTTTCATTTTACAGCCTTGTCAACACGTGGTTGTATTGAAATTATACATAATTTCAACTGAGTTTTATTTTGAAATTCCACATCAGATCCAGCTGAAACATATTTTGTGACGTCACCAGGTGGGATACTATCAGTGAGAAGCTAAACGACTCTGTGGAAACTAGGAGTTTTCATTTAACAGCCTTGTAAACAGAAGGCAATTTTGCATTCAGACCTGGTTTCAATTGAGTTTTATTTTGAAATTCCACATCAGATCCAACTGAAACTTATTTTGTGACATCACCAGGTGGGACACTATCAGTGAGAAGTGAAATGACTCTGTGGAAACTAGGAGTTTACATTTTACAGCCTTGTCAACATAAGGCAATATTGCATTCATACATATTATTATTAGGTCTTGTTTTGAAATTCCACATTTGACATATAACTTTATAAATTTGATAATATCTCTCAGGGGGGGGTATACATTTGAATTAATGTATGCTTCCACCGTAAAAATAAGTCCTTCTTGCTTTTACCGCAATGTATGTAAAAAAGCGGTACACCGTTTTTGAGAGAGGGCTCACTTGACAGCCGTTCGACGAGAGAGGGCTGGCTTGACACCAGTAATTTATCCCAGGTGTGTGACTTTTCAAGCATGCGGCGGGGGTCACATTCTTGCTGAAAGGCGGCGAAGTCGTCGTTCCAACTGTGAAAACAATATGGTCCTTGCAGCCAATGCTGCTGCGGGCCATAATAATGAAACGAAGCAGAAACAATATAGAAGTTAGGATTCCTATGTATTTCAATGTGCCCTGTCTTTTAATATAGGCTGGGCATGTCTTTTGGGCTTTAAACCTGTCCTTTAAGGGCTTTTTGGTGCTTTTTTGTCGTAATTTTTGCGATTACAATTTTGACGTTTGTGCGATGGTTTTGTGCGTGTGTATTCTTGTTGCGTTACAGAATTGTCATGGCGTTTTGCGCTTTGGACGACTTTTGACCTGATTTTTTGGCGTTTTTACGCGTTTTTTTTAACGTTTTTGATCTTTTGGAGTGTTCAACCCTCGTAGCAGTTACAATATGGTCCTTGCAGTCTGTGACTGCTGCGGGCCATAATAATGAAACATTCGAAAACAATACGAAGTTTTTTCCCCTCAGGATTTCCGCAACTTCATAGGAAATCCTGTAATTTACTATAGGCTTGGCATGTCTTTTTGGCTTTATACCCGTCCATTGAGGGCTATTTGAGGCGTTTTTGTCGTAATTTTTGCAGGCCCTCGTAGCAGTTACAATATGGTCCTTGCAGTCTGTGACTGCTGCGGACCATAATAACACTTGTTTTGAACTAAAAATGACAAAACGTGCTTTTGGGAGCATTTTGTGCTTAAAATTCATTTTGTCATTCAAAAGTGCCAAAAGTGTGAAAAAAACATGTTACTGACTGCTTGGACTTTTAAACTTACAATGTGACACTAAATAACACTTGTTTTGAAGGAAAAATGACAAAATGTGCTTTTTGGAGCGTTTTGTACTTAAAATTCATTTTGACATTCAAAAGTGCCAAAAGTGTGAAAAAAGCATGTTTCTGACTGTTTGGACTTTTAAACTTACAATGTGACACTAAAAAACACTTGTTTTGAACTAAAAATAACAAAACTTGCTTTTAGGAGCGTTTTGTGCCTAAAATTCATTAATTCATTCAAAAGTGCCAAAAGTGTGAAAAAACCATGTTACTGACTGTTTGGACTTATAAACTTGCAATGTGACTGTATTGAAGACTTCAGTCTTTACAAAGGGTTTCGGATGTGGATGATCGCAGAGAGCACACTGGTCAGGTGTGTGTATTCTCCCAACCAATGACAGACCAGAGGATGACTTTTTCTGTTCCTTCTTTAATCTGGGTTTGGCTTTACAGTCCAGCACATGTATATTTCTGGTTTGGTGTGTGTGTGTGGTTCTAAACACAGAAAGAAGAAAACAAATAATACAATTATGATAAACCAAATTCAGTAATATATATATATCAAAATATTATACCACGAAAACTTATGGTATTAACTGTAAGAGCTAAATAAATCCAATAAACTTCTAACCAAAACTAGCTAACTTGTTAAGTTAGCAGAAATGTCCACACCAATAAAAAACATATTTTACCCTAATATAAACACAGAAAATGGGCTCACGGCTCTCATGGATGCACAAACGAGCTAATTAAACTGGACTGCTCAGGAAACATCGCCATTTGCTCCTCTGTTCACCTCTGCTCACAAATTATGATTTATTTACTCAAAAAACGGCCGCACTCTCACAAAACGCTCCCAAAAGCAAGTTTTGTCATTTTCCCGTTAAAACAAGTGTTAATATAGAGTCACATTGTAAGTTTAAAAGTCCAAACAGTCAGAAACATGCTTTTTTTTCGCACTTTTGGCACTTTTGACTGACAAAATGAATTTTAAGCACAAAACGCTCCCAAAAGCAAGTTTTGTCATTTTTAGTTCAAAACAAGTGTTATTTAGTGTCACATTGTAAGTTTAAAAGTCCAAACAGTCAGAAACATGCTTTTTTCACACCTTTGGTACCTTTGACTGACAAAATGAATTTTAAGCACAAAACGCTCCTAAAAGCAAGTTTTGTCATTTTTAGTTCAAAACAAGTGTTTTTTATTGTCACATTGTATTTTCGCACTTTTGGCACTTTTGAGTGACAAAATGAATTTTATGCACAAAGCGCTCCCAAAAGCATGTGTTGTCATTTTCTTATTAAAAGAAGTGTTTTTTTAGTGTCACGTTTTAAGTTTACAAGTCCAAACAGTCAGAAACATGCTTTTTTTTCACACTTTTGGCTCTTTTGAGTGACAAAATGAATTTTAAGCATAAAACACTCCCAAAAGCACGTTTTGTGATGTACAGTTCAAAACAAGTGTTATTCAGTGTCCCATTGTAAGTTTAAAAGTCCAAACAGTCAGAAACATGCTTTTTTTAACACTTTTGGCTCTTTTGAGTGACAAAATGAATTTTAAGCATAAAACACTCCCAAAAGCACGTTTTGTGATGTACAGTTCAAAACAAGTGTTATTCAGTGTCCCATTGTAAGTTTAAAAGTCCAAACAGTCAGAAACATGCTTTTTTAACACTTTTGGCTCTTTTGAGTGACAAAATGAATGTTAAGCATAAAAACACTCCCAAAAGCACGTTTTGTGATGTACAGTTCAAAACAAGTGTTATTCAGTGTCCCATTGTAAGTTTAAAAGTCCAAACAGTCAGAAACATGCTTTTTTAACACTTTTGGCTCTTTTGAGTGACAAAATGAATTTTAAGCATAAAACACTCCCAAAAGCACGTTTTGTGATGTACAGTTCAAAACAAGTGTTATTCAGTGTCCCATTGTAAGTTTAAAAGTCCAAACAGTCAGAAACATGCTTTTTTAACACTTTTGGCTCTTTTGAGTGACAAAATGAATTTAAGCATAAAACACTCCCAAAAGCACGTTTTGTGATGTACAGTTCAAAACAAGTGTTATTCAGTGTCCCATTGTAAGTTTAAAAGTCCAAACAGTCAGAAACATGCTTTTTTAACACTTTTGGCTCTTTTGAGTGACAAAATGAATGTTAAGCATAAAACACTCCCAAAAGCACGTTTTGTGATGTACAGTTCAAAACAAGTGTTATTCAGTGTCCCATTGTAGTTTAAAAGTCCAAACAGTCAGAAACATGCTTTTTTAACACTTTTGGCTCTTTTGAGTGACAAAATGAATTTTAAGCATAAAACACTCCCAAAAGCACGTTTTGTGATGTACAGTTCAAAACAAGTGTTATTCAGTGTCCCATTGTAAGTGTAAAAGTCCAAACAGTCAGAAACATGCTTTTTTCCCCACTGTTGGCTCTTTTGACTGACAAAATTAATTTTATGCACAAAGCGCTCCCAAAAGCATGTGTTGTCATTTTCTTATTAAAACAAGTGTTTTTTTAGTGTCACGTTTTAAGTTTACAAGTCCAAACAGTCAGAAACATGCTTTTTTCACACTTTTGGCACTTTTGACTGACAAAATGAATTTTAAGCACAAAACGCTCCTAAAAGCAAGTTTTGTCATTTTTAGTTCAAAACAAGTGTTCTTCTTTGTCACATTGTACGTTTTTTTTTAAAATTTATTTAAATGTATTTTGTCAGTCAAAAGTGCCAAAAGTGTAAAAAAAAAGTATGTTTTTGACTGTTTGGATTTGTAAACTTAAAACGTGACACTAAATAACACTTGTTTTGAACTAAAAATAACAAAACTTGACTGACAAAACTGACAAAAATTCATTTTGTCAGTCAAAGGTGCCAAAGGTGTGACGTTTACAGTTCAAAACAAGTGTTATTCAGTGTCCCATTGTAAGTTTAAAAGTCCAAACAGTCAGAAACATGCTTTTTTAACACTTTTGGCTCTTTTGAGTGACAAAATGAATTTTAAGCATAAAACACTCCCAAAAGCACGTTTTGTGATGTACAGTTCAAAACAAGTGTTATTCAGTGTCCCATTGTAAGTTTAAAAGTCCAAACAGTCAGAAACATGCTTTTTAACACTTTTGGCTCTTTTGAGTGACAAAATGAATTTTAAGCATAAAACACTCCCAAAAGCACGTTTTGTGATGTACAGTTCAAAACAAGTGTTATTCAGTGTCCCATTGTAAGTTTAAAAGTCCAAACAGTCAGAAACATGCTTTTTTAACACTTTTGGCTCTTTTGAGTGACAAAATGAATTTTAAGCATAAAACACTCCCAAAAGCACGTTTTGTGATGTACAGTTCAAAACAAGTGTTATTCAGTGTCCCATTGTAAGTTTAAAAGTCCAAACAGTCAGAAACATGCTTTTTAACACTTTTGGCTCTTTTGAGTGACAAAATGAATTTTAAGCATAAAACACTCCCAAAAGCACGTTTTGTTCATGTACAGTTCAAAACAAGTGTTATTCAGTGTCCCATTGTAAGTTTAAAAGTCCAAACAGTCAGAAACATGCTTTTTTAACACTTTTGGCTCTTTTGAGTGACAAAATGAATTTTAAGCATAAAACACTCCCAAAAGCACGTTTTGTGATGTACAGTTCAAAACAAGTGTTATTCAGTGTCCCATTGTAAGTTTAAAAGTCCAAACAGTCAGAAACATGCTTTTTTAACACTTTTGGCTCTTTTGAGTGACAAAATGAATTTTAAGCATAAAACACTCCCAAAAGCACGTTTTGTGATGTACAGTTCAAAACAAGTGTTATTCAGTGTCCCATTGTAAGTTTAAAAGTCCAAACAGTCAGAAACATGCTTTTTTAACACTTTTGGCTCTTTTGAGTGACAAAATGAATGTTAAGCATAAAACACTCCCAAAAGCACGTTTTGTGATGTACAGTTCAAAACAAGTGTTATTCAGTGTCCCATTGTAAGTTTAAAAGTCCAAACAGTCAGAAACATGCTTTTTTAACACTTTTGGCTCTTTTGAGTGACAAAATGAATGTTAAGCATAAACTACTCCCAAAAGCACGTTTTGTGATGTACAGTTCAAAACAAGTGTTATTCAATGTCCATTG